>CM052799.1:12427175-12492575 GCA_028533885.1 Nasua narica
CCCAAACAAATGAGAAAGGAGGAAAAGATAAGGCCCTCAAGACAGTGAAAGAAACCTGTCTTTCTGTCAGGCTATGAAGCGGTAAAGATGAAAAAGTCATTCTTAGGAGAATTTGGCATTTCTTATTAAAATCAGATGATGAATATACTCCATGACTTAGCAGTCCTAGCTCCTCAGAGCCACTCGCCCGGAGTGTGTGTTTGCGGCACTTTGCTGCGCGCAAAAACTGCCGACGGCCGGACCGTCGGCTGGGCAGACTAGCGTAGCCCGTCTCCACCTGGTGGAGTAGAATCCAGCCCCAGCAGCGACGGAGCCCCAGGCACGTGTAAATGAGAGCAAGCCAAAAGGCATGCACAGGATAATCCTTTTTAGGTAAAAAAGGTGAACTGATCAGTCTAAGCAGCGGATTGCTCAGCGGCAGAACTAGAAAGACCAGCAAAGGGGGGGTGAACCGAGTGGATAGAGGTCTGCACGTGGACGAGATGCGGAGGCTCCCCGGGCGCGGTGCGGCGGGGCTGCCGGCGGGGGCCAGGGTGGGGGGTGCGCATGGTGCGGATGTGTGAGCGGGTCCAGTGATTTTTGTTACAATCAGACAATCTTTTAAGTGAAATTGGCCATTTTAACCAATTCTGAGGATACAGTTTGGTAAGGGGCATGGCCTTCCTAATGGAGGAAGAATGTCAAACCATCTCTCTCCCCCCAGTGGGAAGCAATAGCTCCCCAGACAGGGCTCTTTTTGCAAATATTTAGATACGCTGTGTATTCTTTTCTGTTTGTCATACTTCCTAATAGCATTGTTTTAATGTAAGAGATCTGCCATCTCCAGAGGCTTCCGCAACCCTTCATTCTGGCAGGGAGGCAGACAGGCCCCGGGCCCTGGGGGTTCGCCCTCTGCGTTGCTGAGCGGTCGCGAGCAGGTGGATAGCGCGTACCATGACCTGTCGTCGTTAGGGAGGTCGTTTTAGATTAAGAAAAGCTTTCGGGGAGATTTTTTTTTTTTTTCCATACTCGGTTTCGCTTTTCCTGTTTTAAGGAAAAAGTAGAGTCAGAATTTGTTTCTGAATAATCCTTAAATCACAGTTTGATCTGTAATATCTTCATATGTATACCAACTGTTATCACTGATTTATATTTGTAATTATACATACAATATATTTTTGAGGTGTTTTTTTAAATTGCAGTAGCCTGGCACTCCCTCCCCCTCCCCCCGCCCCAGTTTCCATTTCTTATTTGAAGGCAAAACAACTTTATGTTTTTCATTCTAAGCAGGGGCTTTTGGTGATGTAGGTAATATTTTACTTTTAGAAAGTGGTTGAGGATAGCGGGGAAAGGAAATCGTATTTTCAAAATACAATCAATATTCATGAACCCCTCGAACATACTGTCTGTATGTCATTATAGGACTACTGACTTGACTAGACTTCACAGTCGAGTATTACAGTACTAAAGGCCTGCGAATATTCATGAAGAACCCAAAAAGATTGTACATTCTTGGTTCATTTTTCTCTTAAAGACATTTTTCTCTTAAGGTTTTCTCTAAAAATCCTTAAAGCAGGTTCAAATGTAATCTGGAAACAAAACCCATGATTTCTATAAATGTTAGCATTTTTCTTAACATAGCTAAGTTATTACTATGCACTCGTGTTCTGTTAATGGAAAATACTTTGACTGGATTCTCATCTCGAGGAGGAGTTGTTTCAGAGCCGGTGTGCGCTATTACGTAAGAGGTGAGATGAACATTGTCAGCATGTTTCAGTTCTAGGTTTTATCTATCACTAATTAATGTTTTGTCATACGGTGACATGAATGTAACCTTTTGTATTTTATTTGTTCTCATTGTCATTTGATAGCCTCACTAAATATTTATCTCCTGCTTCATTATAATAATTAGGTAGGTTTTTTTGTGCTTTACTCCAGCTACTATAGTTATATGGCAAATGTTAATGAGACCCTATAGATTGCTTCTTACTGCTTTAAGAGGAATTGTTCATGTTGTTCGCTGAATGTCTGAAAGCCACTTGAATTCAGTATGGTTTCAGTAGCCTAAACTCAGTCAGAAAATATTTTCTTTTATTGCTCTCGTTTTTTTTGCATGCATAAAGCTAGACATTTGACGTTATGCCTTCCACTGTAAAGATTGACGTTTTGAGCATTTATTCCCTAGGATTTGTACTAGCAACATGCTAATTTACTTAAACCAAGCTTTTTAAAATCTGCATTAAAAAAATTACTGGCTTTATGAAAAGGAGTTTTTCTAACTCGTCCTATTTTCTTTTTTTTAAGATTTTATTTATTAATTTGACAGAGATCATAAGTGGGCAGAAAGGCAGGCAGAGAGGAAGGGGGAAGCAGGCTCCCTGTTGAGCAGAGAGCTTGACTTGGGGCCTCGATCCCAGGACCCTGAGATCATGACCTGAGCCAAAGGCAGAGGCTTAACCCAGTGAGCTACCCAGGTGCCCCTCGTTCTATTTTCTTTTCTTTCTTTTATTCTTTTTTTGTAAGCCAGGGTATATCAGAATAAATCCTATGGGCCATTCAATAAATGGTAGAAGTTTTGGGCCACAGAGTTGTAAAGGTTATTCCCTTTATTAAAGGCGTTAATAGCAGAAGAAAGGCATTTAGTAAGTGACCTGGCCAAGAGCACAGAACCAGAATTGGAATTAGCAACTCTTTCATAACTAGGTTTTCTTGGATGGAGACATATTCTTAATTAAATTTTTGAATAGGTAATGCATTCACAGAGTTAAGGTATCAAGAAGTATAAACAGATAGGCAACAAAAAATATTTCTCGGCTTTGGGCCCATCTGCTGCATCTTTCTCCGTTGTTAGCTTGTTTATCCTTCCAGATCATTTCTTTATGCTGTTACAGTTTTGTGTTCTCCGCCCCCTTTTGTGGACATTGGTTCTATAGTGAGCACATTTTCTTGCACCTTAATTTTTTCTGTTTTTTTAAATTTCATGTGTATCTTGGACATCCTTTCATAAAGGTCTGCCTCCCCCCCTGGCCCCTGCCCCCCTTCTGTCCCCCCTTCCGTCCCTGCACCCCTCCCCCACACCTATCTCACTTTAACTTCTAAAAATATTCCTTAATGAGAATTACGGAAAGAACCTAAGTATAGGATGCTTCTGACACGTAATTTTAGAAGGTTTCGAGAAAGCATTTCGTTTCCGGTTTGACTCAGTAATTTTGTCCCCATCACTATTAACAAAATCATCTACCTCACCCTCCAAATGTTATGTTTGAGAAATAGAAAGATTGTTAAGAAATATTTGAGGTGATTAAAAAATATCTGTTGATTTTTTTTTTTTAAGATTTTATTTATTTATTTGACAGAGACACAGCGAGAGAGGGAACACAAGCAGGGAGAGTAGGAGAGGGAGAACAGACTTGTCGCCAAGCAGGGAGCCCGACACGGGGCTCGATGCCAGGACCCCGGGATCATGACCTGAGCCGAAGGCAGACGCTTAACGACTGAGCCACCTAGGCACCCCATCTATTGATTTCTTTATGAATTTGAGTCAGGGACTAGGTTGAAAGTTGCTTCTGCAAGCTTCTCTTATAAAAGTAGATTATGTGAACAGATTGTAGAGGATTGCTGCACATAATTGAAAGGACTAACTAATGTTAAGACTGAACACTTGAGAGCAGTGCTTTTCAAACTAGGCTTTGTGGGGATATTCATGGAGTTACAAGAATTCTAGGATCATACAATTTTTGTGCTTTTATTTTGATAAAGTCATTATAAGCCTCTGCTGGACCATTTGCCTTATTACAACAAAATACTGTGAACATAACGACCCATATTTGCATTTAATATTGTGTTTAATGGCTTTAACTTTCAAAATAGTGTTTTTCAAACTGGGATCTATGGGACGACATGCTCTCAGGGGTCCTTGAGAATTTGACTTTTCTTGAAAATATTTTTCAAGTTTGAGAAACACCATTTTAGAAAAATTATGTATGTCTAAACAGTTCATATATTAAATAGCAACCGACTTCATCTGTTTATTCATAGGTCCTTAACACGCCGCCTTAAGCCTGTTGTAATGAGTGAGCTTCTGGTAGCTTTTGGACCGTGTAGCGTGCATTTGTCTGAAACTGATTTTGACAAGTACTTTCCCACTAATTTGAACTGACTCTATTCTTTCCAAGTTTAAACTGAATTAGTGAGTTTCTGTTGTGTTGTTCATGTAACAAATCTCGTTAACTTTGACTTTTTTTCAATTTAGGAATTGATTCCGAAGGCCATGCTGCTAACTTTGTAGAAACAGAACAAATCGTGCACTACAACGGGAGCAGGGCCTCATTTGTGCAGGCAAGTGGCCGTGGCCTCGAGGTGACCTGCCAGCCCTCCTCTGCTTACATCGAATTTTCTGCCCTGGTGTTGAAATTTCCCTCCACTCCCCTGCTTCTTAAAGTAATAGTGTCATCTACGATGTGGGAAAAGTTCCCTCAGCACAAAGCTCCTCCATCACTTGGCACTCGCCTCCCCACGTTTCCTGTGCTTGGATTACTTCAATCCCTCCGGGGAGGGGAGCGGAGGGGAGGGGAGGAGGGGAGAGAAGGAGGTCCAAGGTAGTGAAGGTGGAGCCACCTCCCCGCTTCCCACTTCACCCTCTCCACTTCTTCAAGGCAGTGATGATGGGACAGGAGGCAGCTGGCGAAGGCTTTACGCGCCTTGCGCTTTGAGGGGACAGTCTGCTCTTGCTGCCTTACGGCGCTGTGGGTCGCTTTGTCTCCAGAACGGTAGTGGCTCAGCATATTTGTAGGTTCATAAACGCACTCATTCGAGGACCAATAAGGCAGTTTTATAGTTTCATCATCAAGTCTGATCGAACAACAGACGTAACTTATTAATTGCTTGTAGATAAATTGGTTTATTTTGGAGCTTAGGAGAAACACAGAACTGTTTACTACCCAGGTAGTAAACGTGTCTATAAAACCAGGGGAGGAAAAGTCCTTTCCAGATGTATCCCCCAGGGAATAGGAACTGTAGGCTTAGGCACACACAGACTCCTCTCATAGTTGGCGGGTTGTACTTAGGCTTTTCCCTTTGTGGTCAGTGATGCACGCACAGCCTGGACAGGAGAGAAGCTGAGAAAAACAAGTTTGTGTGTATGTTTCTTTTCATATTTCTCTGTTTTCTCTTAGACTCGAGGATCAATACCCGTTTTCTGGTCTCAAAGACCAAACCTCAAGTACAAACCACGGCCGCTAATCAACAAAGTAGCAAATCACGTGAGTATCTCCTGCGCTTTTCTCATTGGCTAAAAATAGGAGCTTCAGTGGCGTTGCAGTTTGCTTGCGGAGCATGTAGTTATTCCCTGCGGGTCAGAATCCAGCCTCTCTGCAGCCGGTCTCCTTGGTTCCGGCACCTGCTGAGCCTCCGCCCCAGAGGCCGTAGAGATGGCTCGATGGGAATGTGGAAAACTCGCGGATGATCGGACAGCATGGCAAATTCCGACTGTAGAGATCGTGTAAGATTTGCAGCTTCATGGTGTTCTGGAGTCTTCGGTGTGTGCTGTTTGAGGTCATGCTCAGAATTAAAGTACGGTATTATAGCTCCGAATAGAAGGGCTTGTAATTGCTGCGTACTGCATGGTGTTCAAGACACCCTGAAGACCTGGCCCCCATCCCAGGGTTGGTCTCTGGAATAGACGAACAGGACATTTAAGGAGATACTTTTAAAAAGTTTTATAAATATAACGTAATTTGGTAAAGTGTATAACTCTTTTTTTCCTCTTTCTAGATGGATGGTTTCCAAAGACATTTCGATTCACAAGTAATTATTTACGGAAAACAAGTGATAATCAACCTGGTAGGTTTCTTAGTTGTTTCTTGCAGGGAACAAAACAAAAAAACTTCACATTTGAAAAAATAGAACATTTACCATTTTAACTATTTTGGAGTGTGCGGTTCAGTGGCATTAATGTGCTTTACAGTGTTGTGCACCTGTCACCATTGACCATTTCCAGAACTCTTCATCATACCAAACCGAAACTCGGCGTTCACGAAACAATAACTTCCTATTATCCTTCGGCTCTCAGCCCCTGGTAACCATCCTACTTTCCATCTATATAAATTTTCCTATCCTAGGTTCCCCACGTAAGAGGATCATATAATACTGATTCCTTTGGGTCTTGCTTATTTCATCGAGCTCAATGTTTTTAAGGTCTGTCCATGGCACAGCATGTATCAAAATTTCATTCCTTTTGAAGACTGGACAACATTCCTTTGTATGTTCCGTGCTTTGTTTATCCATTTATCTGTCGACGGACATGGGGTCCTGTTTCTGCATTTTAGTTACTGTGAATAATGCTGCTCTGAACACTGGTGTGCAGGTATCCATTTGCGTCCCTCCTTTCAGTTCTTCTAGGGCTGTACCTAGAAGTTGAATTGCTGGAGCATATGGTGATTCCAGGTCTACCTTTTTAAGGAACCTCTACTGTTCTTCACAGTGGCTGCGTTTTACGTTCCCACTGCAGTGTGCCGGGGCTCCACTTTCTCCACATCCTTGCCAACACTTGTTATTTTCAGGATTCCGTTTTGTTTTTTGATTATAGCCATCTTTATGGGCGTGGAGTGGTGTGTCACTGTTGTTTGGATTTGCATTTTTCTAGTCACTGGTGATGTTGAGCATCCTTTCATGTGCTTATTGGACATCTGTTTATCTTCTTTGGAGATAGGTCTACTCAAGTATTTTGCTCATTTTAAATCAAGGGGTGGTTGTTTTTGTTGTTGAGTTATGGTAGTTCTTTATATATTCTGCAGCTAATCCCTAATTAGATGTGCTTTGCAAATATTTTCTCCCACTTTTTGGTGGTGTTTTTGATAACTACTAGTTAGAAGTCTATTCAGATTTTCTATCTTTCCATGATTAATATTTTGGTAGAATGTTTCTAGAAATGTGTTCATTTCATCCAGGTGGTCCAGTTCATTGACCTAGAAATATTCATTGAATTCCCTTCTATTCCTTTTTATTCCTTCAAAATTAGTAGTAATATCCCATCTGTCATCCCTGATTTTAGTAAGTTAAGTCTTCTTTTTCTTCTTTCTTGGTCATTATAGCTAATAGTTTGTCAGTTTTGATCTTTCGAAGAACCAAGTTTGGGTTTCATTGATTTTTCTCTATTTTTCCATACTTTGTTTATCTCTACTCTTTATTTCCTTCCCTTTGCTAGCTTAGAGTTTCATTTGATGTTCTTTTTCATTCCATAAAGTGTAAAATGAGGTCCTTGATTTAAGGTCTTTTTTCTTTTCTTTTTTTTTTTTTTAAGACTTTATTTATTTATTTGAGGGAGAGAAAGAGAGAATCTCAAGCAGACCCCACTCTGAGTACAGAGCTCAACCTGGGGCTCGATTTCACAACCCACGAGATCGTGACCTAAGCCACAATCACTAGTTGGCCGTTCAACTGACTGAGCACCCAGGTGCCCTGGCCTGGTTATTGGATGTATTTGTTTATAGCTGTAAATCTCCCTTAGTGCTGCTTTGGCTTTATTTCATAAGTTTTGGAATAGTGTATTTTTGTTTTCATTTGTCTCTGTTTATTTTCTAATTTCTCTTGTGATTTCTTCCTTAACACAATGATTGTTTAAACAAGAGTGTGCTATTTAGGGGCACCTGGGTGGCTCAGTCAGTTAAGTATCTGACTTCGGCTCAGGTCACGATCCCGGCGTCCTGGGGTACAGCCCCATGTCAGGCTCCCTGCTCGGCGGGAAGCCTGCTTCTCCCTCTGCCCCACCCACTGCCGCTTGTACACTCGTTCGCTCTCGCAAATAAATAAAATCTTGAGGAAAAAAAAGAGTATGCTGTTTAATTTTCTCATATTTATGAAATCTCTAGTTTTTCCTTATTGAGGGTTAGCTTCATTCCACTGTGACTAGAAAAGATACTTTGTGTGACAGTTATTTTAAATATTATTAAGACTTGTTTTGTGGTCTAACACTCGATCTCGGAGACTGTTCCGTGCACACTTGAGAAAAATGTGTATTCTGCTGTTGTTGGGTGGAGTGTTTTGTTTATGTTTGTTAGGTCTGACTTTTTTGTGGTATTTAGACTCCCTGTTTTCTGGTTGGTCTGTCTAGTTCTTTCCGTTACTGAAAGGGAGCTGTTGACATCTCCAACTATTGTAGAAATGTCTATTTCTCCCTTCAGTTCTTTCAGTGTTGCTACATATATTTTTGGGCTCTGATGTTTGGTGCATATGTATCTTAATTGTTTTACCTTCTTGGTGAATTGACTCTTTTATCACTATGTAATGTTCTTCTTTGTCGTTCTAACAGTTTTTGACTTAAAGTCTATTTTGTCTCATGTTGCTCGAGCTACCCCTGCCCTGTTTTGATTACTAATTATTTGCATGGAATATCTTTCCATCCTTTTCCTTCCAACTGAATTGTGTCTTTAGGTCTAAAGTGAATGTTTTTTACAGCATATGGTCGGATCATATTTTTTAATTCATTCTATCAGTCTACACCTGTTGATTAGAGTTAATCCATTTATGTTTAAAGTAATTACTTATTTGCAGAGACTCATTTCTGCCATTTTGTTACTTGTTTTCTGTACGTCTTACGGTTTTTGATCCCTCGTCTTCCTCTATTACTGTCTTCTTTTGTGTTGAATTTTTTTTGTAATTATGTATTTTGATTACCTTCTCATTTTGTTTATAGTCTGTAGGTATTTTCTTTTTGATCACCATGAGGATTACATATAATGTTTTAAAGTTGCAATATTTGGGGCACCTGGGTGGCTCAGTCATTAAGCATCTGCCTTAGGCTCATGTCAGGATCCCAGGGTCCTGGGATCAAGCCCCACATGGGGCTCACTGCTCAATGGGAAGCCTGTTTCTCCCTCTCCCACTCCCCCAGCTTGTGTTCCCTCTCTCACTGTCTCTCTCTCTGTCAAATAAATAAATAAAATCTTAAATAAATAAAGTTGTAATATTGAATTTGAATTGATACCAACCTAACTTCAGTTTGCATACAAAAACTTGATTCCTATAAAACTTTGTCCCTTTTTGTTATTAATGTCACAGATTACATCTTTATACATTTTGCTCCCAGTAACATAGATTTATAATTTATTAAATGTATTTGACTTCTGAGTCCTATAGAATATATGTAAAAAAAAATGGAGGTATAGACCAAGATTACAGTAATGCTGCCTTTTGTATTACCTTTACAGGATATCTGAATACCTTCATGTGGCTTCAGGCTACTTTATAGCATTCTTTCATTTCAACCTGAAGGATCCCTGTTAGCTTCTCTCATAGGGCAAACCCAGTGATAATGAGCTCTCTCTCTCAGCCTTCATTTACCCAAAAATGTCTTAATTTCTCTCTCATTTTTATCTTTATTTATTTTTAAAGAACAGAGAGAAACTTAGTGTGAGAGGGAACACAAGCAGGGGGTGTGGGAGAGGGAGAAGCAGGCTTCCTGCTGGGCAGGGAGCCTGCTGTGGGGCTCAATCCCGGGACCCTGGGATCATGACGTGAGCCAAAGGCAGACGCTTAACTCACTGAGCCACCCAGGTGCCCCACTGTCTCTCAATTTTAAAGGAGTTTTGCCAGATACAGAATTTTTGGTTTAGGGTTCTTTTCTTTCAGTACTTTAAATATATCAGTCCACTGACTTCTAGCCTCCAAGTTTTCTGAAGAGAAATGGGCCTGTAATCCTATTGAGAATACTTTGTAATGTGTTTATTCCCTCTTGTTGCTTTCAAGATCCTCTTTGTCTTTCAGTGGTTTGATTAGAATGTGCTTGATGTGGATTTCCTTTATCATACTTGGAGTTGGGCGATCTTGGATTTGAAGATACATGGCTTTCATCAAATTTGGGAAGTTTGGCCCCCCCCCCCTTTTTTTTCTTTAAAAAAAGATCTCTAGCCCTTTGTTTCTCTCTTTTCCTTCTGGGACTCCCAGAATGGGTGTGTTATCCCCTGGTGATGTCCCAGACGTCTCCAGGGCTCTGCTCACTTTTCCTTACTCATTTTTCTTTCTGCTCCTCAGACTGGTTAGTTCATTTGTCTCATCCTCAAGTGTGCTATTTTGATTTTCTTCCTGCACAAATGTGATCTTGAACTCCTTTAGTGAATGTTTAATTTCTGTTTTGTACTTTGTAATTCCAGACTTACTATTTAGTTCCCTTGAATGATTTTTGTTTGTTTGCTGGTAATCCTATTTTCATGTACTGTTTTCCTGGTTTCCTTTCAGACCCTGTGTTTTCCTTTAGCTCTGAGCATATTTTCGACACTCATTGAAAACCCTTTTTCTGATAAGTCTTCTGCAAGGATGATTTTTTCAGTTTATGCTTCTCTACTGAGTAAGCCTTGTTTTCCTATCTTCTGTATGCCTTGGTGTTTTTGTTGTTGAAAATCAGGCACTGGGTGGTTATGATATGGTAACTCTGGAAGTCACATTCTCCTTTCCCCGCATTTTGCGGTGTTTTTGTTTTTGTTTCAGCTGTTGGCGGCTGTAGGAATCCATTTGTTTTCAGACGTTTCCCAACCATTTTTGAAAGACTCCGTTGTTTATGCTCACTGAAGCCTCTGTCCTTTGAGCTCATGTTCAGCTAATGTTTTGACAGAGATTTCTTTGAACGCCAGGAACCGAAACAGACAAAGCCAAAAACCGAGAAAGAGAGAACAGCCCCATCTGCGAGTCTCCGCAGACGGTTCTGTGCTGGAGCGGTCTTTCTCTGGGTAGCCGGGCTTGCCCGAGTGCAGGGCTCACAGCCTGAGGGGAGGGCTCCAGGTCCCCTCAGGAGCTTTCAGACGAGCCTCTTGCCTGGGTGTGCAGGTGGCTTTCTAAAATCCTCCTTACACACGGCTGCTTCTGAATGTCCTCATTTCCTAGAGTATCACCCCAGCTTCTTCTGCAGCCTGTAGATGGTCCGTTTTATGTGTCCCCCAGTCCCTCGCTCTAGGCGGCTGTTGGTTTGTGGTCCTCTGGTAGCGTGTATGAGCGTGTCCGTCTCGGCCCCTGCTTGGGTTCAGTTGTGCAAGGCAGAGACAGGCAAACCCATCCTTCAGGTCAGAGCAAAACATACGCGGTAACTTGCCGTTAAGGTCTGGGGCCCTCTCTCCGGTTTGGGGAGGTAAACTGAGAACCTGGTTGCCACTTAAGACTGAGACTGTCACTGCCCCAGGGATGGGGTGGGGTAAGGGCAAGTAAAAATGTCACAGAAGTGTCCTACAGTTTCAAAGATAGCTTTTGTTCTTGTTTTTGTTTTTTAAAGATTTTATTTATTTATTTGACAGAGAGAGAGAGATCGCAAGTAGGCAGAGGGAGAGGGGGAAGCAGGCTTCCTGCTGAGCAGAGAGCCCGATGTGGGGCTCGGTCCCAGGACCCTGAGATTATGACCCGAGCCAGAGGCAGAGGCTTTAACCCACTGAGCCACCCAGGCGTCCCTTGTTTTTTTTTTTTTTGGTTTTTTTTTTTTTTTTGACTTGGCATTTACTTCATTACTTTAAACCTTTGATTGTTTTCCAGAGCTCCTACAAAGTGGGCTCAGACGGCTTCTGTTGTTTTCAGTGTTTCTGTGTTCTCACAAGAGCTTGGAGCTTCCCGGTCCACCATTTTGCTGATGTCGCTCTCTCCTTTTAAAGGAACTTAAGAGAAAGCTGTGGTGTTTTTAATATTTTACAGGTGAATCAGAAGGGCTCCGAGAAACCACTCGAGCAGGCGTTTGCAACAATGGTGTCTTCCTTGGGCAGTGGAATGATCAGGTACCTCCCTAGAAATCTGCACGGGTCTTTTCGGATTAGATGTGCACTTACATATCCGGGGTCCCTCCTCACCCCCGGGCATCCGTTCCCAGACCCCCAGTAGATGCCTGAGACCACACATGGCACTCAAGCCTCCGTATACTGTGATTTTCCTTAGATACGCGTACCTATGATAAAGCTTAATGTCTAATGTAGGCACAGTAGCAGATAAACTGGTAATAGAATAATAACCATAATAGGATAATTAAAACAATATATTGTAGTGAGAGCTGTGCGAACGTGGTCTCTCTCAGAATATCTTGCCGTACTGTAGCTGTGCATATTGTGATGCTGTGAGAGGCTAGGCGCCCACGTGGTGAAGTAAGCCCAGTGACGTAGGCACCGTGACGAAGTGTCAGGCCACCGGCAGCCTGACCGCATGTCGGGAGGAGACCCATCTGCTTTCAGACCATAGTTGACCGTGGGGAGCTAAAGCTGTGGGAGGTGAAACTGTGGATAAGGGGAGACTACTGTATACACCAGTACATAAGGTCTTACTAGACATACGGTGTCCCCCACTTTCCAAAAGTCTGTGTCACAGCTCTTCGCTTTTACAAAAGACTCGCGTTGCTATGTGTTGTCGCTAACTGAAAGAAAGCCAAAACCGATTTTTGACTTTTTTGAGACGGTCATTACCACACTGCTGGAGGGGGAGGTCTTTGGTAAGAGTGGAGAGGCCCGGGGCACCAGGCAGACGTTTGGACGGCAGGGGGCGCTCTTTGCTTTACGCTGTGTCAGCACATGAAAAGTTCCTTAGAGACACTACTTCGGGAGAGGAGACGGGAGACCTGAATTATAGCTGAGCTTTTTTTTTTTTCCCCAGTACGAGATCAGAGCGTGATTTTATTGGCTTGAAATTTTTCTCTGGCACAGTTATATTGCAGAGTAACTTCTTAAGAGTCCGATTTTAATTTGAATTTGGTGAAAGTTTAGTCCCGGATCAAAATCCCCTCCTTGAGGCTTTGTGTCACGTGGCCGCTGGGTCACGGATTTCAGTTCCTCGGGATCCTTTGGTGTGATCTCTGTGGTCCTGGCTCCCACGTGAGTCGGAGAAGTTTACACGGGCATGGAGGCCTTGTCCGGAGCAGCAGCTTTGTCTCTGTAAGTCACCGGGCTGCACTTGCAGACTCTGCGCAGCCTCATCAAAGGAGCGGAGTCCTAGCACATCTCACAGCTGCCCCATGGAAAGGTGCGAGGTAATGAGTCAGCCCGTTCGGAGTTCGCTGCAGCAGGAAACTGGGCAGGAGGTGAGGGCGTACTGTGGTAGGAAGTGGTCGCAGGCACTGGGGGGAACTTTCCAAAGAAATGGTATGGGGTTACTGAGGGAAAAGTTTTTGTAACCTATGAGAAATTTTAGACATCCACAAAAATAGAACGATATAACGAACCTTTGGGGAAGAATTGAAGTGTCTTTCCTCCAACTCAAAAGCTCTAGAAAATTCATCAGACCCCCCACTCCATGCACACTTCTGTGGAACTTTCTTAAACACTCTTCGGAGGACGTAGAGGAACTTAGAATATACCTTAGACCTGGAAAAACGAGAATCTCTGGGTGTGGGGTCCAGCACGCGTGCTCTGAGAGGAGTTTATCCTCCGGCCGCTGTGCACACCCCTTGTGACGGTCCTCTGGCTGCCCCGGGGTTTCCACAGACACACTTGTCTCCAGAGTCGTCTTGGGTTTGTAGCAGCAGCTGACTTCAAGGATGTGTGGCGTCAGTCAGAGTCTAGAGCTAGGCCTTTGGTGTTCCAAGGAGCTTGGCGGGCACCCACAGCCCTCACCGAGGGAGTGAGCTCCCAGAGCTGCCGTCGGTTTCCTTCCGTGAGCTCGAAACACTGCCAGACAGAGGAGCGTATTTAAAAAGTATATTTGAATATTTTTTAATTTGGTAAATCCATATTCTAGAAGGCAGGGGAAGAAATCAGTCTGTTGGTTAAAAGGAAATTAAATGACAGACTTATTGTCATGTTTCAGATATCGGTCTGTTGGACTGACTCGCTTTTTAGTTGTTCAGTGGTTGTCGCTCTGAGTGAATTAAATGAATGCAGTTGGTGGACTGGTGAATGACCAGAAGGAGAAAGTTCATGTGGTTGTGCTTCTGAGGAATGGTGGGCCTCGTTAGCAATGGGAGGTTTTCTTTTTGGGAACTGGATGAGAAAATGAACTGTGTAAGGTGATGTGTCTCCAAGGGTTTCTTCCTAGAACTTGGAAAGAGGCAGAATTGCTTGACTATTGGGGTCAGAAGCAAAATTTATAGTCATGCATTGCCAAAATCTAACTGCGCAGTCCACTCTTAAAAGATACCAGTGTGATTTTAGAAGGATGTATGCTAAGAATCCCAATGCATTTAGGTGCTGGCTAGCTGCTTACGTCCTTCAGGCCAGTCTAGGGCTGTCACTTCTGTGGAAGTACTCCCAAGTGACTGTCACTCTTGTGGGAGTGGCCTCTGGAAGTGCCTTCCCCACTCCTAGTCTTCCCCAAGCCGAGCCCCTCTGGACGTGCTTAGAAGCCCACACTCTACTGATGCTTCTTCGGTCTGTTGGAGTGACGCAAGGGCAGACGCTTCGTGTGAATTTCACCGAGTAGACCAGAGCTCTATGTCCTTCCAGTCCCCCTAGTTACGACTTGACCTGACTCCCTTGACTTTCAGGAACTGGTTGGTGATTTTCTCTTCCCCCCTTCTCAGTTGGCAACATTTTCCAGCTCATGGTAGGACACCTTCACTGTCAGATGTGTTCTAACCTTCAGAATTGGGCCTATTAAATACCAGATAACTAAAAACAACCCATGGCAGATGGGCAGGAAAAGTCCCTCTACCATATCTATGTGAGATGTATGGATAGTGACAGAGACAGCGGATGTTTTGATTTGTTAGAGAAGGTGATAGACAGTAAGTGACCAGAATGGGGACCCTGCTTCCTCGGTGCTTCTGACAGACTCCAGTACGGATCGGACTCCCGTTGAATCCTCCTCACACTGATTAGAATTCGACCCTTCTGAACATTTTAACTGATTTGAAAAATAATAAAAAGGGATCGTGTTTTTTGTACATGGGGGTAGAGAATATAGCCTGGCTATTCATTTGGATAAGGCTCCTTTATATTATCTACCCGATTGCTCTACCTGAGCTCACTTTTGCATTTTGCTGGGCTGCTTCTCTACTCCTATCTCAGGGCGCGTAGAAGAACATGTGAAGATAAAAGTGTGCGTGCGGGTGTGTGAGGGTGTGTAAACCCCACACGCAGTGAAGAAGAAATCTGTATGCTCAAATAGAGGCGAATCAGCTTATGAACATAGTAGTAGAAGCAAAATGACTCATCTTTGGTCAGTTTCTGTGTTATCTTTTCTTTTGGTAGATATGTTGCCTTTGACTTCCATAAAGAATGTAAAAATATGAGATGGGATCGACTAAGTATTCTCTTGGATCAGGTAGCAGAAATTCAAGATGAACTAAGGTAAGCTATATCATTACCCCGTAGAGGTCGAGGGAAGAGGGTGGTGTGTGTATGAGTCATCGTTATTATGCCTTATCTAGCTGACTTACACAAATACAGTTCCCTGGGTTGACAGCCCTTGTTTGTACTACGATTTTTAGTTTTTTCATTGTAAAGGTGAGAATGATCTAAAAATATTTTTAAATTCTTAAAAGCAACCCAAAGCCAGGTATTTTCACATTTTATGAATCAGCTGCCATTTGTTTATAAAGCTTTACATAATTGAAGTTAATGTACTCATATTTTATATTCAGTTGTTTTCACTGAACATTCTATCACAAATCTCTGATATTTTGTCTCTCTAATGATGGTGTTTATTGGCTTTTCTATAATAATACAGGTTCAGTTAAGTGTTCTTTTTCATACTAAGCATCTGGCTTGTTTTCTTTCCTCTTCCTACCACAAAAGTTTGAGCTGCAATGAATCACTCTGGGTACATATATTCTTACTTCTGTTAAAACTATTTCCTAAAATACATTCTTGAGAGTAGGATTAATGGCTCAAAGGTTCTGGATAACTTTATGGTACTTTCCATGCATATCTTACCGTGTTTTTTACCACGTTGGCTCCCAGGTTTGTCCAAACAACGGTCAAACAATGTGCATGGCTAAACACGTTTGGTTCCCGCTGCACATGTCCGTCTTTACTTATTCTAAAGTCAGAAATCCTGCTGTTCTTCCGTGTGTGGTTCTATCCCTGGCAACCCTCGGGCCCTTTCCATTTCGGTTACCCAGTAACGTAGTAGAACTTTTCCCCCAGGCATTTCTCAGTTTTTAGAAATGTATTTTATACATATTAAGTAGTTGGCTACAGTTAGTTAAATCTCTTTTCCTACGAGGTTTTGTCAGGAGCAGCTAGTGAAGGGGGATCGACATACGTCATTATTGGGCTAGAGTGACACCAGCTGGACGTGGGACATTGTCAGAGGAGGGGCCTCCTTGGGTTTGCCCCTTACTTGCTGCCATGTAAGAGTGTGAGAAAGGATTGACCCCAGGACCTCTCTCCCTCCCCACCCGCTGTGTTCCTTGGGATCAGTGGACAGTGGAGCTTTCACCAATGACCTGCATGTGACCTCTCTGGACATTTTTCTCAGGGGTTTTTGGGGAAGTGGAAAGAATCTGGGCCTTGGGGTATGACACATCTCATTTTGAAATCTGCTGCTTTTTTTAAAAAAAGGTTTATGTTTATTAGCACACGTGAGCACGAGCAGAGGGAGAGGGATAAGCAGCCTCCCCACTGAGCGTGGAACCCGACTCGGGGCTCTGTTTCATGACCTGAGTCCAGGTCAAGGGTTGGACGGTTAATTGACGGAGTCATCCATGCGCCCCGAAATCTGTTGGCTTCTTATTAGCCATGTGACCCAGGGCCAAGTTAGTTACCTTCAAACCTTGGTTTCTCCATTTGTAAAATGGCGATAATATTACTACCTTATAGACTCAGCGCACAGTTGAAGAAATAACATTTGTAAGATACCTAGTATTTATTTTTAAGTCCTCATGGGGTGCTGGCGCCCGCTGCACTTATGCCCCATTGCACACCAGCTTCAGACGGACCTCATCTAGATGTTCAGCCTCAACACGTTCTTCTGGGCCCTTACTTCTAAGGTCGTGATTTGTGTTTGGCCCCTGGTAAATCTGTTGTGTTTCCCTTGCCCCGTTTGATTTTGGGGAGTAATTGCAGTAAAACTGCTGTTACCCGGTGTTCACGGCGTGCTCCGTCCCGTGGGCTCAGCTCAGGACTTGCGCACCGTGCGTGACCTCCCTCAGACCTCGGGGCGGCACCGCCTCCGGTTCGTGGACAAAAACTTCGGTTCGGAGAGATGAGGGCGATGATTCGAAGTTACCCAGCTGCTAAGTGGCCCGCGGAGCTAAGGCTCCGGGGCCCTTGCTTTTCCCTGCCACAGGGCGCGTTGTCCAGCTTCAGAGTTCATAGAATCGTCTGAGGGAATTGTTAAAAATTAACAAAACACGGGAACCGGTGACCATGGATGGCGCCAGTGCGGACACCTGGGTGCCGAAGGGGAGAAAGGGAACCTGATTTTTCAAACATCACCCTGTTGAACCTTACAAACTTCGTAGTATTTGCATATATTACCGATTTTAAGAAAGGTTTTAAAAGTGTTCTTAATGCACAACTTACAGCCCTTCCTTGCATCAGAGACTCTGACTCGAATTTGTCTCAAGGCCAAGTGTGTTCCTTTTTAGCAGACAGCCCAGGGAATTCTGATACGGACAGTGTAGGGCCCATGCTTCGAGAAATCTCGATCTACGGGGCGTGACGACCAGCTCTGTCAGGAGGTGGGGGGCTGCTTCTGGCCTCAGCTCTTCCGACTTCTTTTTGGCTCTCTGGTCATCCCGCCCCCCTGGGCCACGCACTTCCCGTCGGACCTTAGCAGGCGCCGGTTTCCCTGATGTGCCCGCTGGGAGCCGAGACTTGAGAGGTGGTCGTCAGCGCGTTGGACTAACTGTGGCATGAGAGTGTTTATACAAATATGTTGTAGTTATTTTCTAGTGGACGCGGCCGGCATGGTGGTGACGAGCCAGGAGGGCGTGTTCCGCAGCAACTGCATGGACTGCCTGGACAGGACCAACGTGATCCAGAGCCTTCTGGCCCGCCGCTCGCTGCAGGCCCAGCTCCAGGTGCTCGCGCGCTGTCTCCTGCTCGGGCAGCAGTAGAGCCCGAAATGAAAGTAGCCGCACCCTTAAAAACCGGAACAAAAAAGCATTACAGAAGCAAATGACAGAAAACACTCATGGCGCTCCCCACCCTGACCCAGCTTTTGTGTTTTTGTCTTCTCGTCTGTGGGTGCGCACGTCTCCGTACCTGCGGTCAGCGGGTGTGCGCGCGGCCTGGGGCTTTTTTTTTTTTTAAGGATTTTCTCTTTAAGTAATCTCTCCACCCATCGCGGGGCTCAAACTCAAGACCCTGAGGTCAAGAGTGGTGTGGTCCACCGACTGAGCCAGCCAGACGCCCTTTACAGAGTTTTTCATTCTGCCTTTTCCTCCAGCGTTATGAGGAGCCACAGTTGTTTTAAGAGTTGCACTTACTAAGTTGCTACGTTTTTGTCTTATAAATTCTACTGTAGAGACCAAAGCTGCACATGTTACTGTTGACATGAATTCTCCCCTTTGGGTTAATGGCTAGATGTGGAATTTACTGCGTTAAAGAGAATGTGCTTTCCAGGAGGGTCACGGCAGTTCCCCTGGCAGCAGCGAGCACGAGAAGTGAATCCGTTTCATGGAATTCTTGCCAGTGCGAGCTGTTTTTATTTAAAGCTTTTTTTCCTATTAGCACAGAGTAGCACCTTGAGGTGGTTTTTCACTTGCATCTCTTTTATTACCAGCTAGCGATACTAAACTTCAGGTAAGAAGTTTCCAACACAGCTTGGCTTTACCACTAAGACTGGGTTATTGAGAAGAGCAGCTATAAATATTTTCTTGTGTTTATCCTGGGAATTAAAAACGTAAAGCCCAGATATCCAGACCACGTTGGCCTTTATCACGAGGGGCACACGAAATGTACGCCAGATGGTTTCTTGCCTAGATGGTAATCTTTGTTTGTGACAGTTTAGCTTTGTTTATGATAATTTTATGATATCAGGGAGGAATTCTGGAGGTAAAACACCTCCTTTAAAGTGAATTGCCCTTGAATCCCAAGTAACACAGGCCAGAGGAGCGGTTTCCCTGTCTGAGCGTGCCCGAGTTTGTATAGTACCTTGTCCTTCTTACTCTGGTGGACTGTCGTCAGGGTGTATTTTTTAATAGGAACGATAGTAGCAAAAAAAAAAAAACCCAAACAAAACGGTTTTCAATCCCAATAAACAAAAGCCTATTTAACTAGGTTCTGTCATCCATACTTAACTCTATCACAGGCTGAATGCAGTATCATAAAATCTAAGCAACCTTCAGAGAGTCTCGGGGCATCGGTGCCAGCTGGGGGGGCCTCCAGCCGAAGCTCACCGCGGGGGGGGGGGTTCCCTGCGCTGTCTGGGGTGGGAGCGCCGCGCTGAGGGAGAGATAGCGAGCTGTCACCTGAGGTGCACAGGGACGGTGGGGACTCTGAGGTGGTTGACGGGATGAGGACTGAGGCAGGGGCTCCTCATCTGTGCCCAGCGACCCCTGAAGGGGAGTGTGCAGGGGGATTCAGCGTGTCCAGGAGTCCTCCGAGGTGACGTGCAAGGGGCGCCGTGTGTGTGCAGTTTGTGGGAAGGTGGGCGTGTGGCATGAGGCCACGGGAGGCCCGGGGGCGGGAGCGGTGGGGACGCTAGAGGGTGGAGGCAGTGGGAGGTCAGGGGGCGGCCGGGAAGGAGGAGGTGACGGCTGGGGTCCTACTGCCGCTCTCCCTTCGGCCCCTCTGTTCTGCGGGGCTGGGGCGCAGGCTGGGGGGCTGCAGGGGGAGGAGTCCCCAGAGGGGGAGGCCGTGGTGAGCTGCTCCCCCTCGCCCCGGCCGTGGGCAAGGACCGTGTGTCCCGCTGCAGCCGGGGACCATGTGGTACCGCGCAGGACTGTCTGCTTGGGTCCTGAGTCCGAGTGCCGAAATCCGTTACACTTGTGCTTCTCACTCCAGAGACTGGGAGTCCTGCATGTGGGACAGAAGCTTGAGGAACAAAACGAGTTTGAGAAGATTTACAAAAACGGTAGGTAATTTCCTTGATAGAGGCAAAGTTACTCAAAATGGTGAAATAAATTACTAGTTTGGATTTAGGAATGCCGGTTGTCCCGTAAATCACGGTCCGTTGACTTTTCCGTGTTTTCACAGCCTGGGCTGACAACGCGAACGCTTGTGCCAAGCAGTACGCGGGCACCGGTGCCTTGAAGACGGACTTCACCAGGCAAGCCGTGCTTTTGCACTAGCGCTGCAGATCCACGGGCCTCGAGTCCCGTCAGGACACCCCCGCAGCAGAGCCGCAGCGCCTGGGGCCTCGGGTCACAGCGGACGAGTTAGGCTTGCCGGGGGGGAAGGCCCGGGTGCCGAGGGTCCCGAGCCTCCCTGGGTTGTTACGCCGAGTGGGAGGCACCCATGGCCCCTCCCAGAGCCCGCGGTGCATCCGGGTCACTGCGGTCCCCAGCGGGGCTGGGCTCTGAACTCGGGGAAGCAGCGAGGTGACGCCCCTGTGGCTTCCCAGGGCTGTACTGGTTAGGGAGAGCCCAAGGCGTTGGGGACTTGTTACAGGTGCGGGTCTTTCTCTGCCATAGGGATTCCCCGGGAGCAAACTAGGATTCCTAGTCTCTGCTGTGTTCTGACCGCCTAACCTGGGCTGGGTGTTTCTCTTCGAATTTCTTACCTTTGCCGCTGGCCCTGGGTGTTTCTCTCGTTGTGCCTACCTAGGTAATATTTTAGAAAAAGAATGTGTATTTCCTGGACCTGCTAGAGGTTTCCTTTGTGAGGTGTCTCCTTTATACTTTCAGGGGTGATTTTTAAAATCTTTGTAACTCACTCGTCTCCATACCCCATACTGACGGGCCACAAAACCGTGGGAGAATTTAATATACAGATCTGTAACTCAGAATTCACGTCTTTTAACCAGAACCGGGAAGAGAACCCAGCTGGGACTTCTGATGGACGGCTGGAACTCGATGATACGGTATTACAAGAACAACTTCTCTGATGGCTTTAGGCAGGTGGGTTTGTGTTTGGTGCTCATGTTTATTCCTCGGCCGCCCTGTCTTTGTGCCGTTCCTGAGTAAGGCAATGACATCTCCTTGGGAGTTACTAATTTCCTTCCTCTGTTCTAGGATTCCATAGACTTATTTCTTGGCAACTACTCAGTGGATGAATTAGAATCTCATAGTCCTTTAAGTGTTCCACGGGATTTGAAATTCCTGGCTGTAAGAAACTTTTGTTTTTCAAGCTTTTTTTTTTTTTTTTTTTAAGATTGATGGATTGATTTTAGAGAGAGAGTGTGCAAGCGCCATGGGGGAGGGACAGAGGGAGAGGGAGAGAGAATGTTAAGCAGACTCCCCACTAATCGTGGAGCCCGACTCGGGGCTCAATCTCATGATGCTGAGATGATGACCTGAGCTGAAATCAAAAGTCGGATGCTATACCGACTGCACCATGTAGATGCCCCAGTTTTTCAAGTTTTTAAAAGCATTATGTCTGAAGGTATAGATGGTGCCGACTCCCCTTGATTTAAAACTTCCTACGTTCTAAATGGACTGTAAATACTTTGTTTCCCCAAAACGAAGTTGAGGGAAATGAGTAAAAGAACTGTGGGGCGTTTGTTTTCCATGACACTTCATTGTCTTTTATGTGAGAACACAGGAGCAAAAGGGAGCATGGAAGTTTTCTCGTTTCTGGAAGATTCCACTCCTGTCACGATCAGGGGTTGCTGAGGGCCAGTAACATGGAAGGCAGACTGTGTTTTTGACACTTCTCTCCTGTTTGACTCTTCTGCTCACCAGACTTTGCAGGAGCCCTTCTAGGGTCTCATCCAGTGGGCAGAGTGTCCCCGAATGGAGCGGGCTGGCATCCCGGCCTCTCACGTGGGCAGCCCCCCCTCACTCAGCCCTCCTGGGTTTGGAGCAGAGCCATGCTTCTTCAGATGTCGTGCTCCAACCAGTCTGAAGACTCGGCACCTGAACCCCCCCAAATAATGATGTTTTGTTGGGAAAAGATATTTGGTATATTAGATTGCAGAAGGGTTTTATTCTTTTTCAAGCACAGCTGACTTCACAACCATTGAGTAGCATTCTTAAGTGATGGGGTGTCTCTTCATTTTTCTTTTCAGTTGCCTATTATCATGGTTGTTGCCTTCTCCATGTGCATTATCTGTTTGCTGATGGCCGGTAAGTCTGCTCTTCCCTCACAACCTCACGCTGATTTCTAAGAATGCGGCGCTCCCTGGTTCGGCATCTTGAGATTGAGAGTCTACTCAGCACTTGCTGTTTCCCTGTTAAATTCCGTGAGCAAAGTGAGCAGACGGGATTAGTCCTTCCATGTGACAGGAGGAAGAACATATGCCCACGTATACTGATAATCGTTGTTCTGTTTTTTGTTTTTTTACTTAAGATTTAAATTTTTTGTTTCTTATCACCCAGGTAATACATAGGAATTATAGAAAATACAGTTAGAATATAGAAAATATAGAGAAAATACAGAAAATGCAATAAAATACAAGAAAAAATATTATTTATCATCCTGACTTCTAGAGATAAGCTAACTACTCTTAACATTTTGATGTCTTAATCTTTGTGTGATTTTTTTCACAAGTGAGATACACATTGGTAATGTTTTCACTGAGCAGTATAAGGATTTCCCCATGTTCTTTACTTTTAATGGCTGCATTAAAATCTATTTATGGATATATAGTTTATTTAACCAGCCACCTGTTATTGGACAAATAAATGCTCTTGATAGATGAACACACTACTTATTAAATTTTAGTAGGTTGAGGGGCACCCCGGTGGCACAGTCAGTTGAGCGTCTGACTCTTGATTTCAGGTGAGGTCATGATCTCAGGGTCATGCGATCGAGCCCCGCACCGAGCTCCATGCTGAGCACGGAACCTGCTTAAGATTCTCTCTCTCCCTGTCTCAAAAAAATTTTTTTTAGATTGATAAGAACTTGTGTTAACAAGATCTTCACTGGTTTTCTGTTTTTCTCTCAGTATTTTCCTGGGTTTCTAAGCTAATAAGCATTTAGGATGAACGTGTCTCCGCCACATACTCCCCAGAGCTGTGGGGTAGGATGTGAGTCGGCTGTATTGTGTCTTGTCTGAGCCCCACCCATTGGCACCGTGACCCATTTTTCTCCCACACGGACCTTACCCCCTTCTCATCTCCACAGCATTGCGTCCCTTTCTTACAGCACTTGGTCCTCTGACCGCATAAGCACCTGGGGAATCTCTTCTTCAGAGGTGGTGTACCCCTCTGGTGTCCCCAGCATCCCCAGTGTGTATTTCTTTTTGTGTGTCATGATTTACATACTTGTTTGTCTTTCCCAATGGATGAGCAACTCTGAGGGCAGAGACTATGTCTTTCTCATTGTTTTGTCTCCAGTGTCTAGGATATAGTAAGCCCTGGGCACAAGTTTGCCGAGCTAGGGACCCTTAACCCCCTCACCTGGCCACGTGCATTCTGGAGGGGAGGCTCGGCGGCTTCCTGTTGGTCTCTGTAATTCCCGTCACCCCTGGGGGTTCAGCGCTGTAGACAGTCACCCTGGGGGGTGGGGTGGGGGAGCCATCCTGTTGTTCCTCTAGGGTAGGAGTTAGCCAACATTTTCTGTAAAGAGCAAGATAATAACTAGGTTAGACTTCCCAAACTATGTATCATCTCTGTTGCCATTATTTGTTTTTACAACTCTTTAAAAATGTCAAAACCATTATTAGCTCTGCGGACAAAACAGGCTGAGGGGCCCTAGAGCACAGGCAGAGCTGTGTGGCCCGACTCGCGTCCCAGGTCCGGTTTGCAGGCAGGAAGGACGAGGACAGGGCCATCCAGCACCTGCCGCTCACAAGTCTCTGAGGCCCACGCTCTTTGCTCCCTCGACTCTCTGACTTCTTTAAAAGCCTGCCTAGCAGATGCCGTTTTCTGAGAGCCCCTGTCCTGTTGAATTCGTTTTGTTGCTTCGATGTGTTCTGTATTTTCTTGACTTCCCTTTGGAACCTCTGGAGAGGCAGGCAAGTCAGAAGACAGAGAGCTCAGCCTGACTGGGGGACGTTCCTTCGGGGGATGGTCCCCAGTTGGACTTGTGAGGAACTGCCTTTCTCTTTGTCCGAGAAGAATTTTTAAACTCAAAGGTGTGAACGTTAGCGCTCACGTAAATTTGTATGTGTTGTTTTCTTTTTTCAAAGATTTTATTTATTTGAGCGAGCGAGCGAGCGAAAGAGAGAGAGCATGAGAAGGGAGAGGGTCAGAGGGAGAAGCAGACCTCCCGCTGAGCAGGGAGCCCAATGTGGGACTCGATCCTGGGACTCCAGGATCGTGACCTGAGCCGAAGGTAGTCATTCAACCAACTGAGCCACCCAGGCGCCCTGGATGTGTTTTTAGGTTCAAAGAGATTGATGCAACATCTCGTGTCAGTTCATTGCCATATGATGAGCCCTGTGATGTTTAGATAGGATAGTGTCCGGGTAGCCTGTACTTTAGGTTTTTAGAGAATGGGGCATAAGGGCAGCGTGAACTCTGGCAGCTGAAGGAAGGAGCCCGGAGGCCGCTCTTCTCCCGTGCGAGCGCCCCCACTGTCTCCTGCTCCTCACGGCTCCCCGTCTGCGGCCGTGGCCAGTCCTGTCGCAGGAGAGAGGCAGCACTTGGTTCGACTAGGCAAGGAGTAGAACAAAGGAGATCTTTTCCCGCCACTGTTAACCTTTGTCAACTCTGGACGGTGCAAAAAAATGCCTATCAGGAGTGTTGTGCGCGATAGGTCTTTAAAATAAGTTACTGAGTTTTGTTTTATATACTTCCATGCAGAGCTTTTCTGAAGCATGTGTGTTTTGTAAAGTTAGTTTTTGGGTAGGCATTTTGATTGTGGCGAATACATTACTAATAGCTTCTTGTAATAGGAAAGTACCTAATCTTAAAGCAGATGATTATTCGCGTGATAACACAGTTTAGTCAGTCAGTTCTCATGCTGTGGCCTCTGGGCCCGTGGCCTCGACCTTATCTGGGAACTTGCTAGAAAGGCACATTCTCGGGCCCCCCGGCCGAGTCAGAATCTCTGGGGTTGCCCAGCAGCTGATGTCTTCTCGAGCCCTGGAAAGGGTTCTGATGCCAGCCAGAGTTTACGAGCCAGTCGTTCAAATCTTGATCGAGAGGTTCTTGTATTTTTCCTGTAGATGTGCTGATAAACTTTGATGTTGTCAAGATTAAACTTTAAATTGTAATGTTTAAAAACTAGACTTTAATGTTGCTAAGCAGCTGAAAGCTGGATCTGGGATCAATAAAATACTTTTTTTTTTAAGATCCCGTTTATCCATTTGAGACAGAGAGATCGAGAGCACACCAGTGGGGGAAAGGGCAGAGGGAGAGGGAGAAGCAGGCTTCCGGCTGAGCAGGGAGCCTGATTCGGGGCTCGATCCCAGGACCCCGAGATCATGACTTGAGCCAAAGGCGGATGCTCAACCATTTGAGCCACCCAGGCGCCCTTCAGTAAAATGATTTTTATTTATCAACGCTTTGTTTTTTTAGAAATTTTTTCTATTTTTTATTTTAAAAGATTTTTATCTATTTGAGAGATCGAGAGAGTGAGAGAGAGCACAGCTGTGGGGAAGGGCAGAGGGAGAGGGAGAAGCAGGCTCCCCACCGAGCAGGGAGCCTGAAGCAGGCCTCGATTCCAGGACCCCAGCCTGAGCCGAAGGCAGACCCTTAACCGACTAAGCCACCCAGGCACCCCGATTCTTTGTTTTTTTATATCAACAGGTGACACTTGGACAGAAACACTGGCCTACGTGCTCTTCTGGGGAGTTGCAAGCATTGGAACATTTTTCATTATTCTTTATAACGGCAAAGATTTTGTCGATGCTCCCAGATTGGTCCAGAAAGAAAAGATGGACTGAATTTGTGTCTGTGGAAAGCGGCTTGGCTTGGAAGATTCCGTTATGCAGAACTGGAGTCTTTACTGACCCGCTTTCCACGTCGGCCCAAGGTCTTTTGAAAGCCTTTTTCCGGAAGCCTGCCCTGTGCGCCGTGCAGGCGGAGGACCTACAGTCAGCCCACTGTTCCTGCCTCGACCATCTCTTCACTACTGGGACGGCTCTAGTTATAATCGGAAGCTCTTCTGTAATTAAAAGGTAACCTGAATCCAGCTCCTGGAACGGAAGGAATCTATTCCTTGTCTATTTAATCAACTCTTGCAGAATAAGTAATATATTTAAGAAATCTAGCTTCTTTCCTTATTTAAAATGGTAAAATTATTTTTTTAGCTCAGTTTCCTTATTGTCACTGTAAAGGCAGTTGCCATTCGCAAGCAGACTTCCCCGCCCATCTGTGGACTTTTCTTAAAAGTTGAATACTGAGCTAGCACGCCTCTGCCCACGCAGCGGGAGTCTCTCGCAGACGTCAGGCAGTTCGCCGGAGAAGCCTGTGACCTCGCGGGAGGGCGCGGGGAGCCGGGCCTGGCGTCCCGCTGGAGTTTCGGTTGGGCTCCCCTGTGAGTTCAGCTTGAACTTGAGTGTAAAGAAGAAGTTCAGATAGACTTTATCTTTTTTAAAAGGTGTAAATGAAATCAAAGAACGTAAAGTCTGTATCTTATGCTAAATGTCCAAAGCCGCCTCTGTTTTAAGGATTTGCCCCAGCGTGGAAAAGCCCCTCGGCTGGCCGGCTCCTCCCTCCCGGCTGCGTTGTTTTCCCTCGGGGTTCCGCTCATCGAGCCGCGTGAGCCTCGGAGAGACCCTCTGCCGGACGTGGTGTTGGACTGGGAGGCAGCAGCCGCTGTCCATGCATGGCGCCGTCAGCCCTTCTGGCCCCGTAGAGGCTTGTGGTAGCTCTCAGTAAGGGAGTCAGAAATGTAACGTTCCCGGGAGTTGGAGTTCTCCAAATCAAGGACCAACTTCAATGTTAATTTATGTGCAAAAACAAGCCTGAGAAATATGCTTTAGAAGCTGTGCATAGTTCTAATTATAAGTTGGACTGTATCTTCAAACTGTAATTATGAGGTTTAAATATTAGAAAAGTGTGTAGGCTCATATACTTGCCACTATTTTAAAACCGTTCGATTAAATCTTGCTACAATATTTGTGTTGTGCTTGAAAATATGTAGTTTTTTCAATGGTAAGACCTTCTGTGGTCCTTAAGTGTCTCTCAAAGCGCCTTTATTTCAACATGACTTTTTTTTCAACATTATCTTTTATAAACATTAATAAGAGTCGTTGATTCTAGAAACTCTAAAGGAGATAATAGCTGGAAACCCTCTGTAGCTTAAATTCAGTCATTAAAACTCCCAGTAGGGTAAGTAATTAGAACTACCTATTCTTAACGTGTAAATAAGCATAATTTGTTCCAAAGATGAAATGTTTGAGACTTGGTTCATGTCTACTGTAATATATTATTCAAGTGCTCCTGGGCATCTCCCGTGAAGAACTGACCTCCACAACCACAACAAAGGTCAACTGAGAGCGGCCCTGCTCGTGTGGCTCGTGTGGCCCGTGTGGCCCGTGTGGCCGCTCCACAGCGGGGGGACTGAGCCGCTGTGTCCGAGCCTAAGGTATCCGTATCCAGAGCCCTGCCGTGATTTTATTTCCAAATTCATGTACTGTACATCCTTAAGTGAAAATAAATGTCATACTCTTTTTTAACCACCGTTGGTATCACTCCTATACTTTATCTTAAAAGGGAGGTTCTTTTTTTATTTTACAATTCTTTTTTTTTTTTTTTTAAGATTTTATTTATTTATTTATTAGGAAAGAGAGAGAGTGAGAGAGAGAAGGTCAGAGTGAGAAGCGGACTCCCCATGGAGCTGGGAGCCCGATGTGGGACTCGATCCCGGGACTCCGGGATCATGACCTGAGCCGAAGGCAGTTGTTCAACCAACTGCGCCACCCAGGGGCCCCTTATTTTACAATTCTTTAAAAAAGATTTTATTTATTTGAGTGAGAGAAAGAGAGTGCGAGAGAACACCAGCAGGGGGAGCCGCAGAGGGAGAAGGGAGCTCCCGCTGAGCAGGGAGCCTGAAGCAGGGCTCGATCCCAGGACCCCGAGATCATGACCTGAGCCGAAGGCAGACGCCTGACTGAGCCACCCAGGCGACCCTTTATTTTAGAATTTTTGAACTCAGAAAGAGCAGTGCATGCAGGGGCTTTATAGAAAAGTAGTGTAAGGAAGCAAGAAAATTCATAGCTTCTGAAATCCTGCTTTCCACTCATCACTTGAGAAGCTGTGTCCATGTGTATAATTAATTTTTAGTTAAAGATAAAACCAGCGAATTATTTAGGAAAGTATATGTCCGTAAAAGATGTCCCCTGCACCCCCCCCCCAAGTTCATTTGTTTTCCGAAATGATACAGGTCTCAGCTGCGCAGAGGGACAGTGTTGCCCCCTAGAAACCGATCTCTCGGGCCGCGGGAACGCGTCGGTGACGAGGGAATGCACCCCGGAGCCCCGCCCACGTGGGGGTGAGGTGAAGGGCTTTGGAGACGGGCTGTGGGCTGTGCCCGTCCCCCTCCTGCGCCCAGCGGAGCCGCCTCGGGCTGTGCGCGCCCGTCCCCGGCGTCGGCTCTCTGCAGGGGCTCTAGGAGCTTCCTCTCCTGCCCGGACTGGGGACGGTGAGCTGCCCTAGTGGCTTCCTGCCAAGGGGCTTTCAGGAATTCTCTCCCACCCGCCCCTGTGACCCTCTGTCCTTCCCTCCGATGCACTAATCGGTGTTTTGTGCCTGGTAATCGCCAGCTCCTTCCTTCCGAGGGGCGAAGAGAAAGGTTGAAGCTCTGATCGCTGGTTATGCTTCAGTGCGAATGAGACGCGAGTCCGTGGGTTACCCACGGGCTCCGTGCTCTTACCTGCAGCTCCCGAATGACCAGCTGGGTCGCGTTGAGGATTCTGGGACTGGGGTGGGCGGGCACCGGTCCCCAGAGTCATGTGACGCAGATTCCTCCGTTCTAACCGACTGGGCTGTACTTGTGGGGGTCACTTCGGACTGGAATCGGAGGTGCGCGGGGGGTGGCGGTGAGGGAAGCAGCTTACTCAAAGCAAGGTCTTGGGGTTTTATCGTCCAAGAGTCCCGAAGTCAGAAGAAAGTATCCCGATAAGGATATGATAAGGTTTTAGAATGTCCCGTCCATTGCCCGCGGGCTCCCCAGCACGACCGCTTGGCTCACGGAAGCCAGCAAGACCGAAATGCCAGTTTCCCCGTAACCGAATCTTGGAAACGTCGTCCCATCACGTCTGCCGTTCTCCGTGGGTTCGAAACCAGTCCCTGGGTCCAGCTCACGTGAGGGCTGGGGCACGAGTGCCAGGAGGTGGGCATCCCTGGGGGCATCGTGGGAGGCCTGCCCCTGCAGCCGGGGAGGAACGAGACTCCGGGCTGGCACCCAGGGAGTCCGGTGGCCTGCCTGGCGGTGAAGCTTAGACGAGGACGGACAAGTTCTGGTACTTGAATTCTGCGTGGCACATTAGCCGCCGGAGTGGCACAGAACAGCGACGCCCTTTGTTTTGCTCCCCAAACCCTGCAAGTCTGGGCGTGAGCTGTGCGGCTCTGAGCCTGGGGCCCTCCGTCACCAGCAGCTTGCGCCCACGTGGGAAGGGGCCAGGCGCAGGGGAGAGGGGAGAGGGAGGAGGAGGAGACGACACCACAGTGTGCAAGGACCTCCCTGCCGTTACCTGTAGCTCCGGGCTCCCTTTCTCTGCGGAAGGAGCGCTGGGGAGGAAGGCGCCTTGCTGGAGAAATTCAGTACCTCGGTTCAGTCTAAAGCCTCGCCGTCCCTCCGGTGCTTTTGGGGCCCGTGACAGAATGGGGGCGAACAGGCCCTGCCCCTGGGGAGGCCCGTGTTCTTCCCAGGACCACCCCTGCGTCCTCCCAGAGAGCTTAGCCCTGGCCTTGCTTGCCCTTCCTGCATTTCCTCGCGTGCCTTCCCAGTCCGGTCCATCCGTGTATCCCTGAACAGGTGTGTCGTCGTGTGCGCACTCGGCGTGATGTTTCTAGGACTCGTCCGTGTGGGTGGTCCCAGCCGTCGTCCCCTCCTGCCAGCTCGTTTCTACTGAATGAATTTAGAACAGTCTCCGCGTTCATTTGGACTTAATAGGTCACACCTCCCTTTTCATCCGGTCTGGTCTAATGGTGCTGGACAGTTCGGTGGTTTCTGGTTGGTAGCTCTCGCACTCTGTACGGCCGTGTGCCTTCTCCACGCCTCCTGGCTCATGTGGGACCGTGTCTCTCCCTGCTGCCTGCCCAGGAGGAGAACAAGGAGCCAGAAACACACGAGAGGAACATGGAATCGCTTGCTAAACGGGTTGTGCCATTTCTGTGCCTAGTGGTTTCGGGCGACTACTGACGCTCGGTATGCCAGACTTCCTGATTCTTTTCATCCAATAGATACAGAGTGGTCTCTCATTCTGGCATTTCTCCGATCACTGATGAGTCTGAGCGTCTTTTCGTCATTCTTTTTTTGCTCATCGGTGTCCCGGTTCTGTGCCTTGTTGATGTCTTTTGCCGGTTTCTGTTAGACTGTCCTTGATTTCTTATGAACTTCTTTATATTTTAGAGAGTTGTTTCGTGGTTATATGTGCTATATAAATCTTCTCCCTCAGATCACGCAGGGCAAGGCACCCATGTTAAACCCTCAGTGGGGTTGTCTTGCTCTTTGAAGAAAATCTAAGCCCCTTGCATGGCCCACAAGGCCATGACCCGACCCTGCCCACTCCTCCAAGCCCACCTCCGCGCACTCTCCCCATTACAACCACGGGCCTCCTTTCTGTTCTTTCTCACCTCCGGGCCTTTGCACGTGCTCTTGCCTCTGCCTAGACAGACATTCCATCCTCAAAGCTCCTCCTCAACCACCTGGTTGAAGTACTATCCCTCTCATAGCATCCCTTGATGCATTTCTTGCCTTCTTAGAAACGATCCCAGTCTGTACTCATTTGATACCCATGACCTTCTCTCCTCCCGGAATGCAAGTGCCTGGAAGGCCAGGGACCGTGTCTGTCGTGTTCAGCACGGTCCCCATCACCTGCCCCAGGACTGGCGGGTAACGCAGCGGTTGGCGCTCTCAATAAAGGCTGATACTGCGCAGGGGAGCCACAGTCAGGAAGAGAAGTGCTTCCCTTGTCAGGGACTGGTCACGACGTTCCGGTTAAGAATTTGCTATTTGTCGATGGCGTTTTGGCCTTGCAAGTGGATGTTTCAATCTGTTATTTATTTTTCTCCCCCTGACTCATGTGGCGTAAAAACTGATGGGGGAGTTAATTCTCTGCCCCGGCTTTTCCGCCGATCGAGTGGAGCAGCCACAGTTGAATCTTGCTACGGAACTGGGACAAAAGTCGAACACAACAGTTTGCACGCGCCCCCGCTGCCCCCGGGACGGTTGTAAGGGCACACTCAGGCCTACCGCGGTTTCCCGTGGCCTTGGCTGGAGACAGACCCTGAAACAAGCAGACTGCCCAACCCTGAGAAGGGTCGAAAAGATTCTGAGCTCGCACCCTGTTTTACACGCAGCAAATTAGACCATTTTTCTGACTTCTCTGAGGGAATCTAACCATCCCCTGTGGGTCTTTTTTCACTGCATCAGTGGGGCTTCACTGGCTGTGCGGGAAACACAGAGAAGTGACAGAAACAAGACGGTTTCTTGTTTATGATTATGTTTCTTGATAATGTAATCAGCTCGTCTGTTTACCTGATGCAGGAAAACCTCGTGTGCAGGGAGAGCTCTTAAAATAGCAGCCAGTACATGACCGAAACCTTACAGATAACGCTTGTCTTGGATTTTATTTATGAGGACAATTGCTAAAAACCCAGGTAGTTCTCTCCCTGATTTTTTAGAGCTAAGCCAAGAGCACCACTATGTCTCCAGCATTCAGAGAAAGCTCCTTGGAGCCTGCGATCTGGTCACGGCATTCAGGTGACTTTCACGTGGCAGGGATAGAATGTCGCTCCCCCTCCAGCCCTCTGGGAGGCAGGTGGATGAAGGCCAGATGACCACTTCCGTGCAGCACCTAGAAAATGGCCAGCCAAGGATTTTTGGGGGGACAGGACTTAACTACAGCTTCAAGAGGGTGTTGAGAACTGTTGGGCTCTTCGTGAAGTTCACAGGAACCTGAATAAAACTGAACCAAAACGCAAGGCTTCTTTATCTCGAGCACATTATTCTAGAACAGCGTGATTTCATCTGTCCGACTTGGAGTGTGAAAAATTATTCTGGCTTTTCCATTATAATCAAAGGGCTCAAAAATGCTTTCAGACGTGGTAGGTCTTTTTTTTTTTAAGATTTTATTTTTTTATTTGACAGAGAGATTACAAGTAGGCAGAGAGGCAGGCAGAGAGAGGAGGGGAAGCAGGCTCCCCGCTGAGCAGGGAGCCCGATGTGGGGCTCGATCCCAGGACCCTGAGGTCATGACCTGAGCCGAAGGCAGAGGCCCAACCCACTGAGCCACCCAGGCGCCCCTAATTTTTGATGTAAGTATTCCTGAATGCACGACCCGTCATGCAGCCCTGGCCCTCGGGTTGGGTTGGCTCCGGCGGGGCCTGGGTGCGCACGGGGAGATGTCGAGGCTCGCTCCCAGGAGGTTCGGATGGGCGGTCAAGGGTGAAGCCGGGACATACAGTAACTGAATACAGGAATGAGTTAGGACGGTGTCGGCCTCCGCGGTCCTGAGGCTACTTGGCATTTGGGGCTGATAGACCCCGCTGATGCCAGACCCCAGGAGGGGGCGCCATTGTTGCCCAACCCTGCCCCTGGGTGTGGTGGGTGACGGGGGTCCTCTCTGTCGGGATTCAGGAACAGACCGTGCCGTGTATTTGACATGGAGTGTGCCCTCTCTTCAAGTCCCGGTAGGTAAAGTTTGTCGACTAAACGCTCTGACGAGAGATTGGAGGACTGAGTATTTGTGGTTAGGAAACGCTGGTGCATTTTAAAGGCAAGTGACTTTTTTATAACTGGCCATGAGGTGAAGCTGGGAAATACCGATGGGACGGCTATAAAAGAAGGCAGAAGACCCCCCTACTGCCCATTCTGGTTATAGAGGACACTTTGAGCCATGAAAACGAAGTAAAAAAACAACATACAAAAACCCCTCCAACTGATGTCCCACGTGTTTAAGTGTCTCCGAAGATGTTTATACAAATCTACCCAAAGAAACTTCCCTGAATCCTCTATGTCGGGGAAGCGTGGAATGTTAGGGCAGGAAGGGGCCCTCTCCGCTTAGGTTAAAAAAAAGACAGGAGCCGTTGGCACTGTGGACTGATGCTGTGTCATAAACATGATGTCTTCAGTTCCCAGAGGCTTTGAGTTACATACACTCTAGAAAACCTATGTACAAATAATTTAAAACGGACTGTAAGTGACGTTCATGGTCTTTGCTCTAACGAGTTGGCCACCACGTCCAACCAGGGAAAGCTGGCTGTACCTTCACCCGGAAGTGGCTCTGGCACCTTTTTCAACACCTCTGGGTGGGTGCCGCCTGCACGGACTTCTTGGGTAGTTTGGGGTTGCACATTGTAATTGGGAGGATCGGGCCTGGCCCCACCGTGAGAGACCTCCGATCACAGAAGCGACCCCTTTTGTGGACCCCAGCAAAGGCCTCTCTTCCGCGTGGCCAGTCATCCTGATAGTGAGGGACCCAGCAGTTTCACAGTCACCAGGACTCAAGAAAAAGAGACCTGATTTCGCACCAGTGACATTCAGATCTGTCGTCTCGGGCACTTGGAAAAAACTTCTCTTCCAACTGATCGAAAAAACGACGGCCGTCTCGTATTTGGGGATTTCTTCAGAAGAAAAAAAAAATCGCTTAAATTTTATTCCATAAAAAATTATAGTCAAATTTCAGCTCACGGTGTGGCCTAGTTCTAGGACTTCCCTAGAGTCAAGAAAGCAGTTGTCTTCAAGACTGGCCTTGAAAAGCCCGCGTCTCTGGTGACAGGGAGGCAGCACGGTGAGACCTTGGCGGGGGGCAAAGGGGGGACGCAGTGGGGAGCAGAGGCCGCTCCACGGGTGGGGGTGTGGGTCCTCCTGAGGGAGCCTTCTTCCACCACAATTCTTCTTGACGGACTCTGGAAGACGACGGACGGGCTGTTTCTGGAGCAAATATTCTTCTGAGCAGCCAAGGAGATCCCACCTGTAAACCGTAGCTGCCGGATGGGGGGGCACCTGACCACGGTCTCTGGGAAGCCCAGACCTCAGGCTGCCGGGGGCGTGTCTTCCCTCTTGAGACAGCGCATGATGAACGTCCCCAGGGCCACCAGGGGGATGCATATGATGGAGGAGGCCACCAGCAGCCCGATGATGGCCAGGGCGTATGGGGGGTAGTCCTTGGTCACGAGCTGACCCTGCAAGGGGAAACTGAGGGTCAGCGAGAGGAAACCACTAGAGGCAGAGGTTGGCCTGGTGGAGAGGCCGTGTGCAGGGGGGATGTCTGGGGCCACCTGGCTTGGCAGCTCAGCAGCAAGTGTGCTGGGTAGACTGGTCCCCCTTGCCTTCTCTCTCTTCCGTGAACTTCAGCCAGCGTGTATACTATTTTGGCCACTATTTTGGCCCTGTCCCTGAAGGGTCACCGACAGGAATATAATCAAGGGCCTTCCCTTCGAGACACTGATCGGGGCACCTACGTGGAGGGGGCCAACCTGAGCCCGGTGCTGCCCAACAGAACCTTCTGTGATGACAGGTATGTTCCATATCGGCGTCGTCCAACACGGCAGCCACCAGACACGGGGCGGGCGGGGGGGGGGGGGGTTGCTACCAGACACTTAAAATGTGGCCGGTGAGTGTGAAGAACTGGATTTTAAATTTCATGCAGTCGCAGTGAACTCAGATGTGGATAGTCCCACGTGGCTGTTGGCTGCCTCCTTGAATGGCACAGCCCTGGTCAGGAGAAGCCTCGAGGGACCTCCGGATTCAGTGGCTGGACGTTGCCCTGAATGCACGTGCATTACAGCTGCTGAGAAACGAGGCCAAAAAGCCCATAAAGGCTGCCTTTCCACGAGGGAGCCACGGAACACCTACGCCCAGGGGAAGCGGGTGTTTGCAAACCCGAACGCTGCTTAGAATGTGGTGTGGGAAACCAGCCCGCAGACTTTTTGTTGCTCATCTACTCCCTTTTTTTGTTCTGTCCTGACCCTTGCCGAAACGAGGGGTGGGGATGGGGGGGGGGGAAGGGGACATTTAGAAGCTGCTGTAGGAATATGACCACTGCACCTTGTGTCTGTTGAATATAATAAACAATTGGAACTTGTATTCTATAGAGGTTCTTATTTCCTCTTGCCGAGTGGTTTACTGTCCTTGCATTTTACGGACGTTTCAGGCTGCTGTGGCTTGGGGAGGACCCCCCGGTCCCCCAGTCACGGCTGGAGAAGCCCAGCCGCTGGAACCAGGGATGGGGGCGCCTTCGGCTGCCGTCGGTCCTATTCTCTGTGCAAGCGCGTCTATGCAGGGACAGCCGGGCTGGCCGTGAGGCTGAGGGTCCCCGAACGGCCCCTGGCTATTCAGACACTGACACGCTGTCCTTCCAGTTGGGGCACAGCAGCTGCCTGGAGCCCGGAGCAAGGGTGTCTTGACTGTCCCAGCTACACCCGGACCCAGATGCAGCCAGGATCCGGGCCCCAGGTGCTGACGCAGGTCCCCTCGGGCTCCTGCGATGGCCCTTCCAGGGGCCATGCCCTCCAGGTTCCCTCTGCTTTCCCCGAGGAGGCCTAAGCAGACAGCTGTCAGGGGCAGGAATCAGCGCCTTGCAGACCTTCTACCGGCCGCCAGAAGCCCCCTGCGAGGTCCTGGAGGCAATCTTACTCTCTGCTGGAGCCCACTTCTGCGGTCCTGAGCTGAGTGTTTTTCAATACCTGGGTGGTGTTTCTATGTCATGACAACGGACCTGCCCACCCCAGGGAAACGGATCTTTGGTTTCAGCAAACATAAAGCCGGTGCTTGGGAGTGAGCCCGGGGAGCCCGGAGACGGGGGGTACCTGGGAGGCATCCCAGGCTTGGTACTGCAGGGTCCCCGCGAGGATGTAGTCATTCAGGTAGAAGACAAAGAGGCTGATGATGAGCAGTGGGCTCACGCCGGCCCACATGGCTTTCCAGTACCAGTTCAGGCCGCGGCCTGTCATGGCCCGAAGGTCACTTTCAAATCTGTTTGGAAAATGGGGAGAAAGTCTGGATTATCTGAACTGTTGGGGTAAGAGGTTCCGGCTTTCATATCCCTTTGCTTAGGAAGATTCTGTTCTGAGCACCACCGATGGTGACCTCTCCGGGGTCCCTCTCCGATGCCTTCTGGGGAGACGGTGTGCGGGGTGGGGACGGAAGAAGGGCTGAGGGCCCCTCAGCAGGGCAGCAAAGCAACCACCTCGTAGTTACGGGGACATCAGAAGATACCTTCCTGGTGCCACCTTCAGATGAAGGCTGCTGGCGTAGACCAGGGGGCCGCCCCCCATGGCGGGAGAAGTAGGCATGGAGAGGGGCAGCGGTGGGGTGGGGTGAGGCCAGACTGTCACCAGCGGCAGCCACAGCCACCTGCCACACTTGGGCCTGTGGCTTGTCCTGAATTCGCACTGCAGAAGCCTGCACACGGCCACCTGCTCCCCTGCTGCCGCTGACCCTGCTGGCCCCTGCGCTTCATGTGGATGCCTGGGATTTTCAAGATGACACGTGCTTTTGTCCCTTCACACTCCATGCACAACACTCCCCCACCCCTCCAACTTGCCTGGATAGAGGAAGGTGGGAAGAGCTAGCTGGTGGAGGCAAGGGCAACATGGCACTGTTGCTCAGTGGTCACTAGATGGCGCTGTCCCCTGGGCGAGCAGAGGGACTCCCCTCTCCCGGCCATTCCTGGGTCCTGCCGCTTACAAATTCTGCGAGACAACTTTGGTTTCTCCACTTAGTTCCACCTCTTTGCATGGACTTGTGTCCCTTCTCCAGCACTTCCCCTGCGCCTTGCCTTCTGGTCCTCTTTCCTCAACCGTCTCTCTTCCTGGGAAACACCTACCCTCTCAGGGGACCTGTCTACTTCTCCCTCTAGACTACCATTTCCTAGGTGACCGACTTGTCCCGGCTGACCCAGGACATCCCCAGTGTTCGCACCGAAGGTCCCAGGAAACCCCTCGGTCCTGGGAAAACCAGGACAGTGGGTCACTCTAACCTGAATGTCCTCAATAGATATCAAATGGGAGGGACGGATACAAAAGTCTTTCTTAACTGAAAACATTTTGGAAATGCCACACATTATACCCCCTCTCTGAGATTTACAGTGGTCTTTGAGGCTCCAAGAAGTCCAATAGGAAAGAAATGTTGGCGTTGTTTAATTTGTAACGTCCCGAAATTACTTGATCATGGAAGTCCCTTGGTGTTACGGGGACCCTAAATCTTCCAGGGACACAGAGGGAAACGTAGCTCAACGGGCTGGTTTCTAGGGTCACGGCTGGTCCTCCCCATCCCCACCGCAATACAGGAAACAGAGAGAGGAGGTACTGGATGAAGGTGAGAGCGAGGCAGAGAATTAGCTGGGCAAAGGGAAAAGCAAGGCCAAGTTGGAAGAGAGGAGTAAAATGCATGTGGCAAAGGGCCCGCTTTCCTTGTGTGGTGCAGCCGTTGTGGGGGCGTGGCCTTTTGTGGGCGTGGTCTTCGTGGGCCCTTCCCCCAGCAGGTGTCAGGGGCGGGGCCTCCTTACCTCCTCAGCCCGTACACGTAACACACGGCGATGGTCTCCACCAGGACAATAAGCAGCAGGGACAGTGTGGCCGCGTAGTCATTGAATATGTCGAACCAGTAGTTGCCGGCCTCCATGGTGAACACCAGGCCGATGACACAGTTGACAAGGCACACCAGACCTGGGGCCACCAGACCACACGCTCACCGGCCTGAGACGCCCACCCACCCGTTCATCCAGTTTCCTATGCCCCTCCGGACCCCAAGGGGACTCGGCCATGGACGGGCCTCTCTGCCTTTGTGTGTCACAGGTGTGTATGTTCAGGGGACAACAAAGGTGTCCCAGAGAGCGTGTGTCTGCACAAGTCACTGATGTTAATTCAGGAGCTGTCCTACAGGGGGCGTCAAGCTCAGCGGAAGAGAGAAAGTTGTGGGCACTGCTGTCTTGGGGCGGGGACCCACCCAGCCTGTGGGTCTGGTGATGCCGTTTACCCCAACAACTCAGCCTCAGAGCTCGCGGGAGGTGAATCGGGGCACCCCTCTCAGAACCTCCTAGAGAAGACTCATGAGTGGCCAGAGGAAGGAGTAGGGAGGGGAGGGGAAGACAGGAATGTTTACCCAGCTCCCACTATACGTGCCCCTGGCACGTCTTGTGCATTGGATCCAAAAGCCTGGGGAGCCCCCTTTCACAGTTGGGGAAGCCAAGGCTCAGAGATATGGAGGAACTTTCCCAACATCCCACAGCATCTAAGAGGTGAAGTCGGGATTCAGACAGAGGCCCTTCTGCCTCCAGGACCCAAGTTCTTGTCCCAGTCTCCACTGGCGGACTCCCCCGGGGACCCCGCAAAGTATTTGACCCTCAAGCTCCTGCCTGTCCTTCCCACCGCCAACCATGTCCCACCCGTCACCAAGCCCCCGTGCCATCTTGAGGGGACACACCAGGAGAAATGGGCTACGTGCTGGCCAGGAGCTAATGGCACATATCACACGGCTACAGAAACCAGGTTCGAGGGGTGATGCTCAGTGCTAGAAGGTTCAGACAAAGGGCCGGAAGCTCCACCTGGCTGGTCAGGGCCTTAAGGGGATGGGCTGGGAGCTGGGTGGGATTCAGGCTGGGAGAAGGGACGTCCTAGATATGGGATGGCATCATCATGGGCAGGGGTGGGGGCCACCGGGTCCACCAGACGTCGCCAGGTACGATGATGGAGCAGATGGGTGGTGGAGTGAAGCAGGAGAGGGGTGATTAGAAAAACAGGTTCCTTCCCTAGCCACCCAGATGCCCCCCGGCAGCAGAATGGGAAGATACACAGTGCTGGGTGGTCTTCTAGGGGATCATCTGTCATGTAGGCGGGAAAGGGAGAGACCAATGGCCACTCGCAACAACGGGGAGGACCGCACAGAGTTTGGTAGAGATAAGAGACACAGAGAGCACAGACAGCGTGATTTCATTATACGAAGTTCAGGAGTGGGAAAAACAATCCTAAAACGGTAGCCGTCACAAAGAGGTGGCTTCTGGGGCTGGGGGCGTACTGACTGGGGAGGGGTTGGGAGGGGCTCTCGGGGGTGTTGGAAGTGCTCTGTATCTTGACTTGGGTGGTGGCTACTAGGGTGGAAACAGGGAAAAGTCATTGAGATTGTGTTTAGGAAACGTACATGTTCTAAGTGTTAGACTTCATTTGAAACCGACAAAGACCAAAGCAGACTCTCCTAGCCTGAAGAGTTTCGAGCACCACGCTGGTGAGTCTGGCCTTCCCCAAGGCTGGGATGGCCGCCGCGCTTCCCCGTGACAGAGGACCAGAGGCACGGGCGAGTCCCGGTCCCACATGGCCTGAGGACGAGAGACCACGGCAGGCCCCCTGGAAGGTGGCCACCTTGACGAGCACACGGCTGGTCCATCTGCTGGCACCCCACGCCCGGCCCCCCTCCCGAGCCCCACGTCCCCCACGGACGGGCCCACTCACCGGAGATGGCCTCCTTGGGCAGGTGGCTGGAGATGACCTTGCTGTCGGTCAGGGGCGTGAGGATGGCCGCCGTGTTCCCCAGCATGCTCCCAATGCCCAGCAGCAGCAGCATGAAGAAGTAGAGCACCGACCACAGCTGGGAAACCTCCATGTTTTTAATGGCCTCGGTGTAGACGATGAAAGACAGGCCGGTGCCCTGGACCGCCTGCCCGTGGCAAGAAGACGGCAGTTACCCACCCAAGGGGCTCGGGTCTCCTTAAGCACCCCTGATGCGAAGCAACCTGGGGGACCCGGGAGGTGGCCAGGAGAAGCCTCGGGCCAAGCTTGGGTTTACCATCCGCACACCGGCCCCTCGGGCTTAGCTTAGTTCTTTTCCAGAACTGGTAAAGACACGTGGATCTGTGGATCCAGGAAGCCCAGCCCCATCCAAACCCACGTTGGATAAATAAAAAATATATTCACGCTTCGGTCGCCGAGGCCAGAGTCCAAGGGAAGGGCCCGGAGAAATCAGAGTGAAAGCACGGGGCAGCCGAGAGCTTCAAAGAAACACAGGACATTTCAAGAGCGACAGTGGGAGCCAGAATCACATGCTGAACATCTCCAAAGCGTCCAGAGAAAATAACTGTAAACCTGGGACCTTCTACGCAGGGGAGACAGTCTTTAAAAAGAGGAGACTGAATATCGACATTTGCATGCAGGTGAAACCTGAGGGAATTTATCAAGAAACAGGTGCTATACGCCGGAAGCGAATATAGCCCAGTGATGATACTGGAAATAAAACTAAAGGGGGAGGGGAAGCAAGCTCTAAAGGAATGCATTTCAAGGGAGAAAACAATCCCGGAAGATGTCTGGGGTGCCGGAGGAAACGGTGAACACGTAGAAAGGCAAACACGCGGGGCAAGACACACTATCGTGTAAAACGGCACAGCCTCCAACACGGGGGCTGAGAAAAAGACAGAGGCAGACACAGACCATATTTGAAACTGGAGGGACGAGATGGACGTGGGCTATGGTCCCTGTTCTGGGTGGGCGGGGAATCAAGATCCTGTTGAATTTTCAGCTCTGGTTGAGTTAAAAAGGCAAAGGACAAATTCGAGAGGAGAAATCTGCTAGATCAGTTCCAAACAGCAGAGAATAAAGCAGCGCGGGGGAGGGAAAAACCAGCAACGAACGCAATAGGAAAAGACCATCTGAATCCATCAGTCGCCCCCTCATTCTCAACACTGAGCCAAGCTCAGAAGTCAGGGAGGAAAACTCCCAGGGGCTCCCAAACAAAAAGGAATTTTGAAATGAGAACACCGAACAGGAGCTGAGGCCCAAAGGGAACGGATCGAGGCCTCAAAGGCTGGGCGCTGGGAGGACGGGAGTGGGGGCAGGGGGGGGCGGGTCAGGCCACAGGCCTGGGGTGAGCAGGGAGCCAGGAAGGACACAGTTGCCTCGTGCGTGAAATGATATGATCAGTAACCGTGATGCAAGCCGACGGCCCGAGCCAGAGCCAAGTTTCCCCCGGAAGGTGGCCCGCGTCGACAGGGTGCCAGGAGCCCCGCCACCAAGCGCAGCCGCAGGGGTGCTGGCCCCAGCCAGCTCCTGAGCCACCGGAGAAGGGGCCTGGGGGTGGGCGGCTTACATCCCCAGTGGCTTTAAGCTGTTTAGCTACACGGTTGGCCGAGGAGCCTCTAGCCGCGGCTTAGACAAGAAGGCCCACGATCCCAGCTCCAGGCCCCGGGATCCACCAATGCGGCACCCACGGTAGGGACTAGGGAGGACCAAAGTTATTGACAAAGGCGTCCTGCTGGGCATGAACCGGAAGGTCCCCCCCACCCTCACGGCAGCGGGCTGTCCTAAGCATTTGCAAAGAAGGTGTCACTCCATCTGGGAAATGACGCACAGGCGCGACACCGTGGCTGACTGCAGAACCTCCCTTGGCCTGCACTTGTCCCTGCGGGCGGCTCTCGGCGGAGGGAGCTGGCCCCGACCTTGCCGGCGCCTCACCGTGGCCAGCTCCGACTGCAAGCTGCAGTTTCTCATCTGCGGGAGCACCTCGCTGTATTTGTCGGGGAAGGTGGACGCCAGGTGGACCTTGACCTGCTCCAGGTTGCCGGCGGTCAGAAAGCCATCCTCCAGGTCAAAGGAATTGGTCAGCAGTAGAATCACCCTGCAGAGCAGAGCCCCAGGCGGAACCTCGGCTGATTAGAAAGGCCACGGTCATGGAACCCACTTGAAGCCGGGCTGCTGGGAGGTCCTTCCCCTCCGATCGGGCAAGGTCACTCCAGCAAAGGGAATGTGTTGATGGGTGGCCTTTGAAAGTCCAGCGGGGGGTTGCTGTGTGATTTTGAATGGCTTTGAAGGAGCGTCAAGTGGGATTGGAGCTGAGAAATCAACGCGCCCAACTGGGACATGTTCACCTCTGGGCCAGCATGGTCCTCCAGAAGGGTCAGGGTGATGGGAAGATTCTATGCTGGTGGTGCTGCCCAGTGGGGCCCCCACTGACCATTGGGTGGGTGGGGGGCGGGAGGGGGGTGGCAGCGGGGCGCTTGAATGTGGTGAGTCTGAGAAACCCACTTGAACTCATTTCCATGTCAATGGAAATCAGTTTAAACAGAAATTTAGTTAATCGGCTTAATGGAACTTAAAATCACAACTGCTTCCATTAATTAAAATTTAATCGGCTATTTTAATTAATTTAATTAAAATAATTAATAATTATTATTATAATAAAATAATAAAATAATAATTTAATTAAAATGGAATTAATTATGTAAATTCATCTCCATTTAAGTCTGTTAAGTAGCCACTTGTGGCCGGTGACTCGCGCCCGGCATCTGGAAGAGGTTGGTCGGGTTCTGGGTGAGGGGGCGGGGCGGGGGGCGGGGCGGGGGGCGGGGCAGGCAGAGAGCAGGTTCCGTCCTCTTCGGCGCTCACCCAGAGAGCGCTCCTTACCTCCGCGGTCGGGGAGACGAGGCAGAAGACACTAGGGCTTGTCTGTTGAACTGCCTTAGGGGTGCCCGGGGTTGGGGCCCCTGAGGGAGGGCTGCAAAGCCGGTGCCCTCTGCCCCTCGCCCCTTGCCTTCCCGGTGCCCGCCTCTTCCCAGGTGGCCCTGGGAGCTCCGGGGACGCGCCTCCCCCGCCCAACCCGACGCGGCCCGGGGCGGACTTGCTTGTTCAAGCAGCTCTCGTAGTTGAAAGTGGCCTTGAAGCCGTAGATGGAGAAGGTCACGATGCTGGCGAAGATGGAGGTGGAGCTGTTGATGAGGGACACGATGACGGCGTGCTTCTGGCAGTCGTTGGACGGCTCGTTGTAGCTGGCGAAGGCGATCAGGCTGCCGAAGCCCAGGCCCAGGGAGAAGAAGATCTGGGTGGCCGCGTTGATCCAGGCCTTGGGGTTGGCCAGCTGCTCCAGCTGCAAAGCCGGCAGGGGACGGGCCGCTGAACCATCCCTGCGACCCACCGGTGGGGGGGAGACCGAGCGCGCCTGTCTGTCCCCGCTCTGCCCATCCACTCCCCGGCGGCTGAAACGCACACATCGCTCCTGTCCCATCCTCCGTGGCGCCCTTCCCGGCAGATGTGTGCAATAGAAAAGTGCAGCGTGAAGTTAATTTAAGACACGGGGGGCCATCTGGAATGTGGGGGGCATTTCGGGGTGGGGGCTCTGCTACAGTCCTTTTGTTTCCAGGGGCCAGATTTGCTAAATGAAGAACTTGTTTTGTCCCAAAGGCAATAGTACCCCCCACACCCTCTCCACACACCCTGCCGGGAGATGAGCACTGGCTGCGGGGTGCAGGGGAGCGGATGGGCTGGGGAGGGCTCACGGCATACCCTGCAGAGTGTGGATTCACCCCTGTAGGGAAAGGGGTGCATGGAGGTGCACAAACGGGAGAGAGAGGCAGTTGGATGACAGATCACAGGGTGCACAGGCTGCTAGGAGGGCGGGTGGAGGCCGGGGTCGCAGTCAGCTGGGGCGCAGGCAGGACGAGAGGGATGGGTGGACAAAAGACTCAGCGCCCCCAGAATGACCAGGGCTTGGGGCCGGCCTGGCTGAGGAGGGGACCCAGGGCTCAGAGCTAATCCACACTGCTCCCACCTCCCTGGGTCTCCCCGCTTTTCCACCCACCCTGGAAGACGGCAGGTCCCCCTGCCTCCAGCCCTACCTTGGGCGTGAACATGTAGGCCAGGCCGTTGGTGGCTCCTTGCAGCGTGAGGCCCCTGATCAGGTAGATGATGAGCACACAGTAAGGCAGCAGCGCGGTGAAGTATACCACCTGCGGGCAGCAGAGGGCAGCAGAGGGCAGCGTCAGCCTCCCTGGGACCGGAGATCACCCGGCCCCTCGCTCCCTGGGACAGACCAGGACGTGGTCCCCACAGAGCACGCCACTCTGTCTTGGACGTTCAGGCTACTGACGGCCGGAAAAGTTCCGGGTCTGGGCTGGGGAAAAAACCAAATCCAAAACCTCAGGGGCTTAGAGCAAGGGCACGTCTCTCCTAGAGAAACTTGGCTATGAGGGCTCATGAAGGAAAAGTGATGATGTTGGTGTAGGGACGAGGTCCCCATCAGAAATATGACGGAAGTTCAATAATCTGACTTTTTTTTGTTGTTACTGCACATGAGCGGAATTTTTGGTCAACTATGTCTTTCCCTGCTGACAGACATTGCAAGCTCAATGACGTTTTATCCTTCATTTCCACGGTGGCTCCGGCAGCAGTGTCACCAACTCTCACACGACCTGCAAGCAGCGACCTGCGGGTGCACGCGAGTCCGTCCAGGCCCGGCGCCTTCTCTCTGAATCAACTCATACGGGCACCAGAGCCTCTTCACGTAAAGCACAGAGATATTTTGCAAACTTCTTTTGGCGTAAAGCAGTCTGCTTGAAGTTTGGGTCCTCCTGTGAGGCATCTGGTTGGAGGCCCACGTCCAGATGGGCTTGGAGTGGCTCGCACTCGGCCTCCATTCCTGCTGAGGGGTGGCGCCATCTTGCCCGGAAACTTCCAAGGCCACCAGAGGAGCGGTTGGTACCCTCTCACCACCCCCCTCCCCGGGGACAGCGGGCGGAGGTGGGGCCTGTCTCTTATCACCGATTCTTCACAGAGGCCATTGTAACTTGAGAAGAGTAATCAAGCCAGCTGACTTGATAAGAAAATAACCCAGGAGCGAGATGGGGACAGATGTGGGCGAGGACATGGGGCCAGGGAGCTGAAGACCACTGAGGGCAACTGGAGCGGGGTGACCAATGTCCATAACCGGTGGACACTTAGGGGATGCAGAGGGCAGGCCCTTGGAACGTCCCTCCTTCCCCTCAGGTCAGTAAGTTTCCCGGAAGCACTCTGGGCTCACTTCTCCCCCATCAGGGAAGCTGGACGTGTGACCCCACCTACACCATTGGGAGAAACCATTTCCGACCCATCTAGGACATCTCTTGGAGTGGGGGGTGGGGGAAAGGAGATTCCAAGAGAAGAGATATTTCCCCAGGAAATAGCACACGGTTTTTAACACAATTGCTCCCCCATAAATAAAGCTGTTGGGGTACTTTTGCATGCAGAGGGGCTGTGGCTTGAGCAGAGGAAATAGTAAGAGTAAATCAGGGTTCATGGCATGACATGACCTCGTTTCGCACATTTATAGATGATCTCGAAAAGAGATGGCCTCATTAAATCTCCAGGTTTATAGATGCTGCCCTCAGACCTTTGTCACGTTCATAATAATCTGGCAAAGACAAACTGCATAAAACTTTTTTTTTTTATGAGCATAAAATACGAGCCAAGCTTCAAGATGGGATGGCGTGAGTAGCCACCAGCTCTAAGTTCTCCCAGAGAAGATTCCCTAGTCCCTCGGCCTGGCCGTGGGATGGGCGCGGTACTGGGGACATCACAGGGCACCTAAAACATCGGGAGCAGCTCTGGTCTTGCTGCCTCGAGGGCAACAGGGAGGAGCTGCAGGAGGCGACCCAGGCGGTCGAGAGGATGAGGACCAGTGGCCTCACAGGACCTTCTGAAGGGAAAAGCTGGCATGGAAAGAACAAACAGGAGGTAGCTCACCAAACCAAGAGGTTGGGGAGTCTCAGGGGCAAAGCTGGGTCTTTCCAGGCTCTGCCCTTACTGGTTGGTGCCCTTGGGCAGGTCCCTCTGGCCCTCGATGCCTCATGTGAGTGGGATGATGAACTCTACTATGAAGGGCTCCCCAAGGTGGAGACAAGGCACACGCCGCTCACCCCACAGGGGATCAAGTAGGACGAGTGCCCCAGCATGATCATGGGGTGTGCCCCCGGGGAGTGGGGGTGGGCAGGGCATCTGCTGCAGCTCCAGAAAGATTCCAGGTGCAGGAGAGACTGCAGGAACACTTTCTCCTTGGGGCGGATCAAAGAGCATCTGAGCCCTTGCAGGAGAGTAAACCTGGGGACGCGCCAACGAGAGAAGGTTCATCCGTCTGGCTCTGCAAGGTCACTGACAGCAGCTTAGAGCAAAGGTTCTGAGACTCGGCTGCAGATCAGAATGACCTGGGAGAGCTTTCATCAGCCCGGTGCTCAGGTCCCTCTCCACACTGATGACTCCAGGACCTCCCGGGGTGGGGAGGACTGAGACATCAGAGTTCTGGGAGCTCTCTGGATGACACTGATGGGCCTCTAAGTTGGAGGGAGGGCCAGCAGTGAGGGCGTCTTGGGGACATCTCCAGGGAAGGGAAAACTCACTGCCTAGTTGCTTGGTGCCCCTGGGGTGGTAGGGACATGGGGCTGGCTGGTGCAGAAATGCTCATCTTTTCAGGCAGTGGGAAGGTCCTCCTTTCGAGATGACAACTTGGAGCACCGCTGGCCACGTGCCCGGTGGCCTGGTAGATGATTCGTGTCCATACCCTCCTCCCCAGCCCGGCTTCCTTCCCATGCCCACCCTGACACCCGGAGGGTGAAAGGCAGCCGTCGACAGTGCCCAGCCCCGGGCAGGGGCTCTACCGTCCCCACCTTGCCAGTGGACTGGGTGCCCCGCAGGATGCACAGGTACACCACCAGCCAGGCCAGCACGAGGCAGAGCGCCGGCTCCCACTGCACGCGCCCGCTGTCCTGGATGGACGGGGAGATGTTGAGGGTCTTCCTGTACCAGAAGTACTGCGTGGAGGACGCCTTCTCGCACTCCTCGTCGTAGCCCGTGCGGTTGTCGTTCAGCGGGCACACGGACCACGGGAGGGGATCCTTTGGGATCAGAAGAAGCATTTAGACAGACAGGTGAAGGCAGAGGCCGGAGGGCTGAGCGGAAAGGATGGGAGCTCAGGGCTTAGGGCAGGGGAACGGAGGGGGCTCGGGGAGCAGAGAGAGGCGGGCCGAGGGTTCCACATGCCCCGCACTCCAACAAACAGCTGTTTGTTGAGGATCACTTGGCTCTGTCGTGGGTCCGAGAGACTGGGTCACTTGGACACCGGCCAGACCACCTATGACAATAGAATCCGCAGCCTCTGCGGCCAGGAGCCTGGTGGACTCCAGCCACGGCGTCTGCAGGAACTGCAGCCTCTGGGTCAGCCTGGGGTCTTTGGACCTATATTTCTAACAGCCCCTGGGACTACTGCCGGGGGGAGGAGGTCAGACAGGAGGCTGGGAAGCCTGCCACCTAGTGCAATGGACAGGAGCAGGCCCCCGAGGCCAGGCTGCCGGCGTCCGAGCTCAGCTCCTCAAGGGTTTGCAACTAGGCTTGGCCCCGAGCATGTGTGAGTGAGAGTCTGCGGCTGGTACTATCCTTATGTGAACACGGAAGAGGGCTCCAGAGCAGAGGGACTGAGGGAGAAAGATGGAATGAACGGACAGTCAAGTGGTTTTCAGGGATTGCCAGTCCTCGCACTTCTGTTAGAAAAATGGGTCTCATTTCTGGAGACCACCTCGTTTTCACCTTTGGAAGATGGTCAAGTTATTCTGATTGTGTCAGAACAAGACATGTGGCTTCCACCTTCGGGACACTGTCTTTATGAGTATACAAATCTGTAACACCAGCAATGTATATGGCAACTTGTTAGGTGGAGGGCTGTTGTTCAGTGCACGACCTGCCCAACTGTACATGACAGTTGGAGGAGAAATCATCACCCGAGGGGAGAGTAAGAGGAGCCGCTGTTTCCACCCAGAAGGTGGAGGACAGGCTGGGCTGTGGAGTCAGGGAGAAGATGAGGGGCTGCAACTAAGCTCAGAGCAGAGAATCCTTCCTGTCAAGAATGTACAAAGGGAGTTTTCCAGCGGGGTGAACAGGGAGGCCAGAGTGGGGTGTGGATGTACTATCTTCTGAGTGTAGATGCCAAGTCCCACTCATTGAGGTCATTCACCCAAGCATTACTTGAGGTGCCAAAGATTCAAGGCTGTGCCCCAGTGCTCCCGAGACTGGCCCCACAAGTTGGGGTTAGTTCAGAGTGCATGGCCAGCCCTGCCTTGCTTTCAGAACTTGGGGACAGTGTCTGTCCTGTGAAGGCCTGGTTCAGGGGCAAAGGGTGTAGCATCTGCCCGGTGACTTTCTGTCTGAGAAGGAAGGGGGCTGCTAGAGGGCTAGAGGGGGCAGTAGATGGGTGAGGGGTTCCCCGAGAGTGAAGGGCAGGCACTGACGAAAAGCAGTGAGCATGGGTGGCAGAAGGGAGCACTCCTCTTGGCTTGGATGCAAAGAGCACCTTGCAGAGAGGAATTGGGGTTCTCTCTTCTCTGTGATTTTTCTGCCCCCTCCCACTCGCTACCATGAGCGCCAGCGGCGGTCATCATCAGAAAAACGTGTTTAAAATGTTTTATCTTTGGGGTGCCTGGGTGGCTCAGTGGGTTAAGGCCTCTGCCTTTGGCTCGGGTCATGATCTCAGGGTCCTGGGATCGAGCCCCGTATCAGGCTCTCTGCTCATCTTTGGGCGTAGTCCCTATTGTGTTATAGGAGAGCCAATGGTCCTCCTAGGAGAACTCTGGTCTGCAGGGAGAAGTGGGGGCTCGGCCTGGAGCCGAAAGCTGGAAGGACGAGTGACCGGAGTGGGGAGGGGGTGGGGCTGCACAGGAGGAGGAGGAAGGTCTCCCGTCCTGAATCCCTCCCCGGGCGGAAGGGATTCTCTCTCCATAGATTTCCAGGGGTGCTGCTCAATATTTTGCGGAGGGTGGAGGGGTCCCATCTCTCAGAGAACCCAACGAAAGCCAGAAACCTGCTCCCCAGAAACGTGGACCCACACACGCGCATGTGCACCCCACGGCAGGGGCCCGTGGAGGCCAGGCCTCTCCACTTGGCGTGGGGTGCTCGGCAGCCGGCCCCCACCCCCCACCCCCTCAGCCCTGGAGCTGCTCCCTGGCGGTGGCTCCTGCTCCCGCCCGGCCGACTCACCTGGAAGGAGTGGAAGAGGTACCAGAAGGCCCAGGCGTTGATGATGTTGTAGTACATGGACAGGAAGAAGGACACCACCACGCTGGCCAGGCCTGGGAGGAGGCAGAGGGGCGCTGAGGCCTGGCCCGTGTCCGCCGGCCTGGGACGTGCCCTGGTGACTACCCCAGGACAGCCTCCTCAGGCCGCTTTGCGGGAGGGCCAGCCGGGGCCGGGCGCCCGCGGGCCCCTCTCTAAGGGCCAGTCCGTCCCCGCGACCTCACTCCCCGGCCTTGCGAACGCGAGGCCACTGTCACGTCTGCCTCACCTCGGTGCCGGGTGCAACGTGGAGCACCTGATGGGCTTTAGGTCTTGGTGACAGTGTGGTCTCGGGTGGGGGAGGGGGCGTTACTATCCACGCTTCCCGGAGGAGGAAACGAGGCACAGAGATGGCCCGAGAGCGCTCGGCTGTGACAGGGCAGACTTGGGCTCAGCACAGAGCAGGAGCGGTCTGCTGACCCTGCCCAGTGCCACCCGGATACTGGACATCATAGATGTCCCCTGGGGCGCCCCTCAAGTGGGTTCCCTTGTGCCCAGCCTGGCCTGGTGGCAGCAGGGAGCAGGGGTGCAGGGTGGGGTGTCAGGAGGGGAGGGGACGAGTCAGCGCTGACCTGGCCAGCCTGCAGGGCCCTGGGGCAGGGGCGCACGACGCCCGCCCACACCAGCCCCCCAGCCCCCCCCCCCCGAGGGGGGTCTGCAGTCTGCCACGGTGCAAATATTTACACCACGGGCACTGGTGAATGCTACAGCCAGACCCTCCCTGCCCCTGCCGCTCCTCAAGGGCTGCTGGTTAAATATTCACCCGCATCCGGGCTTGGCACAAGCATCTGGTAGCTTTCCTATGAGGCAGCAAATGCCACCTCGGAGAAGCCCTCTGTGATTGATGACGTGGGCCGATTGTAAAACCACACACCTCCTTGTTAAAAATCAACAGCCCTTCACGATGAGGAGGCGGCTGGAGTTTAGAGATGATCCGGGAGGCCACGGACACATCGCTTCTGCATCGGAGGCTACACCCCATGCCCGTGAATATCCCCGTTGCTCCCGAAACAGCACAGGGTGCCCCTGCCTGCTTTCCTGCCAGGGGGGGTGGGAGGGTGGGGCCGAAGACACCGTGGCCCGTGTGGGCCAAAGTCCCTCCCGCGGCTCTCAGGCAGCCCTGGAACGTGAGGGTTGTGCGGGTAGGTTAACCATCTCCGAGAGGTGCCCGGGACGCCCACTGGCCGTTGCGCAGGGGAGGCGGGCGTGCAGGCTCTGCCTCGTGCACTGGAGGTATTAATGCGCCCTGCAGCCTCTCAGCTCCGCGACCTAGATCGCGTGGGCCCGTGAGCAGCTATGGCACCGGCGGGCACCTGGCACCGAGCAGGTACTCATGGAGCACGAGACGTTGTTCCCAGTCATTAGCAGGACACAGGGATCTAGACGAGTTCCCAGAATGGAAGCCAGCTGGGACCCTGCGTCATAGCTCCCTGGTGGGGCAGCTAGCTCCCTTTCACAGAAGAGCAAACTGAGGCCCAGAGAAGAGAAGCAATGTGGCAACCGCTCCCCAGCAGGCATGCATTCCCCCTTTCTCACTGGCACACGGGTAAGAAATCCCACCCTCTCGGCCGGCATTCTACAGCCCCCCCTCCCGTCCACCCATTCAAGGGCTCACTCTTAGACCTTGTGCTGGGCTCCTCGCTCCAGCTGCTCTGCCCTGGGCTCCCACCCCCACCCCCAGGGGCCACGGAGGGGAGAGGACCCACTTACCCACACCACCGAGGTAGGGGCTGATGGTCCTCCAGGCGCCGATGCTGCCCTGCCGCATGCGCTGCCCCACGGCCAGTTCCAGGTACAGGAGAGGCATGCCCTCCACGATGAGCATGATGAGGTAGGGCACCAGGAAGCTACCTGCGGGCGTCCAGAGCCAAGACCAGGCCATCACTGATGGGTTTCACTGTGGAGCCCACGGGACCTCCATTCACATGTCCTTCCATCCACCCTCCCTTCCTTCCTTCAGTCTTTCCACATCTCCATTCATCCTTCTACCTTTCCACTCGCCCATCCTCCCACCTTTTCCATCCATCCTCTAACCTTTGGCCTTCACTCTCTTCCACCTTGTTCCACAACCCACTGTTCATCCATCTGTTATTCATCCATGTTCTTCCATTCGTCCATCAATCCACCCACCCATCCAATCCACCCATCCACCCACCCAGCCACCCATCCAACCATCCATCCATCCACCCATCCAACCACCCATCCATCCCATCCAACTATCCATCCATCCACCCATCCAACCACCCATCCATCCATCCCATCCAACCACCCATCCATCCCATCCACCCATCCACCCATCCAACCATCCATCCATCCACCCATCCAACCACCCATCCATCCCATCCACCCATCCACCCATCCAACCATCCATCCATCCACCCATCCATCCATCCACCCATCCAACCACCCATCCATCCCATCCACCCATCCACCCATCCACCCATCCATCCCATCCACCCATCCACCCATCCACCCATCCAACTACCCATCCATCCCATCCAACCACCCACCCATCCACCCATCCATCCCATCCACCCATCCACCCATCCATCCATCCACCCATCCAACTACCCATCCATCCATCCCATCCAACCACCCACCCATCCACCCATCCATCCCATCCACCCATCCATCCATCCACCCATCCAACCACCCATCCATCCCATCCAACCACCCACCCATCCACCCATCCATCCAACCACCCATCCATGCATTAATCTGCCCATCCGACCACCCATCTACCATCCACCCACCCATCTACCATCCATCCACCCACCCACCCATCCATGCATTAATCCGCCCATCCGTCCACCCATCTACCATCCAACCACTCATCCACCCATCCATCCATCCATCCATCCATCCATCCTTCTATCTTTTCATGTTTCTACTTATCCATCCATCTGTTCAACCATCTGTCCATGGATGACATGCGAACTTGTTAGTTAAAATGTTGAAATGCTTCCATCCCAGGTGGTAAACTGCCACTGTCCCAAGCCCCTTCAGTGCTTTCCTCAATGCCCTAGCGGCCCCAGCTCCTCTGCCAGAAACCGTAGTCCATCTTCTGTTGTACCAACCAGTGGCATAGGCAGCGGCTTGGTGTGTATGTGTGGGTAGACATGGCGTCCCCAACAGACAGAACCTAGGCCACCATCTTCTTTTACAGAGCACCTCTTTTGTATGTGTAACTGTTTTATGCAGTGGCCCTCAGTCTAAAATTTTATTTTAATAAGGAGTACTATCACCAACACAAATTTAAAACCCATGGTCCCTGAGGAGCCATCTCCAAATGCCTGTGATGGCAGTGGGGAGCCGAGGAGTGTTGGGTTCTTTCCTTGGGGTAGAAATTCCAGAAGGAGGATCGCTGGCCCCGAGACCAGGCAGAGACCAAGCAGGGCCATCCCCCACCACGGAGAGAAAGGCACTGACTGTGCGTCTGGGACCACCGGGCCTCGCCTTCCCGGCCCCGTCCTCCCTGCTCACACCGGGGCCCATGACGAAGGCTCCCCGCTCACTTCTGGACTCTGCTCCGACGACTCTGCCAGGCCCTGCTCCTGCCCTGCAGAAACGTGTTTTGGCATCTCACCAGGTTCTTCTTGGAGCCGAGAGTCCACGAGGCAGGCTGGTGGGGGCTCCCACCCACCGCAAACCTGACAACAACGGTTGTGTGGACGGCACCTGCCCGGAACAGCATTCAAACCCTCAGCTGTCATAAGAAAAGCTCATTTGCACCCAAGGTGTTAAACAGTAACCACACGAGGCCTGGCAAGGTCCATGGCTGGACTCTCTCTCTGACAGGGCCTGCCTGATGGCCCGCTGCCTGTGGGGAGGCTGGAAATCCAAGGCCTGGTGCCCAGGTGGCGGCACAGGGACTCTCGAGGTCTGCTCATGAAACATTTCTATCTCCCCTCCCATCCTCCAAATATCCAAACACGCGATCCCAGTGAATTCACTCTGCAACTGTTTTCTCAACAAATGGCGTTAGAGGGGCACCTGGGTGGCTCAGTGGGTTAAAGCCTCTGCTTTCGGCTCAGGTCATGATCTCAGGGTCCTGGGATCAAGCCCTGCATCGGGCTCTCTGCTCAGCAGGGAGCCTGCTTCCCCCTCTCCCTCTGCCTGCCCCTCTGCCTACTAGTGATCTCTCTGTCTGTCAAATAAATAAATAAAATCTTTTTAAAAAGTGGTGTAGAACAACTGAACACCCAGATGCAGAAAGAGATGAATTTCAAGCCATATCTCACATTTTTAGAACCGCCCCCCACCCAATATCTCAAAATGGATCGCAGCCCTGTATGCACAACTCAAAACTATAAAACTTCTAGAAGATGGTCCAGGGGAAAAACTTTCTGACTCCAGGCTAGGCAAAGATTTCTCAGCGACCCCATCAAGAGCACTATCTACGAAGGAAGGCATCCATAAGTCGCGTTTCGTTTTTAAATTGTGTTCTGTGAAAGACACAGGTACGAAAATGAAGAAGACTCGCTAAAGACTGAGAGGAACATTTGCAAAACACGCATCTGACAAAGACGGTATCTAGAATTTGTAAAGGACTCTCCAAACTGAACACGAGCAAACGAAGAACCCATTCAGAAAAAGTACAAAAGATCTGAACAGACGTTTCAGGAAAAAACAAAAAAAAACCCAAAACGCACGAATGGCGAATGAGCCCGTGAAGTGACGCTCAGCGTCAGCGATCATTATGAAAACAAGCACACCGACTACGGTGAGAGGCCATCGCACACCTATGAGGACGGCTAAAATAAAACAGGTTGACAATACCGAGTGCTGGTGAGGACCTGGGGTGGGGTGGGGGCCTCCCAGGCATTGCTGGTGGCCTGGAAGGTGGTGCGGCCACTCTGGAAAGGGGTTTGGCAGTTTCTCATAAAGTTAAGCACACCCTTCCCGTGTGCCCCAGCCATTCTACCCCTATGTGTTTCCTCTAGAGAAGTGACAATGTTTGCAGGAAAACCTCTACGTGAATGTTTATGGAAGCTCCATTCAAAGTCGTCAGAAACTGGAAATGACTTAGTAGTTCTCCACTGGGTGAGTGGATAAATACATGTGGTATGTCCACATGATGAAATACTACTCAGCCCACAAAAAGGAACAGACTACTAATCCATGCTACAGCACCAGAGACTCTCAGAAGCGTTACGCTAAGTTAAAGATCCCAGATTTGGAAGGCTCTGTGCTGTATGATTCCCCTTATAGGACATTCTGGAAAAGGCAACTCTATGGGGACAGAAAACAGATCTGTGGTTGCTGGGGGCTGGGAAAGGAAGGGCCGACTCTAAGGGGCACAACTGCGGTGGTGGTAATGCAACCAAACGCTTATCAAAATTCTTAGAACGGGATGCCAAAAAAAGGTCTACTTTTCTAAGTATCTCAATATAAGAAAAGTTAGTCTTGTGATCAGTTTGAAAATGAGTCCGCTAACCAACCCTCTTCCACCGACTGCTCGCCATGCTCTTTTGCTACAGAACCTCGGATCCTACCTTAGTATGGGGAGACCCCATGGCCAGGGAGAGACGGGTGAGACTCCTTTGCTCCCGTGGCCTGGGGATGGAAGCCACACGGAGGAGAGCCGAGGGCCCATCCAACTCTGAGGGCCCACCTGTGAGGACTTCCAGCCAGATGTCCCCACAACAGCCCGGCCTGATGAAGCCCAGAGAAATCCCAGGCACCCACAGAACTGCGAGAAAGAATTCACTGCGCTAGTCACTTCTTCGTTTTTTTTTGTTTTTCCTCCCCTTTTTTTTTTTACCTCTCAATTCTTCCTCACACAGCTCCTAAAAACAAGGACATTCTCCTGCATAATCCAAGGGCAAGGATCAGAACCAGGGGTGACACGGCTGCAGCACGAGGATTGAACCCCAGACCTTCCTGCAATTTGAGCAACTCCCCCACCCCTGTCCTCCCTCCGGCCTCACCCCGTCCCCCATCACCGACCCCGCTCAGCGTCTCGGGCCGCGTCCCCTCGCTCCGCTTCAATCCGGGACAGCCTCCCAGGCTCTCTTTGTCTTTCACGACCTTGACCTGCTGGAGAGTCCTAAACAGTTCTTCGGAGGAATGTCCCTTGTTTTGGGATTTGGCAGGAACACCGAAGCCACCTGGGTCTCTGTCCAGGGGCACGTGATGCCGCCATGCTCCGATCTCGACCGGGTTCACTTGGCTCACTTGGTGGAGGTCAAGGTGGGGGTCGGCCAGGTTTCTCTGTGGAAAGTTACGGGTTTGTCCCCTTGGAAATGATGATGTGACTTTGCCGGGAGGTATTCTGAGTCAAGGTCGCCTTCTTGTTTCGCATCAGACCTCTGCCTGCCCGACTGAGCAGCTCCTAGGGATTCTTGCAGGAGATGCCCATCGACGTGTTGGTTGCCGATGGGTGACCCTTGAATTCCATCATCCCTTCTAAGCCTTGGGTTTCAGAGCGCTCTGGGGTGCCGAGACAGGTCCGGCAGTGCGGGTGGCGTGGACCGTGTGCATCTGCACGGCCCTGGGCACGGGCGACGGTTACGGTCACAGAGGACATTTCTACCCCGCGATGTAGAGACACCTCTGACCCTGGAGAGCTCTAACTCACTGCCACTCCCCAGCGCCCATCACTGTGTCCCGGGGCTGGTCTTCTTGCTGGCCATCCACTCCACAGCTGCCCCCCGCCCCCCCGAGAGCTGGTCGTCCGACTGTGTCCCTCTCTGCCTCCCCCTCCCCCTCCCCACATAACTGGTCGAAGCCTCTTTGGCTTCTCCTAACACCTAGAATAACACCCACGCTCCCTCCCGTGGCCTCTGAGGCGCTGAGACCCAGGGGCTCCCCTCTCCTCTCCAGGCTGGTGGCCTCCCTCACGCCCCTGCAGCCCTGTGGCCCTTCCCGCTGGTCCGGCCTCTGCACACTTGCGCTCGCTGTTCCCTCTGCCTGGAATGCGTTCTCCCTTCTCTCATTTCTCTGCCCAACCTGTCCCCCTCGGAGGGGCCTTCCTAGTTCTCCCTTAATGACCACGGCCCCCACGCCAGAGGGACCCTCCAACTTCTCACCCCGCTGGACCTTCCTTCCGAGCAGTTACCCTCGTGACACGATGCTGTAATTCTAGCCTGTCTCCCCGCAGCAGGGATGCCCTCGCTCGCTGGTCTGCTCGGAACAGAGCTGGGCAGAGAACTCAGCACAGTAAATATCTGGTGGATGCAACACAGAACCCCGAAGGCTCACTGGACCTTCGACGCACGTGGCTTCCTCCAGGAGCTTCTCCACATCACCCAAAGCTAAGCTGGGGTGCCCCCCTCACAGCCCTGCTGTCTACTGCTCCGCCCAGCCCCACTTCCCTAAACAGCTCCCGAGCGCAGAGATGGGGGTCTGCCCGGCCTGCCGCTGAACCTCCAGTTCCTACCACGGGGCCCGATATAGGGCAAGTGCACGATCAGTGAGCGTTTGCTGAATGGCCGCTTGACGGTAAGTGGTTTTGAGGGTGGTTCGACGTGGGTGGGCACTTTGTGAAGTTCTTACCAGTGACAGATGACAAGAGAGGTCTGGGAAAGTTCGTCATGGTTGCTAAAACCATCACGTTGTCAAAACCATAAGATTTCATAGAAGGTTCCTTTGAAGTCTCGCTTTATTTTGTGGCTGCGTTAGGTAATCCGGAGCCGGGGCAAGTCTATACTGGCCTGCACCTCCCTCAGGAAGGATGAGCGCTCAGAAGGCAGTGTTTGGCCCCAACATAACACACCAGAGATCAAGACACAAGGGCTCCTCTAAAGGCATCTCGAGCAAATGCCTTCCTCCGAAAGCGATTTGCCGTGACAGACAGAAGAAATCTGCAGCAAACTTCTAGAACCTATTCTCTAAGAGCCAAGGGGATACGATGCTTTAAGGAACAGCATCAGGCAATAAGGAAGAAAGGACCATTTAAGGGGAAACAAGATTTTACGAAGATGAAAAAATATGGCAGATGAATTTAAAGCCAACACAGGCTATAAGTAAAAAATGAGCCCGTAGCCCAAGGGAAGAGGATACAGTGGAAATGACAGAGGGTGAGGCACCCATGGCCAGCCCACGCCTCTCCTGGGTCTCTAGGAAGAACCAAGCAGGACAGAAGGCTGTGGACACAGCAGCTGGAACAACAAATTCTCCAGATGTTTCCCTAGCCGTGTCATGGAAAGGGCTCACTAGTCCCCAGTAAACATTATTTTTAAAGTTTTGTAAGCAAAAAGAAAAAAGTTTTGTGAGTTACCAGGTCCTGCAGAGCAAAGCCACAGCGGTGGGTTCCCGGGAACCCCAGAGGGGCAGCTCTGAGTGTCCCCGCCTGTAGGATTCGCCCCGAAGAACACTCGGGTCGTTCAGCCCCGTCTGCCGCTGACCGGCCTGGACCTGACTTCGTGTCAGATCGTGAGAAATGGGTGGAGGAGAGGACCCAGGGACAGAGCAGCCTTTACCAGCGGGGGGAGGGGACGCCTGGACCGTCTCGCCGGGGAAGCCCGCCCCCGAGGGTCTCACGTTGTCGGCCAGCCCATCGGGCAGCCCCAGCAGCCCATTCCCTAGGACAGGTGGGCTGACGTCAGCAAAAAGGGCTGACTTCCCAGGAGGAGCTCTGGTGCCCCCTCCGGTGGGTCCACAGCTGGCCGGGGACATTTGAAATCAGCAGGGGACGCGGGAAGCGTCTCCACCCCGCGTGCCGGGAACCACGCTAGTCTGAGGCAAAACTGATGAGAATGTACTTCCTACCCCGACGGCTAGCCTGCAAGGTCTGGGAGATCAAGTCCCACCCCAGGCTGGAGAATGGGCAAATTAACCGAATGCTACATCTGCAAACGGACTCTCGAAGGGCCGTGTTAGGTTCACAGCTTCGAAGAATATTAAATGACTTTGGAAGAGATCATTGATTGCCACAGGGCAAGTAAAATCAACAAGACACGAAATTACATACAAGATACGCTTCCAGTTGTTTTAGGCAAACAATAGAAAAAAAATGATGTAACAGTCATCATGACTTTTTGGGTATGGAACTGCGGTGATTTTGTATTTTATTTCCTTATATATTTCTCTCTTTTCCAAATTTTCTCTTTTCTTTTCTTTTTTTTTTAAGATTTTATTTATTTATTTGACCGGGGGAGATCACAAGTAGGCAGAGACGCCGGCAGAGAGAGAGGGAGAGGCAGGCTCCCCGCTGAGCAGAGAGCCCGATGCGGGGCTCGATCCCAGGACCCTGAGATCACGACCTGAGCCGAAAGCAGAGGCTTTAACCCACTGGGCCATCCAGGCGCCCCTCTATTTTCCAATTTTTCTACCATGAACACAGATGCTTACGTTTATGACCCTCCAACACACACACACACACACACAAATACATCTGCTAGAACATGCTGCTACTTATTTTTCCAATGATCGCAGCCAGTACCGCATCTGTTTGCTGTACCCAAGAAACTCCCTACAAGAGAAACTCCTCTCTGCATGAAATCTATCTCTGTAAGTCTCGCTCTGCCCTTTGAGACCCACAAAGGGATGGAACAGCCAGAGGCGGCCACTTTCAGGGGCAAGTTTGCTCAGACTTTCAAACACACGCTGTCTGTTCACTTTCATGCCTTTGTCTCTACAAAACCACACAGGGACTTTCTACCCGGATTTTGTTCTTTTTGGGGGGGGGGGTGTGTTTAAGGAATACAGAACCCAAGTTTCCAGGTGATGCAGCAGCTGCTCATCCGGGGACCACCCTCTGAGGATCGCGGTCCCACTCCCCGCACCCCTCTCCCTGCCGCCTGCCTCCTCCTCGGTCACCCCCTCCCGTCTCGGCTTTCCCAGAAAGGTTTCTTTGGAATCAACGCCACTCAACTTTTGGGAACAAAGAACAGAGACACAAGTAAGAAGAATGGAAGTCCCGCTTACCCTGCCTGACGCCTCGGTCTAGAACTTGCAGCTGCCCATCCGACCGGCCCCCTCTCTTCCCCTCCCGGCCCAGTCCCTCCACCGGCAGGATCACTTCACCGGCCTCCCTGGTGAATGCGGTCCTCGTGTCCATCGGCCTGTCCGTAGGCTCTGTAAGGTCAGAAGGCACCGCTTCCCCGCCTGGAACCCTGGCTTCGCCGCGCCCGTGAACGCGCATCTTGCCAGCCTGCTAGTCAAGGCCCTTGGGTTCGCATTCATGCTGGGCCCTTCCTCGCGTGCCCTCCCGCCCTGGCCCCCACCCTAGACGTCCCGGCCACCTGGAGTTTCCGGGCATTCCCCTCACATGTACATCCTTCTGCCTCATTTTCACACATGGTTTCTTCTGCGTGGAATGCTTCTGCCCCTAAATCTACACGATGAGCTCAGACGCTCCCGTCCAGCTGGAAGCCCTCCTGGGCTCTCCCGGGTGGTTAGTCCTTCCTCCTGAGGCACGTCAGTCAAGCCTCCCGAAGAGCCCTCTGCGGACGCTCTTGCTGCTCCTCTCGGAAGGGACCTTTCCATGCTGTCGCGTCCTCCAGGGTGATGACTGTCTTTGTCCCTGGCCAGCAGCAGATCCTCAATCCATGCTTGTTGAAGAACCAAAATTAAACTCCTAGGAGCTTTGTATTGTTGACTGTTTCACGTTCTAGGCTCCTGCCTGTTTGGGGAAGGGTCTCAGATGGTGGTTCTCATCCTTGGGGCACAGCGGGACCCCCTGGGGAGCTTTAAAACGCCTACTGGTCAGGCCGTGCGTGAGACCAACTCAGGATTTGGGGGGGACCCAGATGTCAGGTCCAGCTCCCGGGGGATGCTAGAGGCTTCCCCCCTGGCAGGCGGATGCTGTGTCCTGGGTGGGGGCCTTTCCTCCCCACCCCAGGGGGCGGGATGAGCCGCGTCTGAGTCCCCGGTGCTGTGCATGGTAAGACATGGCCCTGAAGACACTTGTAACTTCGGGAGAAAGGTGTCCTGGAGAGGGCGAGGAGCATGGCTACCCCCGGCAGGGGTGGGCACCAACATCTGGGGAAGGGCAGGGGTGGAGAGAGACGGCTGGATGGCAAGCGACAAGGGTTTCTCCTGGGTGGACACCGCAGACAGCAGGTGCTCGGCCAGACCCCCTCTGGTGTGCAGGGGAAGCCATGCAGAATGTCACAGCAGACCGGATAGGGAAGGGCCCTGAGCCAGGCGAGTCCTGTCCCGGGAGGAGGCCGGGGCCTCTGGGGCAGGCACTTCCTTCTTGCCTTTATCAGGACAGGAAACCCCGACCCCAGGGAGTCTGGGGAGAGGTTGGCTCCCCCAGGGAAGTGGCCTGACCCCAGCTCTACCTCCAGGAGCCCCCTTTTCTTCTCTGGACTTGTCTCCCATCTCTGTGGGGTGGACAGAACCGACTGCAGGGGTGCTGCTGGCAGCAGGCCGTGGAGGGCCTGCTGCTAGGAGCCCAGATGGGCTGGTTCCCAGCACCGAGTCTAGAAGCCCCAGCAGCAGCAGCAGCAGCAGCGCCGGACGGGGCTTCTCGAGGGACGCACAGAGCACACGCTCTCACCTACTATCTGGAGTTGACTTTGGAAATTTTATGGGCTCCATGCACTACAACCTCTGAACCTCAGGATTCGGTCCCACCCAGAACTGTAGAAACACGCATGCGCATGCACCGAGCACGCGCGCGCGCACACACGCACGCGCACGCACCCTGTACGGCGAGCGGCAGCCGGTGCCGTCCACCCGTCGGTCGGTGCGCTGAGCTGCTGTGGCCCCGTCCCGGGCCAGGCGCCGGCCGGGGGGAGGGCTGTGGCTGCAGCGGCGTGCGGGCCCAGCTCAGACCAGCTCACGGGAGCTCATGGGCACGCCGCTGCCAGCCCCGCATCCTGGGAACTCACACTAGGACCTGTCCCAGGTCATTAGAGCGTGAGATCGGCCACGGTGGGAGTATTTACACGTCGATAATCGTCAGATGCTACAAATGAGGTCTTACTTCTCTTACGAAAGCCGGCTGCTCGATGTTTTCCCAGCACCCTGCTACCTCGCTCCCGGCCGCTGCTGGCCCCGGGGGCAGCGTGAGAACAACCCTGACCTCGGTCTAAGGTGTGCTCCAAGGACCAGCAGCATCAGCACCACTTAGGACCTTGCTAGAAGGGCAGATCCTGCCCCCGCCCAGTGTCTGAGTCAGAATCCCTGGGAGGCGGGGGGCAGACACCTGCCGTTTACCAGGCTCCCCCAGGAAGGCTACGCTCTAAGCACCAGAGAGGGGCAGAGGGGGCTTGGAGCAAGAAGTGGGACGTCCAGGTCGAATGTCATCGAACCGTTGCAGGCAGGTGTCCTCTGACTTCCTCCTCTTCACAGGTCACGTATAATAGAGAGAAAACTTAGGAGGAAAAGCAACTACCTTGTCACCAGCCATGAAACTGTTCCCATTTGTCTCTTCCATGACTCGCGCATATTTGTATAAAAAGCAGTTCCTGGTACATTTCTTTTCCACGTGGGCGTACCCATGCATTCGCATGCCGAATTTCTTCCAGAACAACAGTGCCTTGGACGCCGACCCGGTCGCCAAGACCTGCTGACTCGTTCCAGAAAAGGTTCTGGGGAGCCTTCTATTGTTCCTCTAGCGCCGGCGTGCTGCACAGAGGTGGCTGGTACCCGAAACGTAATCTTCAGAATTAACATTCCTCGTGCTGGGCCTGGCCTGGACAGCAGGAAAGACACAAGCCCCCCCCCCCCCCCAGGCGCAGGCCTAGCCCCGTGGAAAGGAGCACGGATCCCTAATCCGCTTTATGCTGGTAAGAATTTTGGCACAACTTGGTCCTGTAGTTTATAAATAAGCTCTTTGTTGGCTGCCGGCGGTGGGTCGCGGCGCTGTTGAGAATGAGGTTAAACCCACCTCCGGAGACTTTCATGATGTGGTTGGTTTACCCTTTAGCTTTAGATGAAGAATGGGTCTGCAAACAGCCTGGCTTTCAGGCCACATAAATTATTAATAGGCAACACCCCTGGACAGGGAGAGGCTCGGGGAAAACCACCTGCATCCCCACCTCACGTTCCCCATGCTTTTCCTAACAGACCCTGCTCAACGGTCCAACTGATATTCTTTGGTGCGGCCTCTGACCCCACCAGGGGGGCTGACGGGAAGCAGAGAAAGGAGTCCTCCAGGCTACAGACAGCTTCTCAGGTAGAGGAAATAGCTTTTGCAAAGTGTGCAGGCAGAGAGTAGGCATTTGCTGACAGAGAACTGTCCAGAACGATCTAGAACATTCGGTGGGGCTGGAAGAGGAGTGGGTGGAAATGGGGTGGAAAGAGGAGCAGGTGTCGGGTGATGAAGCCCTGGGACTGGGCCACAATAAGCTGTTGGGTCTTTATTCTGTAGACACTTGTGCTTAAGAGTGTGCCACCTGCCCAGCCTTCCCGGACCCAGCCAGCCACCAGTCCAGCCTCTCCTTGGTGTCTGCCCATCCGTCGGCCATCCTCCATCTTTCTCCATCCACCCAGCCCAGCCAGGACCTTGCTAGAAGGGCAGATCCTGTACCACACACGGGATTTCTTTTCTTTTCCGGGTCCTGCGGTTCCCCTAGCAACTCCTGACATATATTCAATTTCAGAACTACTCCACCCAACACGTGTCACCTGATGACACGGTGACATGGTGTTGTTAGAAACAAGGAATTAACAGTCATGTGACAGTGGGGCTCACCTGGCCCGAGCGGAGGAAACCACGCAGCCAGGACAAAGGTATCGTGGGCAGGTGTGCCAAGCACGAAGGACCCGGAAATCTCATCCTGACAAGCAATTCTTTCAAAAGTCAGCTATGAAGCTGTTATACCACATCGCCATGCAGGCCTTCCCATAATTATCATGTGTTTATGACCTTCAAATAAAAAAAGGAATCAGAGAATTAACCTTTTGTCAGTTTTTGTTTTTGTTTTTGTTTTTTGAGCAGGTTGGGGGAGGCGAATGGGGAGCAGTACTTTAGGTCTTGGTCCTTCTTAAACGGGTTAAATCTTGTTCATACTTTGGTTTAACCTCTTCTATTGTCCTTTATGGTGAAAAAACATTGCTGATTATAGAAGACATCACACACACACACACACACACACACACACACACGCATGCACGCACGCACGCGCGTGCCCAAGGCAAAGAAAAATCACCCCAAGATAACTATTGTTAACATTTAGGTGTATTTTTTTTTTCTCATTCTCTTTTCTTGGCATATTTTTAACTATAACTGAGACCATCCCTTATATATAATTTTGAATCTTAATTTCCCTTCCCTCCACTGAATAGATGACAGGAGAAAACTCCTATAAAAGTTTCTGGAAACTCCATCTCAGCGGCTGCAAAGACACCCCTACACGGATGTTCCATAACTTATTGAGCCAATCCCCTTCATCAAGGGCTCGGAAAGTTTCTAACATTTTACTCTTATTAAAAGACTGAGACCATCCTTTGTCGCCACCCTTGGTCAGACCTCTGAGAATTTCCTTTCTGTAGAATTCTAGAAATGGAACCAAGGAGGAAAACTCTGTTTAATGCTGAGACTTCGAGCCCTCTCGCCACACTGCCTACTGAAACGACAGGCTGGCCTCCACAGAGGCTCTCTGGCATGTCACCAAGGTGTCCCCAGCAACCTTAAGGGAATATGATGGGTGTGGGTGGGTCTATCTAGTGAGTGTGCCCTGATACTTTAGAGGAAAAGAGGAAATACTTGTAAAACCAAACCAAAAAAACAAAACCAATAATAATAATAATAATAATAATAATAAAATAAAACCAAAACCAAAAGAACCAAAACAAAAAAAGCAAATTAGAAACAGAATGATTTATTTGCCTTTCCTGCCATCTGTGGCTCCAAATCCAAACCATTGTTTTAACAAAAAATTTAAAGAACTGGCTCAAGATCCTTTTAAGCAGTTTCAAACCCAACTGCTGGGAATATGTTTCAGATCTGAAAACTGTAGCAGGACTTTCTGTTGAACAAGACAATTCCCTGCTCACTTTTTACACTTAAATGTCAGCTTAACTCGCTAGAAGTCAGTCTCTTGCCCCAGAGGGAACACTGTCTGGAGCCTCGGCGGCCCCTGGACAGCGGCTGGGCTGGGGGCGTTGCAGAGGGCGAGGGAGGGCGGTTTTGGATAACAGCTCGGCAGCGGACTGGGATGTGCTGGGTCCGAGACTTTGGACTCTGCACCCCCGTGCCCCTCGCTCGCGGCGAGCCTCAGTTTACCGGCCCGCAGTCGGGGCACCGGTCCCCGCGCAGACGCACCCCGGGAGCGCCGGGCCGCACTCACCTCCGCCGTACATCTGGCACAGGTAGGGGAAGCGCCACACGTTGCCCAGGCCCACGGCGTACGAGATGCAGGCAAAGACGAACTGCAGCGGGTTGGCCCACAGCGGCCGCGACTTCTCCATGGCCGCGAGCTGGGCGCCGGCTTCCCCTTGGGTGCCGCGCGGGGCTGTTTCAGAGCGCTGCTGCCTGGCGCGTCCCGCCCGCTCCGCCTGGGGCTGGCCCCGCGCCTCGGCCGCGTCTGCTCGCTCGCTTTTTAATTGCTAATCTCATTAACGTGCGCCCGCTGGAGGGGCGAGGCTGGTAAATGGATGACGGCGAGCCCCACCCCGCCCGGCCCGCCGTGGCCGGGAAGGCGCCCGGGATTGCACCTGGGACGGCGGGGCACGGGGCGGTGCCCGGGGCCCTCCGGCTCCACCTCGGGGCCAGCGTGTTGCCGCGGGGCTCTTCGGAGCCATCAGGTTCTCCCAGCCACCTACCCATCGTTTGCCGGGTGCTTACTGAGTGCTGGGCTTCGTCTGGGGACGGGAACGCACACATCCCTAACCCTTGCGGGGACTGACATCTGGAGAGGGAAATGCTTAAATTGGCCGGGATAAAAGGTCCCATTTTCAACTACTGTTGACCTACAGAAAAGACAGTTTCATATGGTATGGTTCGTTTTAGTCCATATAAAAGACTGAGACACGAGGAAGGCAACTAAGGCAAAGCAAAAGGGTGAGCAGTAGCGCAGGAGTAGGCTGGGATGGTTCCGGAGGGCTTCCCAGAGGAGGAGACATGCCCAGAGACTGGAAGGAAGGGAGGGAGGGAGGGAAGGACTCTCCAGCGCCTCCGCTCCTGGCAGACCCACACTTCCTGGAGGAAGAGCAAGCCAGGTTTCCTTCCGTCTACAGACGGGCCCTACTGTGTGCAGGGCAGGGAGTCTGGCTCTGAAGTGCCCGGTGGGGGTCAGGAATCCAGTTTTAAACAATCTCTATGGGATACCCTACTGCTCAGGTGGGTCTAAGGAAGGGCTAGAGATTTTGATTCATTATACCGCGGTTGAAACCGAAAAATCCCATCTGGAAAGGTTGTTTGGTTCAAGGTGGTCACTAGACCTGTCTCAGCCTGGTTCTTTGGAGAAGGACCAGAGCTGGCTTTGGAGCTCAGCTCGACAACTGAGCTGTGTGACCTTGGACTAGTCACTGAACCTCTCTGAGCTTCTGTTGCCTAATCTGTAATGGAAACAAACATATCCCCCTCCCAAGGGCTCATGTGAGAATTAAGTGATAGTTTACTACCTGCCCCATAGTAAGTGCTTCCTAAAGAGGCCGCTGGTAGAAGTCCCCAGAGGTCTGGATGAATGGAAAAGGTAGCATGCTAAATCAGTTAACAATAATGATAGACTTGGAACAGTGCCTGGTACGGT
>CM052799.1:12493075-12548991 GCA_028533885.1 Nasua narica
CCCCCCCCCCCATCAATCCCTAGTTCCCCATGAGATAAAGTCCAAACTCCTGAGCCTGGTCTGTACGGCCCTGAGGAATTTATTTTTCAATTGGGCCAGGAGGGATTTGACCCTTGCTCACCTAGACTTTTCACCTTCCGGAAAATGCTGTGCATTTTTATACTCCAGGCACACCTTCTCCCTCCTTGACCCAGATGAAATACTACCCTTTCTTGGAAGCCCAGCACCCCGCCTGCCCCTCACCCCAGCCAGGCTACATTGCTCCCTCTTTCCTGCACCGCCCCCCCCTCCCCCAGCCTGGGGCTGCAGATCTGGTTTCTAATGCTGTCCTGTCTACCGTCCGTGTAGCCTCGTAAAGAGTGCAGGACATGTGTCCCCTCTGCTCCACAGCAGGTGTCACATCTTTTTTTTTTTGAAGATTTTATTTATTTAACAGAGAGCGTGAGAGAACACAAGCAGGGGGAGCGGCACAGGGAGAAGAAGCAGACTGCCCACTGAGCAAGGAGCTCAATGGGGGTTCGACCCCAGGACCCCAGGATCATGACCTGAGTCGAAGGCAGACGCTTAACCGGCTGAGCCACCCAGGCGCCCCGGTGTCCCGTCTTATTCATCGTTTTCTCCCTATTTCTATTGTTGAGCTTGAGTCTCAGTAAAGTCTAGCGGATAAATGAGCACTTCGGGGCCAGTTCATCATGATCGCTCCCTAGCTTCGGCAACCGAGGTGCCCACATTTCAGAAGTTTTCTTCAGACATTCGAGTTTTTGTGGCCCGCCCACCATGGGCCAGGAGGCTGCTGGGCTGGGGGACTGGAGGCACAGCTGGGGCGAGGATGGCACCCCCTCCCTGCTGCCCGAGGTACCTGCTTACTCTCTCTGGGGGAGCGCAGAAGCTGGAGAGGCTGCTGGGGGTGTAGGGGGGGAATAGGGAGGGGCTGCGGGGGGAGGGGGAGGGTCCTTAGGAGAGGGGGGGCTGTCAGGGGGGAGGGGGAGGGTCCTCTGGAGAGGCAGGCTGGGGGCTCCCCCGCATCAGGGCTGAGACTGATCTCAGTCAGTCTGAGACTGAGACTGATGAGACACATCTCTCCCTGCAGAGGGGACCCCTCTGCTGACGGCGCCTTGCTTGCTTTTCCGTATGGTTTTCCCCCCCGTCCCCCAGGCGTGACTCCGCGATCGCTACATGCTTGTCTTCTCTGTGTTTGAACTTCATAGTATGGAAAATTCGGCGGCTATTCTTTGGTGTTTGGTTTTGTTCGTGTCACCTGATTAGTGTTTTTTAAGTTTCCTCCAAGTTGGTATGTGTAGCTGTAGTTGATTTTTTTTTTTTTTTTTTGCCGCTCTATTGTGTTCTCTATATGATTATAACCACAGATCAGTGACCCACTCTACTCTCGGTGGACATTTGGATTATCTTTGGGCTTGGCTGCCGTGAAGACAGCTGCCAGGGCCTTCGGGTACGTGTGTCCGGGTGCATGTACGCACGAGTTTCTATGGGCGCATTTGCTGAAATGGATGTGTGTGTATTTTCAACTTTGGTAGATGATCCCTAACCGTGGTTGTATCGATTTCATGTATACGTGTCATTACATCATTACTCTATGCCCGCCTGCAGTTCTAGTTGCTTTATATTCTTGCGCGGTCTGAGGAAAGCAAACAAAGGAGGGGGGAAGCATTCGTAAGAATTCAGAACAAAGAGGAAGCAAAAAGTAAGATGGGGAAATACATCCGAGTGTGCCAGAAGTTACGGTAAATATATATGATTTAAATTTACTAGAGGTAAAAAAAAATTCATTTAGAAGACACATATTAAATGTAACCTCACAGAAAAAATTTAGGATAAATCGATGAAAAGGAAATACCGGGAAAATAGTATCTACAAGAAAGCCACAGAGAGTTGTATTACATCAGATGAAACAGACTTGAAACCCAAAAAGGGTTATTAGTGACAGAAAGGACTCCTGTCACCAGAAGGATGTGACGTTTCCAAAGTTGAATACAATGAATAAAACAGCTTTAGGAAACTGGAAGCAAAAATCAATAGGACTGCTAGGAGGGACGGGGCTGCTGCCATCACGAGAGAGACTTCTACGCAGGCAGTGCAGGAAACAGAAAGACCAGAGACTGGAAAATGATACCGAGCATTAGAATAAGAACCGAGTGGGGCGCCTGGGTGGTTCAGTTGGTTAAGCGACTGCCTTCGGCTCAGGTCATGGTCCCGGAGTCCCGGGATCGAGTCCCATATCGGGCTCCCGCCTCTGCGGGAAGTCTGCTTCTCCCTCTGACCTTCTCCCCTCTCATTCTCAGTCTCTCTCTCTCTAATAAATAAATAAAATCTTTAAAAAAAAAAAAGAATAAGAACCGAGTGGAACTTCTACAAATGAAAAAACGCAGTAACTGAAATCAGAAACTCAGTGGATGGGTTTAAAAGTGGATTAGATGAGTCATCAAACTCAAGGATCTGTCAGAAGGAATTTTCTAGAACACTGCACAGAGAGACAAAGAGGTTAAAAAATATGAAACAGGTTATATGTAGAGCAAGAAAGTAGCGTACGCTTCCTTAGAATTCTAGAAGGAGGAGAGGGAGCAACCGAGAGCAATATTTAAAGTGCTAAGAGCTCAGCATTTCCCACTATAGATTCACGCAGCCCAATGAATCCCAGGTAGGATTTTTAAAAAGAAAAATAGGTATCGGGATACACCATGAGGATGCGCCAGACCATGGATAATTCTTCATTATCCATGAGAATAATCCATGACCAAGGTCTCACCGCCGAGGAGCATTTACTTCGTGGGATTTTGAAAAAATAAAAACGTAGAACTAAAATCTGGGGCACATAACTTGGAAGCGTGACAGGGGTTAAAATGTTCTAAGGGGGTAACATTGGGCTTCGTAGAAATATGCAAAGTGGACGTTTCAGGGGCTTGTCCCCAGGGCCCTTTATGGCTATCCAGGAGCGAATCAAGACTCCTACTTTGCATTTGGCTGTTGCGAATGGAGCTGCTTTCATTTTTTAATTAATTTTTTTTTTATTTTTAAAGATTGTATTATTTTTGTTAGAGAGCGAGAGAGAGAGCACAAGCAGGGGAAGCAGCAGGCAGAGGGAGAAGCAGGATCCCTGCTAAGCAAGGAGCCCGACGTGGGGCTCGATCCCAGGACCCTGGGATCATGACCTGAGCTGAAGGCAGAGGCTTACCCGACTGGCAACCCAGGTGCCCCCACAGCTGCTTTTAGGATGGTTTTCCCACCTTTTTATTTTCGTGGCATGAACTTTCTGGAGAGCCTGGGCTAACTGTTGGCCATTGTAGGCCTACGTTCAGGATTTGTCTGATGGTTTCGCGGAGGCTCATTGAACGCTGCTTTGTTTTGTTTTGTTTTTCTCCCTGTAACTCGTAGAAAACGTGTTCAATGTAGTCTTCCTGCGGCACCTGTGACAGGTAGCACTGCGTACGCACTTTAGACACTTGACTGTATCGTGACGGATGGACTTTGGGGGAGAAAAATGAGTGTGCGACCTTTCTGGGTTTGCATCTTACGTTTGCAGCACGGGAGAGACTGCCGGCCTTCCTCCCTGAACACTCCCGAGCGCTTGGGACTGCTCGGCCGACCCCAGTGCCGCAGCGAGCCCCGGGACGGTGGAGAATGGCCAGCCAGGACCCAAGGTGGGCGGCCACGCAGGGCAGGGCCAGGGGTCGGGGAGGGGGGTGTGCGGCTGCAGCTGTTTCTGGCCCTCCCGCTGCTGAGGGACGTGAAAGTCACGGACACAGCTGACATTAGCGGCAGCCTTAAAAATGAGAGAAAAGAAAATGAAAAGAAGTCTAAGGCTTGCCAGCACAGGAGGTCTAAATGGAGAATGACGCAGAGAAAACGCTGGAGCGAATGTCTGAATTTATAGACCCTGTTATAGAGTCTGTCCTGGGGCAAACTCTAGGGCCTCGAGGGACCTGGAGTGAGGTCAAAGGGGCGCCTGGGTGGCTCAGTGGGTTAAAGCCTCTGCCTTCGGCTCAGGTCATGGTCTCGGGGTCCTGGGATCGAGCCCCTGCATCGGGCTTTCTGCTCAGCAGGGAGCCTGCTTCCCTTTCTCTCCGCCTGCCTCTTTGCTGACTTGTGATCTCTCTCTATCAAATAAATAAATAGAATCTTTTAAGAAAAAAAAAAAAGAGGAAACCACAAGGGCAACATCCGGGGGTCCTCCTGTGCACGTGACCCCTTCCCAAGGACGACCTCCTTCAGCCAAGTCACCTGAAACGATTTTCTGCGAGTAGCTGCGGGCGCTGTCTGGCTCGTGGGCATGGACGCTGCCGAGGGGGTGTCCTTCAGAAAGGCCCGAGGGGAACAAACGGGGGTGTTTCAGGCCCCAGCGAACAGAACGCAGCAGTGGCGAGTTTACTGGGAAAACAGTGCGGCCGCTGCCCGGGGTCACTCAGCTGATCCCCCGCGAGGAACCGAGGAACCGCAGCTGCGCGCTCTGCAAACAGCGGGCCCGGCGGGCGGCCGAGAGCCTCTCCGTCCTTGCTGTTGGCTTTGGCCGGCGTGCTTCTGCGCCCCCCGCGTGTTAGTGTGGGGAACAAACAGTTGGGACCAGCTGGGAGGCGCGATCCGCTGAGGGAGAACAGACGGGGCGCTGTGAAAATATTTTCGAGGGTCAGAGTGGCCGTGGGGCCCGCGCTGTCCCCATGGGGGGGCCCCCTGAGGACTCCCACTGAGCCCTGCGGTGCTGCTCCGGGCTCGTGCTCCCACGGCCTAAAGGCCCAACGGGAGAAGCCCTGGGAGCCTCGCTCTGTCAGGAAATGCATGCACTTCATTCTGCGAGCTCCCCGGCTCCCATTATTTGGGGTTTCTTTCTCACCTGTCTGTCCTGGAAACGGGGTCTGGGGCGGGAGCACGGGCCCTGCCAGGGAGCCTGAGAGAAATGCAGTCTCCCCGGAATCAAAGCCCAGGCCATAGCCGCCCCCCACCCCCCACCCAGGGGGTTTGTAGGCCCGTTCACCCCTGCAGGGCACACGGTGGCGGGGGTTGTAGGCCCGTTCACGCTTTAACACACATCTTCCCTTTCCCGCCCTTCCCGGGGCTCCCGGGGAATGGCCCACATCCGCCCACTCTCTCTCCTGCCTTTCCCGCTTTCAGGAAAATGCCTTCGGAGTCAACAAAACCACCTCAGGCTCGGGCATGTTCTAGCGGGGGAGGGGAGAGTGGAGACAGAACATGCTGGGCTTCTCCCCTCTCAGGGAAACCGTCCCTTTGCTTGACATCACTTTTCCCTCTGGCTTCTGCTCTGTTGCTTTTTGGTTTTGGTTTTGTATTCGCTCTTTCAGAGCAAAATTCATCAAGAGGCATCTATATACTCACAGGCTCTCTCCTCCTGTTACTTAGAGTCACCTGCACCAGACCTAGCTCCCCCAGCCCTCATCTAAGGAAACTAGTGACCCCACATGGCTCAGTTTGAAGGTCCGTCCTCAGTGTCTCTTCCTTACCTCCCCCAACGTCCCCCTGCTGTTTGCTCCTTCCTCCGGCATGGGCTCTGGCTCTCTGCAGCCGCTCCCTGTCTCCTGGGCTGAGTCGTCTTCCTCTTCTCCCTGCCCTCACGACATATTACAGCACCCCTGCTTCTCACCCACACTCACCTCTTTGGTGCGTCTTCCTCTCTCATGGTTTCAAGCCATCTACACTGCTGTCTCTCCAGCCCAGACGTCTAGACTTGGATGTCTGCCGTCTCTCCAGCGTCCTCGCTGGGATGTCGTCGAGGCACAGACAGACTTCCTGACCTTCACCTCCCGGGACCTGCTCCTCATCTCCGCTGACCCAAGAGTCAGCGAGCAGTTAGTCGCTCAGGCTGGACCCTCCGGAGTCATTCTGGACTCCCGTGTCTCAGATCCCACTTCCGGTCTGCCCCAACGTCCTGTTTGTTTCACCCTCGACACAGATCCGGGGTCAGACTCTCCTAGCGTCAGGCAGGCGTGGCAGCCGGCAACGTGGAAAAGTCTCACGCTGAACACTGGTGCGTGGCACGATCCGGCAGCGGCCCTCCCGCAGGCACCGATCTCCACCGAAAGTCCCCCAGCAGCGTGCTGGAACCCGGGCCCGGAACAACCGCAGTGCCAAGCAGCGGTGAGACAGTAAGGAAGCCGTGGAATGTTCACGTGAGCAGACGGGAGGCAGGACGAGGAGGACGGACTGCGGTGGGACGTGAATCGCATGCACAGCGTCGAAGGAAGCTGCACACAGGATATGCATTGTGACTCCATGTGGGTCCGGCTCAAGAACAGCCATGGGGAGCCTCGGGGGCTGGAAGGCAGAGGAGTGGTTGCCTCTGGGCAGAGGCGGGGCTGCCGCCGAGCAGCACTGGAGGCTCCAGGGGCAGATCCCGGCCGAGGCTTCATCTGGGGGTAAACAAAGTACTACCCTTGTGGAAGTGCTGTGAGCTGTACATCAGGATCCGTGTGCCTTGCTGTTAAGTTTTCCCTCAATTCAAAACACCCGACTCAACCACTCCTCCCACCTGGAAGGCTCCTCCCGATTCAAGCCCCGGGCTCTCACCTGGCTGACTCCTGAGCTGCCCCTGCTCCCGGTCTTGCCCAAGAAGACTGTGTTGCTCTCAACACAGCCATGGAGTGGCCAGGTTTTATCGTTCTGAGGCTCACCTCCGCAACAGTTCCTTCGGAGTAAAATCTAGATTCTTCCCAGTCAGCCCCACAGCCGGCAGGACCGAGCCGCGGGGCTCCTCGCTGCCTTCCCACAGGCCCGGCCACTCCCGTCTGAGGCCTTGGCCTGCTGTTCCCTCGACCTGGGGTATCGTCCCCCAGTTCTGACCGCCCTACTGACCTTGCACTCAGCAGCCTCAGCACTCCTGTTCCTCCTCATTCTGCATGACTCTTGTTACTTTACTCCGGCACCTTCTTCCTCCAACACACTGCATGGTCTGAAGGGTAGCCTCCCAAAAATGTCCACCCAGAAACTATGGGTGTGACCTCATTTGGAAAAGGGACTTTGCAGACGTAACTAAGGGTCCGGAGATGAGAGCATCCTGGTTAGGGAGGACATGAACTCTAATGGCAAGTGTCCACGGAAGAGAAGGGGAGAAGACACAGAAAGGCCCAGGGGATGTGAAGACGGGGGCAGAGATGGAGGGTGACGAGTCCACCAGCAAGGACCGCTGGCCGCCACTGGAAGCAACAGGAGCAGCAGGGAGTGGATGTGCCCTCTGGGCTTCCAGAAGGAACCAGTGCCACCAACGCCTTCACTTTGGAAGCCTGGCCTCCGGATGTGAGCAAGAATTGATCTCTGTCGTTCTAAGCCACCGAGGCTAAGGTAATTTGCCCCCGCAACTCTAGGAAACTCGTGTATGTGCCATATCATGGATTTATTATTATTTTTTGTGTTCTCTCACTCTTAGCTCCCTGAGGGCACAAATGACTATTTTGTGCGTGATGCATTTCAGACACCAGGGCCTGGCACCTAGTAGGCACTCGAGCCTGAAAAGGAACTGATTTATTGATTTCAGCGTGGTTAAGTCCCGGCTGAAGTATCTAAGACTTAGCCGATTAAACAAATGGTTGACACATGGCTCTCTGGAGGGCCGGCCAGTGCCAACAGGAATGGGTGCTGCCCACAGTGATGTGGATGAAGGTCAAGTACATTTTGCTGAGCGGAAGGAGCCAGACGTAAAAGAAAGCGTGCTGCATGAAACCAGCTGAGCGCTCCTGGGAGAAAGCGGATTAGCGTGGCCCCAAGCCCAGGGCACAAGAGGGTCAATGAACACGAGCTACTTTTTGGGGGCGGTGAAAATGGCCCAGCCTCGTTGTGGACTGAGCTGAAATCAAGAGTCAGACACTTAACCGACTGAGCCACCCAGGCGCCCCTTGCAAACTTTTTTTTTTTTGGTAAACATTACTCTTATTCGTGAAGTATTTAAAGGGTTTCCCTGGAGACTGGGAATGAGGCAAGGCTGTCCTCTATTACGTTCTAGTCAACATTGTACTAGAGATCCTGGTCAGTGCAATAAGGCAAGAGAAATAAATAAAAGATATAGGATCCCACTTATCCAGAATTATTTACGTGCAAACTGCAACTATTTGAAATAAAGTGGATAACCTGGCCGGTTAACATTCTCTTATAAAGCGCCTGAGAAGGTCTTGGAGCTGCTGAGATGCCAAGTCTATGCATTTCACCCATGGAGGAGGAGTCTCTTAAGCCTTCACTCTGGGGATATAAATAATTCTAATAAGCTTTTCTTTTCCTTTTCCAAGCCCATTCCACTTAGAAGCAGAGATTGGCACACTGGTCACCGTCAGCGTGTGAGCTAGCAGCCTGATGGAAGGACACCGGTGGACGTGAGGAAACCTGAAGAAAAGACGCAGTCGTTCAGAAAACACGGTGCTTGGGCCGCCTGGGTGGCTCGGTTTGTTGAGCGTTCAGCTTTTTGTTTTGGCTCAGGCGGTGAGCTCATGGGTCACGGGATCGAGCCCTGCGTGGGGCTCCGCGTTCGCCAGGGAGTCAGCTTGAAGGATCTCTCCCTCTGTCCCTCCCGCCGCTCGCACACTCTCTCTCTCTCTCAGATGAATATATTTTTTAAAAAACAAACCATATATTTAAAATATATTTTAAAAAAAGCAAAACAGTGCTTGCAAACCACTTGTTATTGGGGCAAACGGCCCTCCGTGCCTCAGCAGCCCGCGGTTGCTAGACAGTCCTTGATACTTGTGACGCTGACTTCCGGTCATCGGTCATCTGGAAAAGATCAGATTATGTTTGTGACTCACCCCTTCAAAGGACGGGAATTATGTTCTGTGTGGAAGGTTTTTGTAGTGGCTTTCAAAAAGGTTTCCAAACAATTTTGGTCATGGGTATGGGGACATCTTCGTATCAGGAAATGAACTTAGAGGTAATATCTAATTTCGAACAACCTACCCAAGGTTTTCGTGGCCTAAGCAGTGCTTGTGTGGGACGCAGCCGTGCGGTTTCACAAACACTGGCGCGGAGCCTCACAGAGTCACCGAGGGGAGCGGTGGCCTGAGGGCTCACTCAGTCCAGGGATGTGCTTTTCCGCGGAGCCGCGGCCACGGGAAGGCGGCTGCGGTCTGGCCACACGAAAGCGCACTGGGCTCGAAAGGCTGAGCAGGGCTTGTGACCCGTCCTCTGAGTCGGCCTTTGGGAAGTACCGACAGCACGTACAGAACGTCCTCCCCGTTCGTCGTGGGGCCCTGTGCTGTCAGGGCCCCACGCATCCCGCTTATCCTCGTCTGGAGGTGGACCGCGGAAGGTTCTTTGTGTCTCTTCTTGAACGTCAAGCCAGGCTCTGATTAGGAAGGGCGGGGACTCTGAGATGGGACGTGCAGCCATCTGGGCAGGTGCCCTCAAGAGCCTTGATACCCCAGAGCCCCCCGAATGCTTGGAGCTAGCAGGTGGCTCATGCCCGGGTCAGAGAGCAGCCTCCCCTCCCCAGGAAATCTCATGAAGGCCTCTCTTGGCAGAGAAGACCGGCCAGAGAGCCTCTGTCCTCCCCAAGACCTGCCCCCACTTGTGCTCATTCCTCTTAAGGCGGACAACGGGAACGAAGACCAGCATGGCCCGCTTAAAGAGACACTGTCCTGCTTGGAAAGGAAGCGCATTATCCACTAAGGGCTCATGTGGGCTGGCAGGAGCTGGAAGAGCGTGCGTGGGCACGGGTCTGGAGGATGCCGGCCCCGTGGGCGGCAGAACAGAAGCTGGCTAAGGAGAGTTTATTGATACGTGGGTCCTCCGGGACTTGGCACCTTGGCAAGGGCACACGAAGCCAGTCCTAACACACGGCTGCGATGCCTCCCGGGAGGCCGGAGACCAAGGCATACGGAGGATGGGGCCAGAAGGCTGAGAGAGAGGGCCTGCTGGGGTGGACGCCGGGCAGGAGAGCCCACCCACGGCAGACGGCAGTCCCCTCGCCGAAACAAGGAGGGAGGCAACGCTGGTGCTGACGAGCAGCTGGCTGGGGGCCGCTGGGGGCCGCTGGGGGCCGCTGGGGGCCGTGGCGCACAGCAGGGGTGGCTGCTGCACAACTGAGCTCCCCCGGACTTCTGTATCGCCGACGGACAGGATTCCAGAACAAGAGTCCATGGGTGGCACGTGGCCCCCCGTCGGTTCTCGGCTGCTGCACAACTGAGCTCCCCCGGACTTCTGTATCGCCGACGGACAGGATTCCAGAACAAGAGTCCATGGGTGGCACGTGGCCCCCCGTCGGTTCTCTGCAAGGCAGTGAGGGGACCTGCACCTCATTTCCAGTACCCTATACCCACCTCACGTCCTCTTGGTACTTGGAAAAAAATTATGAAGGATTTCCAAATTCTGATTTTGCTTTATTTAGTATCAATGGTTTTTTTTTTTAATCTGTAAAATACTCCAACTTTTTTTCTGTGTGGTATTAAAAATTCTTGTTTAAATAGTATTACCTAGGGGCACCTGGGTGGCTCAGTCAGTTAAGCACTTGCCTTTGGCTCAGGTCATGATCTCGGGGTCCCGGGGTTGAGTCCCACGTCGAGCTCCCCGCTCAGTGGGGAGTCTGCTTCTTCCTCGCCCTCTGACCCTCCCCTCTGCTCATTCTCTCTCTCTCCCCAATAAATAAATAAATAAAATCTTTTAAAAAATAGTATTGTCTAAATACTACTAATTTGTCTTTTATTTTTTTTATTTTTATTTTTTTAAAAGATTTTATTTATTTTATTTTAACAGAGAGAGAACACAAGCAGGCAGAGAGGCAGGCAGAGGCAGAGAGAGGAGCAGGCTCCCTGCTGAGCAAGTAGCCCGATGTGGGACTCGATCCCAGGAAACTGGGACCATGACCTGAGCCAAAGGCAGCTGCTCAACCAACTGAGCCACCCAGGCGTCCCATGTCTTTTATTTTTAATAGACTTCCTTACACGAGAGGAAGCAGGTCTTGAACTTCTGATGGCAAAGCTTTAGACTCTAATAAGCATTTACACATAAGCCACAGAAATCATTAATGCCAAATGCGTGCAATGCACTCTATCTAAAAGCACCTCGCATTTCAAAGTGTAAGCATCTCCATGAACTGTTTCGTTCATCAGAACGGAAATACTAAGTTGCAAAGGTCTTATGAGACAGAATTACACATTCGATTCAATGCAGAGCAGTATTTCCCCAATAGAGTCTTCTAAGACGCAAGTAGACGATCATGAGACAGTTAACAAAGAATCAGAACGTACCACATAATGGGGACCAAAGTGAATGCTTAGATGTTGAACAGAAAAAATTAGTAACAAGAACCCTTTATACTTACTTTCGTCAACAGAAGGCCTGAGTCAGAACTTAGCAGGAGCCTTGAATTTTTAAGTAACCAAAGCTGCATCCTGACGGCCAGGAATGTACCGTCTGGACGGCTGGGCGCCCCGGAGGGTTAACCAAGGCTTCTGCCGATGCTCTTAGGAACCCGAAATATATAGACCGGAGAGGCTTGCTTTGCTTAGTCAGGTGAGATAAATCTTAAAACTAGGTAAATATGCAAAAAGTAAACACTTAAAACTTCATTTTGCTAACGGCACGAGTTAAACACACGCACGCGCACGCGTGCGCACACACACACACACACACACACACACTCCCTGCTGAACAGGGAGCCCGACACTGGGCAAAAGCTGAGCACGAGGTATTTAGATGCGACGGAATCATCACGTTGATTTATGGCAAAGAATGTCGTACGTACCTTCACCTGGGGCACAGTGAGGGTTTAAGGTTTCAGAAATACTTTCGAGTTCATATCGAATATTTCACACTATACAGAATACACACTGGACACTATACAGAATATTTCAAACACGCCATACGGAATATTTCAAAGTTGCCACCAGAAAACAAGTTGAAATTCTACTTCGCCACATAGGTTTCTCAGCACCTCCTCCTCCCCCGTGGGCGTCACGTTTGGAAAGATGCAGGGACGGAATGGCCAAACGGTCCGTGATGGCTCTCCCGGCATGTTGTTTCTGAATTATATAGAATATCCTGGTCCTTCAGTAATGGGATAGATTTTTTTTTTTTAAAGATTTTATTTATTTATTTTATTAGGAAAGAGAGAGCGTGAGAGAGAGCATGAGAAGGGAGAAGGTCAGAGTGAGAAGCGGACTCTCCATGGGGCTGGGAGCCTGACGCGGGACTCAATCTTGGGACTCCGGGATCATGACCCGAGCTGTAGGCAGTTGCTCAACCAACTGAGCCACCCAGGCGCCCATTAATGGGATAGATTTTTGGAGAGTATCAATTTGGGCCTTAAGGACTAGGCCGGTAAAAGCTCTAGAAGGAAGAGAGATTGATGAGCGACCTGAATGGTAAGAGGTAGACGGGGAGACAATATGTGACAGACGCTGGCCTGTTGGATTTTCTCCCTCCCTTCTCCGATCCATTCTTTTTACGACTGTGTCCTTTTCAGGGGAGGTCGTTGGTCTTACCCTTTATCATTTGTTCCTTTGATATTTTAACATAAAGCCTCTAAGGAAAACCGCAAATTCAAGGCTAGTATTAAAAGCTTGACTAAAAATAATAATGAGTCTTATCACCTGATCGATAAACCCTTGTTGGTGAATAAAATCTTCATTTGTGCAAGTGGGATGACCTCTCTCAGCAGACAGCAGTCACTTAGGGCGCGACACTCTGCCTCTGGAAACGCGAACAATTCCTTTCTAAGTAATGTGACAGAAGTCAGTCCTTCCTTTCTGACGCATTGTTTTGTGGGCTTTATTTATCTTTATGGCAAATCGTTGCACTATACAACTGCGGTGACTGAGGCATTTCCAATGATTTATTCAAAATCACTCAAGCAAAAAGCAGAACCAATGGAAATAAAATCAGAATCCCTTGAAAATGCAGTTACAAATAAACAAATGATCGAATGATCAAAATATTGAATCTTAGGTCTGTTAACTGATTTTATGTTGAATATCACTCATTTTAAAAGTACGTTCTAAGAGAATATTCTGGACGACTCAACAGCATAAAGATTATATTTATTCTGAGTCTGGGAGCTTTCTTTTTTTTTTGGAAACTTTCTTAACTGTAGAGGTGAAGGACAGACCTGACTTCTCCATCAGTGATCCAGATTCATGATAAGTCAGGTTGCAAAAAATGTCTGCACGTCCTCTGATAATTACAGCATTTAGCTAGAGATACTGAAGTCAATCAGATCCTCATGTTTGCTATTAATTTTCCTTATAATTGATAAAAATGCTGCCTATAAAAGTTGGTAGACACATACTCAGTGCATTCATATTTTATAGTGAAATAGAGAAAATGAACTTGATTTTGAAAAATCAGGTTTATTTGTAATAACTATCTTTAATAACTCTCTTTTTATTTTTGCCCTGGGGAACGTACAAGAATAGACAATGCTAGCTCTAACATTTATTGAAACAGGGTGCTTTGTATACTAACGCAAAAGGCTAAGACTCTTCTTCCTACTCTAACCATCTCTTCGTGACGAATAAAGAATTCCCACGGCATCGGACAAAGACTCAGGAGCGCGCAGAGGCCTCTGGGAGGACCGGCCAGAGTCAGTCAGTAGTTCCCCTCTTCTCAATCAGGGAACTGGAACAGGAAGTCTCGTTCTAAATATTAGAAGCAAAGTCTATATATTAGAAAAATAAAGAGAGGGGCTATAACAAACTGCTTCGAGATACATGCCTGAGGGGTGAAACAGCTTGTACTTTCACGTGCTGGCAGCTTCCAGAAGAAATCTTTTTTGGGTTCTAATCTTCCGGTTCGTACCTGCAAAGAGATAAAAATCCTGTCAAGACTGTAAATAATGACATGATACTTTTTGTTGCGGTGTCGTCACCCAGTGAGTTTAACTGCAAGCTCTCCAGCGACGACCCCAGTCGCTGCATTTGTCACTTAGAATCACCACGGGGTGGAAGTCAGAGACAGTCGCGGCACCATGAGGGGGCTCCCTCAGTGGGGGGACGAAGGACCAGCAACGTGCGAGGCCACCTTCCGGCTCCCAAGTCTCCGGAGCTGGCATTTAGACCCGTGACAGCTGAGGACGGCGGAGGCTCTGTAATGATCCAAGTCGCAAAGTGCTGATGGGGCGACGCGAGGACAAGGTTAACACATCCCCTTCTCTACAGATGAGGTGGATCTGGGATTTGCTTCCTCGCTCTGTGCCCCTGGAGCCCCATAATAGTAAGATGGCCGCTGAGTTTCTAGGGCAAAGCGCGGAGGGCAGACGTGAGCCCGAGGAGCGGCGCACCCGTGGGCTGCGCAGTGGGCCCGCGGCCGCAGGCTCCCTGCTCTGGGCGCTGAGTTCCGGTAACGGCCGCGTCCCTCCCCGTCCTGGGCAGCGCCCGGCTGGGGACCTGGTGCTCCGTGGCGCGTGGGGCTCTAAGCCCGGCTGGCGATGGCACCCACCTGCAGGGACTGCACTCTCTAGCACCTGAACTGTCACCACGGGCCGGCACAAGACGACCAGGCCTTAGGCTCCTGAGGACATTCCCGAGGAGAAATGCCCAAGGATGCCCTGTAAGCTCGCCGGGTTTTCTTACTCTATCCTGCTTAAAGGAAGGCATTGCCAAGGGTAGCCCAGGGTAGGTGTGTGTGCGTGTGCGTGTGTGCGTGCGTGCGTGTGTGTGTGTGTGTCTAAAGTCCCGCTGAACCTACACTGAAGCCCTCGAGGGCAGCGCCCACAGGCCTGGCCAAAGCTCCCGTGCTCTCGTCAAATGCAGGCTTCTGGACTAAAGGTCATCAAACACCCCCCTGGGCTGACCTCTCTGGACACAAACTGAGACTTAGTGACGAACACACAGCAATCCGGCGGTAAGATAAAACCAAGAGCTGCACGGCCTCAGCAAGGCTTACTTGGCCAGTCTTCGCCTCAGGTCTTTGATTTGGTCATTCTTCCTGGTGAGAATCTCTTTCATGTTTCGATAAGCTGCTGTTTGTTGAAATTTCTTCTCTAATTCCTGCACAGTGAAAAATGTCAGTCCGTTACTACGAAACAGAGAAGGAGAGAAGTAACACATCTCATAAACATGTGTATTTTTGCTCTAATTTTACTAATACTCCATTTATATCATTTTCTAATTTCTTTTTAAAATGTACTTATATAAAATTAAGCCTATGCAAGTTTTAAAAATACATTCCTTCCAAGGAGAAGTACGGGAAACGGCAACATTGTCAGCATGTAACGAAGTACAATGAGAAATCTGAAACAGTAAACCAATTCTTCCCCGAAATAAGCATGATCTTTCCCCCAAATCCCAAAGTGGTATCAGTATTCTAGGAGGAGGATTTTTCGTTCAGTTACATTTTAGCTCCCATATGCTTAAGAGTCTTATCCCTAAACTGAAGAACACGGTTCTCTACATATTTCATAGAAATTAAGGACAAGGGATAGAATCCTTTAAAGAGAAGTCAGCTGTCCCTGCGTCGGGCTGTAAGGGGACGGGCAACACGGGGGTGCAGGGCCGCTCGCGTAAGCTATCCGTGGCGGAGTCTCAGGCCATTCCATAGGAAGGAGTGGCGATTTTCTATTACCATAGACATCTTAGTGCTGAAGACAGAAGGACCTCCATGCCCAGAAATGATAGATCTCTAACACGTATTGGCCAATAGCCTGAGAAAAGATAAGGAAAATTGGCGGCTGGCCTCCAGTGTGTCCCTCAGTGACCCTTGTCCCTCGGCTAGGCAGACACACAGAGACAAATCTGACCTTTTCGGCCATGCTCAGCTGCTCCTGAACCCTGAGTAGGTCGTGCTTGGCCATCGCCAGATTCTCCTCCAGGGACTTCTGGTTTTCTGTCTTGTCGTTAAGCGTCTTCTGAAACTCACTCTTCAAAGCAGCTACGGTGTTCTCCAAGTCGTTCAGGTCTTGGGCCTTTATAAAATCCTATGAAAGACAAACGCACTGACCTGATTTCATGTTTACATCCTAACTGGTGACTGTTTTACAGCAGAGATTCAGCATCGTGATATGAATGTTGTGTGTGTGCGCATCAGCCCCCCCGCCAGCCGGGGTGAGCCCCTGCTCCTCGAGGGTCACCGGCGTGCCCAGCTGGCCCTTGGCCCCCGTGCGCAGGTCCTACACACGGTGGGCGCTTAGTGGCCACTCGTCTCCACATATGTAAGATATCGTTTGTGAATTGCTGGAATTCCAAAGAGGTATAGGAGAGAGGTGCGATCCTAAGTCTAACAAGGTTGTGTGTCCCAGGGTAGCGATGGTAAACACGTTTTGTTTTTGAACAGTCAGGTTAAAAAAAAAAAATCCTGGTGAAGAATTTTGAATGATACAGATGGAAAAATAATAAACTTAGAGAGTTTATATCAAAAACTTGATAGACCTATGTTTTAGTTATTATTTGCATTAAAATATGAGAACCTCATCAATGCTTACTGATTATCTGACTTGCTAAATTTATAAGATTTTAAGCGGTTTTTTTTCTTTGCATTTACGTGACAGGCATGTTTGCACACTCTGTCCGAATAATGAAAGCAGCTGGATCTTATTTTTGACTGGATAAATTTGTAATAGAAAAAAGTTGCACTACTAAACAGGAAAATGGTCTGTAATTGCCAAATATGAAGGAGAAGGAGTACTACCAACAAAAGTCCTCACTCATTTTTGAAATCTGGTCTTTTAAAAAGATTTTACTTCACTGCAGCTAGTGAAAGCACGTACCCATTTTGCTTTTGCCAAGGTCTGAAAAGTAAAAATGGAACAAAGTCCGATAGTCATTGGGGTGCCTGGGTGGCTCAGTGGGTTAAAGTCTCTGCCTTTGGCTCAGGTCATGATCTTAGGGTCCTGGGATCGAGCCCCGCGTTGGGCTCTCTGCTCAGCGGGGAGCCTGCTCTCCCCTCTCTCCGCCTGCCTCTCTGCCTACTTGTGATCTCTCTCTCTCTTTCTCAAATAAATAAATAAAATCTTAAAAAAAATCTTTAAAAAACAAAAACAAAAAAACCAAACTCATCATCCAAAAATGTTTGCAATGGTTTTACTTTTGAGAAATTAGAAGGCTATTCTATGTAGCTCTATGTTTTATAAAACTGTGGTTCTTTATATAGCATTGAAAATCATATTTATTTTTCTTTTTTTTTTAGCCATCTAAGAATTATCTTCCTATTTTAAAAATATCTACAGACGAAATGATGTCATGTCAGAGATTTGCTTCAAAAAACATGGCGGGAGGGGAGAAGTAGAGGTAAATGGGGAAGCAGACTGGCCAAGCCCTGGTGATTGGTAAAGCCGAGTGACGAGTACCGGGGGTGCGTTGTCCTCGTCCCTCTACTGTTGTATATTTTTGAATTTTTCCATAAAAAGTGTAACAAGAGGGGCGCCTGGGTGGCTCCGTCGGTTAAGCATCTGCCTTCGGCTCAGGTCATGATCTCGGGGTCCTGGGATCGAGCCCTAGTCGGGCTCCCTGCTCAGTGGGGAGGCTGCTTCTCCCTCTCCCGCTCCCCCTGCTTGTGTTTCCTCTCTTGCTTTGTCTCCGTCCAATAAATAAATAAAATCTTTTTTTTAAAAAAAATGTAATGATGGAAGTCTAGCGAAGTAAGTCTGGGGAGGGTTTGGTAGGATACCGGCAAGGACAGTACAACCTCGGGAAAAGCCAGCGCTGCCCTGCAAAGCCACTCCCATGGCCCTGGGGACGGTTAGTCTGTTCCAGCATCAGGCGCCGACAGGAAGACCACGGGAGACAGAACCGTGCCCGTGAGAACTCCACGCAGCGGGAGCGTGCCTCGCTCACCCACCGAGGCAGGCCTGGGGACCTGGCCCAGCGTTTCAGTGCATCGCACGAGCCCCGCCAGTCGGGGGGGGGGGGATGTGAAGATGCGGACCCCGTCAATTCCTTCTCTTTTGTCATATTCACCAAAGGCCGACTTCGCTAATAATGAGTTCTGTATAATTCAACTGAATACACATCCAATGAACTAAAAAGTTTTCCTTTCTTCACTTCCTTTTCCCCCACTGTAATTGGAATGTCAAGGTAAAAGGGGGAAGAACTTAAAACAAAAAACAAAAACAAAACAAACTTCAGCATATAGGTGTGCTAGGGGGCCCTGGGGACATGGGGAACATGTGAGCTGTGTCCTTGCCCACCGACAACCCCTCACCCTGGCCTTTCCTGGACAGGGGTTTCCTGAGGCAGGACAACAGTGGCACCCCTCTCAGGGAGTGGCAGGGGTGGGGCCATAATGAACAGTAACTAAGACTTTTTTTCTTTAAGTAGCTCCATGCCCTCGTGGAGGGCATGGCTCGAACTCATAACCCTGAGATCAAGACCTGAGCGAGATCAAGAGTCGGATGCCCAACCAAGTGAGCCACCCAGGCGCCCAACACGTCATATTGTTTATACCTTTATTCTATTTGAAAAACGTGAAAACGTGAAAGCTAAAACTTATTCCGCCTTTTAAAAAAAAATTACTTTTTAAAAAAAGTGTAATTGACAATTGTAATTGTACACAAAAGTGTAACTGACAAAAAAAGTGTAATTGAAGTGTAACTGACATGCAAAGCCCTATCATTTTCAGGTGACCATCTTCACAGTGACAGGATTTCTGTGCCGTATGCAGGGACCCCAGCGATCAGTGCAGTTACCCACTGTCGCAAAGTTGTTACAGTGTTACTGCCTGCGTTCAAGACTTCTCTCACCTTTTGATTTCCTTGGTCGAGCTGTAAATCCTGCAGTGCTCTCTCTAGCTTTGACTTCTCATCTAATGCATGGGTTGCCTAGAATCAAATTTAAACAAAACACATTCAGTATTCAGTCCACAGGCAACGCTTCCAATATTTTGTCGAAGTACTTCTCGGTTACCTGCATTTCAATGGTCTTCAGCCTTGACTTCAATTTCTCGTTCTCTTCTTGAAGTCTGGAAATTTCCTTTGTGAGTAAATTCAAGGTTTGTTATTTTAGCTATGGTATTTCTAATACTTGAAAACATTTTTCAAAACTTAATTGCAGAATTATTTTTTTAAATTTTTATTTATTTATTTGACACAGAGAGAGAGAACACAAGGAGGCAGAGTGGCAGACTGAGGCAGAGGGAGAAGCAGGCTCTCCACTGAGCAGGGAGCCTGATGAGGGGCTTGATCCCAGAATCCTGGGATTATGACCTGAGCCGAAGGCAGCCACTTAACCTGCTGAGCCACACAGGCGCCCCCAAAATTAAACTGAAATTATAGAACAGCTCGAACACCTGTGTGCCCTGGTTGCTGATGCGATCCTTGTCCCACTCAGCCCACTGGCCTCCACTCCTGTGAGTCACCTGAAGCTCTAAGCCCCTTCCCCAGTCTCAGAGGCTCCCTTCAGGCCTCTGTCCTCAGCCCTCCCATGCCACCTCTCACCTAGCTGATCCTGCCATTCTAGGGTCTTTTCCCAGCGGCCACAGCACGCCACCAGTACGTATCCTAAAACACCGTTTCTATCAGTGTCACGCTCTATGCTCAAGCCCCTAGATGCTTCTGCCTGACCTGAGGCCACAGGCCTTTGCTCCAAGCAGCTCCATCACGAGAGTCAGCTGTGAGCCCAGTCCTCGGCCTCCGAGCGCCAACACACACGAGCCCCGTCAGAGATCGCGGCACTCCGTGCCAAGTCACGGCAGCCTTCCTTCTGCCTCTCACTGCTGCCCACGCCACTGCCCTGTCTGCCGCGCCCCCTTCTTCCCTCTGACGATGTCATCTGTGTTCAGCCTTCGGCCCAGCTCAGGGACCGCCTCCCCCAAAGTCTGTCCTCAACCGCTCGCATCCATGCGGAACTGTGTCTTCTCGGCTCCCCTGGGCACACGGGCCAGCATTCCCGTTTCCAGAGTATTAATTCTCCCTGCTCAACGAGACTATAAGGTTTCTGAGGACAAAAAGACTCAGTATTATAGTGCTTTTTTTCTAACAACATCTAGCACAATGCTGAGAATACAGGAGCCGTGAAAAATATTTGTATGTTGGTAGTTAACTTTTATAAACCTCCTAATAAAAAACGCCATCATTGCTATTGTAGATCATAAAGTTCAAATGTCCGTTAATAACTACTGTCCAAAATGCCATGCCCTTCATGTCACCATGAAAAGATGAACTTAAGAGCTGCTTCAGATTTTCTGGAAGGTGAGTGCCCTCTTCTGGCCCATGGGCTCGGTGAAGTAAAACAGCTACAGTGGAATGATTACCCTCAGGGGACCAAAGCCTCAACCCGCCGTCTACCTCAGTTTCTCCACCCTGCATCGTGCAGGCCATGAAAGGGCCGAGTTAGAGGGTCTGCCTTTCTCGTGCCGAGGACATTACCTTGTTCAAGAGTTCCGTGCTTCCGCCCTCATTAAGTGGAGTGAGTTTGGGCTTCATGGTATCTATGATGGGCTGACGCAAAATACAGAAACCAAACCAAAATCACATGTCATCACTCACGGCTTACACATTCTAAGGGAAAAACACTGTAAAAACATATCCACGGGGGTGCCAGCTCCGGGGGGCGGGGGTTCTTATAGGTTTGGTTCTCTGCTATGCCCCAGTGACAAGGACAGTGCCTGGCCCGCGGTGCCCCAAACAGTTAGGGATGCGAGTGAACCCGTCCTCCCCATACCCTCTTAAATAAATTCAGATGGAAGGGAAAGGACGGAAGAAGGGCAGGAGGGAAGGTGCTGGAAGCCAGAGCAAATACAGACCCCAGCCTCTAGGGACAGAAATTTTAACACATGGGGGTTGAAGTAGACTTCCACCTGAACCTGCGTTGGGGGGCGGGGGGGGGGGGACGGTCACGGGTGGCTATGCTGCAGGCGAGGAGTAACTTGCTGCAAATACTGTGGCACTCCAGCAACACGTGTTAAAAACGGGTGAATCCACACCCTCTGACCCAGACGTTTCTTAGCCAGATACATGTTCCAAAGCAATCTCTGGGAAATGGTTTTGTACGGGCGTGTTCGTGGGCTCATGTCAGCACCGTTTCTCTCGCTCAAACACTCAGGGAGCGTTTGCGGGGCGGCCGCAAACGATGACAATGTTTAGAAAGAGAAGCGGGTCACGAGTCACTGCGAGGACTGTCTCCACTTGACATATGAGGAAAACGAGGCTCGGCGCTCTCCGGCAACCTGCTCAAGGTCACGAGGCGGGACAGGCAGGACCATGCTGAGTGTCACCGCAGTGAAGAGTTTATAGGGCAGGGAGTGGGAGGGACTGCAGGGATTCTGTGTGTGTGTGTGTGTGTGTGTGTGTGTGTGTGAGAGAGAGAGAGAGAGAGAGAGAGAGAGAGAGCACGAGAGCACACACGAGTGAGCGAGAAGAGACTGAAGCCGGTTTTCATAGTTCCTTCCAAAGTGTTCCCTTTTTTGCCTGAAAATCCGAGGCAATCTTTGAGGTCTGCTCTTGAACTGAAGGCTCCTCCCTGATGGTTTTCACTTTCACCTCTGAACGCTCTGGGCAACTTAAGGATTTTAAATACCGGCTATTCAGATATGGACTTAGAATGACCAAAAGTTACCTTTTTATTTGAAGATATAAATTCTGCTTTTTCAAATTCTGCAACTTGTTCCAATAACTCCCTTGAAGATAAGAACAAATATGAAAAAAAAAAAAAAAAAAGGTTCATTTGGAATAGATCCGGACCATACACCCAGAAGAATAAAATCACCGACCCGATCTCCTACAACAGGGCAAGGGGGACAGAGCACCATGAAGGAAACGTTACTGTATCCAAAATGACACTTAGCTACTGATGGCCCGGTGTCCACACCACGTGGACCGAACTGGAATATTCCAGTATCCTGCACCTAAGAGATCACTCGGTGACCAGATGCTTTGCTGCTGCTCTCCCCAGACCTTCTCGCACCCCAGTCTTAAGAAAAGAAGAGGCAAAGGCATTTGCTAACTTTTGAGATCCTGCCTGGGCCCCTCTTGTCCTAACTGCAGGTACGGACGTAAGCACCTGTTTTCAAGCTCAGAGATATCGGTCTGCAGCTTGAGGTACCACTTCTCAGCCTGGGAGAAGAGCTGCCGCAGGAGCAGGACGTTGGTGTGGGCCGTGTTGATGAGCTCAGACTCCACCTCGCTGTAGACCACAGTCTGCAGCCCGCTCAGGACCTCCGAGACCTCATCTACGGTGAAGGTCTCCTCCACCAGCCTGAAAAACAACCACAGTCCCAGCCTTCAGGAGAAACAGCCCAAACCATTTACGAAATACAACAAAACTAAGAAACCCACATTCACGTCATCTGAAGGGTTCAAGAGTTGTATAGTGAAAATCTCTCTGGGAACTATCTTCTTTCTTAATAAAAACATACTAAAAATAATTTAAGCTCAGGCCTTTTTTTTTCCCTAAGCTTGGGTAATTTCTGAGGTCTACTTAAATGATCACACAGTGAATGATCACAACTTCTAATACAAGGTACATGCTCGCAAACGGTCTCCCCAACATTTACTTTTTTCTTTAGTTTTTCAGTTTAAAATTTTTTCTACTTTAATCTCCACTAAAATTAGTCTTATCTCATTTAGTAGTTTCAAAAGTCACCTGGAAGGTGTCATTTCTCCTTTCTTTCTATTACTTGTTTAGCATTTCAATAATTGTATGAAGTATTCACGTGAGAGTAAATATAAGAAAATCAATGGTTGTTGTATGATGCTTCTCTTAGCATTGAGGCCCAAATGAAACAGAAACTGACTTATCTTAGATAAAGCTCCTCTGAGAAAGACAATTACCGTATGATTTCACTCAGTTGGGGAATTTAAGAAACAAAACAGAGGATCACAGCGGAAGAGAGGAAAAAATAAAACAAGATGGAATCAGGGAGGGAGACAAGCCATAATGGACCCTTAACCGCAGGAAACAAACTGAGGGTAGCTGGAGGGGTGAGAGGCGAGGGAGGGGGTAACTGGGATGGGCGTTAAGGAGGGCTTGTGACGTAATGACCCCTGGGGGTTACGTGCAACTGATGAATCACTGACCTCTACCTCTGAAACTAATAATACAATATGTTAATTAATGGAATTTAAAAGAAAAAAAGCTCCTCTGAGCACTGGCCACTCCTCACCATCACCAATAGCATTAAACCCACTCTGCCCCAGAGAGTATTTGGGCCAGGGAGAAGTTCAGAGCCACGTTCTTCAATCCCCTCACTTCACAGATGGGAACGAGGCTCAGAGGTGGTATGCCCGGTCCTGCGGGGGGTGACTCAGCCCCACGATCACTGCCAGCAATCTCAGCCACATGCCCAACAGCTGAATCCCGAGAAAGCGTCTGTGCGCGGCTGCTGCTTTCGAGGGAAGTCTGACCGGAAGAGGGCCTCTCCCCTCCCCTGCCTGCCCTTCCCCGCCCTGCCCTGCCTTGCTCCCTGCCGCGCCCCCAGCCGCTCAGGGGATAAGGAGCAGGGCCCCCAGGCGCAGTTTCTCTTCTTCTTCACTTCCAAAAGGACATGATGAAGAGAGGGGTTGCAAAGTCTTACCAAGTGAATAGTATTTGATTTACCATTCTTCAGGGTTTCATTCAGCCAGATTTTAACCAGTCAAAAAAAAACCAAACAAACTAAAATTTTATTTTTGATGAAAGCCCTTATTCGATATATTAACAATCTCCCTATATTCTTTAAGGAAACATATCAAATCTGCTTAAACTTTTTTTTTTTTTTTTTGGCAACCAAGTTCGTGAACTATGAACAATTAAGGTACTCGATGTATATAGTGAGTACTCAAGTACTTTTTCTGGCTCACGGCCGGGCCACTGAACCCGCTGCTTTCCTCAGCTGGGGGTTAGGAAGCCAGCAGGCCAGATGTCATTAGATAACGGTCTACAGCTGTCTGCTACCCGGCGCCGGGCATGGTTTTGTGACCCTGCGTTCACGTGCAGGCCTTGTGCATTTCCATCTCAAGGTGCCACCTTTAACTGTGTCAACGTCTGATCCCCGAGTAGTCTGATGTCTCTTTATTACTTAGTCCTTGTCTTTCGTTGATTCCCCTATTTTTCTCTAGATCAAACATGCATTTTCTACAGACTTCATGATATTCCACGACTGGTTCAACCAGACTTGTGATTATCTACTAACAATTTCTGTTAGTTAATGGTTTTTTATGGTTTTCTGCTGTTTTTCCCTCTTCTAATTCTTCAATATGAACTACGTAAGGGATTTCTTGCTAAGTGTCATGGCTTATGGCCCTAATCCTTTAATTAATCATTCCAGTAATTAAAGTTTTGGGATCTTTAATACAGCAAGGTGATCATTAACCTACATGCATTTCACTACTTCCTGAGGGCTCTTCTGAAACTTTGCAATCTCGTAATTATCATAGGTGTGTGTTTGGTAATAGATTCCTCCCACCACAACCCAGTTTCTTGAATTTCACACATCCACAAGGTGTGGTGTAGCTACTCTCAGTGAGTAACTGATCGTGGTAATCCTAGCCATGGTTTGGACGGTCTCTGCTACAGTATCCCCACTCCAGCTCCCAGAAGGGATCCATGTTTCCCTCTGGGTTTCCTTCAAGTCCTCCCATACCTGCTCTCCTTGAGGTCTTGGAAGCAGGAATCTACAGTTTTGAGTCTCAGACCTCTTTTTGAACGAGCAAAACGCATGTAATTGATAACTTCATTTTGATGGTGCTCGTTTAGGCCCAACTCTGCCTAAAAGAGAGAGAAGTAATCGTTAGTCTTGAAGATGTGACGAAGGAACCAACAATGAAAATATACAAGATATCCAGGTGTGGCGATTGCTAGATGTCCACCAAATTCTGTTCGGCCATTTCTTCCCAGGTAAATGGCTGCCCAACTAGATGATGCTTCCCGGCCCTTCCCGCAGCCAAGTGTGGCCATGTGACTACTGCTCAGTAATGGATGTGAGCAGAAGAGACGTGGGCCATCTCCAAAGCCTGAGCCTTATGATGTGGGCATGTCTTTGTCACACCTAATTCTGTGGAGGGGTCAGGCGGACAGCAGGATGAAAGAGACCTGTATCCCTAACTGATTTTGTGGAGCAGTGCTGACCTATAGACCTCAGATGAGTAGTGAGATGGCTATGAAGTGAGCAAAATACACTTCGGTATTCTTTAAGTCACTGTTCATTCGTTCTTTCTTTCTTTCTTTTAAAGATTTTATTCATTCATTTTGACAGAGAGTGAGAGAGAGACACAGACAGAGGGAACACAAGCTGGGGGAGTGAGAGAGAGAGAAGCAGGCTTTCCTGCCAAGCAGGGAGCTCGATGCGGGGCCCGATCCCAGGACGCTGGGATCATGACTCGAGCCCAAGGGGGCCACCCAACGACTGAGCCACCCAGCGCCCCTCTTTTCTTTTTTTTGATAGCTACTACAACAACTTAACCTTACCCTAGCTAATAGAGCTTTAAAAAAATGTATTTGGTTTTGAAACGACAGTAATTGGGTCTTTATTTTAAACCAAAAGAGAGCCTGACAACTATGAGCTAGAGATCAGTGAAGTTTTCATTTTATAGCTAAGCTGAAAAGAAAAGAACGTCATACACTTGAACATCTAATGCAGGGACTAAATGAGTCAGCATTGGTGTTTATTTTAAGAATAATGATCAATCATATATCATAGCCTTCCTATGGAAGACTAAGGTCTAACTTCCAAGCCTTTTTCAGGCTTGTCACTATCGACACACGGGGTTGGCTAACACCAAGGGCTAACAATCAGGCATGATGTCCTTCAGCTCCCAAGTTACTCTCAGTGGCCTTTCCGCATCCACACACCTCCTCTCCGCAGTCTCGATTTCCCTAGGACATATGTTTCTAAAGGTCAGGACCTTGCCCACCCGGTTCACTGAGGTATCCCCGTCCCCAGTAGTAACCACAGCGCCTCCCACACAATAGATTTGTGCCTACACGGGCGCCTGGGTGGCTCAGTTGGTTGGACAGCTGCCTTCGGCTCATGTCATGATCCCGGAGACCCGGGACTGAGTCCCATATCGGGCTCCCAGCTCTGTGGGGAGTCCGCTTCTCCCTCTGACCTTTTTCTCCCCTCTCATGCTTTCTCTCTCTCTCTCTCAAATAAATAAATAAAATCTTAAAAAAAAAAAAAAAAGATTTGTGCCTACAGATGAACTTAAAGGCGTTCCTTCTTTTGAAGGTCACTTCTTCATCAGGCCTTAATTGGTTTCCTTTCAAACTCCTGGAGGACTTGATTAACCAATTATTCTTACCTCTCAACATTCTGCATTTTTTTTTCTTCCTTGAGACTATAGGGAAGACTATATTTATAAACCTTATTCATGCTTAAAAAAAAACAAAACAAAAACCAAAAAACCCTCAAACTTGAGAATCCATATAGCTACCCTTGCATTTCTCCACGCCCTTTCTAATGTTGCTAACCCCTAGTCCTTAAACCCACACGCTACTCAGATTGCTTTTGTAAAGCTCACTAGCAACTTCTTTTATTTTTATGATCACCTGGGAGCTTTTACTTATTTATTTTTTAATTTGAGTACAGCAGACCCACAATGTTACATTCATTTCATTGCTGATGTATTTCAGTGGCCCATTTCGATGGTGCCTCCAACTCTGGTTTCAGCCCTTTTTCTGAACACTGTGCACTGTTCTAAGTAGGGCTGCTATTTAAGCTGACATTCTATATCAGCTGGAAAGACGGATGTATATATTTTAGCACAGGGGACAACTAGCCTCTTCTGAACAGGTCAAAACAAAAGAAGAATCACCCAAGTTTCTTGGGCTATAAAGTGGACGGTGTGGACTCCTACTAAAGTCGCTCTCACATGCGAAAGCCGGATTCCATCACGTTCTCTCTCCTCTACTCGTTATAATACATAACTGTTCATGCCGCCAAATGGTGTGTGTGCGTGTCTTTAAAAACTTGGGGAGTTTTAGGAACAGAGTGAGAATCCTGCCCTGCGCCTTCTGCAGGAGGCCGTTCCCTCCAGGTCCCTCCACCAGCCACCTTCGAGGTGTGACCTGGGCCAGTCGGCCCAGGCGGGAGTGAGGAAGGACGCGACGCCACGCGACGGAGACACGCTGCTCGTACGCCGGAGGGGCTGAGGCCGAGATTAACTGAATTCTGGGGACCGGCCGGGAGGCCCAGGAGCGGGCTCACGCAGCCACGCCCTCCCTCGGCCCGGGCTCGGCATCTCCTCCGCGCGCTGCGGCTCCCGGCCGGCTACTCACCATGGCGGCGGCGGGAGTCGCAGCCCAGAAGGGCCGGAGAGGCCAGGCGAAGCCCCGCCAAGCCCTGGGTCGCCGCGGGTGGTTGGGCCGCAGAAGATGCGGAGGGAGGGCAACTTGTTTAGAAGCCTCCGGTTGCTAATGGGAACGGAGTCACGTGACCCTAAGCGATGCAGTTTTATTGGCCCTTAAGATCACGCGACAGGAAGTGCAGTGTAACCAGCCAATCGCCGCATGCGCATTGGTTTCCAGATCCGGAAGTCCCACCCACCGCGCCACGCCGACTTTGGGAGCCGACCGCCGTTGCCAACGGTAACGGGAGGGGAGAGGCCGCCTGAACTCTCATGTTCATGGGCGCTCTGGAGCTTCGGAGCCTGGGTTGCCCGTAAGGGCGGTCCCTCCCTTCCCGGGCTTGGTGACGATGCCGTTGTGGGTTGAAGGGCTATCTCCCCAACTTTTCAGTGGTCTCAGTGGGCCTGGGCGTGGGCAGTCGGACTGCTTTCTCTCCAAGGGCGCCTACTTGGCCAGAATGGGCCAGTAGTTCTAGCCCTGCCAGGTGCCACGATAGAGCTTTGAATGGCTCTCTCCCCGCCCCGCTCATTTTATTTTTCCCCGCGTATAGTCTTGCTTTATCCTTCAAAATTAAACGCGAGTTGGTGAAAGAGCAGTGAATTTCAAGTTATTATGCCTAGAATCACCAGGGAAGCTTGTTGAACGAATGCTTCCTGGGCTTTACCCCTCCAGAAATTCTGAATCCGGAAGTCTAGCTTGGGAATCTGCAGTTTTTATCACACACCAGGAGGGATGAGGACCACTCTGTAAGAAACACTGTCCTAAGTCATCAGGGAAATGCAAATCAAACCACAATGAGATAACACCTTACACCCGTCAGAATGGCTAGACTCAGAAATAACAAGTGTTGGGGAAGATGTGGAGAAAGAGAACACTCGTGCACTCTGGGTCAGAACCTAAATTGGTACAGCCACGGTGAAAAACGGTATGGAGGTTACTCAAAAGTTAAAAACAGAACTATATGAGCCAGTAATTCCACTACTGGGTATTTACCCAGAGAAAATGAAAACACTAATTGAGAAAGACATATGCACTACTATGTTTACTGCAGCATTATTTATAACAGTCAAGATATAGAAGCAACCCAAGCGTCCACCAACAGATAAATGGATAAAGAAGATGTGTATGCGCGCGTGCACACACACACACACACACACACACACACGCAATATGGAATATTATGCAACCATAAAAATGATATGATTTTGCTACTTGGGACAACACGGATAGACTTAGAGGGTATTATGTATGCTGAGTGAAATAAGCCACGTGAGAAAGACAAATACTGCATGGTATTACTCATATGTGGAATTAGAAAAAAAAAAAAGTCCAGCTCACAGATACAGAATAGAAAAGCGATTGTCAGGGGCTTGGAGGTGGGGGAAATAAGATGCCAGCAAAAAGGTACAATCTTCTGTTTATAAAATGTGTAATTTCCGAGGATCTCATGTATAACGTAACTGTAGTTGATAACATTATATTGGATAATTAAAATTCGTTGGGAGTAGAGTTTAAATGTTCTCATAAAGTAAATTAAAAAAAAGTAAAGTGGCAGGGCGCCTGGGTGGCTCAGTGGGTTAAAGCCTCTGCCTTCAGCTCAGGTCAGGATCTCAGGGTCCTGGGATTGAGACCCACATTGGGCTCTGCTCAGCGGGGAGCCTGCTTCAGCCTCTCTCTCTGCCTGCCTCTCTGCCTACTTGTGATCTCTCTCTCTCTCTGTCAAATAAATAAATGAAATCTTTTTTTAAAAAGTAAGTAAGTGAGGTGATAAGGAAATGGCTGTGTTAATGAACTCATAGAGGGGAATCCTTTTACAATGTCTATGCATAGCCATTTATGGATATGTAACATTACACACATTAGAATTTTCTTTGTCAATTTTATATCCAAAAAAAGCAGGAAGAAAGGGAAGGAGGGAGGGAAGGAGGATGAGAGGGTGGGAAGGAGGAAGAAAGGCGACTGTCCTAGAAGAGGCAAAGGTGCAGGATGAAACGGATTATTGCAGGTGCCAGGGGCTTGGGGCTGGGTGGGTGAAAGCCATTGAGTGGGCGCTTCGGCAGGCTTAGACAGAAGCATGAGCCAGACACACGGAGGAGGGCATGACTAAGTTAAAAATTGAGCTTGGCATGATAGACACTGAAATAGGGAGGAGCACAGAGTGGGGAGCTTCCTGAGGATCTGGGAGACTTCAAACTCAAGCTCTTTGGCATGAGTTGGCCCTGACTCAGGAATAGATAAGCCAACTTATGCTTTTGGAGTTTGTGTTGATTTTGGTCACTACACAATGCTACTTAAGGTGGTCACAATTGGGACCTGAAAGTCCAGAGAGGATTTCACAGTCCCGGTTCTGCCTGCTTCATTTACAGCTCGGGAGACTGAGAGCCACAGTCCTCAGAAGGCTAGATGGACGCATCTGAAGTTGGATTCCGTAATTAAACCAATACAGCGGCGCCAGGGTGGCTCTGTGGGTTAAAACCTCTGCCTTCGGCTCAGGTCATGATCTCGGGGTCCTGGGATCGAGCCCCGCATGGGGCTCTCTGCTCAGCAGGGAGCTGGCTTCCCCCTCTCTCTGCCTGCCTCTCTGCCTACTTGTGATGTCTCTCTCTCTGTCAAAAAAATAGATAAAATCTTTAAAAAATCATTAATACAAATATGTTTTCAGGAGAAAAACCAGAAAGTACAGGTGAACTCTTCTGGTGTAGGGGACATTAAATCATATTCTGGATTTGAGAATTTCATTTTTCTTTTCGTTTCTTGCCGCTTTCCTTTAATTCAACACGAACCCCATACCACATTATGTACCAGGCTTAGGTATTGTCCCAAGATGCGAGTTCAGTGCTTTAAAAAATAAACTTGCTTTAAAAAATAAACTTGCAACTTCCATTGCTAGAACAAAGTGGTAGCAGATACATCCTGTGGAATTTACGAAGGGATGATGTCTTTAGAAAAAGAGGCACAGCCGTGAAAACATATTTATCGAGTTAAACGCCCAATATGGTACAATGGAAATAATCTAAATAAATCTAATCAATTCAGACAAACTCAGAGCTAGGAGGAAACACTATTTTCCGATGCAGAACGACAACTCAGAAAAGTAAAAGGGTCTTGCCCAGTAACTGAGGCAGCGAGGTCAGGTCTGGAATCCCAATCTCATGATCGCTGGTGAGAGTTTCTCAACTATTTAATCCTACCCAAATATAGGGGCCTTGGCTTTCTCTTTCAGTTTTAGCCCCATCCCTGTTGAATGTAGGGCACCTACCTTCTGTTTAGGGGAGCTTATGGGTGTCCCGTGGCTGGTGAAAAGCAGGGTACACAGGTGTAGATTTCCTGTTTGCACGAGGCTTGGCAAAGTCTTGGGGCACAATCAGGAATCCTTCACTTAAATGGTCAAGGGTTGCTGTACATGCAGTTGTGCATGGAAGGACCTTGAACCCGAGGGACAAGAAGAACAGGGTGCCTCTGCATGTAACCTGGGGCACCCCCGGGCATGGAAGGATGTTCTAGAGTGTTTGTTGAATTTGGTAGTGGTTGCCATTGCTTAGTGCCCACTATGGGCTAGGCATACTCCAGGGTAATAGTACAATACAGTGTACTGTATACAATACAGTGTACAGTGTACAATAATACAATACAGTGGACATTCATGAGTTCACGTAGAGGGAAGGTCACTTTACTGGGTACCGTGGATGCAAGATAAAGAATGCGTTTCACAACCCCTCTCAGGACATTTAGGTGAAGCCGTTCATCAGTTTGCGTATCGGAGAAAACTTAAGTGTATTTTCCCGCCGGCAAACTCCTGTCTGTGCTTACTAAGTGTTATTAATGCCGGGAGACAAAAAGAGTGGGTAGATCATGCAAATATGCCATACGTGAGTATGTTTGTGGCTTGGGGATTTTTCAAGTTGCTCTGCAAAGCTGCGCCGGGTAGCTGTTTTAATTTAAAATTCCATTTCAATCTAAAATCTTCTGAACCAAGGGGGTTATAATAATCACTGTAAGCCCATCTACCCAGCTGGGTTGATTGTTGTTACATAAGCTGTCTAAACAGTGTCAGCAAAAATGAACGTGTATTTTTGGCCTTCAGCTGATGAATTTGGCTCGCAAAGAGGCTGAACTTGTGCTTTGGGTTATTTCCTAGCTTGGGTTGATTACCAAAGGCAAACAGTACGAGCTGCGGGGGAGAAAGGTCCCACCCTAACTTAATAGCAAGCTTCTTAGTCTCACACTTTAAAAAAAAAAAAATTGCTGTGACCATTTTAAAATTGTGTGTGTACGTGTGAGTGTGTGTGTGTGTGTGTGTGTGTGTGTGTGTGTGTCCATCCGGAAAGAGCAGACGGGCGGCACGCAAAGGAGGCCATTATATACTTTTTAGCTTTGTTGAAGATAAAGAAAACAAAGACCCACTCTGTCTCTTCAGGTGATTAGGAAAGGGGACGCTTGTGAGTGTATAGGTTGCCAGTCTTAACAGGGGCACTGCCAAACTTCAGGGTGTTTGCAACCCACCCACACTGGGCAAAAGGAGGAATGGGAAGGTCGTTGTGCTCTTTTTAGTGATGTCGACAGATTTACCCGATCGGCCACTATTTACAGAACCCCCTCCCCCTCCCCCCCACCCTGGCCATGTGTGCAAGTTTCCGTGGCTGTGAAAGAATCTGAGAAGAGATATGGGGGATTCAGGAGGCCCCAGCTTGCCCTGCTCTATAGAGCTTTGGTTGAGGTCAGGATGAGGGCGGAGGTGCCAAATAACGGAGGAAGGGATTTGGTAAAAAAAAAAAAAAAATGGTACAGGTGGTACACAGAAAAGGCAAAAATCTTGAAGGTGATGTGGAAAAGAGGAAAGTGGGAGAAACACCGAACTAGTGGGGAATGGTTCGGGGAAAATCATTATGGGGGATTCTCTTGAGTCTTTGGAGTACAGCTTCTGGCATGTAATGCCCCCCCAGGGTCATCTCGATTTCCCCAGCCCTACCAGGTTACAACCGAGAAAGTAGCCAAGACTTTAAAGAAGGGAAGAGACCAGGACTGGAAGGGTCTTTATAGGAGCTGTGGCAGCTCGGTGGGTCTCTGGCGGGCAAGAGGTTACTTTGGGTTCTTTGGTTGTTTACTCCCTCAGTGGCTTGGTTTCAGAACGCTCCAATGAGCGGCGGGGTATTGGTGGGTGCCGACAAATTCGCTCAGTGAAATCACTATCACATGAGGACCTATCACAAAGAGGTCAGGCAAGGAAGTGGTTCACCATAAAATACTAGAACTCCCTTTAAGTTTATGTAGATGACAGCAATTTCTTGGCCCAAAGGATAGATCTGTTTCAGTGATTATCTCCATATATTAAAATACCCCAAAGGAAACAAAACACCAAAAACATCAAAAAGGGAAGTCTGAAAACATTAGGAATCAGTGGTGGGCAATACCTTCTTGTGAAGTACGAGAAAGAATGATTGTAAATATGGGGATATACCCCAAATCCTTATTCCACACCCTCAGCCATGCAGAGCTGTTCGTGATAGATCTATAGGCTCAGGCTTTGTCTCCAGCAATCGTCCCTGGAAACCTGGGATGGGGAAGGGAACGGTAAGCAAGATGGGGTTTGCCCCTTTCGAGGAGGGGGAGGAAATATGGGGTAGGGGCAGCTTCGTAAAATCATCCACAAACCGACCTGTGGGGGGTAACTTTGAACATCTAACACACATAAGCTCGATAGATTAGATTGGAGATAAAAGGTCCCCAGTTCTTCTTATCTGACAAAATCTGGTCTTGTTTAAAAAAAAAAGTGAGATGTGAGCCTAAACCCAACGACAACACCAACTTCAATATCTCCCTGTATGGGACAGGTTTGCATTTGAAGAAATTCGGAGTATGAATTTCTGTATTCGATTCTGTGTGAGAAACCATGAAAATCATGGAGTTAGTTGTTTTGTTTTGTTTTGTTGCTACTAGAATCTCTGCTTGTATCCACAGAAGAAAGTTCTGTCTGCATGCTGAGAGATGGTCTCGATGCTTGACGTGCTTTGTAAAGACTTAGCACTTGCAATATTGGGATGATTTGCTTCTCTAAAACCCATCTATATATTTAAGCCGTCTGCACCGTGAGGCATTATAGCTGTCATTTGTTGCGTACTTGCTGTGGGTCTTCCAGTAACAAACGCTTCCTGATTAAAACGCAGTATTTCATCGATTCCTCAAATAACCCCATGAGATAAATACTATGACTGCTCTCCTTCTCGAAGGGACAGAAGAAAGGCGTAGGGAGTGTAGGTAACTTCTGCAAGGTTGTGGGGCTGGTTGATGGAGGGGCCGGGACATGGATGAATGGATGTGCCGAGGCCAGCAGCCGGGAGCATGGTCCCCCCGCCCCTCCACAATGCACAGTCTCAACCGTCTCACGGTCGCACCTCCGGACGGCAGGGCCAGAGTTGGGTACCAAGACACCTTCACCCGGAAGCTCCATGTGGACTGTCCCTTCCATCCATCTAAATTCTGATGCTCTGATTCCTAAACCCTTGATCCCCATTCAATCATTTCGGGGTCTCTAAAGTGCTGGTTGGCTATCCTAATCAACTCTTGCCCTCCCCCTACTTCCTCTGTGCCCGGTAGATTACAGGTGCCACGACCTGATGCCCTCAGAGCGGTAAATTCTTCCCTTGAACACTCCTCGTCCAAGAGGGAGCTTCCCCCTTGGGCCACCTCTGCTCCCCCGCAACCCACACAACCATGGTAGGACCAGCTGTCCGTACCTCCGTCATGGTCACCTACCAACCCCTTGAGCTAAGCTTCCCTCAACCACCTTTTGCCTCCAGGGACCCCACAGCCGCCTGTCTCCCATCAACCATCAACCACCTTCCACCAACCTCTGGATCATTCCTTCATCTGATCATCCCGTGACATCTGGCTCCAGCCTGTCTTGCCGTCCCTGGCCCTGCTTTGTGAGCTGCCGGCTGGTGGCCTTTGGCTCAATGTCACCTTAGCACCTGCTCCGCTTCCCACACCCCCTCAGAGCCAGCGGCTATCCCAGAGAACTGTCCCTCCGTAACCATCACCCGCCATCTGAGCACCAATTCCAGTCCCGTCACTGTCCCCCAGCCTTGTCTCGGACCCAAGGGTGACCCCACCTGTGATCTTTTTCTTTTTTTTTTTTAAGCTTTTATTTGCTCCCCAGAAAGAGCGAGAGAGTACAAGCAGGGGGAGCAGTAGACGGGGAGGGAGAAGCAGGCTCCCCGGTGAGCAGGGAGCCCGACGTGGGACTCGATCCCAGGACCCTGGGTTCATGACCTGAGCTGAAGGCAGATGCCTAACCGACTGAGCCACCCAGGCGCCCCTACCACCTGTGATCTTTTCAACCTTTGGCTTTCTGCTGCTCTCTCATCCCTCCTCCTTGACTCGCTTCTCTTGGTCCCTGCTCTGAAGCTCCCTGTCGCCACTTGAGCATGAGAAATTTCTTTTTCTCACCTAGTGACTCACTGGTAACGACACCAAGCCGAGTGATTCCTATGTGAAATTCATCTAGTCCCACAGTGACTCCTCGCGCCCCCTGTTTAGACGTTTTGGGTCAGCTCCCCTCCCTCTTCACCCAAGGAGCTGTTGTTCCTTCAACTTTTCTTCATTCTCAAATATTCTTCCATCTCTCCCTCTTTAGTCCCAACAGATGATTTCCCCTCCTGCTTTTCTAGAAGGGAAAGCTCTCCCGATGTCTCTGTATTGCTATTCAAAGTGAGTCACGATTGTTAACATTCAGTATTGCCTAGGGCACGAGGGAAAAAAAAATTAAAAAAAAAAAAAAAGACTTCGGTAGGAGGATAAAGTAGTATGGCTTTTTTTGGAGGGGGGAGAGCAAACTGGAAATTAGTATCAAAACTGAAAATGCACACGCCCTTTGACCCAGTGATTTGCCTTCCCTTCTAAGCATTTAAGAAAAAACAAGAGCGCAAAGATGTGTGTACGGAGATGTTTACTGTGGTTTCGATGTGGTAACAATCTTGAGGTAGGTGCGAACGTTTCTCTTTTGACCCACTGACCAAGTAAATGATGCTGTAGGAAAGTGGGATTTTTCTGCAGCTGTCACAAAGCAGGAGGAAGAATCCACACCCAGTGGCGTGGAAAGATATCCACAATACCCAACGAAATGAAAAAGTTGAGCTGGAGAAGGGTGGTCACGGGGTGGGGGTGGGGAGCCCACTTGCCTGGAAGCACAGACAGACAAACTCCTTAAGGTAATGTGATACCCTTTTTATGCTCCAATCCAGGCAGGGGGATGGAATGATGTCAGGCGTTTGTGGGGGTTGGTTGACCTGGGAGTGATACACGCCTGTAATTTGGATTTTGTGATTACGTGGGCGTTGCTTGTATAAGTCGATGATCTAAAGAGAAAATAAAATCGCAGCCCATACAAACTTTGCCACATCTGCCATTGTCTTAGCGCTCACCACCACCAAGGCACCCTCCTTCAAAGGCCCAGGCCTCTTTCCTCTTCCCTTTCAATCGGCAATTGCAGGTTAGAAATTTCAGGTCACCAAGAGCCCCGGATGGAGACCAACCAAAGGAACATGCCCTTTCTTTTTTATTCTTCCCTCCAAATGTTATTGCTAATGTTTAGATGTTTCCACTTTGGTTGGTGCCCTCTGCTATGAGCTTTCTTCCCTTCTGCCCAGATGGCCCTCCGAGCAGCCCCAGGGTCTCCCACACTGGAGGTGAGGTGGGTGGAGCCAACAGGAGGACGCTACTTGCCCCGGGCTGATTGTGGCATAACCTTGTTCGGGACCTCTCTAAGAAGAAATGTCAAATTTCTGTCTGACTTGAATTAGGTTCACTGAGCAGGTCCCATTCAGATATTTATAGCAAAATGAAATAGGAAGCTAGCATATATCTTTGGATACGAAGATACATACTTCGGGAATATTATAAGCATTAGGTTTTTCTTTTCTTTTTTTTTTTTGTACTGTCTTACAGGGGAATATCTTTTATGGGACGGATGTATGTAAATTTTGGTGTGACTTACTTTGAGAACAATGATGACCAGTTATAGTTTATTATTGTTGGCCTTTTTCCAGAAACAGAATACCAACTTAGGTGATATATGTCAAATATCACAGCGGCCACACAGAGAATCTAAGCTCTCATCCCACCTTCTAGAACACCCCTGTATTTCTTCTCCCAGCCTCGCTGATTCTTGGAGGAACTCCTGTCCAGGACTGGCCAGGATCCAGTTCTCATGGCCACAGCCAACCCCTTCTGCTTCCCCGGAAGACCCAGCTCCATCAACGATCTCTTCAGATTTTTTCGGTAAGCTCCTATACCTTCATTCTATTCTCTTCCTCTCTCTTTGACCCGTCTGCTGTTGAAAACCAGGCTCGCCTCTCCTCCCTATTAGAAACAAACCAAAACAATGACAATTGCAAACTTTGCCTAGCATTGGTCACCCTAACTTGTTCCTTCTGTTTATTGCTGAGCTACCGAGGGCCCTCCCTGCTGACTGTGCATGCCTCACCTGTCAGTCACCCCTTAGCCTGGTTTTCCCCCTCCCCACCTCCTGACACAGACTTCCCCCAAACCCTCAAATGATCCCCTCTTTCCTGAAACGGATTCCTCATCTGGCGGCTTTGAGCCTTTCCCCATGAAACCGTCCCCATCAGTTCCTGCTCGTCCCTTGTGTCCTCAACTCATAGTTCCAGGAGTTGACGGCCTTCAAAGTGACAGGTGAATGACAGGACACACCCGATTACATTTTTACCTCGTGCCATGGAGATAACTTTCTACTATCCCTACTATCTTTTCTATCTTCTGTTAAAGTCACCATCACACGCCGTATTTTGTGAACTCTACCCATACACTATGGTGTATGTATATACACCATAGAAGCAAAAAAAAAATTTTTTTTTAAAGTCACCTCAATGAAAAAGAAATCCAACTCGGGAGAGAATGAGAAGATACCGACACTACTTCTTTGAAAGAGCCTTTGTTTAGATCCAAAGGAAAAGGCTAGGGAACTTTGTTAAATCTGCACTCCTCTTTCATCTCACCATCAGAAGGATGAGTCAGTCTTTACCCAAAGGCAAAGAGTGTTCTTGTAACGCTATCATTAAAAAAAATAATAATTCTAAGAATTGTTGATTTGAGCCTTGAGGTCGAATATGGTTTTCTATGGGATGTTTACCATAGACATCGATGTTTGTTCACTCTGAGTTGTAAATTGTGGTTTTCAGATGAGGCTGATTGACTTCGTTATCCCTGAGATGAACCCACTGACTATGAGCTATGAACCGCCAGGAAGCTCTCTGAGAAATAGGGACACAGGTGGAAATACTGCTCCTCGTAAAGGTTATTTGCAAGGACAAATAAATAGGGCTCTAACTGAAAACCAAAATGAAAGACAAAATGTATGATCTTGCTTCTTTGGATAGTGATCCAACGTGCAGGGCAGAAATGAGAACTGATCTCTTCTTGTATGCTATTTTTTTCTAAATTTTTATTTGAATTCCAGTTAGTTAACTTACAGTGTGATATTAGTTTCAGGTTCTTCCTGTATTTTAGAAGAATACGCCGTGCAGAAAGAATTTTTCATTTTGTAATTAACTCACAAGTCGGGTCTAATGTTTTGTGTTTTTTTTTTTACTCCGCTCACACCCATCAGAAGGATGTGTGATCCAGGCTCCCGGTTTAGCAGATACTTTTATCTTGCACTAACAAAAGGCACCAGGGGGCTGAGTTCTCCTTTCCAAATGGCAAAAATGGTAATGAATGGGTGAACGTGGGTCTTTCACAGAACGTTACGTGGAACACTTATTAAATAGTGTGCAGGATTGAAATAAAATTCACTTCCATTTTGAGAAATGTGAGAAAAAAATGAAATCTTGCCATTAGCGACGACGTGGGCGGGGCTAGAGAGTATAAGGCTAAGGGAGGAAGGACCAATACCGTAGGATTTCACTCATTTGTGGAATTTAAGAAAGGAAACAGAGGAACATGGCTGGGGGGTTGGTGAAGAGAGGCAAGCCATAACACAGACCCTTTCCCATGGGGAACAAACTGAGGGTTGCTGGTGGGGGATGGGCTGTGTGGGGGATGGGCATTAAGGAGGGCACTTGCTGTGATGAGCGCTGGGTGTTGTAAGAAAGTGATGCATCACTAAATTCCGCACCTGAAACTAATATTGCCCCGTATGTTACCCAAGTGGAATTGAAATAAAAACTCGGAAAAAAAAAAGAGAGAGAATTTGGGAAACCTCAAATGGAAGGACGTCTGAGTTGTATGTTACTCACAGAATATGGTGCTAAGAGTCGCCGAGGATCCTGGCGTGATGAACAGACACTGTTATTTGAGGGCGAGAAAATAAAGATTCAGCGTAGATTTGAAAATTTGCACCTACAAGTAAGGATTTATTTGAGAGGTTATACCAAGAATGAAAGAAGGGGGTGTGTCCGTTTGTGTATGCATGTGCGTGTGTGCGTGTGTGAGTGTGTGTGTGTGCGTGTGTGTGTCTCTATAGACGTGTGTGTGTTGTGTATGGATGTGTGTGTGGGCGTGCGAGTGTATGCTTCTGCATGTGTGTGCGTGCGCGTGTTGTCCACGGGCGTGTATGGGGTATATCTACATGTATGTGTGTGTTGTGTATGGATGTATATGTGTGCTGCCTATAGGTGTGTGTGTATGCGTGCATATGTGAATATATGTGTATGCAGGCACACGAATGTAAGGGCGTGTATGTGTGTGTGTGTGTGTGTGTGCGGGTGTTAGTGGGGAAGAATAGAAGGGAAAAGGAAAGGACTTTGGAACTCTAAAATAAATCAGATGGTGGGTGAGAATTTATCGCAAGCTCAGCTTAATACCTGCTTTTTGTAGGTGATGACCATCGTTGCATCAGCGATCATGAATAATCTACTTCTCTGGTAATAGAGCTGTGGAGACTCTCTGGCAGGCAAAGAGTTTCTGTGAAATCTTTTCTGTGAAATGCCTGAAATCTTTTATTATTTTAGATTTATTTTAGATATTTTATATTATTTAGATTTTTATTTATTTATTTATTAGGAAAGAGAGAGAGTGAGAGAGAGCATGAGAAGGGAGAAGGTCAGAGTGAGAAGCGGACTCCCCATGGAGCTGGGAGCCCGATGTGGGACTTGATCCCGGGACTCCGGGATCATGACCTGAGCCGAAGGCAGTCGCTTAACCAACTGAGCCACCCAGGCACCCTATTATTTTAGATTTTGACAACAGCCCCAAGGCAGGCTCCTATTCTGTAAAAAACCACTCTGTGACATTCGAAGCAAGTGGAACACACGAGCAATTTTGGAAATGGACCACAAAGGCCAGACGCAGCTCCCGGGGTGCAGGGGGGCCCTCGGGGTGCGGGGAAACCTGAGCTTTCATCTGGGCTCATAGATGCCGATTCTCTGTTCGTCTCTCCTTTGGGTGGATTTCTTCCGGGTCTTTTACTGGGGATTATGTTTAGAGAGAAAAGTAACTGTCTTTAGCACGGGGTCCAAGCACACTGGCCTCACAAGAGGGTACTGAGGCTGAAGAGGCCGACACCCTTTCTGGGAAACCAGAGAGGGTCCGAGGGGAGCATTTATTCCAAACCGCTTAATCTCAATACAGATACCACTTGTGGGTAATACAGTTATTTTGAAAGAATGCAAAGAAGCAAAAAGGGGGAAAAAAAAAAAAGACGCCCTTCACAGATCAAACCTTCAGAGGGCAAAAGTTCAAGGGAGGATTTATTTTTAATGTTAAAAGGGAAGACGGATCGTGAGTGAATTCGAGAGCACTGATAAAAAATGCGAAAGCTCAGAAAGCCCAGAAGGGCCTTTTGGTTGGCTAAGTGTTTGTTTCTTCCGGGGCCAGAAGCTAGTCAAATAGATTTGCCTGATTCCTAAAAGATTTTTCTAACTGGCTGCCGGTCTCAGATAAAAACCGTATACTACCACTTTAGAAGTGTGCGTGTGCGTGCGTGTGTGTGTGTGTGTGTGTGTGTGTGTGTGATGCCCATTTCGTTGTAGATACAAGGAACAGAATCACAGATGAGTAAGGTCCCTGGGTAGGACCACAACCCAACATGATCAGCATTTTATGACAAACTAAAGCAAATAACTGATTTGACGTCCCCCCCTTTCTTAGGCTTCCCCGATTATCCCTCTCGGCATACTCACCCCTTACCTAAGAAAGGCATCTCCTTGCAGAAGTGGGAAGCTGCGAGGGACCGTCATGTCATTTACTGTGAACCTGTCTTGGGGACAGCCGAGGTCTAGCCCCAGGTACCAAGCCATGGACACAGCATTCTAGTCCCCATTGGTTATTACAATCATCGTTGTTTTATGAAGCTCATTTTTCGTGAGAATATACAAATTATATATGGTCAGCTACGGACTTGTGGGTGCCAAGTTCATTTATCTGTTCATCATAGGTATATTGAGACCCTATATATGTCAGGCACTCCTTAAGGCTCTGGGGTCACAGTAGTAAGGGAAACAGTTACAGTCTCTGCTCTTGGGAGGTAAAGTGGGTCTTATCACTGTGTGAATTGGTTCTAAGGTTTTGCTCTTCCGTTGGGGAAACCTGCAGCTGAATCATGAGCTCTGTTGCCTCTGTTTGGAACCACTAGGGATGTGAGCAACAGCCCGGGAGATGGTCTCAGCCTCTGCCGGAGGGGACCGAAGTATGGCCATGCACACGATGAGGGGCTGGGATGCTTGGCTTCTTTTCAGGTGACTCTGCTCCCCGGGGAAGAGACCAGGAGTGACCCAGGACAAAATGAAAAGGCAGACCTGTGAGACCACGCTGGCCATTGAGGAGTGAGGGTTCCACAATACACCTTCCTCAGCAGTTATTTTAACGACAGCAACAACGCTTGGTCCCCCCCATTGTTTCTTCTGCAAACGGTGGTGGGGAAACCATGACTTGGTGAGGGTGGGCTCTGATCCTCCTGTTTCTACCATCTGCTAGGTCAGAAAGAAAGAGCCTAGACCGGGTGCAAGTAAGAAAATAATTTAGTGGTTATTGTGGCTTGGAAGCATCTGTAAGTATGGGTCGGTCAATTAGCTCTTGAATATGAGTGTCTCTGAGCTGTATTATTAATGACACACATCTAAGTGAATATGACAGGTACAAGCTGGCAGCCCTCCTTTGGGTACACATTTGGAACTCTCCCATTTCTTGAAGAGGAGGAGAGAACAATACATGTGAATAAAAATGATAACAATAATTTATTAGATTATCTTGCCCCGTTCTCTTAGAAAGTAGCGCTTCCTCTTTCCAGAATATGTGAAGGTTATATTTGGAATATGTGAAGGTTATATTTGGAACCACCCTTGTTTTGAAACTTTGTTTTAAATTAAACTTAGTCTGGGCTGGGTTGGGTTCTGATGAGAATAGCCTTATCACAGGAGCCAAGAATAGTTCCATAAAAGCACACCCAGCGAATACATGACAATTCATGAGTCCATAATGATACTCAGGAGAAAGCCAGCAGAAACTCATGTGAGGCAGCTAGTACCGACTCCTTATTTGGAAACTATGCGATTAAAGGGGAAACCTATTTAATGTCTTTCCGGTAGGAACTATATGTCAGGGTAACCTAATAGCGCCTGTTGACAAGATAGAACTATTTTACAGAAGGATGGCGACTAGATGTAGGAGGACAGGATTAGAAAATCATAGTCCTGCCATTCCCATGAGAATGTGGATCCAAGAAAAGACTATCAGCTTGTGTGAAGGACAATAGAGGTCGATAGTCGATGGAACCTGGGCATTTCCATGGATCCAAAGTAATGTCACAACGATGAGGTTCCGGTCATCAGGAGAAAAAGATCATTGTACAACAGATGGCTCAGACTGCCATCACCCTAACCAGTGGTTGATCTAGGATCAGAAAGGGTGGGACAACCAGAGAGTCCCTGTTCTCCTGGTATTATGGATTCTGAGGTCACAGAATCCCCTGGGTTGCAGCCTAGCCAACGATATGTACCTGGGGTCTAACCATCCTGTAGATATGTAACTTCTGGAAAATACAGAGGAAAGAGGAAGAAGCTAAATGACACCACAGGTTAAGTGAGTGGGAATGGGAGTGGGGCTCTCTAGCCCAGCCCACAGGCTGCAGTAAACAGATTTCATGAAGAAAGAGACTAATGTCTAGATCAAAGGACACTGAGAGCATATAGCAACCAGGTGGAGTGTGTGGTTTGGGGCTGGGTCTTGGCATGAACAAAAAGGCTGTGAAAGACATTTAGGGGGACATTTGGGGGAATTTGAACACATATTGGCTATTAGAGTATGTTTATTCATTTTAGGTGTGATCGTGTTATTTATTTATTTTTTTGTCACTTAGGCCAGCATTACTAATTGATTAGAAACACATTTTGAAATATTTAGGAGGTCATGTCATGACATCTCTAATTTTTTCTTTACACACACACTGTTTTGTTCTACAAATACACAGACTTGGAACTAACCACTGAGACTGGTAAGTAATGTGTAGTGATAAGTTGCTATCTAATAATGAGTAAAAAAATGTTACAACATTTTCTAAAGATTGAAGTCTTTAAAGTGAGTAACATGAAAATCTATTCAAAATAATGAAGAAGGCATAATCATGAGACGAGAAGTAAAAAAAAAAAAAAAGAAGACCCCATAATTAACTCAATTTTTAGTATTGTCACCAGAACCCAATTTCCATGGGGTGCAATTAAGGATATTTTATAACTTGGTATCCATTTAGTGCTCCTCAACATCTTCATCTCCTAGTAAAAATCGACCAGTGTTAAGGGAATGGTTAGATAAATTACAGGATATGCCCATGCTGGAAATATTGTGAAGTCATTAACAATTAAAATTTGGATTTAATTTAACACTGGAATTCTATTTAATTTAACACTATTCTATTTAATTTAACACTTGGAATTCTATTTAATAACATGAACACATGCTTACGATACAATGGGAAATGGAAGAGGAACCAACCTCTTACCAGTCACAATTTTATGTAAGTGTGCATGGTTTAGCCCCACGTTATTGCTGAAAGAGGATAAAGAGGGAGCAACTCGTGTCGTCCTCGTACCATCGTGACTGTCACAGGAAAATAAGAGGAAAAAAAACCCACCGAGGAGACAGTAAAAAACCTATAGCGCTCACCAGGCATGGATTACCCTGTTGTCTGTTTCCAGCAAGAGCGAGGTGTCTCACCACATGGGGCAGATGTGGTAAATTTGCTGTCATGAGAAAAAGAACCCCCTCATTTTACTCATCTCCAAAACTGAAAGTTGAAGAGTTGAAGCCCTTTTGCCCTTCAGAACAACTAAACTCAAGAAAGCCTCCTCACCGCCAGGCACAGGACCAGATGGCCCACTGGAGAAGACGATTCTGCCCCGACGAACCTGGGAGCAGCAGGCGCATAACATGTGGCAGAGCTGTTGAAACCTACGGTCCACCATTGCGTAGTTCCAGAACATTCTCTCACTCTCCAGGAGGGCGACCGAGGCTGTGCTGCTGCCAGGAGGTCGGTATCAACCACAAGCAATGGACTCCATTCCCATGAGGAGCCTTCCCTCTGTTGGAAGAAGAAACATTGGCAATGAACTTGACACTGTTGTTCGCGGGGAGGGGAAATAAAAGTCTAACGGTATGAAACAACCCCTACCAATCCCGATTATGGAAGTAGGATCCTCAGCAACAATTTGCAAGGTTGAGGTAGAGCTTCGTGCATTGGCGAGGAGACATCTCTGGGCTTCCCTGTGTGTTGCTCTGGCAAAGCCACAGCCAGAAAGACCGATCTCACAGAATCTCGCTTACACGCCCCCACGCAACTGCAAAGAAAAGCCTCTGGATGAATGCACACCAAAATTTTAATAATAAGTATGTATGAGGAACTAGGAAAGGAATGGAAGAAAAGGGAACGTGACCTTTTCTTACTCGCCCTATTTCTGAATTAAAATATCTTTTTTTCTTTCTACAGCTGCCAGTATTTACTTACTTCTTGTGTGTTTCTGAAAAAAGAAGCAAAGATGAACTGACATGCCCCTGGTAGAAATATAAAAATGGTACAGTCCCTTGAAAACGGTTTGGCAGTTCCCCAAAAATGAAGCATAGAGTTACCATGTGACCCAGCCATGCTGCTCTGAGGTGTTTACCCGAGAGAAAAAGAAATCTACGTCGGCAGAAAGACACGCATGTGTATAGAAGCCCACTTGTCATAGAAAATGGAAGCCATCAGCATGTCTCCCAGCTGCTGAATGGATTGGCAGACGATATGACATGTGACCGAATGTTGTTCAACAATGGACACACGCAGCAACTTGGATGGCTCTCACAATCATGACCCTCAGTCAGAGAAGTCAGACGAAAAAAGTCCATGCCATGGATTTCACCTGATAGAAAATTCTAGAAATGAAAAACAGATCCTGGTGACAGAAAGAAGATGGGTGGTTGAATGAGGAAGGGGAGGAGGGGCAGGGTGGAAGTCGTTCCAAAGGAGCACAAGGAAAGTGCTGGATACGCTCGCACCCTGCATGGGTCTGATGGTCTCACTGTTGTAGCTACACCAACATTTATCCAACTGTACACTTCTAATGGGTGCGCTCGGGCGCCTGGGTGGCTCAGTTGGTTGAGCGACTGCCTTTGGCTCAGGTCAAGATCCTGATCCTGGGGTCCCGGGATCGAGTCCCGCATCGGGCTCCCTGCTCAGCAGGGGGTCTGCTTCTCCCTCTGACCCTCCCCGCTCACACTCATTCTCTCTCTCTCTCAAATAAATCAAGAAAATCTTAAAAAAAAAAAAATAGGTACGGTTAATTATGTGCCAATTATACCACTGAATCTGTAAAAAAAAAAAAAAAAGTCATGCATGTTTAATGGAGGAAATTTGGAAATAACCTAAGAATGAAGGAGAAAAAGAAATAGCACCTTTACTCCCTTGTGAAGACAGCAGCTGACAGGCGGGGCTTTTCCATACCCAGCGGACTGTAAGCCCCACAAGGACAAGTCCACGTGATTCGGCAGCCGTAGTCCCAGCACGATGCTGGGAGAGCTAGTGTTCCACAACTGTTTTGAGTAAATAAGTGAATGGGAAAATAATCTACTCTATTGCATACGATCTCCTTAGAACTTTTTCACGTCACTGAAAATTCTTCGAAAATATATTTGTGACTACACACCCTTCCGCTGTCGAGATATATATTAAGTTTGATTTTGGACTTGGGTCGTTTACTGGATGTCAATGTCACCAGTCGCGCGCGCTGTGATATTCGACTCTGTGGGCACCTGCTTGCGTATATCATGGAAAGCTCGTCTCTACGGCAGCCAATTCCCCAACCACGAATGGACCCGAGGAAGCGTTAGGTTAAAGGCTTAATTTTACATGGCACAGATAAAAGTTAAGACAGTTACAGTTCCCATCTTTTAAATTCATTTGTTGAGGAACTTCTCCTTCCCTCAGTTTCCTCTTCTGTAAAATGGGAGTATAACAGTCTCTACCTCTCAAGCTTTAAAGGTGAGGGTGCCAAGTCAGTGTGTGAGGAGAGCGCCAGCACTTATGGGTCATTCTTGTTCCAGAATTGTCCTCGGTACCCTCTTGGTTCCCTCAGTTCAAATTCCTTTTCTTGGGATCTGCCCCTCTAAAAGCCCTGGTGGTGGGTATTGAGAAGGGTATGTATTGCATGGAGCACTGGGTGTGGTGCATGAACAATCAATCTTATAACACTGAAAAATTAAAATAAACATATTTGGGGAGGAAAAAAAATAAAAAAAGAAAAGCATCTGTCAGCCTGGCTTGAAGAATCTTTTGGGTAGTTTTTTGGTTTCCCTTTAGGCCACCTTAGAATATTCATTTTAGCCAAAGATAAACATTGGCCCCAGTGGGATTCCAGATTCTAGATGGCTCTGGTGATCGGAAGGATTCAGTGAAGCAATTTTCTTTTGGGTGGAATCCCCCAGCTTTCTGCTGAATTTCATGGCTCGGTGATTCTTAGTTGAAACCAGTAGCTTTGTAGAGCTCTGCTAGCAAACCATAAACCGTTCTGGGTTTCTCAAGCTCTGTAAACCTTAGAAAACCAGGTGACTCTTGAGAGAGCTATCTGATGGAACAGTGTTGGAGTGGATTTTTAGTCAACCTCGGGTTCCAGATCACCAAGCGTTGAGCAAAGAACTTTAGTGGGTTAACGCATGCACGCAAATAAGATTCTTGTTCCTTTAGATTAACGCAGAGAAGAGGAATATGTAAATGTACTTTGACTCAGAATATCTGCAAATATATTTTTATTTAAACAATCACCTCCCATTTTATAGCTCAGGACACTGAAGCTTAAGGAAATCGAGTGAATTGCTCAAACTGCCCTTAATAAGTGTCGAGAGGGAGGAGATCTCTGAATCCAAAGTAAGTATGTAATTTACATCATATAAAGTAACAACAGTCAACATTTTCCTCCCACACCACAGTTTGCAAAACCTTTTAGGGACATTGTTTGGGCCGTGACAGCTATGCCCTGCCAAGGTGGCTGCTGTGATGCCGGGCTTCTCTCTACATCTCCCAAAATTAGAAATAAGACCGTTCTCTGACTTCGCGCTACTTAAAGTGTGGTCCTCGCCCAGCAGCACGGACGTCACCCGGAAGCCTGTTAGAAATGTAGACGCTCAGGCTCCATCCAGACCTGCCCAGTCAGAAACTGTATTTGAACAAGCTCCCCAGGGGACTTGTAGGCACAATACAGTTCGAAAAGCCCTCTCCGGTGAGCCATCGAAGGTCTGCATCCTGCATCTGTTTGGCCAGAGCAGAGACACACAGAGTCACTGAGACAGAGGGTCCCCCCGGGACGGGCAGGTCTGGTATGACACTGGTTGAAACCCTATAGAAAACATGCTTGCATTGAATCGGGCCAACTCAGTGCTCACGGATGGAGGCTTGTAGCTAATGCTCAGGGGCAAGGTCAGTCCTGCCGTGCAAGGCACACATCAGGCATGTTAATACCGCACTTTGTCACGCAGACCTTGGGACCATAGGCTTGGCGGACTCTAATCCATTTTTATTGTTCAAGCTCCGTGAAGACCTTCCTGGAAGACGGGGCAAAGAAGATGCCGTGTGTGCCCGATTTCAGTCTAAAGCTCCTCTTTGCTTACAAATCCTACTGGCTCATGCTTTTGTGTCTCTCTTGGAGGACCCTGTCCACGTCTCAAGTGGCACAGGAGTAGTTGGATATCACCCCGTGCCCATGAGTTCTATCTTCCCGTCCCTGGGATGGAACACAGCCATGAGAGGGAGCATCCCTCTTGTGCTTCCCCTCTCATTTTTAAGGGAATGTGGCCAACTCTGAGCTTACGATTGCTCATATCATTCATGAGCCCCTCCTCTGTGCAAGGTGGCGGGAAGCCTTGTGCGTCGTATCTGGAGGTGGCTTGGCCACTGTCTGGGTAGGAAATGAAGGTCCCAAGAAGGCTTCGATGGGTCTCTCTTTGGTGCCCTAAAATCCCCATCTCATTGAAATAAAAGGAATTCAGGTATGTCAGGGGCCGAGAGGGGAGGTCGTCCCCAAGTCCGACAGAGCCCAAGCTGGCATTTAGAGCATCTTCTTACCTCTTGTCTAAAACCATTTCCTCCAGGCTTCTCATTTGGCTTCCCCTGTGGGGCCGCCAGCGGAGAGCACTCACGCCAACCAACATACTCAAGACACCCGGTTTTACGTCCTCCTCCAAATTTTCACATCATTCCATGAGCCCCACTGAATGGGGCTTAGAGAGTAGTAATAAAGATGCTCCAGAGGCTACTTCTGGACCTGCCGCTGCCGAGGACTCCCGTTATCGCCCCGGTGCCCGTTCTGCAGCTCGGGCTGGTGGGAGGGATGGGTTAGAAGGTTACAAGGATGCTCTTGAGGCCACATGGGGAGCCATGTGGTTTGGGGTCAGGAAACCAGGTGCCTGTTGTCAGGCTACACCCACAAACTTAGGCACCACCACCAAGTCAGGAGCCTCTTGATTTTGGCAGCTCAGAAATTATGAGCCGACAGTCAGGTGGCACGGAAATCTGCCAACAAAGTTATCAGCTAATCAGAAAAATGCGCTTGGATGTGGTTTTAGACATCCTGAAAGTTAGCCCAATGTGGCATAGGGTGGAAATTGCTATGCCCAGGATGAGTGATGGGGTGTGTGTGTGTGTGCGTGCACATTTGTGGTTGAATGCAGAGAACCTACCTTTGTTCCTAACGATTAGATGAACGATGAGAGATTTTGACAAATGGGATGATTTTGTAATAACTTTTGACAGAGAACTAATCGTATACTTGCACAAATTCAAAGTGTACCTTGAAGACAAGTTACGGACTTTTTTGTGCTCTCCAACAGATAGAAGCACTTACCAGAATCTAAAATGTTTAATATTATTTATTTAACTATGCAAATTTAGTCCTAATTATATTCTCCTAGTAACACATTCAGTGATTCTAGACAAAGCGAAGCTCTCCCTTGACCCCCTCCCACCAGCCCCTAACTTCTTTCCGGAGGTAAGCAGTGTGGTCATTTGGGTATGAACGTTTTTTCTCTGTGACGATGAACACGTACATGCTCCTAGACGAATAGAGAGTTTTTTTGGTGTTTTGTTTTGTTTCCAACAGAAATACCATTATATTGAACACGTCGTCTGGAATTTGTTCTGATCATTCCGAAACACACCTTGGGGATCTCTCGCTGCGAATACAGAGAGATATACCTCGTTCTTTTTTTAAAAGTTTTTGTTTATTTGACAGAGAGAGAGAGCAGGAGCAGGGGCAGCCGCAGGCAGAGGGAGAAGCAGGCTCCCCCCAAGCAAGGAGCCCGATGGGAAACTCGATCCCGCGACCTTGGGATCATGACCGGAGCTGAAGGCAGATGCTTAACAGACTGAGCCACCCAGGCGCCCCCACCTCAATCTTTTTTAACTGCTGCATTGTATTCTGTGGAATGACTATACCAGCCTTTACAAAATAATTATCTTCTTAAGGGACGTGGAGATTGTTTTCCGTTTGTACCAACACAAGTGCGTTTGTTGCAATACCCCCTCGAGAGCACGAATGAATATTCTCCAAAGGGGACAGCATCGTGGGATGGCTGAGACAGGGATGCGAGCTTCATATGTTAACACCCCCTCCCCTGATCCGCTGCGAAGGCTGAACCGATTCCCACACCCTCAGGAGCACGAGAGCCTAGCTCCCCTCCCCAGCGCTCAATGTTAAACTTGTGGAGATTTGCCTTTGGAAGCCTGAAAATATTCCTGTGTAACGTGCATTTCCCTGAGTTAGAGATGCGTTAGAGAGAGTTTCCTTTCAAGATGTTTTGCTTCCCTCGCTTGAGAAAGGCCTCTGCACACTTTCGCAAGTTTTAAAATTGGGGTTATCTGTCTTTTGCTTTGGGGTTCGTAGGAGCAATGCTCCTTTTTGGAGAGCGATTGCAAAAGGCAAGTAGTGACAGACGGTTTTTCTCTCTTTCGGAAAGTCGTAAAAGCACCTGCTTGCAGAGAAACAGAAGGAACAAAAAGCCTGTGGTGTGCGCCTGTGTCTGTGTTTTTTTTCCATAGCGTGACTTCGACACCCACACACATTTGGTACAAACGGAGTGAAGCCCCCTAAGATTGCAACGGCAAAGATGAAAGACGAAGAAAAGTAAGGTTGTTCTGCTAGACGCTTAATAACAAGAAAGGCAATTTTCAGCCAACAGGTGAAATGTGGCTTTTTTGTGTTCGGCCCAAGGCTCGCTTTGCCATCCCGGGGCCGGCTTCTTCGGCTGCTTCCCGTAGAAACCTTTTTGCTACGGGCGGCTTAGGATCTGGACTCGTGCCCAGCAGTTGCCTGTCTGAGGAAGTGACGTAAGCCTGTGGCCCCCCGCTGGGGTTATCTGGGAGGCTCATCGCCCTTGGCAGTGACAGACACAGCTGACAAAGGGGAGTGGCAGCCCAGGCTTCTCGACTTACCCTCAACCGCAAGGGCACTTATCTCCACACGGCATCTTCCTGGGTGGAAGCTGAAGTCTGGGGGCTTGAGAAAGCAGGGCACTCCGGGGGTGCAGAGGGGCTGAGGAGGGAGGGGGCAGGAGCGCCGGCCCCTCGGTATCGGTTCTGATGGGTGTGTGTGGCGGAGGCCCAGGAGCAAATTTAAAGATCATCCCCGAAGATGGGAGTAGTGTGGACTGGAGTGCTGGGGACGAGTGGCAGAATCCCTTCAGCCCTCTGTTTTATGTTTCGTTCAAAAAGACTCTCCGGCCTTTTTCAAAACAGGCTTGGGAGCGGTCATGCTTCCCACCTTTGTGAAAGTGGCCAGCTCGACAAAAGGAAGCCCAGGCGAGGTGCGTAGCCAACAGACCCAAGAGGGAGCGGGGGACAGTTCGGCAAGTGGCAGGACCCTGCTGGACAGCTCCCGGGAGCACAAATTAGGGGACCGTCCCTATAGTTTCTGTCTCGGCCCCTGTGATGTACCCCCACAGCACTCACGAATGTCTACCACTGGGCTAGAGAGCAGTCGCCGGAGAAACCTTTAATCAGGAAGAAAACAGATGCCGGGAGGTAATTTAGATGCTTGTGTCTGTGATCTCTCCTTCGGCTGCCCGGGGAGGGAAGTCAGAGGAGAAGCATCCGCGGACACAAATGCTACACGGCGAAGTCTGCAGATGGCAGATGACGGACCGCGTCTGCCTGACGAGCTTCTAAAGGCAAGGGAGGCTCGAGTCCCCGCTCGTCACCCGCTGTGGGGTTGGGATGTCTTAGGAGGATCACCCTATCCGAAGCTGGGGGCCAGGGCCAGGATTAGACTCAGCAGGCATGCAGAATAAAACACGAGTGAGAAAGAGACCACATCCCACCCAGATATTTATTATTTTAACCATTAAAATCCTTTAAAATTAAAGTAACAAGTAACTATGCATGTGGCTAAATAAAGGTCAAGTCAAGTCATTTTGGGAAGCCTGAAGACAAGAGACTCCTATTCCTGGTCACTTTTTTCCTGGCTTCCCATCCTCTTCCCCCAAACCCACATTTCTGTGCTTCCCAAACTTTACTAAGTACACAGAGCCCATGGGGACCTTTAAAATGCCAATTTGACTCACTGGCTCTGGGGCACGGCCCGAGATCCTACCTTTCTAGCCGTTCCCCAGATTATGCTGTAGTTGGTCTGTGGGCCAGACTTTGTACTGGAAGGTTTTAAATCATTCTTTTAATTCTGTGTGCTTTCTCTCTCTCTCAAATCAATCAATCAATCAATCAATCAATAAATGAAATTTTAAAAACAAAAGAATTTACCAATGGTTTACCACCTTTTGCTTCCTCCTTTCTTTCAACGTCCCTCTTTTAAGAGACTGCTTTCTCTATGGAACCCAAACTAATTCATGAAAATAACAGCCACCAGAAACACCTTCGGGCTTTCAGCAGCCACGTGGCGGCGGAGGGAGGGGAAGGAGTGAGCATGTTGATGCTGTGTTTATTCTATGCTACGCACCTGTGTGCCCGCCGTTCAGTCCTTCGTTTGCTATACATCTATCTAATAGGTCCGTGTACCGGACACGGACATTTGGTGGTAGGGTTTGTATTTTTTATAGTAACTTTTTCTTAGCGGAAGCTCTTCCCTTGGCATGACTTCCGTTCCAAGGAATGGATTGGAGTGGCTCTTCTTTTCATACTTCGACATAAATGTCACTACCTGGCATCCCCCGTTAATAGTGCCCCTTTGTCCTTACCCTTTGAAGGGGACTTGACAGCTCTCCCCACGGAGAGGGGGAATTGATTTCCCCATTGCTTGAAGCTGGGCTCAACTTATGACTTGCTTTGACCATTAGGATGTGGACAGAAGTGGCCGTGGCCAGCTCTGAACCCAGACCTGGAGAGGCTTTGTGCACGTCTACGCTCTCTTGTAGGACCTCATCGTCACCACGTGTCCGGACCCAGGCTAGCCGGCCGGGGGATGGGGGACCACACGGGTGAGGGCAAAGGCCATTATGCAAAGCCAGCCCTGGTCAACCTGTTAGCGGACACGGATATATGAGCAGCCCTGGCTGAGGTCGGCTGAGGTTGGTTGAGACCAGAACTGCCCAGCCGAGCCCAATTTAAATTGCAACTTAGTAGAACCAGGAGAGTAATAATAATCATCGTGGAGTGGTTCGCTAGGCAGCAATGGCCACCTGATACATCTTTGTTTATTTCCTTCAGAGCCCTTCTCAGGAAATTCCGCTAGCTGCTCAAAGACTCCACTTCCTCATCTTTAAAAAGGACACACTCTGTCCTATAGAATTATTGTGGTACTTAACGGGATGATGTTTGTAAAGCTCCTGCACAAACTAGGTGCCCAGGACATTTATTTATTTTCTCTTTCCCTGGAGCAGAGTGGGGGTCACAGTCAGGAGGAAGCCTGGGCTGTTCTCCCTCAGGAACAGGAGAGGAAGTCTCGAGAAAGGCCTGATGGACTTTAGAACCATAAGAAGAAAGGTTGTTGGAAAGGGGAAGCCAGCCAAACAAACAAACAAACAAACAAAAAGCAGAAATAGACCCACAGAGAACAAATCGATGGTTGCGGGGGGAGGGGGGGAAAGTGGGTCGGGCACAATGGGTGAAGGGGAGTCGGGGGAGACAGGGAAACCTAGGGTGAGAAACAAAGCAAGGAAGCCTGCTAATCCCCCTGAATTAGAGTCGTGTTCTTGCATCATCAATGATCAGATTTCTCTGTCACGTTGAGAAATGAAGTCTTTTAACAGAAGAAGGGTAAGCACGGTTGCTTCAGCACCCGCAGAATGCCAGGTAACCACAGGGCATAGATATTAATGTCCTCTTTTACAAAAGAGTAAACTGAGGCTCTGGGACACAGACCGATGCAGTAGCATCGGACAGACACAACTATAACTCTAACTCTGTGATGACACCCTCCAACAGCAAGCACCGCTCATGAGCTCGGGCCAGGTGCCAGGCCCTGGCATGGTTCTTGCCCGTGTTAGCTCTTTTTGCCCTGACAGCAACCCTCTGAGGGACTGCGATCACCACATCTTACAGATAAGAGAAGTACTTGCCCGAGACGCACAGTAAGCGGCTGTCACCCCAGCACTCTTCTGCTGAGTGTGGACCTTTCACTCTCTTTCTTGGCCACCCCCAGAGGTGGGGGGCGGGAGAGGTTCGAGAAATTGCGTAGGTAGTAGGAGCCTTGAAAAGGAAAGAGAAATGAGTGAAATCTTTGAGGGCAACAGGAGGAAGAATGGGTCATCTTAGAGGTAATTTCAAGACTGAGGAGTAGAAGGGGACCTGTCCCCCAGCCTCTTCTCACAGCTCCCTGCATGCAGGACACCAGATGTGTCCTCTTATATCCTTTAGAATATAGGGAGAAAAATCTTCATCAATACATGTCAGAGAAGGGGACAAGAAGAGGGGTGTCCCAAACTCTTGCAGCTTGAGGTATATCAAATAAAATGCTCAACACCATGGGAAAATGAATTCCAAGTTTAAAAAATATCAAGCAAATTTTTCTCCTGCAGGACCCCTCAGGACCTCCGCTCCTTCAGGACTCCTCAGAACTTTCTCTCCTTTAGGGCCCCTCAGGACCTTCTCTCCTTTAGGACCCCTCAGAACCTTCTCTCCTTCAGGGCCCCTCAGAACCTTCTCTCCTTTAGGACCCCTCAGAACCTTCTCTTCTGAGGACCCCTCAGAACCTTCTCTCTTTCAGGGCCCCTCAGGACCTTCTCTCCTTTAAGACCCCTCAGAACCTTCTCTTCTGCAGGACTTCTCAGGAACTTCTCTCCTTTAGGGCCCCTCAGGACCTTCTCTCCTTTAGGACCCCTCAGGACCTTCTCTTCTTCAGGACTCCTCAGAAACTTCTTTCCTTTAGGGCCCCTCAGAACCTTATCTCCTTCAGGCCCCTTCAGAACCTTTCTCCTTCAGGACTCCTCGGAACCTTCTCTCCTTTAGGGCCCCTCAGGACCTTCTCTCCTTTAGGACCCCTCAGAACCTTTTCTTCTGCAGGACTCTTCAGAAACTTCTCTCCTCTAGGGCCCCTCAGGACCTTCTCTCCGTTAGGGCCCCTCAGGACCTTCTCTCCTTTAGGACCCCTCAGGACCTTCTCTTCTTCAGGACTCCTCAGAACCTTCTCTCCTTCAGGGCCCCTCAGGACCTTCTCTCCTTTAGGGCCGCTCAGGACCTTCTCTCCTTTAGGACCCCTCAGGACCTCCTCTCCTTCAGGATTCCTCAGAACCTTCTCTCCTTCAGGACTCCTCAGAACCTTCTCTCCTTTAGGGCCCCTCAGAACCTTCTCTCCTTCAGGGCCCCTCAGGACCTTCTCTCTGTTAGGGCCCCTCAGGACCTTCTCTCCTTTAGGACCCCTCAGGACCTTCTCTTCTTCAGGACTCCTCAGAACCTTCTCTCCTCTAGGGCCCCTCAGGACCTTCTCTCCGTTAGGGCCCCTCAGAACCTTCTCTCCTTCAGGACCCCTGAGAACCTTCTCTCCTTCAGGATTGCTCAGAACCTTCTCTCCTTCAGGACTCCTCAGAACCTTCTCTCCTTTAGGGCCCCTCAGGACCTTCTCTCCTTCAGGGCCCCTCAGGACCTTCTCTCCATTAGGGCCCCTCAGAACCTTCTCTCCTTTTGGACCCCTCAGGACTTTTCTTCTGCAGGACTCCTCAGAAACTTCTCTCCTCTAGGGCCCCTCAGGACCTTCTCTCCTTTAGGACCCCTCAGAACCTTCTCTTCTGCAGGACTCCTCAGAAACTTCTCTCCTTTAGGGCCCCTCAGAACCTTATCTCCTTCAGGGCCCCTCAGAACCTTCTGTCCTGCAGGACCCCACCCCTCAGAACCTTCAATATGCTGCTTTGCCTGTTTTACCAACAGTTGCACCTTTTGCTGAATACCTGTGCACACCTTGGGTCATGGGACTCGACTATGTTGTTTTGGGGCATATTTTTCTAAATATGGTTTATATTGAAAATTGGATGACTGTTTCTTAGATAGAACCCTGTGGGCAATCTGAGGCCTGGAATGGCATCTTAATTCGTGATTCCCTGCATCCGGCAGGTCAGCCCATGTGGGCTGGGCCAGTGTGCGGCTGAGAAGAAAACAGGAGCCTGGAGGCTGCGGGGTCAACTGCCCCTCCCCCACCCCCCAGAAGCTCTACTTTGGGCTCCACTGTAGGGACGTGAGCCTCTGATGTGGTTGTTTTGATGTGGCCATTTTGAAACTGAGGACATTTTGACACAGCTATTTTAATGCCGTGGAAATTTTCTGACTTTTTAAAAACAACAGCCATTTTGAACTTTCAGCTTTTGATAAAAAAAAATTATCAAGTATCAGTGCGGCGTGGGGTCAGGCACAGGGCGAGGGTCCGCATCATGGGGAGGACAAGGGACAGGATGAGGCTGTGGGATGGGGGTCCATTTTCATTTTCATTTCTTACAGGAAAAAAAGGAGTGGAAATTTTTTAGGGTCACCAAATTTTTTTAGGGTCACCAAAAAGTCCCCACCTGTATAAAGCCTGGCAGTAATCAAGACAGTGTGGTATTGGTGAAAAGAATACGCAAAGAGATCAATGGAACAGAAGAGAGAGCCTGGTGATTGACCCCCATGAATACAGTCAACTGATCTTTGGCAAAGGAGATCCAATGGAGCAGAGACAATCTTTCCTGCAACAACTTTTCTGGACCACTGGGCATCCACATGCAAAACAAGACGAGTTAATAAGTCTAGATCCAGACCTTGCACCTTTTACAGAAATGAACTCATAATGGATCACAGATTGAAATGTAAAATGCAAAATGCAAAACTCTGGAACTCCTAGAAGACAACACAAGAGTAAGCCCAGGAGCCCTTGGGCGTGGTGATGCCTTTTTAGACACAAC
>CM052799.1:12549491-12569129 GCA_028533885.1 Nasua narica
CTTGGCCTGCGGTCCCAGGATTGAGTATGGCAAATAAGAACGTCGGGGGTGGAGGGGACTCATGAAGAGTCAAACGGAGAGGCACATGTGCGTGTCTTTGGTAGGTTTTATAATAGAAAGAGCCAAAGAAAGACACTGAGTGGGACCTTAGCTAGGGGGGTATCCGTATGAGAAAATAGAAACGATGGGAGAAACCCTCCCAGTCCCAGGAGGGCGCAGGCACAGACCTGACCTGCAGTGGAGGGGACGGGTGGGATGGGAGAGAAAGAGACCGCCCCGCGGAAGCACCGTGGGCACTTGGATGCGACCACGACCACATTCCACAGCCTGGTATTCACCAAACATGCGCGGTAAACAACCTGCCAAAGGAAGAGGGAGACTCCTTTTGAGTATGTAAAATGTTTGAGGTGCAGGTGCTGGAGGCCATATTGTCTCCCCTTCTTCCAAGTCGTGTAGAGCCCCTCGACCACAGTGTGGAAGGAAGAGGTCGCGTCCCGTGCGGGACGAGGGTCCTCACGCACCAGAGCCAGGGTGTAGGGGGAGGACGGGGACGCTTTGCTCATCCCTCGACCTGGGCCCCATGGGAAGCTTCAGAATTGGGACACCAAGCTACTGTTCAAAGATCATAAACACCAAAGAGCCGTCTGGACCCGTGGAGCAGCTTTTCATTTATTGGAGCAGGAAGTCGGTGTCCAAAGGTTTCATGCTGCATGACAGCCTTCATGGGGCCTTGAAGCCCATGGTGGACCCAGTGCCCATCACCACCACACTGCAGCAGTAACGGCCTCCAACGAAGGGCCACCAGAGCAATGGGAGGAGCTCGCTAGGAATGGACGCTTCCTTGCACAGAACCATTTGTAACAATGGCTGTGGCCAAAGGGAAGACCTTATAAGCACAGGTCTGTCTCATGGGAGCCAACAGGCAGCCCTCGGAGCCTCTCGCCAGGCCATGGGAAGGCACCCTGTCCAGTCCCGCTCTAGCCCTCCCTTGACCACCGGTTCCTGCCAGGCTGCCTGTAGGGAACAAGACGTCATCACTACCCTAAGGGCATAACGTCATGTCGCTCAAGGTTGCCAAGCTCCATTTTCTTCAAAGTTCTCTGGCAGCCAAGTTCTGACATATGAACTACACATTTGAGAAACAACCAGTTTTAAATTTTAACAGGGTTACGAGTTCAACAGAATGTATCTACCTCACGCAAGGCATCATGTGTGGGGTGAGGGTGTATGGCCCCTTCAGCAGATCCGGAATACGCACAAAGCTGCTCGTCCAGAGGCCACCCCGAGAGGCTGCCATGTGCAGCTTGTCCCCAGAACTAGCTACAAACCGGCAGCAAGTAGGAGCCCCCTGTCAGTCGTAGGGGCCCCCTGCACGTATCTCAGCCAAGGGACCAGCACCTGACAGAGCTTCAAATAGTGTCCTCCATATCTGAGCCCACGTGGTGCTTGGCTTTCCCATATTGCCAGACGGTTAGCATCCTGAGGAAACCTCGTATTGCCTTGGTGAGTAGAGAAGGTCCAACACACATATATTTGCAGAACGAATGTTCCACAGGCTAAAAGATGGCCCCAAAAGAACGAATCACCAGTCATCCAAGCTGACTACTTCAAAATATCCACTCCACTGGAACGCACCTGTTGTGATGTCTGGACTTAAAATTAATTTTAAAAAATTTTTTGGTAAAAAAAAAAAGACAATTTCTTTTTTGATGATGAAAACACACCATCTTTCATTCAGTTTCTTGATTTTTTTTTCTCACTTAGGAAGTTCTCATCCACTGTAATTTGATGTGATGACCCTCTTTTATCTTTATTTCAAGACGTGCTCACATGGCGTATTTTCTGGAAATGTCCAGTGAGTCACAGTTGTTCGTGGGTTTCCCCGTGTTGGCTCTTCCCATGTTTTTATCTTGGGATAAATCTGCTACCAAAATCGAGATTCGTCTGAATGTAAAATGGTTCTATTTATGCAATCATTCAGAAACTGAGACAATTTGCCATAAAGTGTACTTAATATGTTCACTGTGTGGTTCAATGGCAGCCCGTCTAATCCCAGGTTGGAGCTGTGTTAGGTCTGGGACAGTAGGGACAGTCGTGTCCTAACGGAAGCCCTTGGAACTAGGCATGACCATTGTGAGTTGGGTGCCACCCAGGGTTTGCCATTCTCAGGGTATCCCACGCCCCTTTTCTTAAGAATCAGAGGGGGAAATGGTGGAGTCCCTAGCATTTGGGGTGGGGGAGGTTTGTTTTGTTTTGTTTTTTCCCCCAACTAACGTGCATTGGTCAAAAATACATGACCTCTCAACTCCTACAAAATCTCCATTCTGGTGTGTCTTAAACAACTCCAGGCCGAGTGTAGACCCAGGAGGCACGATCGGGGCTCAGCCCCTTCTCCTTCCTCCCTCCCCACGTCCACCGGGGGGGCCCCTGTCACACATCCTCAGAGAAACACAGTACCAGATGGGCACTGAGTGGAAAAGCCAACCCCAGTCGTGTTCTTTCCACCTCGATGCACCATGTTATTTAGACGTGTCCCGTGCTTGTTGCTTACTCTCCCGAGGTCCTTAAAAGCCACCTGGTGTCTCCTGGAAATGGGAGCTGAGCGATGGCTCTGTACATACAATGGCCTTGGGGATGTCACCCTCCCCTCAACTGTAAGCAGTGTTTGTTGTCGCTGCACCGGTCCCAGATGGACGCTTTCTTACCCCCGGCCGCACGCACACAGGACAGGTTAGCAAAGCCTTTGCGTTGCTGCCCCTTTTTGTGCTCCCTCTACTGCCCGCTAACACCACTTTAGAAGTGGACAGGGAGGAGAAGGATGGGGTGGCAGAGGCCAGGGCTTCTGGGCCCCCGCTGGAAGCCATTCTTGGGACCGAAACTCCAGCAATGCTTCCTCGAGACCAAGTGGCAAAGCCAGGTTCTCTGTGCCCCACTAGAATAGCCCTCCCTTGGAAATTCCACTGGACTAATTGGGACAACCCTGGGAAACAAGCTTGGCCAGAGGAGAGATAAAAACCAGGCACCCAGGGACCTCTGGGGGGCTCAGTCGGTTAAGCGTCTGCCTTTGGCTCAGGTCATGATACTGGGGTCCTGGGATCGAGCCCCGAGTCAGGCTCCTTGCTTTGTGGGGAGTCTGCTTCTCCCTCTGTCTGCTGCTCCCCCTGCTTGTGTTCACTCTCTCTCTCTCTCTCTCTCTCTCTCTGTAAAATAAATAAATAAAGCCCTAAACACACACACACGCACACACACACACACACACACACAACCAAACAAACAAAAAAAACCGGGCACCCAAAGGGAGGTGGAGGGTGGGGGGAGGGTAACAGGGGATTGGGCATTAAGGAGGACACTTGTGATGACCACTGAGCATTGTAGGCAAGTGATGAATCACCGGGCTCTAACCTTGAAATTAATAATACACTATACATTAACTAACTTGGATTTTTTTTTATTTTTTATCTTTTTAAAAAGAATTTATTTGTTTGTTTGTTTGTTTATTGGAGAAGGAGAGAGAATCTCAAGCAGACTCCCCACCGAGTGGGGAGCCCCATGTGGGGTTCGATCTCACAACCCTGAGATCATGACCTGAGCTGAAATCAAGAGTCGGATGCTTAAGTGATTGAGCCACCCAGGCGCCCCTAACTAACTTGAATTTAAATAAAATCTTAAAACACACCCACACATACACACACGCAACAAAAAATCAGCAGTCAAGGTGGCTTTAAGGTGTTTGGGAGATTTTATTTCCTTATCCTGGTTTTATTCTTCACACTCTAATGGACCTTTCATGGGGCACTCCTAAAATACAGAAATGACAAAGAAAGTGACAAGTAATGAGTATTTTACACGGTCGTCAAAAAGCACTCTTGCTGGTATATAAAATGTTTTCACAGGTGCGGGCCAGAGAGTTAAGACCCAAAGCAAAAGTGATTCGCATTACTTTTTTTTTTTTCAGACTTGTCTCCGAATTGGAAGACTTTAAACACGTCAGCACTGTACAATAAGGAAAGGAGAAGCAGCGGGGAAGCAGATCCTTCCAGCAAGCTCAGAAAAAAGAGGCTCAGTGAGACCCATCCATTTTATAGGGAGCGGACAAAGCAGACCATCCTAAAAGCCGCTCGGCAGAGTGAGCCCAAGACAGAGCCAGAGCCAGTTCTGCCAACTGGGGCTCTCGGGGTCCCTGCACAGGCTAACGGACCCCTGTGACACGCGTGGACAAGCAGAGTCCTTGGGCAGGTGTGGGGTCCCAGAAATCGTCCCGAGGTCAGCCGCACTGATGCTCAGGCAGGTGGCAGAAAGCCAGCGTGGTCTGTGAGACTGTTAGTCCTCCTTTGAAAATTACAGCCATTGCAGCCAAGAGCCAAGCGACAGTCTCATGGGAGAGCCAGTCAGTTTGGAAAACTCTGGCTTGGAAATTCTGACTGAAATAACCATCCAAATTCATCCCTTTCCGGGTTTTTCTTTTTCCCCCACTTCCTCTTTCTTCTTCTTCATTGGTTTCCCTCCAGTCGCGTCTGTGGCATAAGTGTACCCCTATTTCTCGTGACTTCCAAAAAGGGCCATCCGTGTTGGAGGGAAGACCCCTCAGTAGGAGAGAGCGCCCGAGGTCGTCTCCAGCAGCATGGACGACAGCTTCACGCTTCCCTCTCTCCTCGTGAACAAGACCCACTGTTCATGGCTGATGCAACCTAAGTTCTTCAGGGTCTTCATGAGATCCCGGCGGAATCTCTCGCCCACAAACACGTAGAGGACGGGGTTCAGGCAACTATGGAAGAAGGCGATGGTTTGAGTGACCTGGAAACAGATGTCAATGTTGATGGAAATGGCACAGTCGGAAATGAATGTGGTGTAGGCATCAATGGTCTGCACCAACAGAATGCAGTTGTAGGGGAACTGAGACAGGACAAAGACCGTAAGGACCGTGATGGTGACCTTCAGAGCCTTGTGCTTGGAGGACTTCCTGGCTTGCAACAGAGTGTGAATGATGATGGTGTAGCAGCACGCCATGACCACAAAAGGGAGGAAGAAGCCCAGGAGGACCTTCAGGGTCAAGACCGTGGACTTCACTCTGGTGCTCTGGTCACTGGGGTAAACCATGGTGCAGATGGTAATGTTCGATTGCCTCTTGAGTCGACTGTACAGGATTTCTGGGATGCAGAGGGTGGCCGCCACTATCCAGACAGTGAGGCAAATCATTTTGCTGTACAGGAGCCGTTTCTGCCTCCAGGTCTGCGCTCTCATGGCCTGAGCGATGGCGATATACCGGTCCACGCTGATGCACATGATCAGCAGCACGCAGCTGTAGAAGTTCATCTTGTACAAGCTGTTGACCACGTTGCACAGGAAGGGCTGGAACCTCCACTGGTCAGCAGCGGCGATGGCCCAGAAGGGAAGGGTGACGAGAAAGAGAAGGTCGGCGATTGCCAGGTTCAGGAGGAACATGTCGGTCATGGTCTTGACCCGGGTGCAGTACCAGTAGACGAGGATGACCAGACTGTTGCCCATGGCGCCCACGATGAACACGAGCCAGTACAAGGGGGGGAGGAAGTAGCTCGCAAACTGCCTGACGTTGGTTTTCTTACAGAGATAGTCCTCAAGGCCGTTTAGATCATCATCCATGGCAGACGTGGAGTGGTAGCTGTAGTCGTCAGATATGTTGGAGAAGAGGGTCTGCGAGGAGATACCGGATACCGTTCGGTCAAGGACGAGCCTTTGGAGGATGGCGGGACCACGTGACCCTCCCCATCCCAAAGTCTATGACGAGACAGAGACACGTGTGTGTGCAAAGTAGGCATTTCTGAGAACGTCTGCTTGGATCACCCGACAGATTTATATATTCAACGAATGGTTATTGCGCACCGAGGCCACGTCGGGTGCTGGGTGCACGCTAAAAATGCAGCAGCGGCTGAGTCAGACGTGGTCCCTGTGGAACCCGCGTCCTAGCAGAGGGCACACACACGGGCAAACCAACAGTGACAGGACATGTGGCAAGTGCTCAGACCCCTTTGGGACCCATGATGGGCACAAAACCTTTTATTAAACTCTGAATGATTCTGACTTCTCCTCTCTATTCCCTTCTCCCAAAGGGGTCCTCCAAGGCTCCTACACTTTTCCGGGTCCACATTCCTCCGAATCTTCTGAAAGCTATGTAGCCTTTGCTCATAAAGCACCAACACACACACACACACACACACACTCACATTCATACCCTCTCCCGTGCACACACATACACAAGCACTGGGACAAGTGACGTCATTTTCAGGATCCCTTGTTCAAAATTTGGAAAGAATTCCAAGACAGCAGAGCACGAAGTCAAGCAGGTGGCCCTTCTAAGTACGGGCCCTGTACAGCTGTGCAGGTTGAACACCCACATACCATTCTGTGGTTTCTCTAAAGGCTCTGTCCTGCTAAGCCAGAAGCCCAACCGATGGGCTCACCAAGGGTTTGTTTCTTTTTTTCAAACCAAATTATGTATGGTCCCTCACCCTTGTTTGTCTCAATTTCACAACAGACACACGGAAGCAAGCCCATCGACTTAAAGATCATAAACACCCTTGCCTGTTAATAAAATCTCCAATAGCATTTCCCTCTCCCTTTGCCACATACCCCCAAGCTCTTCTGGGTTTGCGTGTTTACAAAGCCCTCTCTGTGCTGGCGTCGACGGCCCCTCCGGGGCACAGCTCGGCAGAGATCTCACCCCGGGAAACCACGCAGAGAAATCCCTCCCAGGGGCAGTTTCCTTCCCACAGCCCCCCGAAACAGGCAAGACGACAGTGTGTTTCAAGGGGCCTGAGGAACGTGGAGGTACTCACTGCGAATTCCGTGGGCACCATGATGGATCAGATGCAAGCTCGCTTCTAGAAAGAGAGGACGAAAATCAAAAAGGGGTCTGCCTTACAGAAGAACGGTGATAAACACCTAAAGATGGAGAGTGAATGTTAAATTTGTTTGTTCTTAAGAAAAGAAGGAATCCCAAGCAAGAGTTAGCGTCCACCAGACATTGATGTCAAGCCAAATATTCTAGATTTCAAAATGACCTCGGTCATTAACATAGGAATGAGGGAAACCTCTCCCCTGAGAGCCCTTTGGGGCCTTAGTGTTTTCCCAGCACGTCCTTTTCACATTAGCTCGTTTTCTCTTGACTCAACTTCTCAATCACAGTGTGTTTTGCTAAATGCCCCCACCTTTATCTTATCAACCAGGGGGTTCCTGGAGATCCCAGGACAGAGGTTGACTTGAGAACCCTCTGAGCCCAGACTCTGCAGGATAACCAGGTGGCAAGGACACGGGGGACAAGGGCTGGGTCCCTCTTCCGGAGGGGTTCAGAGCCCTAGCACCTGCCTACATGCCCCCTTTACAAGCCCAGGAGAGGAAAATGGGCCCTATTTCTCTATCTCCTGACTCCAGCAGGAAAAAGAAGTCCCAGGGTCTGTTGAGCAAAGAAAACATAGTTAGTTCCCTAACGCAAAGGGCCTCTAAGCTGACTTAAATAAGTCTTGGCTGTTGTTCGTATGTGCTTGGAATCTCTGTAAATCCACCCCGATACGACTCAGGGAACAACAGTCTGCCTCTCTTCAAGGAAGGGTCTCTACCTGAGCCAGGCATTTCTTCGTATGCCTTAACCAAGTATATTCCAAGGAACCATGTCTAGCACCAGACCCTAAGTTTCTAGAAGAAAACAATTGCCCTTCATAGATCCAACCCTATCTGGTTGGCTTCCTTTCCATAACCCAGTATCGTGCCTTAGCCTCCTTTTCTGAAAGCACAGTGGTTTTCAGTACCCGATGTGTGGTACAACTACTTTGGAAAACCGTTTGTAGGGTTCTTAAAAAGCTAAATGTGCACTCCCTGTGTGATCTAACCATCCCACTCCCATGTACTTACCTAAGAAAAACACAAGCCTGTGTCCACACGAAGACTGATATCCGCACATTTGTAGCAGCTTTATTTATAAGAGCCGTTACTGAAAACAACCTAACTATCTGTAAAGTCCCGGGAAGGGATAAGCGAACCATGGCTTGGCCACACAACGGAATCAGAATCAACAACGGATACACTCAGCAACACCGATGGCTCTCAAAATAATGACACTAAGTAAAAGAGCCAGACCAAAGCAGCACATACTTTGTGATTCACTTACATGAAATTCTAGAAAATGCAAACTAATCTATCGTGAGAGAACTCGGACCAGTGATTTCCTGATAAGAGAGAGAAGAGGCAGGGGAGGGTGTGGGGGCGGGGAGGTGCAAAGGCGTACAAGGAAGCCTTTCAGGGTGACGAATATGTTCACTATGCTCATCGTGGGAAGGTTTCATGGGCTTATACGTAAATCAGGACTTATATTCTACACTTGGAATATGTGCAGTTTCTTTGTAGTTGGACCCCAATAAAGTGGTTCAGCTGAAGAAAGGAGAAACAGTGAAAGCTCATGAAAACTTTCTGGCTTTCTGGCTTCCTGGCTTTCTGTCTTTCTTCCCTTCCCAGAGTCCCCTCTGGTCTTTAGCAGACGAGGAAGAAGGCAGCCAGAACTTGTTCCTTGCAACCTTCTTGCCAGCAGCGTATGCCTTGGGGTGCCTTGTGCTGTTTATTGGAATTGAGGGCTCAAGATGAACAGAGTGTTTCTATTTATTTTTTTAAAGATTTTATTTATTTATTTTGAGAGAGAAAGAGAGAGAGAGAGCACAAGCAGAGGGGAGGGGCAGAAGGAGAGGGAGAAGCAGGTCTCCCACTGAGCAGAGAGCTGGGTGTAGGCCTCAATCCCAGGACCCCAGGATCATGACCTGAGCCGGAGGCAGATGCTTAACTGACTGAGCCACCCAGAGGTCCCTGAACTCATGTTTTTAAAGCTTAAGTAGGTAGGTAGGTATGGTTTTTTGTTTTTGTTTTTGTTTTTGTTTTGCATTGGGAAGCAAGTGTTTGAAGGACCATGAGCACTTGTCAAAAGGACGTAGGTGCCAACCTGCTGCGCTCCCATTAGCCAAATCGGAGGTGATTTGTGCACCAAATTCAGTAATGGTGGGGATCATTCTAGCACATCCAACTATGTGAGGCTCCAGGAGTCCCCACTGATGCAAATGAATGAAAAAAAAAAAATGGAGAGGCGAGAAAGCTCTTCTGAAGGTGCTGGCTACTAAATATAGAAGGAATCCTGAGATTGGAAACTCGCCAATGGATGCTGAAATTGGTGTTTGGCCGGGAGCTGGGATGTTGGCCACATCTCAGAGGATCGCCCCCTCCCCCAAATTCCATATTGTCCCATTGACTTGACCGTCCTCTATTTTGTTTCTGAATCATGCTCTTAAAAAAGAAAATCTTTTTTTTTAAGAAAAAAAATGCCCAGTGGAATGTGGACATTCCCAACTCGGCTCATGTAATTCTATTACAACTTGGGGAACAGGGAGATCGTTTTTTTTTTTTTTGAGACATTAGCCAGAAAACACTTTATATATTTCTAGTACCTGGGCTTCCTTTCTACCTGTAAGAAGACTGAATATTAGGAGATAATGTGGGAGAAAACAAACTCCCAAGCGGAAAAAAAAAGTCACATAAAGAAGAAAGAATGGCTCTGGTAATGATTAGTTATAGCTAGTTACTGGGGAGTGTAAATCATGTGTCCCCATTCTCTCCAGCCTTTAAGAGCCAGCAAAAAAAAAAAAAAAAAAAAAAAAAGCCACCTCCTCAGTGAAGCCCTCCAGGATTTCCCCAGTGCCGGAGACAGGATGGTTGATATTTGCACCCCTCCTGCCCTTTTGCCCTTGCCCTGCGCAATCTTTTCAGAGGATGAAGCTATCGCTGTCAAAAATTTACAAAGCACAACAGCTATGACTCAGCACTTGATCCTGGAAACATGCCCTATTGTTATTCTCACAAAAGAACATAAAGATACACTTTGGGAGATGTAAGAAACAACCTAAATAACCAGCGATTGGTAATATGTTGACACATCCTTCAGTAACACACAAGTAGTCCATAAATAGAACACATTAGACCTCACACTGATAAAAGGAGGTCACCAAGAGCATTAGGTAGCAAGGCAAGGGAAGAGACTACTTTGCATGATCTTTTAAAAAGTATATATATATGTAAAAGTTACACACTTCACTGCTTATCAGTACTGAAACATTTTCTGGAAGGAGATTGAACAACTACCAGCAGTGGAAAGTGAGACTTTCATTTTTTTTTCCTTCAAGTTTTGTAAACTATTTAAATGTTTTACTTTGTGCATGAAATTTTATTTTAAGAACTATCGTAAAAGTAAAAATAACTTGTCTCCTTTTTTTTTTTTTTTTTTTGGAGAAGCCCCGGTGTGCTTCCGTTCCCAACACCATACACTTGCTTGCAAAGCTCGGCCCCAGAGGACCCTCACGGGCGCGCGCAGCTCCATTTGGCCTGGAAGGTAGCCACGATTAGTAATTAAATTCTCTGTGGCTACTTTTTGTAACTTTGAGCTCCTACATGAGCTCTTTGGGAAGGCTTATCTTGCGGGCTATTATAAATGTGCTTCCAGCTCAGAGAAAATTTCGAGAGAGCCAAAAAGCATAGGATCAAAACACGGTCCTCCCTAGAGCCACCATCAAAAGACACTGCCGACGGCCCTCCAGCTAGAATTCCCCTCCTCCATCAGAATACTGTCGGGAGACTTTACTGCACCAATTGCAAAGTCTCCAGGCTCACTTTCATTTTCTTGTCGCCCCCGAGAAGGAGTCAAACACCCACATATACCGAAACATACTGAAAGCGGGCCCCCCTCGGGTCTGCTGGGAGTGCCTCTCTTCTGGCTCAGCGCTGCCCCGTCTCTCCTCGCTGTGCTCAGGATGGCCTCATTATGGGGCTGCAACTGCTCAAATTGGAAAAGCCTGCCCACGTCCTGCAGCATAATGGGTGCGGTGAGGGGAAGCACGACGGACCCCCAGCTGTCCCTGTGTCCATCCCTTTCTGCCTGTGGGACCTTAGCAAGAAGTGGCATGCCTTCACCGAGCCTAGATTTCCTTGGCTTGCCAGGGTTTGTGGCAAAGGTCGAGTGTGGGGCAATGCTCTTTGCAGAATGCAGAGGGCTGTGGGAGAAGGAGGGAATGTTCTTCATCCCCCAGCTACAATTTCAGTGTGTCTTGAGAGCAGATAAACCCATTCCACGTAAACACGGTATGAGACCTGATCCACGTCCTCAAGAAGGTCACATTCAAGTACAATGGGTACGTCATTACAGCAAATACCCCGAGGCTAAATGCTACCAATTGCTTTGGGAATCGGGAGGAGGAAGTCATGACTCCAAGGTGGGGGGAAACCCAGGAGGGCTTCCTTGAGGAGGTGACATTTTTTTGCTGCCGCTCGAAGGCGGGAGAGGATCGGGACATGCAATGAGGGGGGAGAGAACATTGCTGGAGGGCAGGGAAAGATACCCACAAAGGCGTGAAAGCCAGAAAACAGATGTGTACAGGAGCTTTGATGGTGGTAGAAAGAAGGGAGAGCTGTTAATTTACAAAAAAAAAAAAAAAAAAAAGGTACCTCTGAGAAAAGTTAGGCTGGCATCCATTACTAGCCAACCATTATTTTTCTGGTCTCTGCTGTCCTTAAGTAATCAACACGAAAACCATCCTGGAGGGGCGCCTGGCCGGCTAACTCAGTAGGACACTGGGACGCCTGAGCTCCGGGTCATGAGTTCAAGCCCCGTGGTGGGTGTAGAGTTTACTTGAGAAAAACATCACCTTGCAGCCCGGGCCTCCCTGCTCAACTGTCACGAGCGAGTTGGATACAGCTACTAATGTGAGTCAGGAATGTGGGTGTTGCTTTGATTTTTGTTCGCCTTGCTACACCGAGATTGAATCATCGCTTGCATTTTTTGGTAGGCCTGAAAGCGGGGTCTCTGAGCTGGCTACCAGGCCATCTGCGGGCCAAGCCTGGGTCGCGCGCCTGCCCCCTGCCCGGCCGTGGGCGCCGAGCTGAGCAGCCTGTGAATGGGAGTCCTGGTGGGGGGGCCTCAGAGCAGACAGATATGAAGAAAAGAGGCGTCGAGCCCCAGGGGCTCGTGCAGCAGGGGGAGGAGGGGACGGGCTCCGGCCGGCTGGTGGCCGCTCCCCACGTCCAGCTCCGGGCTCGGCGACAGCTCGCCTGCTGCGCGGGCCGGCTACAGAGCCTCGGCTGCCGGGAAACTGGAGCGGGCGCGTGCGTTGGGAAGGACAAAGCCGCAGTCACTGAGGAGTCCTTGAACATAAAGGAGCTTTCCTTTTTTCTGCTTCTCAAGGAGATTTTGCACATTTCCTAATGAACAAACAGCAACAACCACAACCCCAGAGCAAGATGAGACGATGATGACCATTAAAACTGCTCCAACAGCCCTCTCTTGGGTTGGCTCTTGGTCACTTTCTGAGATGCATCCTTTTAGACTTTTTTCTGCAACATAACCTCACACACACACACATACTTAATGGGAAGGGAATCAGGCTGCACAAACCATTCTTGATCCTAGTTAACGCTCTTTCCCAGCCCACGTTAGCCAGTTAATGGGAGCTGTCGTCAGACCTGACGGCTGGGGTACTCCATTGTCTGGCTATGTCACCGTTCACTTAACCAGCCCGCCTGCTGCAAATTTTGCTTGTTTCCAATTTCTCGCTGCTACAGAGAATGCCGCCCCAGACATCCTTTCCACGGGGCAGTCTCTCGGACCCAAGGCCTTTCTAGGGGCTTTACTTGCCTCGTCCTGACCCCCTTCTCGTCACCTGTCCTGAGTGCTGGCTTCTCCCTTGCATAAGGTACAAATCACAGAACAGACTGTCTTGAACCTCTATTTCCCATGTGTGGGTGGGAGGGTGTCTTATTACTCAACCTTGAAGCCTGATTCACCTTTGCCTCCCTGGAAGCTTCTAGCCAAGTGCCGAGTGCTCACGACCACCGGACAAATGAGCAAAAGCATTTGAGGCAATGCACGAGGGAGGGCATGGGAGAGAGGAAAAGGGCGATACTCACTGTGGAGGGCGGCGGGAGAGGCTCGGGGAGAAGGTGTCCCCACCAGCTCCGTGTGGGAGGAGGAAGGCTGGTCTGCTCTCTGCCTGGGATGAGGGGCAAGGCTCTGTGCGTTCTGTGCAGGCAACTTTGCAAAAACACTATAAAGGAAGTCAGCAACCCCCCCCTCCCTGCCTGTGTTGTCACGGGTGGGGTGGCCCAGGAGGGTGGGGACCGGGAGTCGCCAGCTGTTAGCTCCAGCAATCAGCAGACCTGGTGATTTGCAACCAGAAGTGAAAAACCAAGAACCTCCAGGCTAAGGGAAACCATCTTTTGTGAAGACTCTCGTCTATGGACAGGAAAGGCTAAGAACAAAGTCTTTTCCTAGACAGCATAGCTACTTGCAGGGAAAGGAGAGAAAGAGGCCGTTGAGCGTGGTTGGCTTCGCCAGCTTGCTATGGCTGTGCACCTGTGAGGTCTCCCCAGGCTGGGGGGGCGGCGGTCCCGGCCGGACCCGCCGGGGACCAGCATCCCCAGCAAGGGCACCTCACTGTGTCACCCTTCTTGGCCTTGACAGCTAGGCCCAAACCCGAAGAGCCCTCCCACCCTCTGCAGACACAGTTGCTACTGGCCCCAGGGGCCTTTTCAAATTTAAACTAATTGAAATGTAACTAGTTCCTTGGTCCAGCAAAGGGTTAGTGGCTTCTGTAGCAAACAGATCTCTGAAAATCCTACCGAATGACACTCCTTTAGAAAGGCATACATGTGGGGAGCCTGGGTGGCTCAGTTAGTTAAACGACTGCCTTTGGCTCGGGTGGTGATCCTGGAGTCCCAGGAACGAGTCCCGCGTCAGGCTCCCTGCCCAGTGGGGAGTCTGCTTCTCCCTCTCCCCTCTCCCCTCTCATACTTTCTCTCTCTCATATAAATAAATAAACTCTTTTAAAGAAAAGGGGGGAAAAAAGTCATATGTGTGACTGTCTAGGAAGCCAGGGAGCGTTGGGGGTCCCAGACTCCTTAAAGTCGGGGTCCGATACTGTAAGCTTTCATTTGGACGTGACCACGCTTGGGGACCGACAACGATCTTTCATCTGATTAACGAGGGCTGTTTCGATGACATTTTTGTAAAAGCCTAAACCTACGAAATAAGCGTGTCCTTAATGAGGCCCACAGATGAAGTTCTCCAGCCTGCAGCTCCGGTAGGGCCTTCCAATCTCGACGTGACGGCCCCCCTCCCGGGTCCCAGGGTCAGGGGCTGTGCCTGGCCACGGACAGAAGCGTTGGAGGGACTAATTGTGGAAAAGAAGCTACAGCCCATAACCTCTGCTAACAGAAGAAAGACCCAAGTCAGTTCCTCGTTCTCATTACAACAAAGATCTCTCTTTTCTCTTTTCTCTCTGTTCTGGGGAAAATCACAGCGGCACTCTCGTGGAGACTGGCTTCCTCCGTCCTGTACATTCCTCATCCCGCAGGCTCCCCAGAGCAGTAGGGTGGCCCTCCCCAGGCGCTCGGCCCGGCCCGTCGTCGGTCACGGTCGGTTCCTGCAGAGCACTACCGCGAGGCCTCGGCAGCTGGGCCGACCGTCTCCATGGGAAAAAGGCCGACGAGCAGCCCGTCCGAAAGTTACAGACCTCGAGCAGTAAGAATGAAAGCGCTGGTTGATTCAGCAGTCTTGAGGGCGCCATGAATTCCCTGCTCTCAGCTCAGAGTCGTTGAGTAGTGTGTCAGAAACAGTCCCCTAGCCAAGGGCTCTGGCCTTTCCCTTCCCTTCTCCCTCCACTTTGGCAATTCGGGAAAATTCAGAAAAAAAGAAGCAGCAGTAGAGAGGAGAGATGCTCCCTGAACTGGTTTTTGGCCTTCCTCGGGCCAGGCGGGGAGCGGCGCACCTGCTTCTCCCCGCCTTCCCGGGGCTGGCCCGGGGCCTGGGAACAATTTCAGGATGCTGAGACGCAGGAGCCCCCGGCCAGGGAGACGCTGCTCCCACCTCCTCGGGACTCAAGCCATTGCCTCACCAGGTAAGGGCGTCCCAGGGAGACACGGAGGATTGGTGTAGGGCTGGCGGGAGGAGGGAAGTCAGGGAGGGAGGGTCAGGGCAGAAGAGAAAGATAAATGCGCTTTCGTGGGGCGATTTCTTCCGCTGTGTGGTCCCTGGTGGTCCAGGCGAGGGAGGGACGCTCAGGCAGGACCAAGTTCTAGAAGGGCTGCTTTAGAACACCCGAGCCTTCTCCCCAGGGATGCGGAGAGGAGGCTCGAGGCTGGGGAGGCGAGGAGATGTGAAGAAGGAGAAGGAAAAGAGAGAACTGATTTTCTCCAAGAGCCAAGACCAACGTGATTCCTTTGCTGTGGTCCAGTGTTGGTTCATTCCTCACGGGGGGGGGGGGGACCCCGACGTCTGTCCCCTCACGTGTGTCTCCGTGTGCAGGTGGAATTCAGACCTGGGTGTTTATGAGGCTGCAGGCACCCTCTGACAGAGGGCCTTTCTCTCTGTGTTCTCACCCTGACGAAGGAGAGTTCTAGAGGGCAGGGCAGTATATGTGCGTGTCCCCTGCTGCCGGGGCCGGCTGAGGGGGCCCCTGGGACATGAAGCCTGCCGCCCACATGCTCTGCTGCCTGCAGCAGAGGGAGGACCCACATACCTCTGGGTTCCCTCCTGTCCGCCCCCCACCTTCCTCGTGTCTAACACGGTCTCGGGCAGACAGGAAATGCGTTTTTGCTTGCACCCTCTGCTTCCCAGGTTCTCTGCGCTTTAACGAGGGTCAGAATCCTGACTCCTTCCCGAGCCTTCCATACAGAGTGGGACAGTCGTATTCCAAAAGCCCGGTGGGCTCTTTGGAGGAAGCCATGCTAGATCTCTACTTGTCATCAACTAAGCAAGGCCTCACTAACTTGGGAGGCCCAGAGCATCTTGAAAGGGTTAGGTGGTGAGGGTCGGATCATCGCAGGTACAAGGAGTCCCGGGGCGAACTGCCAAGGGACGAAGTTGGGGAGGACCCCTCTTTGCCCACTCACTCCACGAGGACAGGGACTGTGGGGTCTTGGCCATGGTTGCCGCCCAGCACCACATTCTAGGAGCTCGTGAATCGTCTTTTGCCAACATTAATGGAAAACACACCTCCCGTCGGTGCTGGGGGGTCCAGGAGAGTGCCGGCCAACAACAGAGCTTTCTAAGGGGGTGGAAACGTTCTCTGTCTCTACAGTTCAACGGGCAGACGCCGGCCACAGGGGCCGGATGAGGATCTAAACCGTAGTTACTGGGGCTGAGGAACTGATTTATTGTATCGTATTTATTGTCTTGCAACTGCTTTCAATTTACATGTAAATAACTACAGGTGACTACTGACCACCAGGGCTGCCGACACAGGTCTAGGTGGTAGTTAGCATCCGTACCCAGGGATGGCTCATTCTGCAGCAAGCCGGGGGCAGCCGGCCCGGGGCTAAGCCACTCTCCCCTCCCGGAGCCCAGAGGGGCTTGAAGAGGGCAGGGGGGAGGGGGACTCCTACTACAGCAGGCTTAATGCTCCACTGGTTCTCCAGGACACCTGTAGATTCGTTATGTTGCTCACGTTTGGAGACAGAGAGAGAAAGAGAGAGAGATGGAGGGAAGGAAGGAGGGCGGGAAGGAGTGGGGGGGTCCACACCACACAGCAGCAGGAGCGATGAGAGAGACGTGGGACCCACAGGAGCCGGCAAATGATGGGCTGTTGGAGGACCCGGGGGATCAAGATCATTGGGAGGCTCTGGACCGGCGGGCACCTTCCTTAGAGAGGGCGCGTGAGAGGAAATGGATAGGGATGCATGGGGCGTCCATGTCAAGGGCAGAAGTACAGGAGGCCTGCACAGGTTACGGGTTCTCAGTGCCAAGTTTCGCAGGACACAAGCTACGTAGAAGAGAAATAAATGTCATCCACACCTCCTGAGGTTCGGTGCTCCTAGCACGTGGATCGTGAGACCAGCTGCGGGCTTGGCGATTTTATTTGCCCCATCTATGAAGGATAAAAGTCACCCCTCCCACCCTGCCCCTCTCCGTCTCCCTGAAGATCTCACTGCAATCCTTCAGTCGACACGGACTGGTGCAGTTCCTACGACCTGCCGGCTCTGATCTCAGAGGTAGGGATGGAGCAGGAAATAAGACAGATAATAAATAAAATCGCGGGGAATTAAAGCAGAGAGAGATGACAAAGTGGTTAAGAGACCCCCTTGACACCGGGTGGTTAGGAAGGGCTCACTAAGGAGGTGACATTTCTTTTTATTTTTTTAAAAGATTTTATTTGAGGAGCACCTGGGTGGCTCAGTTGGTTGAGCGACTGCCTTCAGCTCAGGTCATGATCCTAAAGTCCCAGGATCAAGTCCCACATCGGGCTCCCTGCTCAGTGGGGAGCCTACTTCCCCCTCTGAACCTCCCCCCTTTCATGCTGTCTCTTTCTCTCTCTCTCTCAAATAAATAAATAAAAATTTTTAAAAAAAGATTTTATTTGAATCTCCCTGATGGCTAGTGATGTTGAACATTTTTTCACGTGTCTGTTAGCCATTCGTATGTCTTCTTTGGAGAAGTGTCTCTTCATGTCTTCTGCCCATTTTTTGACTGGATTACTTGTTTTTTGGTTGTTGAGTTTGAGAAGTTCTTTATAGATCTTGGATACCGTCCCCTTATCTGCAGTGTCATTTGCAAATATCTTCTCCCATTCCATGGGTTGCCTCTTTGTTTTGTTAACTGTTTCCTTTTCAACATCCTGAGCCATCAGGGAAATTCAAATCAAAACCACACTGAGATACCACCTCACACCAGTTAGAATGGCAAAAATTAACAGGGCAGGAAACAACAAATCCTGGAGAGGATGTGGAGAAAGGGGAACCCTCTTCCACTGTTGGTGGGAATGCAAGTTGGTTCAGCCTTTTTGGGAAACAGTGTGGAGGTTCCTCAAAAAGTTAAAAATAGGGTTACCCTATAGCCCTGCAATTGCACTACTGGGTATTTACCCCAAAGATACAGATGCAGTGAAAATAAGGGGCACATGTACCCCAATGTTCATAGCAGCAATGTCCACAATTGCCAAACTGTGGAAGGAGCTGAGATGCCCTTCAACAGACGAATGGACAAAGAAGATATGGTCCATGTGTATAATGGAATATTACTCAGCCATCAGAGAGGATGAATACCTACCATTTACATGGATGTGGATGGAACTGGGGATTATGCTGAGTGAAATAAGTCAAGCAGAGAAAGACGATTATCATACAGTTTCACTTATATGTAGACCATAAGGAATAGCACGGAGGACCACAGTGGAAGGAAGGGGGAAATGAAGGGCGGGTGGGGTGGGGGGAATCAGAGGGGGAGACGAACCCTGAGAGACTGTGGACTCCAGGAATCAAACTGACGGTTTCAGAGGGGAGAGGGGTGGAGGGATGGGTGAGTCCGGTGACGGGTATTAAGGAGGGCACAGATTGCACGGAGCACTGGGTGTTCTACAAACAATGAATCATGGAACACTGCAGCAAAAACTAATGACGTACTGTATGGTAACTAACATAACATTAATACAGTAAAATAAAATGAAAATAAAGAAATAAATAAAACTCTTCTGAGACAGGTTTAAAAAAAGATTTTATTTATTTGAGAGGGAGAGAGAGGGAGAGAGAGAGAGAGAGAGAGCACAAGCAGGAGGGAGGGGCAGAGGTAGGGGGGAAGCAGATTCCCCGCTGAGCAGGGAGCCCGATGCGAGGCTCGATCCCAGGACCCTAAGATCATGATCTGAGCTGAAGGCAGACGCTTAACCCACTGAGCCACCCAGGTGCCCAGGAGGTGACATTTAAGAGCCGAATCCCAGGACCTTCCCACGAAGGTGAAGATTGGGACGACCATTCCCAGCAGCGGGAACAGATGGCAGGAAGCCCTAGGGGTCGGAGGACTAGAGGACCAACCCGCTGGGGGACAGAGAGGTGTGAAGGGCAGCCAGAGAAACGGGAACTGCCCCACTGTGTGGGGACTTGAGGCCAAAGGCTGTCGTTTTGATCTGATGCCAGGTGTGATGGAAAGTCCCCAAAGGGATTCATGTAGGCAGAACGACATGACCCAGGTTCCACTTCTAATAGAGCATGGGCTGCCGCGTGGGGAACTTCAGGAGAAACAGTAAAACTGGGTTTCTGGGCAGGCTTTCAGCACAAGCTCCCATCGGCCAGAAGCCTTCGAGCTTCGCCTTCGCTGGGCCACCGCAGGAGCCAGAGCTCGGCTCTGCCGCCACGGCCCCTTCTCCCACTTCCGCCTCTGGGAGGCATCGGGGCGAATTCAGAGCATTACCTCCTCCCTCCCTCCCACACCCCAGGTGGAGGGAGGGCCCCTGCTAACTGCTGGGGAACCTTGGTAGTGAATGATGTCAATGATATAGCCAGATGCACTAACAGGCCATATATATATATATATATATATATATATAATTTCTCACAGCAGTTTTAGGTATAGAGAGTTCCCACATATCCCTGGTGGCCACGCAGAAGCAACCCCCACCACGATCAGAAGTTTGCACCCAAGGGTACATTTGGTGCAATCAATGAACCTACACGGACACATCCTTATCCCCCAAAGTCCACAGTTTACACACTATGGGTTTGGATAAACGCAGACTATAACAATGTATATGCACCATTAGAGCCTCCTACAGAATCATTTCACTGTCCTAAAAATCCTCTCTGCCGGGGGGGGGG
>CM052799.1:12569629-12635134 GCA_028533885.1 Nasua narica
ACCTGTTTAAAATAAGAATAAAGCTATTCATACGAGCTGTGCTGAAGCAGGCCGCTAGGTTCTCTAGTTCTCTAGTTAGCACAGCAAACCCGAGCGCGAAGGGCAGCGTACTGAGGGAGAAAGAGTCTGTCCAGCACAAAAATAAATAGGCTGTGGAGTCAGGACGTGACTGCTGGGGGAGCGGACCATCCTCTGAGTGACTGTAGTCAGTGTCCCGGGGGTACGCACCACAAGGGGCCCCTGCTCTCCGGGAGAGCCAAGTGGTTTTCAAGCTGTAGCTGGTCCCCTGCTGGGCTGAGTGACAGAGGTTCACCAGGGGGCTTGGATGGAATGTTCCAGGCCTTTCGCAGGAAACACAGGAGTGGTTAGCTGCACGGGATGGTGGTGACACCATCAGCTGGCCGGTCTCCATGGCATCCCGGGAAAGCACTCAAGATAAGACCCCAGACTGCTTTGGATTCTCTTCTGCTATTTTCCTTCTTGTGGTAAGCCACGCATCTGGATTACCCTTCCCAGAGGAGAGAGTGGGCTCCAAGGCGGGATAACTTGCTCTGGAATAATCCTCGGGCCGTGTGGCACACCTGGGAGGACAAGCGTGAGGCTAGGGAGAGTCTCTGGGATTCTGGCTGCTTTCTACCTCGGTGCTGAGCACAGTCAAGGCCTCGGCCCCTGGGAGATGCAAGGACCCTGGTCATTTCCTGCCAGAGGCGGCTGCTGCTCCAAGGGAAGAGTGCAAGAGGTTCGGCTTCTCTCAGTGTTGATCTCTTGGGAAGGTTCTGTTCACCACCCCCTCCCCCGCCCTGCCTAAACTGACTGCAAGTGGCCAAGCCCCCTGTTTGAGGGAAAGTTCCGAGCCCATCACGGAGGTTACTTCCCCCTACCTCTGCCCCACAAGTCGCCTCTGCTGGGTGGTGGCTGCGGGGTCTGCACTGGTCCCGGCCTGGGGGCCTTGACCTGTTCTCGAGCTCTCAACACCAGCCCGACCAGGCCTGTGGGGGACAGGATGAAGCTTCCTTGTGGTGTGACTTGACTGGCCACCAGGGACCAGCTGAGGGACGGGCTGGGCCCAGCGCTCGGATCCCCAGACACCCTGCCCGGCGCACTCCCTCATCCCTGGCTAGAGCGGGCCCCCCCGGCAGATGGCCTGCTCACCTGTGAGGTGGCTGAGTCTGGACCTCAGGCTCTGGCCTCTGTGAACAAGGCCCCAAGAGGCCATCGAAGGTGAGCTCCCTACGGTGGGAGGAGAAAAGGGCCACAGACAACAGGAAGTGGGCAAACGGGGTGCCCGGGAACAGACGGGTGGGGAGTGGGGGCCACGAAGCGAACTCAAAGCAGACCCATGAATCATGTCTGTCATACGTGACTTACCAGACAGTTTTGTTAGGAAGGCCCTGATATTTGGAAGTGGTTCTAACCCTGACTGTGATCGTTAGTAAACACGTCTGCGGACGAGGCCGCAGCTCTTACTTATACAGAGACAGCCCAGGAGCTCAGGAGTGAGTCCTAAGGGCCACACACGGGGCTGCCTTGAGGTCACGACGTCGCCGTCCACACAGACGGCTGCTGCAGGACACGTCCTCCCTGTGGTGGCTTCGGTTTCCCCGAGCATGTTCGGGTCTGATTTCCAGGCCGATGTTTTCAACTACTGAGGGGCCTGCCTGAGGGAAGGGCTTGCGTGAGGACAGAACTTCCCAGACAGAAGGGCCGAGAAGAAAGTGCACCTACAGGCCCCTGCAGAGTTGCTGTGCTTTGGAGCAACCCTGAATTCAGTGGGGCAGGAGGGGACAGAGGCCTGGCGGGAAGGGGCTGGTGGGGGCCTTGGGAGAGGCCGCCCCCCGCTGCTCCAGGCGCCCTGACTCTCACGACGGCCCTGTGGCCTCCTCTTCCCGGGAAGAGGGCCTCGCGGCCTGAGGACTCCCGGGTCTGGCCAGGACATCCCGGCGCATGGTCACCCAGGACGCCTGGCCCCTGCTGGGCAGAGGGCAGCACTGCTCTCCGAGGGCAGAAGCTGGGATCGCTGACTCTGGCCCGTGCAACTCTCCACGGGAGGCCGGGAACCAGTGTGGCTCCGGGAGAGGCCGAAGGTCTCCTGAGTGTTTAAACCTTTGGCAGAGTGTCCCTTTGGGTGTGAGGACAGTTGGGTCCCTAATCCCTGGAAACGTTGCTTGAGCCCCTGAAAGCCGTGGGGGCTGAGAGTGATGGTGCATAGCGCTGAGTATCGCGCTCCAGACGGCACGGTGCTCAAGGGCGGCCGGAGGCCTGTCTCCCAGAGTCACATGTTGGTCACATTCGGGGAGGCTGTTTTTTTTTTTTTTTTTAAGTGCTTTATGTGGCAGGTGAGCAAGAGTAGTGTTTCCTGTGGATAAAGTGAAGCTACGAGAATCTAGACTCCAGGTGCTTGAGGCTACGGGAAGTCACTTCCATCATAGATCACGGGCCTGTCAACCGTCAAGTGATAAAACACTTTCTTGGAGACAAACCTGAGGAAACAGAAGTGGAAAAGGAGGGCGTCACTGGGAGCGCCGAAAGCCGGGGGGCCGCGGTGGCTGCTGGGGCCTGGCTGGGTGAGCGCGGGGGCCGCGTGCGTGCGGGCTGGTGGGGGAGCCCTCCGGGGGGGCGGAGGCCCGGGCCCCTCACCCGGTTTCCTGTCTGTCTGGCAGAGCTTCCCCCGGGCAAGGGTCTGGGGAGCCTTCCCTGAGGTTTGGTACCCAGACACACAAACACCTACTCTGAAGCTGCGGGAGGACGTGGGGGCTGCAGGGGGGGCGGCGCAGGGAGTGGACTCCGCCAAGAGGTTTCTGGGGGAGGCAAGTCTGGATTTCAGCCCCGTCGGGCACCAGAATCCATTCTGCCACCTACAGGTTAGAAATCTCTGGCACGGAGTAAGGCCAGGTTGGGTCACATCACCGTGGCCGCTTCCGGGAATTAGGGGCCTGCCTGGGGCATGGGACTGTGTTCCGCCCTCAGCGCGCCTCCCCTCGGCCTCTCCAACAGCTCGCTGGGAATCTTGGGGACATGGTGACAGTGCTCACTGCCTCTGCAGAGACGGGGCTCAGGGGCTTTTGGATATGCTGGGCCTGTGCCCCATGAGTCCGGCTAATTCACGGGATGTTTGTGCTCATGGGGGCGTGCAGGGGAGGGGTGGGAGAGGGGGAAAGTGGGAAGCTCCTTCTCTCAGCGCCTCCTTTGGCGGATAGCCTTGGCCACAATCCCTAGGCGTTCAAGGCCGGGAGGCGCTGAGGGGTGCGGCACAGCTCTCCCCTAGAGTATCGCAGACAGTTACTCCGCCAAAAGCCAAGTATGCTGGGAAGGGTCCCCGTGGGTGGGGGGTCGCTAGCTCAGGGCCCCACGCAGGGATGTGGCTGGGTGCTGGCCAGGCAGGGCTCCTAAAAAAGGCGGCCCCAACAAAGGGCTTATCCTGAAGCCAGAAGACACCAAAGGGATGGGTCCCAGCAACCTTAACTGTCCCGTCTCATGTCTCCATGAAGTGGGGGCCCAGGCTCCTGGCAGATCTCGACCAATGTGTTCCTCCCCTCAGTTTCCTTCTTCAGCTCCCCCTCCAGCCTGTCTCCCTACCTTCCCAACCTCCTGCCCCCCAGCCCTTCATTCCTGGACCTGTATCTGGGGGCTTCAATGCAGTATTTCCCAGAGACAGTATACACTGCTCCCACTGCCATGACAAGAAGGCCTAGGGGCTCCCCTACACAGCTCTAGTCCTGGCCTTTATTTCTTGCTTGTTTGCCCATCCATCCATCCATTTATCCATTCACCCATCCATCCATCATCCATCATCCATTTATCCATCCATCCATCCATCCATTTATCTATCCATCTATCCATCCATCTATCTATCCATCCATTTATCCATCCACCCATTTATCTATCCATCTATCCATCCATCCATCATTCATCTATCCATCCATCCATCCATCATCCATCTATCCATCCATCTACCCATCCATTTATCTATCCATCCATCCATCCATCCATCCATCCATTTATCCATCCATCCATTTATCCACCCATACATCATCCATCCAACCATCCATCCATGTATCCATCCATCCACCCATCCATCCATCCATGTATCCATCCATCCATCATCCATCTATCCATCCATCCATCCACCCATCCATCCATTTATCCTTCCACCCATCCATTTATCCATCTATCCATCCATTTATCCATCCATATATCCATCATCCATCCATTTATCCACCCATCCATTTATCCATCCATCCATCATCCATCTATCCATCCATTTATCCATTTATCTATCCATCTATCCATCATCCATCCATCCATCCATCCATCCATCCATTTATCCATCCACCCACCCACCCATCCATTTATCCAACCATCCATCCATCCATCCATCCACCCATCCATCCATCTACCCACCCAATCATCCATCTGCTCACCTACCCTTCCTTCTTTCCTTCCCTCCTTCCTTTCTTCCTCTCTCCCACCCTTTCTCCCTCCCTCCCTCCCTCCTTTCCTTTCCCTGTTTTTACTGAGCCCCTCCTCTGGGCTGGGCAGTGGGAGCCTGGACATCTGAGAGAGGCAGGAGGGCATACTGGTTAAGTCCAGAGCCTGAAGGCAAGCCCTCTGGGTTCCAACATGGCTCTACCACCACCAGCTGTGTGACCTGGGAGTGTGTTACCTCCTGGTCCTCAGTCCCTTAGCAGCAGCAGGAGGACACGGTAGTTCCTACGACATGGATGTGCCGTGGGGCTTAAGTGAGTCAGTGAGAGTGGAGGGCTGTGGAGTCACGGGACACGCGCTGAGACTGTAGGCATTAGCCTGTGTCTCATAAAATCTGTAGCAGACACTAGACCACCACAGTATAGGGCTCTTAAGAAAAAAAGGAACTATTAATAATAAATTACTGATCATTGAATAGTCTCTTTCAAACGTCCACCTCTGTTCTCGCGGCCAGGTGGCAGGTGAACTCTTCCGGATGCTGACAGGTGAGGTGGCCCTACCTGGAAAAGGTGTTGTCGAAGATGAGCATGTAGATGCCCGGCGTGCGGACTTTGAGCTGGCCCTGGATGTTCTCCTTGTGGGAGCTGCACCGGGTCGTGGGGATCAGGACCTGGGAGGGAGTGCACATCAGAACAAGTGTCACAGAAGCCGACAGGGCCTATGGGTCCTCTGGGCGGGTCCTTTATTTTGGGGAGGGAACTAGGCCCAGTGAGGCTAGGGTTCCTGTCCGAGGTCACAGCTGAGCAAGGCTGGGGCTGGGATCAGCCCCAGGACCGGGAGGGTGTCTGGAATCAGTCCTGGGAGTTGGGGGTGGGGGGGCTGGGATCAGTCCCAGGAGTAGGAAGTACATCTGGGATCAGCCCTGGGAGTTGGGGTGGGGCCTGGGATCACCCCTAGGAGTCGGGAAGTATGTCTGGGATCAGCCCCAGGAGTAGGAGGGGTGCCTGGGATCAGCCCCAAGACCTGGGGGGTGTCTTCCACATTCCCTGCATTTGCTGGTAACCTGTGGAAGGGGAGGAGGCTGTGGGCATGAATTTCACCGTCAGCGCCCCGGAGGAGCGGTCCCCAGCCTGCTCGGACCACAGCCCATGCCACAATGTGCCACCACCTGGAGGAGCAGGCCTTCTTTGGCTTCAGGAAGCCGGGGTGTATTTGACGTGAAATCTGTCCGTCTGGCTCCTGTTGGGCCTCGAGCTGCCCGGGGAAAGGGGTGCCTCACAGGACCGGCCGAGCCCCCGCCCACCCCCATCTCTCGAGCGCTTTGTGAAGCCGCGGCGCCCTGCCCGCTCTGGCCTAACAGACCCGGCCCCACCCGTGGCTTCTCACTCGGGCCCAGCAGGCTGCCTCTCCGGCCGCCCCCCGCACGCGCACGGGCCCCACGGCCCTCTCATCTTCGCGGCCATAAACCTCAGCCTCCTATTTACCCTCTGCCTTCCCCAAGACTGAGAGGTTAGTCCCAGGAAATAGCTGTTTTCTCAGGACACGTTCTCGGGGCCTCCCTGTCGGGGGGCAAAGCGGAGCACGGGGTGAGCGCTGGAGGGGGCCGGGGGTGTGCGTGGGAGGGTCTCTGGATGGCCAGTCTTTCCCACGAGGGCAATGTCTGCCACCTGCTGACCAACTAAGACACAGCGTAAAACTAGACACGGTCGGGCAAGTGAGGAAATGGGAAATAAGACAGAGCCAACCGAAACTCAGAGATTCCACAAGTGATCAGTAATACCCCAGTGGGTCTGGTTTCAGAAAGCATCCTTCAGCTGTGGAGGGCTGACTACACGTGAATGACCACACAGACCAGAGGCTTCGCAGACCCCGGCTAACACCTTAGCACCTTGGGAGCTCCTAGTGTGGCGGGCTGCCCCACAAGTGGGCATTTTTATTCTTTACAAAATTAAGGGCTGCTCCTTTCTCAGAAACACAACGTTGTGAAATTCCGTTATTTCTTCCCTTTAAACATTTTTCATCGGGCACGAAATGACTGAATCCAAAATGCTTCTAACGACGCGATGGCTTTTTCAACTGACACTTGAATACAGAGGTACATTTCTGGAAACCCTACGCGTTGGCCACAGGGTTCCTAAAGTGAAGTTAAGTTTCCACAAAAGGTTCTGCCCTCAAAGATCTTGTGGTTTCACAGAGACAACAGACAAAAAAATCTTCAGTTATAACAGTGAGCGTGTCACGAGAGGAGAATCGGGAGGGGTGCCCATCCCAGCCCTGGGGGAGCAGGGGCAGGGGAGCCATCCTGGAGGAGGTGACGCTGAGTTTGGATGAGTTAGGTAGTTCGAGACAGGCCTGGCTGTCCCAGGCAGAGGGGAAAACATCTTCAGAGACATGGGAGAAGAGCTAAGATTTACTCTCCCAAGAGATAACCAAAACTAGACAAAATAGATAAGATACTGGACATCGGCAATGGAGGACAGTGACCTCTGAGGGAACAAGTGGGCCCCACAACCGCCCCGGCTCACCGCTTTGAGACAAGAAGGAAGCAACCACCAGAGGGGACGAACAGAAAACAAATAGTAAGATGACAGACTCAACCCTAACCTGATCAACAAACACATTAAACAGAAATAGTCTACAATCGCAAACAAAAGGCAAAGATGATCAGGTTGACCCAACCCCTATCATGCCCATAAAAAAAGACAATTTAAATATAAAGATACAAATCGGGGCGCCTGGGTGGCTCAGTGGGTTAAGGCCTCTGCCTTCGGCTCAGGTCACGATCTCAGGTCCTGGGTTTGAGCCCCGCATCGGGCTCTCTGCTCGGCAGGGAGCCTGCTTCCCTCCTCTCTCTGCCTACTTGTGATCTCTCTCTCTCTGTCAAATAAATAAATAAAATCTTTTAAAATTTTTTTCTAAAAAAAAAAATAAAGATACAAATAGCTTAAAAGTAAAAGCATGTAAAAAGATACACCGCGGTACCACTAATCCAAAGAAAGCTGGACTGGATACATTACTCAGACAAAATAGGTTTTCTGTCAAGAGATGTGGCCAGGGATAACTTCATGACAAAGGTGTTAATGCATCAGGAAGATGGACCGATCCTTCACATTTATGCCCCTAATGAGAGCTTCAGAGACACGAAGCCAGAAGTCGTAGAATTCCAAGGAGATATAGGTAAATTTACAAGGAGTGGTCATATATTTCGATACCCCTCAATGACTGATGCAATAATAGACAGGAAACTCAGTAAGAAGATGGAAGCCTTGAAGAACAGCATCAACTAACTCAACCCAAGCGACATTTATGGAACAGGCCACCTGACCGTGGTAGGACACACCTGCCTTGTGCACTGGGAACACCCAGGTAGGCCATCTCCTAGGCCGTCAAAAACAACAACAATAACAACAACAAAGCTACCTCCTAGTTAAAAGGAGTTCAGTTATATGGCCCGTTTTCTGACAGCAATGGAATGAAATTAGAAATAAACACATCTCTGGAAAATAGCAATATCTGTCAACTAAAGAACACACTCTTAAATAACACATGGATAAAAGAGAGTTCAAACATGAAAAGGGAGATCCCCCAGGCATGGGCGACAGAGTGCGGAGTGTGTTCCTGATACCACAGGACATTTGCACTGGCTGGGAGCTGGCGGTGGTAAGGGAGTAGGAAGGGCCTGAGACAAGCCTGGAAGGGAAAAAGATGCCCGAGGACCCACTCTGGGTAGGATCTAGGGCTAGCCACTTCTGCGGTTGGTCTCATTCTTTCCCATTAATGTTCCATCGTATTCTGATTCCCCCCGGGACTGAGAATTCTGGCAGGTTGGCAAGGTTGGATCTGCTTCCAGGGTCCGTAACCTAACGATTCTGAGCCTGGACACTCCAGCAAGCACAATGGGGAGCAGCCGCTGGACAGGAAGGCTTGCTGTTTACACAGGGGCCTCTGGGCGCCCCACCCCTCAACCTCGGCATTTACTGCCTTGATTGCAAAGCAACAACCGAGAGCTTATTAGGCAGGTCCCCCGAGGAGGGTATGTCTAAGACAATATGCTTCATTTTTCTTAGGACGTTCTAGACTAGACTTTTCATTCATCTCAGCTCCGGTTTTCCCACCATGGCCAAAACCTATGGGGTCTTCTCTGGTGCCAAAGCTCACGCGGCTGAGGTGGTGGGGAGCTGATGGGGGTCTCTGGAATAAACCTGAGGCCAGGTCTCCGCTGGGTGAGCTCTGGGAGTGCCTCCCACCAGCCTCCGGGGCCCGGACGGCCGAGCCCTCATTCATGCCGTGTGTCTGCAAGAGGCCCAAGCTGGTTTGACAGTTGGATGGGCTCCCGTGGCCCGGGGCTCTGGTGCAGAGCAAGGGTTCCATGCTCGATGGAAGAAGTGAGTCACAAAAGGCTACACAAACAGGTTGGTGGTTGCTGGGGGGTGCGGGCTGCAGAGTGCTCGTGGGTATAGTTTCTTTGGGGGGGATGATGAAAATGATCTAAAATTAGAGTGGCGACAGTTACAGAATGCTGTGAATGCACTGTATATCTTGCATGGGTCGATTATTTGGTATACGAATTCTATCTCAATGAAGCTGTCTAAAAAACCACAAAGCCAGGGGTTCTTGCTCCCTGCCCTGGTTCCTCCTCTGACTCCCTGCGGTCCCGGGTGGGCTGTCGAGTTTCTCTGGCCAAACGTGGGTCCTCTGCCTGGAGAGAGGGTAGGACCTGGGCCCTGCTCCGCGCTCTGTCCCCAGGCTTCAGGACAGAGTCGGCAAACACGGGTAGCCTCAAGTCTTGCATGGACCGTCTCTTCAGTTAAGTGTCTTCCCAAATTCCCAGCCTCTAATCTCAGTGCTGAGGCCCGACCTTGACTGAGGGAAGGCTCTGGAGAGGCGGTGGCCCCGGGGAGCACGGCAGTGTCTGCAGGGTGCTGCCGGACACGGGGTTGGCCTCGTCCGTGTGGCTCCCGCCATGTCTCCTGCTTTGGCCCAAGGCCTCCACCCCTGGTGGCTGTCCCCCGGGTGCCTGCCCCCCCCCCCAGCATGACACTCTCTATCCAGAACCGTGGTCGTCTGTTCACTGTGGGGAGGGGGGGCTCTCTCCTCAGGGGTGAAGGCCACGCTGTCCCTTCTCTTCTGAGCTCTGGCGGGCGCCAACAGAGCCCAGGGCTGAGCAGAAGCCCGGCAGGTGACTCTGAGCAGACCGCAAGCCCCTTGTGTCTACACCTCCACAGTCATGCCCTTAAGCGCTGTCACTTGCTCTGCACATGGTTTCCTGTAAGGCCCAGGCTGGTCAGGGGATTCCAGGGGGATCCTAGGGGAGCCCCCCGGACAGAGGCTGAGGACGTGGCTCTGGGAACAGGTTCCTAGGCCGAGGTCCGTCCACAGCTCCTCAGGCACTAAAAACAGCCACCCCACGGCTGGCTGGTGATGCTGGGCTACGGAGGCAGTCTGCCCTTGACCGCCCAGCTCTCTCACCCTGTACACGGGCTCCTTCTGCCCCCTGGCGTCCACTCTGAGAAACACACTGGCAGTCCTCACCCCCAGAAGCTGGAGATGAGGAAGGCTCCTCCCCCAGGTCTCTGAGCCCCGAATCCTGGTAGGAACCACAGGGATCTCCCAGGGCCATGAGGATTTGCTGGGTGAGCGACCGAGCAAGGGGAGAGGCCCGCGGCTCGGCCACATGTGGGCAGGTGGCACGGCAAAGGCGTGGACACCGGCCTGAGTCCCTTCTTCCTTTCCTGCCACCAACACCAGTGTCTAGTGTGGGAGGACGTGGTGCTGGGGCCTGGCAGGCCTTGGGGCGGGGAGGAGGAACCGCCAAGGCACAGAGGCGAGCTCCTGGTCCGGGCGGAGCTGACAAGCACGCTGGTCACGCTGCCGCTGGACCGGCCGCCCTGGGAAGCCCCTCGGCGCCGGCATCTCAGCTACCCCGTCCGGACCTGCTCCCACCCCGCAAGTCCCGGGACCTCTGGGGGCAGGGTCGGAACCTAGGAAGGCAGGGCTCCAGTGGGGAAAGCGGCCTGTGAGCCCCCCGAAAGGAAAGGAGGGGCAGAGCGGTTTCTAAGTAGGAACAAACACGCAACTCCACAAAACAAGGCCAACTCAAGGAGGCTAGAACTCGGTTTTCAGAATAACGGGCAGGGGACAGAAATGACAAAGCGGTCTCTACGATGAGCAAGTGCCAACAGGGCAGAGCGGCAGGAGAGCGAGCCAGACGCTCATCCCTGCGCCGAGCCTGCGGCTTCAGTTCCGGGCCGCGGCGCCCACATGCGGGAGGGACGCAGGGATATTCTGGCACAGGCTGCACAGGAGGCTCTCCTCCCACGTGACTTCGAGTTGCTCTCCCCCACCTTGCTTCTCGCCATCGCTGGAACGTGGAAGTTTCCAGGCGCTACAGCGGCCTGATGTCCACTCTAAGCTCCTGGCCGGCCTGTGTGTCCTCACCGGTCCTTCCACGAGCACTGGTTCAAATGGGACTCGAGTTTCTACCCCAACCAGCTCCGCCTCCCCTCGTACTGTACGGCCTCCCGCCGGGTCCTGCTCAACCTTCTGTCCTGGGCTCTGGCTCCCAACCCCTTGAGCTAGGCCGGTGGCTCTCAACCTGGGCCGCTCGCCAGACTCACCCAGGGGAGCCCGTGTCCCAGCCGCAGGGACTCCGACGGAGTGGTGTGGCTGTGGCCCCGGGAGGGGGTTTCTAACGTGGAGCCGAGACTGGGACCCGCGGTGCAGGCCATTGTCAGCATCCCACGCTTAGACTGTCTCAGGGTTTTACGGGCTGGGATCTGCCACCAAGACTTCGAGCCCCAGTGCCCCAGAGCACAAGGGCTAGGTGTCTCTACGGACGTCTCCGAGGTGAGATGCCGAACACCCCGAGCTCCTAACCCCCTCCGCGGTGACCCATTCTGGCTCTGCACAGCTCTGTCAAAAAATGACCCTTAAACCCGGTCGTGCATCTATATCCTCTAGGTGTTACCTGGTTAGCTGTCCCCAAGTCAGACAGAAGGTGACACAGGAGCAACCTTTAGACACCTGAAGACGGCACTCTCCAGCCTCTAGGCCTTTCCCTCTTCACACCGGCCAAGGCCAGGTGCTTTGCCTGCCCCGGGGGACGCAACCTAGAGGGCTTGTCCCCTGCTTTCTCCCTGTGTTCCTCTCACGGCTGTGGCCCAAACAGTCCAGGTGAGGCCTGCCCAGCAGAAGGCAGGACTGGCCGTGGCCCTGCGCTAGGAAAGGTGGGCCTGAGCCCCCTGCAGGGAGCCGGCTTACCTTACACTGATCCAGCGGGGTGTCCTCTGCCTCCTGGAAGACCACGCTGAAGGAGATGCTCTTGGGGTCGGAGGAGAAGACCCAGCTGATGGTGAGGCCTGCCTCGGCCACGGTGATGGGGATGACGCTGTAGGTACTGGACCGTACGAAGAGTTCCCTGTTGCTCTCCCCGAAGTTGGCGATCTCCTCCACCGTGAGGGGGAGTTTTATCCTAAAATCCAAATGCAGAGAGGGCCCTGATCAAACGGGCAACGGGCCTGGGTCTGCCAGTTGGGTCACCTGTGGCTCAGAGGCGGCCGGAAGCCCCGGGGAACCTTGCCCGGCGTGCTTGATTATGGGGGAAGCCTGGATGGGCAGCTCCCATCCATGGCGAGCACCGACCGGGTGCCGGGCATGGCGGTCGGCACCAGGGACACGGAAGTCAAACGTGGGGATGACCATCCCTGTCTGCATGGGGCTGGCACGTCCCCGCGGGCGGTTGGAGGTGAAGGCCGGCCTGAGTGCCTGTGGAGGGCAAGCGGCTACCGAGGCCTCGGCTTTCGGGAGCCCTCCTGAAGCTTCCGGCTGCCCAGCTGGCCCTCTCCTCTCTCCAGCTCCAGGCTGCCCTCTGGCATGGGCAGGAAGCACACCCATCACTAGAAACTTCCCGCCCTCTCAGCTGTCCCTCTTCTCAGCGGAAATCTGTGCCTGCTGGAAGTTTCCAAGGGGCACCCTGGCTTTTCTTACATGGGTTCCAATACCTGCCTTGCTTCCTGTCTGCTGTGGGGCTCACCCCCTTGTAAGCCTGAGGTTCCTCCTCTGCACGTCTGGGGTCGGGTGTGAGTGAGGAGTGCTAGGGGATGAGCTGGGAGTGAGCAACCCGTCCCTCCCCCTGCAGCTGCCTGTTCCGGACTGAGCGGCGCCCCCTCCTGGACGGTGCACGCTCGCGTGGCCTTGGGTGGTGGTGTGGCCTTGGGTGGTGGTGTGGCCTTGGGCGAGCCCCAGTCTCCTCAGCTGTGAACCGGGAAGGTGGGGGCCCGACCTGCTGGGCCCTCCGCTCGCAGGCTTCATGTGCCAGCTTCGCGGCTGCGTCAGGAAGCTCGATGCTCGCATCGCACGTGAGGAAGCCAAGATCCAAACAGATTGAGAAACTTGTTCCAGGCCCACCCAGGTCGGATCTGAAGCCACTACCTGTCCCCTATGCCAAACGGCCTTTCGTGGCCAAAATCTATTACTGTCTCCCTTAATGCAGCAGTGGAAACTAAAGCTCAGAGAGGTTAGGAAACTCGCCCAAGACTGCACAGCAAGTAAGTCATGGGGCCGAAGAGTTCTGTCTGCCTTCAAAGCTGTGGAGATGGATGGAAATATTCCCCAGGGCTATGCTAATGGGAAGAGTAGCCAAGGAGGAAAAAACCCAAAATGCTCTACAGAGCAGCCTTGACAAAGGTCATTCCACTTTTGTGAAGATTTAATTCGATGTCACGTTTTCCCACGTATTCACTGAAGTTTCATTTGTGATTATGGTACAAAAAGCCCTGTCCGATGTTCACAATTCTCAAGCATCCGAGAGTAGGCAGAAGGGTCCATTTTGGAAAAGTGGTCTTTCTCGTAAGGCGGAAATCTTACCGCCCGGCCGTGTGAGCAGTTACCCTGACAGAAGGCCCCACTGATGCTGGGCCGTTTTATAATTTTATGTTCCAGAATTCTCCCCCTGTACCCAGGCCTTTAGATTGTGCTTCTAGTCTTTTTTTTTTTTAACCTTTCTGGACCTTATCTGTTCACTGGGAAGACGATACTCAGTCTCCCCAGAGGAGAGGCTAACAAAAATCAAATCAAAGGTTTGCCATCTCTGCTCAAATACGATTTTTTTTTTTTTTTGAGAGAGAACACGAGTGCAGCGGGGGTGAGGGTGGGGTGGGGAAGGAAGCGGGAGGAGGGGCAGAAGGAGAGAATATTAAGCAGGCTCCTCGTCCATCATGGAGCCCAATGTGGGGCTTGATCCCAGGACCCCGAGATCATGACCTGAGCAAAAACCAAGAGTCGGACGCTAAACCAACAGAGCCACTCAGGTGCACCTCAAATATCATCTTAAATAAAACGAGCCCACTGTCTGCAGAACTCACATCATAAATGTAAATTCTGCTGATTTCCCTACTCTGCCCTGTCCCTCCACAGTCACTCTCCACATGGCAACCAGAATGATCTTTTATTCAAATGCAAATTACATTAAGTCACCCTTCTGTTCCAAACCTCACTTTTGGGCTCCCCTTTCTCTCAGATTGAAAGCCAAAGTCCTCATAATGGCCAATAAGGCCTGATGTGACATGATCCTCCTTCCCTCTCTGACTCAGTTTCTCTCCCTCTCTCTGCTTCAGCCACGCTGGCCCCTTCCCTGTTCCTTGAACATGGCAGTGGTGGGACGATTCTGTCCCAGGGCCTTTGCACTGACTGTTCCCTCTGTCTGAATGCTGTTCCCTCATAGAGCTGCATGGCAACTCCCTCCGGTCTTACCTTCTTAATGCCACTTTATTCAAGATCACGAATTCCACTCTCCCCTTTCTACTTTGTTTCTTTTCCACAGCTACAGAACCTTGTAACGCACCATGTAATTCACTTGTTTACTTACATCCATTGTCCATCCCTGCTGGAATATAAACTAAGGGCAGGGATCTTTGTTTTAGTCACTGATGTACTCCAAGGACCTAGAACAGACCATACCTGCTGCCTCCTAGGTGCTGAGTAAATATCTGTGAGTGAGGGAGTGAATCTACTCAGCGACTATTAAGCCATCATGCAGTCATTAGACACAACCCAGGAGAGAAAAAATAGGATACGTGAAAATCCGCAATGGTAAGTTTTAAAAGACTACGAAGGAAGACGCAGAATGTTTTGTGTAGAAAATAACGTACATATGTATTTTAAAAAACTGGAAGGCTCTACACTGAAGTGGTTTGCTTGTCTCTCTTTTTTTTTTCTCTTTTCTACAACGAAAAGGTACTGCTCTTACAGTAAGAAAATAAAACAAAGTTATTTTCAAAAAAGAATGCAGGGCACAGGCGTGAGGAAGGGATGGCTATGGGGGGCACGGGGAGCTTCTGAGGGAAGGAGGGAACTGTTCTCGGTCTTCACTGTGGTCACACGGGGCGACACTCTTCTGTTCTGGACCGGAGTGTCCCCACCCCCACCCCCTCCCCCGCGCAGAACGGGGGCGCGGAGCCAGCTGGGCTCGGAGGTTGACAGGACGACTGGTGATTACACGGTATTATTTATCAAGATCTAAGCACCTGACGGGGGGGAATTTACTGTACATAAATTGTACAAAAAAAAAAAAAAGAAAAGAAAAGAAAGCAAGCAAGCCACCATTGGTGCCAAGTCAGCCTGTGGGGTGCTTCCAGCTCCTCCTCCCCAAAAGTGACAGCCTGGGGAGTCCTGCTCGGGGACCTGTCACTTACATCAGCTCCCCGGACTTCAGCAAGCAGATTTCGGCATCTTGCCCCAGCGGCATGTCTTCACTGTCCTCAGGGGTTAGCGAGGTTGACATGATGTCCCTGAAATGTCACACGCAAGAACACATAGCCATTTAGCATCGGCACACGGAGTCCCGCGTCCTGGGGGCCCCAAGTCCTGGAGCCGTGTAGCCAACCTCAGAAAGCTCCGGTCCGTCAGTCCCAGAGGCCACGACTGAGGGTCCGGCAGACTGTCCAGGTAGGAGCACAGGGGCCGGGGCCGAGCAGGCGGGACCGGGAGAAGCCAACAGGGCTGCCAGGAGGGGTTTTTCCAGTGGCCACGGGGAGGGGCTGCCTGCAACTCAGACGGGCCACCCTCCTGTCCCACGCCAGCTGAGTGCGGTCGGCAGCGCCCCGGGGTCCTGCCTGGCCGGGACTAGCCGAGCCTGCTCTGGCCCATCTCTGGGGAGCAAGGACACACACCCAGGAAACGGCCTGGGCCCAGAGGGAGTGGTGGGACAGAGCTGTGGACAGACTGCACCGAAGCCACATGGCCTCTCTCGCTCACAACCCACGGTCGGCTGCACTGAGAGCCAGCGGTGGGGCCAGCCGGCAGGGCGGACGTGCCACGCTTCCCACCGTGCTCTGCGTGGGAAGTGCGACACGCCGGGGCCAGGGGCGGCGGGCACCACTCGCTCCTCCTCAGAGCCCCGGCACATGGCAACATGAGTTCGAGGCTCTAGGAGGCTCGGCAGCAAAGACGTCTACTGGACTTGAACTCCAGCGTTCGTGTGTTTATTCCATCGTGGAACGTTTTAAACTCCTACTCAACTGCTCACTCTGCGAAGGCAGACTGCAGTCCCCCTCCTTCATGGACAAGGACATGGGGGCCCTGAGGCGCAGGCCGGAGCCCCACGCCTGGCTCGGCCAATGGGCTTGTGTGATCTCAGGGGCCTCGAGCCCAAGCAGCTCGAGTGCCCAGGCCTGCTCAGGGGAAACTGAGTCCAGAAAGGAAGAACCATCTGCCTCATAGGCAAGTGTTAATAAGGAACATTCCCCACCTAGTGCAGCTTTTTGCCAGAATATCGCAATAACCCCCTCTCAATCGCCCTAGAGGGCTCTCCCCAGATGTCTCTGGGGTGAGGTCAGTGTGCCCCAGACTGCCCCCCTCTCACCCCTGACAGTACGCTTTGGGATCTCACCAGCTCAGCCCCGGGGACACTCGCCCGACCTCTGAGGCCCCGAGAGAACTCGAGTGAATGCAGTCCCGCCCCACACCACCCACTGCGGTGCCCAGAGATGTCCGCCCAGGTCCGTGCCGGAGACGGATGCGGGCATGGGCCCCACCCTGCGAGCGCTCCCTGACTCAGTCGGCCACACACACACACACACACACACACAGCGGCCCAGGAAGGGTCGGTGGCCGGCAGCAAGCATCCAGACCTCGTGCTCAGACCGCTCTGTCTCCGCCACCTTCACACCCACGTGGGCACCAAGTTCACGGCTCCCCCAGGAGTGCAGCTGTGACTTCTGCTGGAAAATGACAGTGCTGTCTGGGCTGCGTGGCACGCCACCCACGGGCACGCCTGAGATGGGCCCCGCAGGATTCCTGGTGAATTCCTGCGCTCGCGTGAGCTCAGGACCTAACCTAACACCGCCCCTGGGCCACCAGACTCCGGACAGCCCGGCGGCCATGCCCTGCTGCTCACAGAGCTTCTGCCCGGAGCGGCGGCCATCACCTCTGCTGGGAAGGGATCCCCGGCACACGCTGCTTGCATTTCATTGCCCTCAAGGGGTCGGGGCATCCCACCTGCCTGCGGGGAGAGGCTACAGATAGTCTACCACTGTCCGCGTCTGAGCCCGAGGCTCCCCACGCAGTCAGGAGAACCGGGACGCCCACCTGAGCCCCCGGGGGCCCTCCGTGCAGCGGCAGAAAGGGGGAGGGCAGAGCAGGCAAAATTCAGTGAGTCTCCCCTCGGGCCGTCCTGGCTGTCCCTCCGCTGTGGGGGCGGGAAGATCTGCCCTGTGTCACCGCGCGCCGGCAGGAATGGCCCCGTGTCTCGAGTCGGACAGGTACTGCCCAGGGAGAGGCCTCCGTCCTCCTGGGAAAGCGCTGAGCACAAGGTGGGGTGTCACTGGACCGTCCCTGATGTCTCTCTGCCATTTAGCTCCCCTGTCCCTGCCCCGTCCCCGTCTGCGGTGGTGCTGAGGCCACGGGGGCGGGGGGCGCTACTAGGGGTCGGCGCGGGGAGCCACCAGGGCTGCGGGATCACCAAACACCCCCTGGCACCCCACTGCCCGGCTGGGGCTGTCTGGCCACGGTAAGTGGGGGAGCCGTCTTCACGAACATCCCGCCCTTCGGGGGCTGAGCGCCGGGAGCCCCGAGCAGTGGGGGCTCCGTCTGTCTAGCTGGAGGTCCCTGGGGCTCCGGGGGCGGGGCGGGAGAGGCTGTGTGGCTCTTGGTGGGGTCCTCACTCCCAGGTGGTTCCTGTCTTGGTTTTATGACTAATTGTGGCTCTGGGTGCCCTTCTCTCCTCTGAGGTTGTTCTCCCTTCTCTACAGGGAGAAGGAGACGGAACCAGATGGACTCTGGGCTCTGCCCCTAGCCGTAGGCTCGGCTGGAAGAAGGCTGTAGGTTCTAAAGGACTCCTCCCTTGGCCTTCTCCAGGCTTCCCAAGGAGGGTGCGGCTAAGAATACGCCTGACCTGCCTGTTGCCACCGAGGGCAGGCCCGGTCCCTCGTTGTTCCTCCTCCTCCCCGGCCCAGCCCTCGACCTCCTCCCTGTTCACCTCCTGCCATGGCTCTTGAGACCACTGGCTTCCAGACCCCCATCCTTCTCCCAGGGGAAACAGAACCACAAAACGTCAGTGTAAGAGGCCGTGCAAGGGGTCAACTACACTCCCTCCAACCACGGGGGCCCGGGAGCCAGGACGCGCCCAAGGCCACTTAGGCCCGCCTCAGGCCATCTGCCTTCTCCCTTGTGCAAAGTGCAAACACCATACAAGAGAAAGATAAACAACATTCGACGGAACACACTCTGAAGCTGTAGTTGGTTCTCTCGCCCTTTCCGGCACGGAGGAGAAAAGATGTCCTAACCCTTCACTCCCTCCCCTCCTCCGGCTGCCCCTCTCTGGCCACAAGGACACACAAGCCCTCATTACCTGTGAGTAGGGGCTTCCTAGGGTAGGTCCCCAGCCCCGCCCGGCCCTGGCTGAGGCCCTGAGCGAGGCGGGCGTGGGTGGGTGGGTGACGCGTCCTGAGGGTAAGGATTAGGGGCACAGAGGTTTCTTCTCGATGGCTTTTCAAACTGTGGGTCCTGAATCAATTTAGGAAGCTATGACCCACACTAGAAGACGTCGAGGAGAAAATGCCTAAGCAGCAGTACACTGCGCGTTGTCGGGGGCAGTGTTGTGTCACGGGCCTCCTGCTTTGCCTTTGTGTCCCCACACACGTGCCGTGCTGGTGGGTAGTCAGGTAAAAGGCGCGTCTTACCAAGGGACAAGGGACGCAGTAGACAGGAAACTAGCTTGGGAAGGACCGGGAACAAAAGCATGGCCACTAGGGGGCACCCTCTCCCCTGCCAGCACCATTTCCTTCTGTTGCCACTGGGGTGTTTTCCTGAGAAGTTGAGACCCGTTCAGTGCTCACAGCGCCCTTCCCTCCTCCCCTTGCTCTGGCCATGCGAGCCTCCCGCTGGCGATGGGGACCGCTGACGGCCTGTCACCCTTTCCTGCCAAGCTCCCGTCTCTGAGCCCGGGGTCTGGAGAGCTGATCTTGTCTTGGGGCACACACGTCTGTTAAGTCCTGCCGCCCTCTGGTCATCCCGGCACCCGCCGGAGATCCTGCCCTGCACACTGTCTAGGCTCAGTCACCGTCCAACTATGTGCCCGGCGGTGAGCTGACTTCCTGTCCCACAGGCCCCCAAACGGAGAGCATGACCAAGGCCCCACTTGAGGACCACGTGAGTGAGGATGAAGTGGTGCCCGCGGACAAGCCGGATGGTGAGGCGGTCCCGGCAATGCGGTCCAGGGGTCCGTGCCTGCCTGGACAGGGGGGTCACGGGGGATGGGGTGGGGGTCCCCTGGCTTGGTCTCCACGGCTGGAATCTACCACAGCTTCCTCTCACAAACCAAAATGCCTCAGCTGCTTTTTCGTGTAGTTGCGGTACAACCTCAGCCCCGCAGACGGACCGGGGGCGCAGATCCTCTGGCTGCTGGGATCGTGGAGGAAAAAAAGATGCCTGGAAAGCCCCCGCGGCCCGCGCGTCTTGCTGACTGCCTTCCTCAGAGGGCTCCTCGGCCTCACGAAGCAGCACAGTGAGAAGGGCCGTTTGGCCCGACTACACAGGGGCCCCAGGCCCGCGCGGTCAGCAGACTGTTCTAGGTTTACAATGCACTGCCCGGTATAGTGGCCACCAGCCTTGCGGAGCTGCCTGAACTCAAATTCGCCACCATTTGAAAAAAAGCCAACCCTCTGGCCCCACCGCAGGGGCTCAATGGCCACCGTGTGGGACGGCGTAGACCCGGACAGGTCCGTCCTTGAAGACGGCGCCCGCGAGCGGCACGGGCTCGGAACGTTGTGCTGAGCCCACTCTCTGTGGGATCTGGGGGCCTTTTCCCATTTGACTCTTAAAAGTAAGTTCCTGGTAGTTTTTATTTTAGTCATTGGCTTCCTTTTTGCCTTTTAAAAACCGAGTGATGAAGGGCACTTCTGGTTATTTTGATTTCTGGTTACTTAGTAATCACAGTCCGACCGCAATACCCAAACCTGCACCCCAACTTCAGACCCAGGAGCCGGGCAGCACTGAGCACGCCTCCCCGGCTCTGGTCGGAGCTGCCTTCTGGTTGGGCTCTTTTTCTGAGGCTTTCGGTCCTATCTCCTCCTCCACGGGCCCCGTCAACTGCCAGCGCTTTGCAGTGAGGCTTCTGCCAGCAGCAGGAACTGCCTCAATCCTGGTTCCCGAGACTGACGTTCTGCCTGGGGCTCTGGATCAGAACGTCAGGGGTTCTGGAAAAGCGGGCAGGTCGAGGCACTCTGACTTCCAAGATAAACCTGCAGCGGGCGTGGTTGCTGCTTCCCGTCTAGCCTTCCCCCAGTTCTGGTTAGAAAACGTTAAGGTATTCCAGAGGAAATCTAAGACATGATTGGGCCGTTACCCTTGAGCAGTTTAGGGTTTCCTTTCAGGGAAAAGTAATGCCCTTGAAACACCGAGCACTACAAGCTGGCAGATACGAAGATACACTGGCACTAGGGGAAGTGGCTGAGATGAGGTTCCGGCCCCCAGGGGCTGCGTGGCTTCCTCCTCCAATTTGGCTGCAGGTGTTTCACTAGAGAACTTTCGGCCGGAGAGCGGTGATGCCAGATGCAGGCACGCTTTCACAGACACACGGTCCCGGGCTCCCCGCGAGCCCTCGAGCCTGCACGCCATCATGGAGGCGGCCAGGGTGAGGTCCGTTCTTCCCACGGAGTTACAAGTGCTTGTCCTTCTGAGACGCAAGGGCCTGGCCCCGTGAGCGTGTTCAACGAGGCTCAGGCTGGTCTCTGTGCTGGGAACCGGCCCCAAATGACCCAGGTGGCCTGTCCCTCGGAAAAGGTCCTCTCTCGAAGCACCAGAGGTTCTAAAATGAAAGGCTGGCTTGCTCCAAAGGGATGTCTTGCCTTAGAAGGTTTCTTTCAGAGGACGGGCGCTTTGGCCCACCCGCCCTGCCTGTTCACTCGGTCGTCGCCGCCGTCGTCGTCGTCTGGGAGCCCCGCATCCACCCACCTGTCTGGAGGCGCACACTCCACAGAGCCTCACGGCTGCTGTCCTCAGTGTCCCTCTGGCTCCTGCCTTCCGGGGCCGTCCTTCCCAGAAGCATCAGCACTTCTGGGGCAGGGAGGGCGACAACTAGGATTGTGCTGTCACCTGGTGGTCCGTATCTGGGGAGTTCCGAGAGTGAGGACAGCCTCAGGGAGCCAGAGGACTCGGAGTCAGGTGGGTTTAGGTGCCCGTCTGGCTGGCCGGTCCCCTAGGAGCACTCTGGGGCTCCGGCGACGACGACAGAGACCTGGGTTTGTTTCCTGGAAGCGCCGGTTTTTAGCAGTGTGCACGCGGGGCTGTCCATTTCGGCCGGGGCCCCCAGTGTTTCCGTCTGTAAAATGGGGACAGTATCTACTCTGCAGGGCTGCTGTGAGGATTCGGGGCTGACATGCGGGAGCTGTGTGCATACCCTGACCCTGGGCCACAGCACGGGCTTTGCATTGGTCCAGGCCCCGACGGCTCGGAGAAGACATGACGAGCGAAGGAGATGTTACGGTACAAATGCCGTAAGAGCCTTCAGGGGGCTGCCTGAGCCAGACCTACTTCTTGCCCCCCTTCATTTACAAGTAAAAACCCTCTGAAGTCCTGATGGGTGATAAGATGTCCACAGCCAGGCAGCAGGGAGGGCAGGATGTGTGAGCCACCGCTTTCCCATCTCTGACCCCCAAATTACGTGAGCGCAGGTTGGCCTGGTGGATTCTGATGTACGAGGCAGGGGTGGGGAGGGCTGGGTCTCTTCTATCGCCAACCAAGGGCTCTCAGAAGACAGTCAACGGAAACACGGACCACATCACAGAGGCAGACCTTGCTGCTTCGCATGAGCTCGCTTCTGGGACAAGGTGACAGAGCCTCTCCGCCGGTGAGTCATTTGTTTTCTTGTTTATAGAGTTAAAAGGCAGGCACGGACCTCAGGTTGCTGGGGTCTCTCATCCCTGCCTGTGGTGCAGTGTCGGGGGAAAAGGCCCAGGTTGCTCTCGGGTCGAATTCCACCTCCGCCCCAGGAGCTGAGAATTGTGAAGTGACTTAATACGGTACTGGGCACAGACTGAGCCCTCGGAAACTGATGGTGCTTGGTAGTGCCCTCCCGGGGAAACGGGGACGGTCTAGCCACTGGCCGCATCTGCTCACCGAATAATCTCTGAGTCTTGGTTTTCGTTTCTTTCGCGTTATAATTTAGAACACAGGCTCTCCGATGGTTGTCTCTTTTCTTTTCCCAATGTGAGTCAAGAGACCACTGCAAAAACTTCGGAAAAGACAGAAAAACAGAAAGGGAGAAGGGAAATAAATCCTCCTGCATTCCATAGCTAGAGGCAAACTGCGGATAAATTCTGGGCCTTTTTTTTTTTTTTTTTTTTGGTCTCATTTACTGGCTGGCTCAGCCGGGAGAGCATTCGACTCTCAATCTGTGGGTCGTGATTCGAGTCCCACGTTGGACACGGAACCTACTTTAAAAGATATAAATATATATATATCATCAAAATCACATAGCTTTTCATGGATTCTTCTTTTTTTTAATTTGTGGGGGAGGGGCAGAGAGAGAACGTTAAGTTCCCCACATCCAGCACAGAGCCCGACATGGGGCTTGATCTTAGAAGCCCGAGATGATGACTCGAGCCGAAACCAAGACTCTGATGGTTAACCGACCGAGCCGCCCGTCATCGGGGATTCTTCATCAAGGGTCCACGGGATACGCGGCAGAGAGGGACTCAAAGGGCTCCCGAGCCCTCAGAACTGCAGACGGGTGGACACGTTACCTCTGAGGAAAACGTCTGCCGTTTCAGGAGACTCTCAAAGGGTTTATGATCAAAGAACCTGAAGAATCACGATCACTTTTACATCCTTTTGGTCATCTATTCATTGTGACGGCAACAAGCCAAGGCTAACTAACTGCACCCTGACTTTGTGCCTCCACTGCTGGGAGCCGTTTCCAATGTAGTGCTTTCCCCAGAATCATTTAAAGCACTCCCTAAACATCCGAGTCATGTTCTATTTTATGTCTGAATTGCAATTTGCTCATTTAGTTGCTATGAGGCATTTACACTGCTTCCAAAGGCGAATATATTACTTTTTTTAAATTAAAAAAAAAAAACTGCATAAATCAACATAGGACTTTGGCTGTTAAAGAAGTGAGTGATTTTTAACATTTCTAGGAGGGAAACTGATTAAAAAAAAATTTATCCATTTATTTTAGAGAGAGAGAGAGAGAGAGTGCATGAGTGGGGAGGACGGGCAGAGGGAGAGGGAGAGAAAGAATCCCAAGCAGACTCCATGCTGAGTGGGGAGCCCGACGTGGGGCTCGATCTCACAACCCTGAGATCACAACCCGAGCCCAAACCAAGAGCCAGATGCTTAACCGGCTGCTGCACGGGCCCTTTGGGGAAGCGTGTAATGTCAGTGTAAGTGTGCCAGCAGCAGCTGGCATAGGATTTTCTCATCAACAGGCAAGGGTTAAGTCAGGCAGGAATGGAGATTTGATATTAGTCTCAAGGCGAGCAAAGCCGCTTCTTCTGGTGCCCTCATGATGAAGCAGTAACACACACCCCCTCATCTGACCTACTTAACCCAGCAGCCCACATAGCTGGTGGGGCCTGTCACCCTCCCACATCACACTACGGTCTAAGAGCCGGGACCCTTCACGGAGCAGTTGTGTCCCAGGGGCGAGGTCCTTCCTTAGAGAGAAGGGTGCTCTGTCCCCACGAGGACCGAGGGGGCAGCACCAAGGCTGATACTGTCTCTAGTCGGCACAAGAAGTCGTCGAGTAGATTAGAAAGGAAACGTGATGTCTCCTTGGACAGGCCCTTGTCTGGCCAGTTGACATTCTGAGTTTGCTAAACCAAACGTCCCATTTCAACCAGATCTTCCCCTGGCTGTGGCCGGCTCCCCCACTGCGCCTGGTTCTCGCGTATCGAAATCCAGGCGGTGGTGGGAGGGCAAGAAGAGACAGGACGGACTGTCTACCCAGGCAGAGACGTCCTGGCCATCCCTCAAACCCCTTCCGGTCTCCAAAAGTCTCCATGGACCTCCCCCCTCCCCGCCCCACTGAGGCGGGGTGGTGGATACGCGCCTTGGCTCCCACAGAGAGCACTTCAGGAGTCTAAGGTAACAGAAGCGAGGCACAGCACGGGCAGACCAAGGCCGGCCTGCCCACCACAGAGCAGTTCTGTACTTCCAGAAGGGCGCCAGCCCCACTGTGCCACACGGGACCACTGCTTTCGAGACCAGCTGGCACTGGATTTTTCTGGGTCGTGCATGGGGTCGGTTATGTGTGGTCTCCCAGGTAGGTGAGAGCCTGAGGATTTTAGGGCTAATTAAGGGTCCTGCATCCCGTCTGAGCAACCACGCCCTCAGCACTGGCCGTCTTCGGTGACTGGATGGTTCTGGGAGGGGGGATTGTCTGCAATAGGACTGCAGGAGAAAGGAGGGGTCGCCCTGGGCCCCAACTCTAACTGCTGTGTTTGCCTCCCAGGCGTTCACGGACACGCGCACCATGGAGGAGAATGACTACGTCTACCCTGGGTTCTTCAACACTTCGGGTGACAGCAGCCAGGGGCACGAACGCTTCCTGGAGTTCCGCAAGTTCTTTCTGCCCTCCGTGTACCTAGTGGTGTTCGTCTGCGGCCTGCTGGGGAACTCGCTGGTGCTGGTCGTGTACGTCTTCTACCAGAAGCTAAAGAGCCCGACCGACGTGTTCCTGATGAACCTGCCCTTGGCCGACCTGGTATTCGTCTGTACTCTGCCCTTCTGGGCCTACGCCAGCATCCATGAGTGGATCTTCGGCAAGGTCATGTGCAAAACCCTGCTGGGCATCTACACGTTGAACTTCTACACGTCCATGCTCATTCTCACCTGCATCACCCTGGACCGCTTCGTCGCGGTGGTTCGGGCCACCAAGGCCTACAACCAGCAGGCCAAGTGGATGGCCCGGGGCAAGGTCATGTGCCTGCTCATCTGGGTGGTCTCCCTGCTGGTCTCCCTGCCGCAGATCATCTACGGCAACATCCACGACCTCGACAAGCTTGTCTGTGGCTATCACAACGAGGAGATTTCCACTGTGGTTCTCGCCACCCAGATGACGCTGGGGTTCTTCCTGCCCCTGCTCGCCATGATGGTGTGCTACTCGGTCATCATCAAGACCCTGCTTCACGCCCGAGGCTTCCAGAAGCACAAGTCCCTCAAGATCATCTTCCTGGTGGTGGCCGTGTTCCTGCTGACCCAAACGCCCTTCAACCTTGTCAAGCTCATCCGCAGCACGAGCTGGGAGTACTCCGCCACGACCAGCTTCCACTACGCCGTCATCGTCACGGAGGCCGTTGCCTACCTGCGGGCCTGCCTTAACCCTGTGCTCTACGCCTTTGTTGGCCTGAAGTTTCGCAGGAACTTCTGGAAACTCATGAGGGACGTTGGCTGCCTCCCTTACCTGGGGGTCTCGGGTCCCTGGAAGTCTTCCGAGGAGGCTTCCAAGACCTGTTCTGCCTCTCACAACGTGGAGGCCACCAGCATGTTCCAGCTGTAGGCCTCGCCCGGGCTCCGAGCGCTGCTGGAGAGCAGGGCTGCGCGCTCTGGGTGCGAGGAGGAAGGCTGTGTTTATGGCTCGCGCGCTCTCGTGGAGAAGTCGCCCAACCCCGTGGCTGGCGCGGGACGCTGCTTCTCGAGCATCAACACATTCCGCTCTCCTCTTGAACCCCCAGGCCCAAAGCTCAGTGTATGGGGGTGGGGGGAGCTCTAAAAACCGGAAGGGCCTTCCTTCCTCTATGCCCAAGAACGCTGGCTCCAAGGGAATGATGTGCGACCCTTAAGACCTCGGGTTCTCCTTCATGGGGACTGGGGCTGAAGGCTGAAGAGGGGGCCGTGGCCGCACAGCTGCTGAGGGCAGGTGATATTCCAGGCCCCCCAGTTCAGAAGACGCCTCCGGCCGCTGGGAAGCAGGGAGATCGGGGCAGCCATGAAAACCTCAATCAGCAGGCACCTGCAGAAATGAGATCAGGCTCTGCCTCCCCTTGGGGTTGGGCCTTTATATAGAGAGATGCTTCTGTTCCCTTTCATTAAGCCTGGAGGGAGGGACACCAGGGAACGTGAACGGGCCCCAACAAATGAGTCAGCTGAGGATTCCAGGGCTCCACAGAACGTTAGGAAAACGGGCAGAGTGTAAGACGATCGTGAATCTAAGCGGCATTTCTGAAATGGATTCTTCGGTGGGTTTTTATTTCATTTAAAATAAACTAAAATAGTCCAACCCCTGATACACTCACGCACATACAAATCATGTATCAGTGTATATAGAATACAAACACGCCTGTATCAAATAGTGTATGATTTTCATGATGCAGAAATAAAACCTTTTTAAAAGTCTCTAAACTATGTTTATCCTTAGATACATTCTACTTTAACGTGGTATGCTTGGAATACACCGGAAAGTGATTACTCATAGGCCCGGAGCACAGGAAACAAGTTAAAATTGTACACTTTCAGGGCACTGCTCTATCAAGGAAATGGAATATACCAGTGCTCACTCCTTCGCTGTGGCTTTCAACCTCCTCACCAAATTGTTAAGTGCATTCATGTAACCTTCGTAATATGGTCACACAATGAGGGCCAGACACTTGAGGATGTTTATTAGCTCCAAGCAATGTGCTCAGCAGGCAAAGTTGCCTTTTTAGCTCATGCTTCACAGAACCACTCACCCAAATGGGCAGGATCGCCAGCAGTGAAAGCGGGTGCACAGGGCGGGGGGTGGGGGCAGGCCGAGCTCATCGGTGTGGCTCTGGGGTCCGGACTGACCAGAGTGGAATCCCAGCTTCGGCTCTCACTCGTTGGCTAGACCGGTCGGTAGTCCCTTTAACCTCTTTCGTTTTGGTGAAACGTGGGCCGTAACGGCACCCCCCACTGGGGGCTGGGAGGGCCGCAAGGAGGGCAACAGCAGCCCAAGAACCAGCGACACACCGAGGCCGCAGGTCGTCTTTTGTGAGCTGGCAAGGCGTGGGAGGGTGTGCTTCGTTCCTCCGGGGTTGTGCGGCACGTCCCCCATAGCCGGGTCCAGCAGCGCAGGGGCCGGGCCCAGCCGGGCCCACGCGACCCTCCCTACTGTCTCCCGCTCGTGCCTAAATGCACCCACGGGAGCAACTGCCTCCGGTGTCCACAGGCCATGTGGACTGAGAGCCCCCTTGCTCAACAAAACGTGCCCTTTCTATGGGGACAAGGCTGACCTTTATCATCTCTAAATTGGCTTCAAATACAAAAAAAAACCCACAAAAAAACAAAACCAAATCAAAACAAAGAAACACGAAAAAAAACCAACCAGAGGGGAAAAAAAACACCAAAACTGGTTTCCAAGCGGGAGTTTCTGTCACCCTCCTCTCTGAGTTCATCTCGGCTTTCGCTCTTCTGAGAGCGGGGCCACCAGCCCCTGGCTTCCCCAGAACGAGACAGTGGCCCTACCTGGAAAGGAGGACGTGAAGCGGCGGGGAGCCAGGGGCCCCGCGGCCCTCAAGGGAAGCGGTATTCTGGGGTCACTCGGACGCTGGCTGCAGCTCTGTGCATCCCGGGGCACGCCGCGCTCAGCCTCCCCAAGGCCGGCTCACCGTCACCCGAGCCCAGCCCCTCCCTTCCTCCGGGAGTGCTCACGAGGCCCGGCCAGTGCTCACGAGCTGCAGGTCCAAAGTAACCGAGGGGCAGCTGCGGGACCGCCGGCTTCTCCCCAACCGGGGGCCTGCCAGGCTGAGCCAAATGGGACCAGGCGGCCGGCAGACCAAGCCCCGCCCCGGGGCCCATGTTCTCCGCCCTCCCCAGGCTCTGCCCTCCCCAGGCTCCGCCCTCCCCTGCAGAAAGGCCATGCCCCTCCTTCTGCAGCTTAGGAAAACCCAGGACAGCCGAGCCAGGAAATCTTCCTTTACCTTCTCGGAATCCTCAGTCACTCGTCATCCCTGTATCTCTGGGCCCTTACCTGCTACACCTGAGAGGAGAGATTTTCCCGAGCCCTCCCCTGGGTACCCAGCGTCGCTGGCGGGCACAGAGGCGGGCACAGCCCACACAGCCTACAAAGCGCTTTGATGTCTTGACTATGTTCTGTCCGCGTAACGGCCCCATGAAAGACAAGTTCCCAGCCTCGAGCCTGCTGGGCTCCTCCCCTTGTCTCTGCTCACGCGCACCGGCACATGATGGGGTACAGGAGGGGGACCGCAGAAGGGGGCCGGGCTGCCTTGAGGGTGGCCTCCGGGCCTGACGGTAAGGTCCCCCCCCACCGCCATGTTCCCAGCACTTTGTGGAGCAGTGGGGAGGGGAGGGGAGTGGTGGTTAGAGGCCCTGGATGGCTGCACACTCTGAGACGTGGGGAGCACAGGGGGTCCCCAATTCCAGGGGCTGCCTGGGAGCCCGAAGCCCAGGTGATTTCGGTAGGCATTCTGGACTGAGGCACAAAAGGGCTAAAGCTGCCCCTGTGGCGGCGGGGTAAGGGAAGGGCAGGGAGCACGGGGTCCAGGAGAGGAGGGGGTGCTCGCTCTGACTTTCTCCGCCAAGGGCCCTTCCAGGCCGTGCCCGTTCTGGGGGCCCGGTCCTCCACGGTCTGGGGTAACTCCCAGTGCTGTTCGGTAGCAAGCCTGGTGCACTGTCCCCATTTCTCCAGTGAGGACACTAGTTCAGAGAGGCCCACCTGCCAGAGCTCCCCCAGCAGAGCGAGGGCTAGGACCCCAGAGAGCAGCCCCCCTGCAGGCCAGCAGAGGTTCCCTGCAGGGACAGACTGGACGGACCACCGACTCTAGTTCTCCCGGGGTCTGGGGGGCGGGGGGACGCCGGGTTACCCAAGCACAAGGCGGCTGTCTAACCTGAACCATCCTTACCATACCCTGTTCTCGTGTTGTTTCGGAGACGTGGCCGTCACGTCTCCTGGCTGGCGACAAACCCATTGGAGCCCCCACAAGGCACTGGGAGCGTGAAGCGCCACTCATAAAGCGATTACTGGCGGAGGGGCCCAGGGGTGCAGGGACAGTCTCTGCGAGTTCAGCTCAGGATCACTGGGCATCAGAGTGCTCTTGCCTGGAGAAGGACTGGGGTCCTAGGGACAGGGGACAGGGCCTGACACCACGATGCACGCGGAGCATCCCAGACCTAGCGTGTCTCCGTGGAAGGTTTCCCGGGCGCCAGGCCCTGGGCTCAGCGCTTGACGTCACGCGGTCTGTCTGGTAACCAGGAGAGGCCACTGGGATGAAGGCCCAGCCCTGCGACTGGTGAGAAGGGCTGTCTTTCGGTTTGTCCTGCCCGCTCAGTCCCGAGCACAGACAGACCAGCCGGCCCACGGAGAAGGCTCCGGGTGGGCCTGGCTGAGCGCGGGGAGTAGGTGCGAACGGGCATGTCCGGGGGGCTCTGAGGAATGGCAGCTTCTCTCCCCAGGGGAGGGGCCGTGCTTCTGTTTCTTGCCACCATCCTAGCTGGCGGGTGGTCGCTCGGGGCTGTGGGGACCTCTCCCTGTCCCCTCCCAGCGCCGGGAGGGCCGAGCCAGAGAACCCCATTAGCCTAAGGATGTGTCCACGTGGGGAGGAGAGGACACGGGGCAGGGGAGGGTGGGCAGGCTTCGGACGTGCAGATGGGGAAGCGGGACCCAGACAAGAGGACTGAACTCTTCAGAAGGAACCTGCGGCCCGAGGACAGACGGAGGAGCTCTGGGCTCAGAGTCCCTGCCCCACACGTACAGCCGTGTGACCCTGAGCGGCTTATCCGGCCTCCGGAGGCTTCCACAGCTTCACCTCCAACGCCTGGACGGTGGGGCAGGGACTGAGCCGGGCCGCATGTAGAAGTGGCCGGCGCAGGGAAGGGGCCTCGCAGAGTCGCTTCCGACAACGCTGGCGCTAAGCAGCCTGCTTTCCTTCGGGGATCTGGACACACGTGGTGCTTAATCCCTTCTGGCTCACTTCTTACTTTGGACTTGCTCGTTTCTTTCTGGAAGTTTCCTGTCAGGGGGGCTTACGCAAACCCAAGGTTCTAGACCACTCACGTTTCCTCAAGAGTCCTGGTGTTTCGGGTTGCTCTTAAACTCAGGAAGAAAACGAATGTATGAGAGAGCTGCTGGAGACCCTTGGGTCTTCTCTAATACACAAAGATGCTGTATGAGGGTGCAGGCCCTTAGCTCTTCCCCCGGCAGATGGAGCACAGGAGCTGCGGGCTCCCCTCCACCAGGCCTGGATCTGCCCTGGAGGCCGCAGGCCGGCATGCCGGCACTTTCCTTTCCCTGGAACACTTCCTGATTTCCCAGGACCCAAACACAGATCTTTGTCAGCAGAGTACCTTCTGTGTTTGTTCTTACTGGGAAAGGGGAAGGTGAGGGGTGAGGGAAACAGGGAGCTGGAGGGGGGGGGGTCACTGAGGCTCCAGCCCTTCCCCCCCGCAACAGCCCGCCACCAGGTGATGGTGGCGGATGGCTCAGGGCTGCGGGAACACAGCAGGCCCCTGGGAGAACACCGCAAGCTGGGTGGTCGTGGGGAAGGGGGGCTGCGCTACAGAAGGGGAGGTGGGGGGTTCCGGGAAGGGAGAGGTGAGGTCCAAAGTGGCAGAAGCAACAGTGTGCAGGGCCGAAGGGCTGGCTGGTCATGTTGGCCCCTCTGTGAGGCTACAACATGGGCGCTCAGTCGTCCTCTCGTCAGAGAACACGGGGAGAGCGGAGGGACACACTTAAGCCTAAACCCTCCTGACCTAAGAGCTTCTGAGGATTAAATGTATCTCCTCCCACACAGCAGAAATCCTGCTGAGTAGTCCTGGCCCTCCTGAACTCTGGGCAGGAAGACAGGGACGGAGATCCCAATGTGGGTGTTGGCAGGAACATCGCCCAACTCCCCAACTGGAGGGAAAGTGGGTAAATTCTTTCTTGGCTTTGGAACAGCTGGTGCTTTGCTGTAGAGACTGCATTTAAACCCGAACACCAGGGGCTGAGAGACGCTGAGCCCGGCTGCCAAAGGGGGGGGCGGGGGGTTTGGCCTGTCCCTACAGGTCCCTGGGCACAAAACCCCGACGTTCCAATGTGGTGGCACTTTGTATGGTTATTTCATTCCTCACAAACCTTGTTGGCAAACGGATGAGAGGGCCGGCGGAGGCTAAGTACTAAAGGGCAGTCGGGACGCAGACACCAGGGCGCACACGCGGCCGGGCGACGGTGCGAAGAGGCCGCGAGCGGGCGGCCGTCTGCCAGCCGAGGAGAGAGGCGCCAGGAGAAGCCCACCCTGCCGACACCCTGACCGTGGCCTTCCAGTTTCCACAATGGTCCCGAGCACTGTGCGGAGGCACTTTCCCTTAAACACAGACGGCCGATCCTGTCTCCAAAGTCTCACTTCCCTGGTCCTATAATCAGAAGGCACGAGGGCCCAGCGATCGGGGAGCACGCAGGAAATGAAGGCGCGGTGTACTCACTGTTCGGGCAAGGTCGGGTCGAGGGAGTCGGTTTCGGTGGGTGTTTCAGGCAAGGAGGAGCCGGACTCCTGGATCTGGCACAGCTCCTCATCTGTGATGATGTCAAACACGGCATCGTCCGGCGGCCTGCAGTCGGCGTCTACCCCCGCGGCACGGAGGCAGATGGGGAGAGAAGAGACACACGCGGTGAAGCACAGGATGGGGAAGGCGCGCCGGGAGGCGAGGGGCTGCGGCTGCGCGGGATGCGCCTCGGGGACACGCCCTCAGGGCCCACCGGACCTTCGGTTATTCTGTCTGCGTGCAAGAGAAATGGCGGCCGGGACATTCCAGAAGGCAGTGGGGACTACAGGTGAAACTGCACGCAGGACCCACAAGATTTCTCCTAAGCTCCTCAGTAGAGCCTTAAAGAGATTTCAAGCTCTTACATACTCTCTGAGGCCTCTTCCTCAGAGAAGACAGGAAAAGCCTGTCAAATCCTTATCGGGCAGGAACCTAAAAAAAGAGTAAACACACACTTCTGTGCTCCTGAGTCTTGCTCCCTAAGACGCAGGCATGACTTATCCATGCCCTTTGAACACAAGATTCTGTCTGACCTGCATTTTCACCTCCATCCACCGGGGGATGGGCAAGAAACTGCCTCTGCCCAAGGTGGCAGCAACCACTGTTCTTCTGACCCGGGGCCTGGTGTCTGACTTTGCAATCCCCTCGGGAGGAAGGAGGCCCTGTGGAGACTCCTGTGCCGGTCGCCCACCTGCAAGTACTCTCCTGCCTGTGTCAAGGAAAATGTGATGGCAGGCCCGAGGCGAAAGAAAGGCAGAGAGAAGGAAGACAGAAAAAAGGAAAGGCAGAAAGAAGTGCAGAAAGACAAGGAGACAGGAAATGTCAGAAGTCAAAACAAGTGACCTCAGTACCCTGGCACAGTGCCACCCTCTGTCTTCGCTGGAACACCTGACAGTGAGTCAGGGCAGGGGAGATTCCTGGACCTCCCCTTGGTTTACCAAGAACGGTTCACGCAAGCTACAAGTGCCCAGCTGGCCCCGCCACGGGGCTACTGGCGCAGGCTGTGCTTTAGATGGAACATCCTTCTTCTTGTCTGAGGCCTGCGTAACAGAGGACTTGAGACACAAGCTGAAAAAGGGGACCAAGGGCTGGTTTCTTTCCATACGCCCTGCCACGCTTCTGAACCTGCCTTCTGAGGCTGGCAGAGGGAAGAAAGGAGGACAAGGAAGGAAGGGACAATGAGCATCAGGAGAGAAATCGAAGTAGACTTAACTGGAGAGCTATACCATGTCCATGGATTGGAAGCCTCAATTTTGTTTACATGTCAATTCTTCCCAACTAGAGACTCAACACAATCCCAATCAAAATTTTACCAGGATCGCTTATTGAAATTGACAATTCTAAAATTGATATGGATAAGCAAAAAACTAAGAAGAGCCAACACTGTGCTAACAAAATTAGACGACCTGCTCTACTTGATTTAAAGACTCTTTAGAAAACCATGGTGATCTCAACAGTCTGGTATCAGTGAGAAAAAGGGAACATGGAGAAATGGAATAGGACAGCAAGTCTGGATACAAACCCAATTGATTTTGACAAAGGTGCAAAGGCAATTCTATGAGGAAAGAACACACTTTTCAACCAAGGGTGTTGGAACAACTGGACAACCATATGCAAAAAAATGAATCTCTACGTATAGCTTGTAGCATCTACAAAAATTTGACTCAAAATGGATCCCAGACCTAAAACTATGAAATTTCTAGAAGAAAACAGACGATCTTTGTGTCTTTCGGTTAAGCAAAGGTAGACATGATACTCCCCCCAAAAGAAAAAATTGATCCGTAAGGGAAAAAATGGAATGGACTTCATCAAAATTAAAACCGTCTACATTTTAAAGAACGTTTCTGCTCTTTGAAAGCAAGTAAAAAGAGGTTTTTAGTTGGGGAAAAGGTATTTGTAAAACACATAGGTGATAAATAACTCTATACAGAATATATAAAGGACTCTCAAAACTTAAATAATTAAAAAAAGAATGTGAAATGGGTTTGAAGAAGATACAGGAATGCTCCACCCGGTACATTCCACCGTCCCTGTTCTTTGTACCAGATAGAAATAATGGCGTCTGCCAACTTCCTTGATGATGCAGTTAAACAAAAGAGGAACTAAGAGTATGTCTGAAGGCTGGCTGACCTGCATTCAGGCGGAGGTCAAGGAAGAGTCCAGAGGGACCAGCTGCAAGAGATGGTGATGCTTGAGCAGAGACAAGACCCTGCCATCTCAGCTCTGCCTCCCTGGTATTCTACATCCAAAGTCTGGCCTGCTCTGCAGGACTGTGCGGGGAGCAGGAACAGCAGGAACCGGATCCCACTTCCTCTTACCGAGCAGGGTGAAAGGATGAGGACAGTACACCTTCCTTGGTCCCTGAGAGAGAGTGTGAGCGGCGGGGAGAGGGTGAAGGGTGTGGTCCTTTGGCCTTTGGTTACTCTGGCGGGAGGGCTGGGTCTCGGGGGTGAGGCTCTGGAGACAGTACTTCCCAAGGTGTGGGGTACATTCGGCTGGTAGCATGTGAGTTAAGAGGTACGCAGACCTGACATTAAATAACACTGACTCAAACCAGGAGAAAGTTATTCCCTTTTCAATTCTCTTTCAAGCCTAATTACATAAAAAAGAAAGTCTCAAACGGGTACAATATATTTTTAGCACCTCTTTTAACTCCTAAGTTTGGGAAACCGTGAGCTGAGCTCATTACGGCTAACTGGCCACACTGGGGTGGGGGGGGTGCCTAAGAACACAGAGGGCAGGAGCGGGAGCCTGACCTTGGCCTCGGGCGGCCTGGGGCCCAGCCTGGGCCGGCGACAGTGCGGGGCTGGGCTCCCCCTGGCCGGTGCCCGAGCCGGCGCCGTCAGGAGAGCCAGGGCCGTCGCTGAACTTCCGGAAGCAGGCTCGGCAGCAGCGCGCCTTCTTGCCGCTGTGCTCGCTCAGGACGTAGTTGTTGCAGCAGTAGTAACAGAAGACGCGGCCGCAGATCCTGGGGCGAGACGAGCGCGGGCTGTGAGGGTGACGCACCGGGCGTCTCCTGATCTTCGCTGGGCTCTGGAAGCCACGTGGCTCTCGACAGACCCGGCTCTGCCCTCGCTGAGGCATGTGGCCTTATGGCCAATCAGATAAGATTCCAATAAAGCCATCTTGACAAGGCCCCTGGGAGAAGATGTGTTCTTTCCCAAGGTCCGGGGAGGCAGGGGGAGAAAGTATGTGGCTGAGCCCACCTTCCCTGTCACAGCAACGCAGAGTTCCATGCCTCAGGGGCTGAGGCTCCAAGGGACCCCAGACCCACCTGGGCCTGTGAGGATATTCCCCCGCCCTTGGCCCCAACTGAGACTTATTTTTGCCTACCCTTCTTTGGGCCCTAGGAGGGTCTCCGCTGTCCGCGGTCCCCCGGCCAAGCCCCCACCCCCCTCTCCCGGGGCTCCAGTAATGCCGCTTCCCCTCTGGTCCCCGCGGGGCTGGGGAAGGCCAAGGGTTGCTGGTCTCTGGGGGCTCCAGAGCCCCATGGGTTCCCTTGATTCTGCCCACACCTATGTATCAAACCCTCTTCCCCTCCAGGTATCCCTGCACGTCCCACTAGGACCCTGCCTAACCAGGCACCCCATCGCCTGGTTCCCTCAGGACCGAAAGCCAATGTGCTTTTCCCAGACAGACAGCGGCGGCGGGGCCCGCGCTTGCCGGCGGCACCTGCTTCGCCGGCTGTGCTCCGGGGCTGGGTCCCACCCGCTGACCTGCAGTGGTGCCGCCGCACCATCCAGCTGAACTCTCGCTTGCAGTCGTGACAGTGGCTCGCCTCTGTGTCCCCAAGCCACCTCTCCTCGGCGCTGAGCTTCTGTTGGAATTCTAGGGCATCGGACTTCTGCCACAGAGCATCCTTGTCCCTGAGACAGAGCCGCATTAGAAAAAGAGAAGGATCTGTGAGAACAACGGGACGACCTCTGATTCACTTCCAAAGCCAGATTCCAAAGTTCCCAGGACGTGGCAGGAAAATCTACTTCCCTTGGAAACACCCCCACTCTAGGCCTCGTCCATTCCCCGCATCAGTCCTAGACTCAGCTGATGGGCCGCATGTGAGGGCAGAGGACGCCCATGATGTATGTATGCCCACACTACTCGGGCGTCCAACTGACTGCACGTGGTCGCCCGGAGCAGAAACCGTTAGGGGGCTGTCATGGTCACATGACGGCCCGAGTGCTAGGAGCCCGAGGACCACGGATGCACTGCCCATGCAAATCTTTAACATGTTTGGGAACCTTTATGGGTTTAGGTTTTAAGTAACAAGCGATCGGTGGAGAAGAGCAAAGATTGCCCCGCCTGAGAGTCTGTGGGATGTTAACTGCCCCTGTTCCTCAGAGACAGTACGCGCTCCAGGAGACAAGACTGAAGGAAGAGGGGGGGCGTTTCAGAAAGTTCTCACCACGTCAGCACGTGCCCGACGCACAAGCGCCGATGTGCGCAGGCTTCTAGGTTGCTGCTCGTGGTCCTTTTCGAGGCTTCTGACTTGGGAAGGCTTTGTTCTTTCCCAGACAGAGCCCCGGCCACCATCCTAGGGTTACTGCGGGCCCAGCAGCACCTCAGTCCCAAAGACCAACCACACCAGGGCCACTGGGGTCCTGTGAGAAACTGACACCATCACCAGCCAGACGCTCCCAATCCACAGGCCTCTCCACTTCAGTGCAAAAGCCAGGGCCGCCCGGCTGGCTCGGCTGGTCGAGCATCAGACTCCTGGTTTCAGCTCAGGTCACGATCTCATGGGTTGTGAGATCGAGCCCCGTGTTGGACTCTGCACTCAGCAAGGAGTCTGCTTGGGATTCTTGCCTTCTTCCTCTCCCCCCATCTCTGCCCTTCCTCCCCGCGCTCTCGCTCACTCTCTCAAATCATCTTCAGAAGCCAGGAATTGACTGGCTCTTCAAGGATGCCTGAAGTTGCCACCAAGCAGGACGACTCACACCCTGGACCAGCATCGTCCTCCCGGCTGCTTCTCAGCCCATCCTCTCTGTCCCCACACCCTGGAATGTGGGATGCTATCCAGGACCAGGGCCCTTCCATTTCACACCTCAGGAAGAGGTCTGAGTTCAGAGGTCATAGAGGCCCTGAGTTCCAGGTGTGTAAACTGATGACACGCGGGCAGAGGTCTCACACTTGCAAGCACCACTGTTTTGCAACCCCAAATGAATTAGGGGCTTTAGGCACCGCTTATCCATGGCTGCAACACTGCAGAGAATGGGCTCACCAGATCTTCTGTGGCTCTTAACAGCAAGACCCAAACTGTAAACCAATTCTGTGAAGCGTTCTTGAGAAAACGTTGAACTTGGGTCTGAGTAAGCCTTCAGCAGAGCAGCGGATCTCAACCTGGCTCACTGATGCCCGGACCTCACTCCGAGAAGTTCCAGCTGGGTTGGTCTGGGTAGAGTCTGGACGTGGGGATCATTTTAATAGCTCCCCTAGTGATCCTGATGTGCAGCTGAGGGTGGGGCGGGGAGAACCTCTGCTGTGGTTTTAACTAACAATTTACAGGACATCCCAAGGTTGGAAGAACACATTAAATGGCACCGTGGGGGATGCAATCAGCAAAGTGGGAGACTCGGCCAGATGCATGACCTGGCGTCCTCAAAAGTAAATTGCAATGAAAAAAAAAAACAAGTTGGGGAGATGGGGGCCAAATCATAGGCTAAGTAAGAGAAATCTAACATATTAACCCTGCAACGTATGGATCTGAGCCAGAGCCTCATTAGGAAAAATTACATTCTCATGAGAAGCAAGGCGACCTGGGAGGTTGGGCCCTTCGCCTGTGTAGTAACAAGTGTCACGAGCAGAGCACGCGTGTCCTCCAGTTTCCGAGTGCCCTCCCGGTCCCGCTCGCACGCTTAACGTTGGCTGTCTGCCACCTGCGGGCGCTGGAGTGTGGGAGGCCTGGTACTGGGGGAAAGTGGGAGGGAGGAGAAGGGGAAAGGGGCTCACGAAAGAGGGACAAGGGACTGGAGAGCTTCCTAAAGATATGAGACATTACTTACTGTCACGCCTGTGGCTGAGCACACACAGATTCTGAAAATAATGCCCCAGCAGTGCGAAAACACAAACCCAGATGAGCACTGGCGGGAGCAGTGCCGTCCACCCTTCAGGGCTGCCAAGGGCCTGGGCGCACCCTGTCTGTGCGGGGGGAGGGCCTCGACGACGCGACACAAGCAGACCCGGGCCCGTTTCCCTTGAGCGGCCTTTCGAGAGCAGCTGCACTTCTTTCAAGAGAAAGCCCAGCTCCGGGGAGGCCCCAGGCCCGCTGCCGGGGCCGCCTCTCACCTGAGCAGCTCGATCAGCCGCTCCTCCAGGTACTGCTTCGTTCTGTTCAGGTCGTCGAGGTCTGCGAGCATCTTCTGGTCATTCTTCTCCCGGTCTGTCACCTCCTGGCAGAGTCTGTTGTGATACTCTTGGATTTTTGTCGTGGCTTTTTCGAGTTCCTTCTGGGTCCTGGTGGAGAAGTGGGAAGCTTACCGATTAGCCACTGCTTCCAGCTTCCTCTGTGCCTCTGGGCTAACTTGGGCCTCTAACGAGGGGTCCCGCGCCCCTACACCAAACAAGCGGGCGTTCTGGGACGGCAGGGACCGCAGGCCGCTAGGAGCACCCCAGGTGCGTTGAACTCTGCACCTTGGTTTGGGGGCAGGGGCTGAGGTTATGGGGGAAGCTGAAGTGTGTAGTGGATAGGCCGGTGATGGGGGGCCTTGCAAGAGGAAAATGGAGTTGGGATAGAAGAAACACAGGTGTATCTCCCTGGAGGTGACCACAAGGACGAGGACCTGTCTCCCGGGTGTCTTTGGGGCTCTGAGCACAGGGCGTGGTGCTGGGCTGCCCAGCGGGCACCGGATGGGCACTGCCAGGCGCTGACCCGACAGCCCAAAGGCCTAAGGGGCTCTGTTCCCTCGGCTCAGTCTACGGCCGACGGGCCGGCGAATGAAGCACGGTTCTCCTGCCCTTGCCTGCTGCCCTTGCAGCTCGCCTGTCCCCGAGGGCAGTGGGGCTTCAGGAATATTCTGCAGACCCCAAGGTCCGGCAGGGCGTTCGTAAAAGCTCCATTAGATTCAGGGCTCTGCAGAGACTACGTCATCTGTGTCTAACCCCGCCTTCCCACACCCAGCATAAAGCTGCCGGAAGGTTGTCTGTGAGCCACTGTCCGCTGAAATGATCTCATGGGTGTACACACACACACAGGCTAGCACGCACGCACGCACACCCAATCCGGGGCAGGCAGGTTATGCAACATTGAGCAGCTAAGACAACAGCTCCGAGATCTTATGAGTAAGCACAGTTGTAGCATTTTTTAAAAAAAAAATGCCACCAACTTTGAAGAGGTTCTTGCTATTTCTATTGTCACGTGTCTACGACCTGGGCAGCCACAGCCCTACAGCGTTTGAACTCTGGAAGAATCAGACAAGGAGAAATGTGGTGCACACCCAGCATGCTCTGGGTCTCCCGCCGAGCCTGGGTGCACCCTGGAAGCCGGCTGGTAGGAGGCCACGAGGCTCGGGCGCACAAGGTAAAGGCTCGGGTGTGCCAGTCTTTGCTAGGGGCACACGCTGGGTCCCGGCACCCCTGGCACGACTGCCTTGGCCTCCTCACCGAATGGTGGGCTCGCGCTCATGACTCCACGAGGCCCCCCAGCCCGGAGATGAGGGGGCTCGAGGAGGTATTGGGGCCGTACAAGCAGGGCCATACTCCGAGGGGAGGACAGTCGTGCTGAAGGGTGACAGCTCGATGTGCTCTCCACACACATGGCAGCAGGGTCTGCAGGCAGACGGGCCGGCCCGGTGCCGGGCACCCTCGCTCACCCTGGGCACGCGCCTGGGAGAACCCCTCTCCCCCGCCCAGGCCTGCGGCCTCTCATTTCACAAAGGTAACCAGGAAGAGCTCGAGTCACAGCTCGTAGTGGGGAAACACACACGCACACGCGTGCACACACATGCACACACACACCGGGGCCCTAACCCGAGACCGGACACAGAAGTATCTGTCTGTGCACTTTTCAGGGTCATTGCTGAGGAAACACTCTGGATCCAAGTGGCCTGGGTGGCACTCCTCCCCCCATCACCCATGCGCTGTCAGACGCTTGGAAAGCGACTTAACTCCTCTGAGCTTCACTCTCCTCATCTATAAAATGGGGACAATAATAATTTCCTCAAAGGACAGTCAGGAGGGAAAAAAGGACAAATAGATGCAAAGTGTTTACAAAGGTGCCTGGCCCATTTGGGGCACTATTTCAGCATTTGCTGTTACCGTTACCACTATTCTATTCCAACTTTCATCACACGTCAGCCCTTCCAAAGCAGAAGCGCGCCCCGCCAGAGGTAGGAAAACGGCACCCAGAGAGGCTCGGCGGCTGCCTGCAGGGGGGTGCGGGGCGGGCTGCCGGCCCCCTGTGGCATGTTTCTGGCAAAGCGCTTTCCGAGTCTGGCTTTTCTTGCAAGAGGACTTCCTTAACCCGCTATGAGCAGCTGGGTTTCTAAATGACTCAAACGCCCCCTTCCCTGAAGCTGGGGCCGTGTGGGCGGAACCGCATCACTAACCTGTCCAAGCTCTGGCGCAGGGCGGCCCCCTCCTCGTCCTTCTTCTGCACGGCTGCCTGGCTCTCAGAAAGACGCTTGCTGGTGCCGCTCAGCTGCTCTCCCAGATCCGCCTGGGCGGCCTGGCACGGGACAGCGGGGAGAGGACGCTCAGCCGACAGGAGCCCGCGCCGCAGGCCAGAAAGGGCCTGAGGGGGTTTTCCTGGCCGGGTCACTTCTAACTGCAGGTGGTTTTAAGTTCAAGAGCCCGAGAACCTTTGGGTGACCCACTCCTGTCTGTCAAGTATTATTTGCAGCTGGTGGTGAGGTTGGAGGGGAGCAGGAATCAGAATCTCAGGGTGCAGGAGGAGGTGGGAGAGGTGAGGGAGCGGGGATCCCTGGAGATGGGCAGCTCCACTGTGCCTCCAAGGTTCAGGACCCCGACTCAGGGACGCCTGCGGAGGCAGCTAAGGACACCCCGTATCCTTCCCGCACGGCCGGCTGACATACACGTGTGGCGGCCTGAGCCGGGTGTCCGGGAGGTGGGAGGGGCCGAGATGTGCACTCGAGATGTCCACAGCGGGGAACGGATGGGCGCTCTGGCTCGGGGACTGGGAGCCTTGCATTCGGCCCTCAACGGTCCAGCAGAAACCAAGTCAGACCCCTCTCCCTGGCAGGCCCGCACTCTGGGGGCGGGAACAACCAGGCAGAGGTGGGCGCGCCAGGATTCCCTGCCCAGGCGGCCGGGCTGCCGACCAGCACACTCCCCGGGACCTACCTTCAGCCCCTCCACGGCCTCCTCGGCGGCCTGTAGCTGCCGGCCTCGCTCCTCAAGCTGGTCTCTGAGGCTCCGGCACTCTTCACTGGCAGTCTGGAGAGGACGAGAGAGGGCTTGTGGAAGTGGGGTCCTTGCACGGACACCCCCTCAGCCCCATTCCGCCGGATGGGTAAAAACAAGCTCTCTCTTTTTCACCAAACTCAGTAAGCTCTGGGCATGACCGGTGACAACGTCTTTTCAGGATTCCTAGGAGACTTAGCTTGGTCCTCACACTTTGGATTTAATTTCCGCAAGGAAACAAGGGCCCTACGAGCCACACAGAGCCGCACAGGGTGGGGGACGCAGTATTGGAGGCACATCGGTAGAATCGCAATAGTTGTGTGTCTGGGAGCGAGCCCAGACTGCAGTGCTAAGGGGCAAGCGGTAAGTTCTGGAAACCAAGGCCCCACGGCCGTCCTGCTTGTGTCCTCGGTCTCAGTCACCTTTCCCTCTTTTCCCCCTTTTCCTTTGTGCAGTAGCGAAGGCCCACGGTGAGCACTGTTCCCGTAGGCCTGTCTATCCCAAGGGCTTTGTGAAAACGCACTGAGCCAATTTCCACGACAGCACCTGCCATCAGGATGGCACCCGAAGGGACAGAAAACCCAGAGACGTGACCCGCAGATGGGGCCTGCCGGTATCTGCAGTAGGTTCTGGAGGCTGGGGGAGGGTCTAGGGCAGACTCACAGGCCCAGAGGCGCTGGGCATGTACATAAACGAGTATAAGGAAGACACCAGAAAGCGCCTCCTTTAAAGGGGATCCCCCGCCACCCAGGTCCTGGGGACTACTGCAGGGTGGGAATGAGGACACAGCCTTTAAGATCTCCTGAGGTTTCAAAGGGAGCCCCCACACTGTGTAAACACCCAGCTCGCTAAGTGCTGGTTACTGATGTCGAACGGCCATGCCGTATGAGCCGAACCTGTCTGCGGCCACGCTGAGTTTAGGCTTCCGGCTAGGGCACCGCTCCCGACATGTGCTCCTGAAGTGTCCCTGGGAGGGGAAGGGCACTGGGACCTAGACAGCAGGACAGCCGCGTCTGCCCGGCGCCTCAGGTGCCACACGGCTGAAGGCATAGCCTACCCTCTCGCCGACCCGTGGGGCCCCACCGCGGGAGACCACCGCAGCCCGGGGGGAAGGGGGGGCGTCAAGACAAGGGAGGACTACCTTCAGTCGGCTCTGGTGGTCCATGATCTCAGTGCTCAGCTGGAACTTGAGGGCATTGAGCTCCTCGTGTGAGGTCTCCTGGAGGCTCTGGGCCCGCTGCTTGGCCTGGGCCAGCTGGGCCTGCAGGCCGGGCAGGGCGCGGGCCGCCTCCTCGGCTACCTTCAGCCTCTCCTGCAAGCCATCCCTCTCTCGCTGCAGGCCTGCCACTTGCTCTTCCAAGCTCTCTCGCTGCCTCGAGGCCGCCTCTTTGGCGTCATGGAGCTCCTGCACGGCGCGGGCCAGGGCCTCCTCGGTCTGCTTTTTCTCGGTGAGCTGCGCGTGGACATGGACGCCAGCCTCGTCGCTGGCTGCGCTGGCCCCGGGCAGTTCCTCTGGCGGCTCGGCCTGTTCCAGCTGGGCTTCTGGGGAGCCGCATTCTGCCCTGGACCGCTCCTCCTCCTCCTCGGTCCTCTCCTCCCGCGACGCCCTTTCCTGCTCTGAGCGCTGCAGCGGCTCCCGACAGGGGGCCCTCTTGAGGGCTTCGTTCTGCTCCTTCAGCTGCTGCACCAGGGCCCTGTGCTCCCTCAGAGCGGCCTCGGCCGCGCTCAGCTGGCCCTGTACCTTCTCCCGGTCGCCCAGGGCTGCCTGGAGCTTGGCCTGAAGGTCCAGCACCCCAGCCGGCAGGCGCCCGGCCTCCCCCTGCTGGGTCTCCACCTGGGCCTGACACAGGGCCGGCTGGGTGCCTGGCTCCCGGCAGGCACCGTCTTCAGGTGCATCGAGCCCCTGTTGGCCTTTCTCTGCCATGAGGGTCTCAATCTGCTGGGTCTGCTGGTGGCACTGGCTCTCAAGAGCCCTGAGCTCCCTCTCCCGGGCCTCGGCCAGCTGCTGGCACCGCCCTACCTCCTCCTGCAGCTGCTGGCACTCGGCCTCCTTGTTCCGCAGGGCGGCCTCCTTCTCGGCCACGTGGGCCCTCATCGTCTCCTTGGCCTTTCTCACGGCCAGGAGGCTTGCCTCCATCTGGTCCCCCATGTGCCGGATGCTGGCCTGCTCAGACTCCAGGGAGGCCAGGGAGCCCCGGATGGCTGCCTCCCGCTGCTGCAGGGCCTGGTAATCAGCCTGCAGGGCCTGCAGCTTGTCCTCGAGGAGCTGGTTGCGTTCCAGCACGTTCTGCAGCTCCTTCTCCAGCTCCTTGTTGGCCTGCTGCAGCTTCTCCTCCTGACCGCTCCCTCGCATTTGGGGGTCACCTGTCTGCTCCTCCTCCGGCTTCTCCAAGACCTGTCGCAGGGTGGAGTCCGGCGGGTCCCGGGCGGCGGGCTTGTCTCCTGCCGTGGGCGGATCCGGGCCCGGCTGCCCGGCAAGCCGCTCCAGCATCCCCACCTTCTGGCTGAGGCAGTCTTTGTCCCGGATGAGCTGCTGCTTCTGCTCCTCCAGGTCCCCCACGTGCTGGCTCAGCTGGGCCAGCTGGGTCTCCAGGAGCCGCAGCTGCCGCGCCAGGGACCTGGCCTCCTGCTCCAGCAGCTCCTTCTCCTCCCGCCGCTGCCGCTCCTCCTGCCTCACATCCGCCAGCTCCTGCTCCAGGGAACTCAGGTGGCCCAGGGACTCCCGTAGCTGTCGCCGCAGCTGGGCCGCCTCCTGCCCCTTCCCCGCCAGCTCTTCCCGGAGCGGGGCCGTCTCCTTCAGTAGGCGCTCCAGGGCGGCCCGGGCCTCCTCCTTCAGCTGCAGCTCCTTGGCCAGCTGTTCCAGCTGGGCGCTCTGCTGCCTGTGGAGCTCCTGGGCCTTGCTGCTCTCTCCTTCCAGGACTCGAAGCTTCTCCCGCAGCTCCTGGACCTCCAGGGCTGAGTGCCCGGCGAGGAGCTCTCGCCGCCCTTCTCCGTCCAGTGGCGTATCTGCCTTCTGCTCAGCCGTGCCCGGCTGCTCAGGGACACCCGCTGAATGCTGGTTCCTCCGGCCCCGCGGGTCCCGTGCGGCCTCGGGCTCCTGCACCAGCGGCTGCAGCACGGACTCCAGCCGCCGCAGGGCTGAGGGGTAATCCACCTCCTCTGCTGCCCCCAGCTCCAGGGCCTGCAGGCACTTCTGGAACTCCTTCACGGCGCTCTGGGCGGCCTGGGTGACCTCCCGCTGCTTCTGGAGCTCGGCCACCTCGCGGGTGAGGCGGGCGTTGTCCTCGGCGGCGGCGCGGCCCCTCTCCCTCTCGGCCTGCAGCTTCTCGGCCTGCAGGCTGACAGCCGCCCTCAGCTCCTGGTTCTCTCTGTCCAGCTGGTCCAGCTCCAGCCGCATCTCGTCGCAGCCCTCCAGCGCCTCGTTGTTCAGGGGGCTGCTCGCGTCGAAGCCGGAGGCCGGCTCCTGAGTCTGCGGAGGGAAAAAAAACAAACACGAGTGGCTCCGCGATAGAAGCACACGGCCACGGGGAGAAGCTTTAGAGCTTAGCGAGAAGTCATTAAAGAGCGAGTCTATCAAGCTCTTCAAAAGACTAGAAGCCCTTTGCTGGGGAGCACCTGCCAAAGGAGGTCGGAACACATCCTGAAGACACAAGGCCACACACGTGGGCTCCTCGGGCTCTCAGAAGCCACCCGGCCCATCCAGCCTCCTGGAGCGCTGGCAGCATGATGGACAGTGGCACTGAGATTCATTAAGTCACATTTAAACTCCTGTTCGCTACTGCACCCATACCTACGGCTCCTGCTGTGACTCAGCCACAAAACAGGGTTCCAGCTCAATTTACTCTCCACTCCTAACGCTTCTACTACTTTTATGTTGTATTTTTACCGTTTTCATCAACTGCACTGTTCTTACCTTTAAAACCATACGCGCCTATGACACTCTCACATCTGTAACACGGTGAACAAAATTCGCCCTAGCCACGAACTTTCCTAGCACTTCCTTGCCTACCTCAAGCCCCTAAGGGGGCTTGACCTGCGCCATCCCCTTCAGAGCCAGAATGACTTCTGTGACCCCCATTTTTGGATGAGAGCACTGATGTTTCGAGAGGGTTAAGGGGTCTGCCCGGGGTCCCATGACTGGTGGGTGACGGTCAGCGTTGGACTCTGCTGCTTTTAACCCAAGGGCTAAATTGCTTCCTTTAAAATACTTGAAAAACTTCTAACAGAATTCAATTTTTAAAAAGCCCAAGTTCTACTGGGTCATAAAAACCTGGCCTCTAGGAAATAACACAGACAACAGAGGGTTTATATTACTCGAGTTGGGACAAAAGGTGTTTCTGAGAGGGGGCGCCTGGGTGGCTCGGTCAGTGAAGTGTCTGCCTTCGGCGCAGGTCCTGATCTCGGGGTCCTGGGGTTGAGCCCCGCATCAGGCTCTCTGCTCAACGGGAAGCCTGCTTCTCCCTCTCCCACTCCCCCTGCTAGAGTTCCCCTCTCTCTGTCAAATAAATAAATCAATAAATGAATCTTGGGGAAAAAAAAAAAAAAGACAGCAGAGGGCATCGCCCCGAGTTACGAGCGGCCAGGGCGCAGCCCGGCCGGGGTTCTGGTGAGCCTTACCTGCAGGTAGCTGCTCACCAAGCTGCTCAGGCTGGAGCTGCGGCTGGGGGGTTTCCACAGGTAAGCCGAAGAGCCGGCGGCCAGCGTCCTCCTGCGGGGCCACATTACAGACAGACGGTGTCACGGCAGGGAGCGCGCGCGCACGCGGGCCCCGATTATCACAAGGCACCGGGGCGGTGGCAGGGGGCCCTGCCCGCCTGGAGAGCGTGCAAAAACCCACCAGCTTCTACCAGAGAGCGCGTCTACGCTGGTCTGCAGCCGACAGGCGCCGCCGCTAAGTTTGGACGTAGGGCCTTTCCACCTGCTGCCCGGGAAGAACCAAGGGGACGTGTCGTTTCCCCATTGGGGGCTGCAATTTCCCTTACCCCTGCGGGGGCTTGTCACCGTCGGCTAGCGAGGGAAAAGCAGCAATCGGTCTGATAAGTCAAGGTGACGGCGGGCTTGGGGGCAGCACTGCACGAGCGTGGGCAGCAGACCCAGCCCCCTCAACTCCGTACCACCGGGAAACAGATAAGCTGGTGTTAAGTCAGACAGCAGAACGCTCCACACGGGGGGTCGGCAATCTTTTCTTATGAAGGGCCGGAGAGGACAGATCTTACGTTTACCGGCCTTCTGGTCCCTGTCCCAACTCACGCTCCCGTGGCAGCATGACAGCCGCCGTGGACAACAGGGAAATGAACGGGTGAAGCTGTCCGACCGCCCCCTCGGTGCCCCCCCCCCCCGGCCCTGTGGGCGGTGGCTGGTCAACCCGCTCTCTACGGTTATAGACATCCAGGTACAAACACAGATAAAAATCTCTAAAACAACGTGCAGTGAGACAAGCAAGTTGCAAAAGGAGAGCTACCTAGGATTCGATGTATGCGAAATTTATGAACACATGCAGAATGAAACCACGCGTATATAAAATATGTATGGATACCCACGAAGTAACACACCAAGTCACTCGGGAATGACGTGTGGCGATTACGGGGCCATCGTTACTTCTAAACGGGAATTAAAGGGGACAGCGTGACAGTGGGGTGGGGCTTCATTTGGATTGGCGATCTTTTATCTCCCAAACAAATGGTATTCAGACATGACAACATCCAAAAAAACAAAAAACCAACCCAAAATAACCAGCTCTAAGGGGCTTCCGCTGGCCAAATAAGGAACAATTGAGGCATCATACGAATGATTACAGCGACAGAATATAACCCACTGAATAAAATAAGAATCCATGAGTCAACTCTGCTAATAAATGAACAAATACATAGGGGCGCCTGGCTGGCTCAGTCAGCGGAGCACGCGACTCTTGATCTTGGGGTTGTAAGTTCAAGCCCCACACTGGACACGGGGCTCACAAAAATACATACAAACATGTGTATCTAAATATTAAGGAAAAAGTGAGGTAACAACCTAATCTTTTTTTTTTTTTTTTTAAGATTTTACTTATGTATTTGAGAGACAGAGTGCAAGAGAAAGAGCATGGGCAGGGGCAGGGGGAAGCAGACTCCCCACTGAGCAGGGAGCCCAATGTTGGGCTCAATCCCAGGGGCCCCGGGATCCTGACCTGAGCCGAAGGCAGATGCTTAACCGACTGAGCCCCAACAACCTAATCTTAAAGTGTCTCGGGACATAATGTGCCCAGGACGACACAAGATCCGGGTACTCCTGCCGGAAACGCTCACCCTGAATCTAACAACGAGGAAGCTCTAGACGAACTTCAACGAAGAACATTTTACAAAGTAACTGGCCTGCGCTTTTCAAAAATGTCTACACCGTGAAAGGCAAAGACAATTCAGGAAGACCAGAGAGACGGGCACTGAGTCCTGGGCTGGCTCCCAACGTATATAAGACGTTGTTGGGATGATTCTTAGGATCTGTAAATTGCTGGCCTTGTATCCATGTGAATTCCCTGATCTTAATAACTGCACTGAGGTTATACATCAGAGGGTGTCCTTGACTTTAGGAAGTACACAGTGAGTACTGAGGAGTCAAGGGGAATCAAGTCTGTAGCTCTCTCCCAAACGGCCTAGGGAATAAACCAACATGTATTTTTAAAGAGAAAGAGTGATAAAACAGTCGTAGCAAAACACGGATAATTGGGGAGTCAGAGTGAAGGCTGGATGAATGCTCTGTGGCATTTCGGGGGCAACTGTGCTGTAATTATGAAATGATTTCCAAACTGAAAAGTTTTAAAAAGGAAGCGTGTAGTAAATATGGCAGAATTTTAGCTTTTCATCTTGGGGGTCGGCCCACGGGCGTCATCAGATTCAGGACTTTTCTCTACACAGCAAATATTTTAAATAAAAAATACAAAAATTGACAATGAAAACACTTTGTATTAACAGAAAGCAAAACAAAGAATACTAGACTCGGGGGGCGCGGGGCTGGGAGGCTCAGCTGGTTAAGCAGCTAACTCTTGATCACGATCTCAGGGTCGTGAGATCCAGGCTCCGCGCTGGGCATGAAGCTGACCCGAGATTCTCCCCCCGCCCTCTGCAACGCTGCAAGAACACCACCAGGAAAAAGCCCACTGGCTCCCGCGCTGCCACCCCCAAGTCCCTTAACACACTTGAGAAACCTCGGGTTTTGCATACGTGTCTCCACTGACTCATAACACCTGGCCGGTCAGGAGAGTTAGGAGAGTTTCGGGTCGGAGCCTTCAGATGTTATCATTAGTCACAACTCAACAAAGTCTAGAAAACTAGCAGGCGTTAAGAGTTGCAAAGCCTTATGTAATCTACTGAGCGACTCGAACTGAGTCGAGTCGGCTGGCGGCAACCTTTAGAACTTCCAACATCTCTTTCCCCCGTGTTTTCAACCACGTAATTCTTCAAAATACCTGGCAAACGTTGGCCAGGCAGCGTCCAAGTCATAGCCTCTGGACGCCAGGTCAAACTGGACCTCGGTGAGCTCGTAGAGCTGGCCCACGATGTCCGAGCTCAGCTTCGGTTTCAGGAAGGGACTTCTCGCGTAGTACCAATCACTGCAGGGAGGCAGGAAGAGGGATCGGTGACAATAATAAAGGAAAGGAAACACTGAATTAGAGACAGCTCTGCCTTATCAAATTCTTACCTGGGTTACTAACGAGTTAAATTCACACAGACGGGACACACACACACACACACACCCTCATCTGATTTTCACTGTAGGAGCACATAACTTTTCAAATAAGCTTGCTCTTCAAGGAAATCGCTGACATGAACCAGAGGCTTATTCATATATTATCGACATCATATCTAGTCCCCAAAGAGGATACAAGAAAGTTTAAATCTCAGTTCTCTGCCAGGAAAGGGGCAGGTCTAGGGGAAAGAACACTTCCTCTGTGAAATGCAACCTCCTCTTCCATTCCTTCGAGAGGATTCAATACAGGATGGTGAGCTCGTGGCTAAGGTCCGTCCAGCCACCAATTTTAAAGCCAAGAAACCGAACAGCCGGACTCTGCACTGCTGGTGGCCGCAGCATGGGAAGCAGCAAGAATTGGGAAAGGCAACCCTGCTGGGCGTAAAGAGCTACTTGGCTGGCATCTGTGAAAGGTGGCGCCCTGGAAGTCGAGAGGCTGGGGGCGGTTCTTGCCAAACATCTAGAACGAAATAATCTTCAGATCAAACGTGCGAAGGTTCTCAACTCACATGAATTCAGAGAGCCTGTCACACGCACGAGAAATACATCTTTATGCAAATCAATCTTAAAGGTGACAAAAGGAAACACAGTGTTTTCCCCCCAGCCGGTATTTTTTTTTTAATCCACAAGCGATTTCTTCGATTAACTGGAAGAACATTCCCCGGGTAGAGGCGAGGCGGTGCGGGGAAACCTAAAGAGGTTCAGCTGCAGCTCCTCGTTGGATGCCCCGTTTTCATGCTCAATCCCTCCCTTCTTCCCCCTCACCCCAAGATTTTACCACCAGCCACACAAAGGCTGGCCCCACCAACAACCTGGGCTCCGATCTGGCCGCCCACCGCGATGTCTGGGGAGGCCCGACACACCCAGCAGACTCTGACTCGGGGTCTGCGGTGAGGCCCCTGGTGGCCGGTGGGGTTTGTGCCTTCATTAGGGCTGGCACCGAGGGCATGTCACCTACGAGGGAAATCCTCCTGGCATTAGGAGCTCAGAGCTCCGGATCTAAGCTCCTGCTTTGTGACCCGGCATCAGTGGGGCCTAGAGAAAAGCGCTCAGCCCCCCTGAGCTTCCTGTCTTCGCTGGTGCACCCGACGTGCTTCCGTCCCACGTGCACTGAGGACGGCGGGGGGCTCCCTTGAGCCCCTGGGGTAAACCGCAGCTCTGCCACGCCTTTACCTGGTCACCCCGGTGTTCATGAAGCACTGCTGTAGGGTGTCCGCCAGCCTCTGGTGCACCAGGCAGTAGCGGATGAATGCCCTTCCTTTGCCCAGAGATGTCCGGAGCTGGAAAAGGCAGGCATTGCAAAGATGAACTGTTAGCCTAAGTCCGAGGGTAGATGTGGCCTCAGGATGGTGAGGCCCGTGGCAGGCTGATTTCCTGCAATCCCCCATTTGAGAAGAGCCCATAGGCACCGGTACACCTGGCAAGGGGAGACCCCTTCACCAAAGGCCTCGAAACTTCCGTGGCTGCTCCGGGGAATGTCATTCTCCGGCCCCTGCTCCTTCAGAAGCTCTGGGCTTAGAGTCGCCTGTGAAATGGTCTGATTTAATTTGGAATATTTAGAATAAAACTAGGCAGCTCCATGAAGGGCTCCTCGCGTCCAAAGTGAGCTTGAGCGAGAGAGGATCTCAGTTTGGCTAATGTCCATGTTTGTTTTTGAGGTGCTGAGAGAAGAGGCGCAGGGAAAGAGGCCAAGGGGCTTGGAGGAAGCCCCGGTGGGAGGGGGAGGAGAGGGGAGGGTAGGAGCGCGTCAGGGGGACTTTAAAGAAGTTCTGATGGATGTAGGACAGCCTTCTCGGTGTTCTCCTGAAACCCTCAGTAAAACCAGTTTTACCCTCAGTAAAAGCATAGGTGTCAATGCTTGCCCGGTTGGATTTGTTTGAGGTATGCCAGTTCACTGCACTTAGTCAGAAGGTACCCAGGGGGTGAGAGAGAGCGGGGGTGTCTCCAGGTGGCCCGGTCACACTGATGAGTGTGGCTCTGTTTCAGGAAGTCTGAGGTGGACAACACACGAGGGTCCGGGTGTAGGCCTGCCATCGAAAACCTCACCTCGCGGTGCCAAAGCGTGGCTTCTACAGAGGTTTCTGGAAGCTTCTTGGGAAGGAGGTGGGGCGTGCTGGCCAGAGACTCTGCCAGCTATGGGCACACACAGCCAGTGTGCCAAACAGGACTCGTTCCCGAGGGTTCGGCCCCAGAAGTTCAAGGTAAGTGGGCAGGAATTGGAAACCTCTCAAACCCCCCGGTTCTGTCAGGCTTGGGGTCTGGGTCAGATAAGTAAAGACCCATATACCTCCTCAGAGGTTAGAAACCTTGGTGGCGGGGGACCGGGGCCCGATGGTCCTAACACCTCACACTATCGCGAAACCAATCATGGCACCGGACTGAGACAGGAAATGTGTGGTACAGACTCGAGCACTGCCATGCTCACGAAGGTGTAAACATCCCGGGCCATGGTGCCTTTTAGCTCACAGCTGTAGGTCTCCTTACTGCTGACTCAAGGAAATGATACCGCAGTACGAAGTCGCTTTAAAAAATAAAAGGTGTGAAATGTCATCAGCTAGAGAGGCCATGTAAGCTGGGTCTCCATGGGTGCTCTCTGGGTCCCGGGCAGGGGTGCGTAGGAGTGGAGGCGGGTGGCGGCCTGACAAACAGGCCCGAGAAAAACCTTCATGGCACGCCTGTGGAGAGCTGGTCAGAACGGATGCTCCCCGGAGAATGGTGAGGACAGCCCCACGTCCAAATACCTTTTCCGCTGATGACTGAGGGCGAACGGAGTGTTCGGTGGGGACGCCCAGCAAATTCGGGGCAGCCCAGGCGCTGTGCAGCCAAGGGTGTCGGTCAGACGACCCGTCCACGCACGGGGGGCCCTGCAGAATTCACTAAGACCCTCGCACGGCAGCCCGTGTCCATGAGCTCCCAAGGGACGGGCTTGTCCTTAACAGCAAAATGGCCACCGTAACGGCATTTAGAACATCAAGGCTCTTTCAGTGCCAAACGGTCTGAGGCTGTGTTTTGAATCGGCCCTATTAACCATACTGATTTGATATACGCACATATAAATGGAGCTGTTTATTTTAAGAGGTATCTTGAAACATCCTTTGGGAGAGGGAGTCAATAGCTCCTTTGTACTGCAAGTGAAAATACTGCCCAGCTTTTTATTTTTTATGTTCTGAGATCACGGGTCCACGTTCATGACCTAATTCCTTAAATTTTTAGCAACTGGCCCAAACTCATCTGCACGATATCCAGAAGCTACCCAACAGCCTCGAAGGGCAGGAAGTCTGCGGGGGCGGGGGGGGGGGGGGCAGGAGTGCGGATTCTGCTCTCAAGTCAGATGACTGCGCCCACAGCCCGATGCCAAGCTGTGCTCTGGTTCGGACCCGGGGTCCATCTCGAGTAAATTTTATAGCTCAGCCTGGGCTTATTCTGAACCTCCACAAGTGGCTGATTATAGCCTTTGGCTATTTTAGCCCAAAAGGCTGCCTCTCACCCCATGAGGGCCTGAAGGGCCCAGCAAGGCTGCTTATCTACTCACTTTTACCTCTGGCTTGGCGGCCTGGACAACACTTGGTTATTACGGTTAGCCTGAGTACCCAGCAGCCCTGTGGCTCGGTGCCCTTCCAAATCATTCCACCCAAGGGTGCCCCTGAGAGCAGAGCCTTCCCTGGGGACGAGACAACTGGGGCCTGTGGGAAGCAGAGCCCACGCAGCCACCAGGAACCAGGGCTGTCTGGGCGAGCAGGGAGTGCTTTTTGCTTTGAGAAGTCAGCTTCCCTGCCCTCGCATTGTCTAAAGGTCTGTGCATTATATGGAAAAGAGATTTTAGCATTTTGTGACCCTGGGCCATGAGGACTAAGCTAAACTTATTCCAGACGTCAGTTGCCTGAAGCCATAAAGTCAAAGGCCTTTGTTGCTCTGAGGAGTGGAAGACAGGACAGTGACATTAAGGATGCCTTCCAGAATTTTGGAGAGGAGATGAGACCCCTCTCCAGGTGTGTGATGCATGAAAACGCTCTACGTTGGGGACACGACGGTCCTGCCAGGCAAGTTCTCACGAGACCGTGGTGCCGCAAGGACATTAAAGAAATCCAAGGACAAACTCCTCACGGCCAAGGTCTTTCCTCCTCTTCTCAGATGTCAGAGGGTGGGAAATGCTTGGCCCTCACTGTCAGCGTACCGAACGCCGTCATTCTCTGTAAGAAGAAACCCCTCTGGCTCCAGACGGCAGGGAGCGGGAAGAGCTCTCAGAGCACCTGACTCCTCGGCCTTTGTGGGAAGCCGGCCAAGGAGCATGGCTACGGGCTTTAAAGTGACTCCAAACATACTGACAAGATGCTGAAATCCAGGGGTGCACCCACTCCTGAGTATGCACAGGTTTTCACTTCCAGAGGGACTAGGCTGAAGTGGGGTAGAGAAAGGGAGGGAAAGAGGGAAAGAGAGGGAAGGAAGAGGGGAGGGAGAGAGAGAGGGAGGGAGGAAGAGGAAAAAAAGAAAAGAGAGAAAGGAGAACGGGAAGAATGTGTTGTTCTGGAGTTTTCTAAAACACCAAAGGTTGTCTGAACTCAAGGTAAGAACTCAAGGTAAGAAGCTGCTTAGCCTAACCAGCATTTTAAGAAATGTCCCTTGAGGTCTCCTCATGGAGCTGGCTGCAGCACAGGTCCAGGCAAGAGATGCTAAAGGGAGAGAGAGGAAGATGCGAGGACCTTGGCCACTCTGTTACCTCCGGAATCGACTTGACGAATCGGATCCCGTCATTGGCTCCTTTCACCTTGGCCAGGCAGGCGCAGAAGTAATCCCAGTAGTCCTTCCTGTTGCCCAGAAGGGTGGCCTTCTCCTTCTGATCGAACTGTGGAGACAGCGGGACAGAGAGAGGAGGCCCGCACCCGCGGCTGATCAGCCCACCATTTAAATGATCAATAACAGCAACAGCTTCTTAGTCACCCTGTCTTGGACGAGGCCCTTTACTGGTGCCATTTTTATTGACTGGCCAATGAGGGTGTTTCAAACCCCAATTTACAGATGAGGAGACTGAGGTTGGGAAAGGTGAAGCAGCTGGCCCAGGGGCATATAGCTAGTTGGATTCAGGAGTAACAACCCCCCAAGAAAGACTCTCTTGAAGGGCTCTCTGTGCACAGAAATGGGTAGAATACCACCAACGGGGCTGTTCACACAGGATGGGGACGTTTGAGAGAAAAGTCTTGAAGGACAACATGAAGACTGTCAACTTTATCTCAACTCAGTGAAATGAGTTCGAGACATTTTACCCTGGCTACTTAAGTTTCGGCACTGTAATATATATATAATAATCCCCCAAACATAATAAATCCAAGTTAATGCCGGCTGTGAGTTGTTTCAAATCCAAAACCAAAACAGGCCGACTGAAAACAACAAAGGTCCATAAAACATGTCCCACTGTAAGACAGAAGCAGCTGAAAAGGGAAAGGCGAGTCCCTCAACACGTCGGGGCCTTGCCTCCAGCGGGCACTCACTCTCCAGCCGGGCTTTGCCGGGATGTGACTGGGGTGTGCTGGGACGCACACATAGGTGTTCAAAAAGATAAAGGTATGTTTTTCTACAACGTAACATCTTACGGTGTTTGTTTCTGGTTATGGAAGTTAAGATGCATACGTTGTTAGAAACTCCGGATAAAACTAGAAAAGAAGAAAAATTATAATGCCTAATACCCCTTCCCTAAGATAACTTCTGTTAATATTTCGGCCCATTTCCTTCCTGCCTCCCGTGATTGCCTGTGTTTTTCCGCATCTGCAGAGCCCTCTAGATCTGTACATCTTTGAGCAAGTAGACATCGGCGTCACAGTTGTGAGTGTGTTCAGACAAAACTTCCTGGGCTGACCTCAGAGATCCTGATTCAGCAGGTCGGGGTGGGCCCCCAGAATACGTTTCTCACCCGCTCCCAGGTGATGCCGATGCTGCTGGTCTGCGGACCCCAGCACTCTGAGCAGCAAGGCTCTAAAATGGGAGCTTCTGGATAACCTTCAGAGGGTCCACACCCTCCTGGAGAGAGGGGGGCTGGGGTGTGCACGTACAGGCATGTCTGTGTGGGGAGAGATCCCGCCGCTTCACCAGACTCTCAGAGGGGGAGGCGACCGCCCCGAAGTTAAGATCTCTGCTAGCTCATAACCTTGTGACCTGCCTTGAGATGACCTAAATCTGGAGAGAATGTTCTCGATGGCCACAGCCGTCCTAAGGGGCAATACTCCGATTCTCCAGAAGCTCGCACTTGGGAGGCTCCAAGTGACCCGGGGCTGCTCCGGCCTTCAGTCTAACCAGGAGGGCCTACTGGCTCCCCGGACCCGTCTGAACCACATCCTGAATGATCATGAGTCACTCAAGAGGGAACCAAAAACGCAGAGAAGTCAACGCGGTACAGGCATCACTTACTTGCAGGAGATACTCAAGTTTATAAGAAAACTTATGCAGGCTGCTGCTGTCGTCCGTAATGGGCTCCTCTGCTTCCTTAAATTCTTTGCTTAGCTCTGTCACCGCATCTTTAAGACAACAAACAGGAACACAGTAACTAGCCTCAGAGAGAGCAGCAGAATAACCCTGGGAAGCACGAGAGGGAAGCGGTGTGATGGCAGAGCACCTGGGAAGCAGAATGTGGGATGCAACCCGAGAAGGAGGATTGCTGAGCCTGAAGGCGCTCGGGCGTCCAGAGAGCTCACAGGCACCCCACCACCGCCCCCTGACCAGGCACATCTCCCGGTCCTTCTGCAGGCATATATATAATATAATATAATATAAGCACGCAGTCTCCGGTCAAGGAAGGTTCACTATGTGCACGAATCACTTGGCAGGCCCCTCATGCTGACTTCTAGAGAGCTTTATCCTTCCTTCTAGAAGGCCATGTGGCTTGTTGTTCTTCACTATAACCCTCCTGCTCAGTACAGGCTAAGCCCTGGCTTCAAGAAGACCAGCATGTGCAAATAAGAGTAACGAGAACAATGCCAAGAATGGCAACAACGACACTTGCTTCCGTGACCTGAGGGTCCATCGGGGGCCAGGCCTCTGCCTGCCTTTCTCATTTAATACAGCACCGCGAGGCGGGCATGGCTGTATTTCCACAAACCCAACACACAGCTGGTTTTAAGATGATCCCAGTTTCAGAATTGTTAAAATGTGGGGAAGAAAGTACAACCGGAGAATGACGAAGGCTGATTAACATCATCCCGTTTGGCAGATAAGGAATTCCAGGAGAGGTCAGGGCACTTGGCCAAAGACCGCGGGTTGCAAACAGCAGAGCTGGAATGAGAAGCCCGGTTTCTCCAGGGCTTTCGGACTCCGGAGCCCGCCTCTCCACTTCTAAGACGACCGACCTCCCCGTGCAGAGCAGAGGGAAAATCACCTTGACTGTCACTCGCAGCTCTGCTGTGGCACAGAGGGACGGTGAGAAGTTGGGTTTGGAGTAGACACTGGGAAGAGCGCCCCGGTTGAGATGGCTGGGGCGCACTGCCCAAAACCATCTTGCTCTATGATGGCTCGTAAGGAGAGGAACTACACCCCTCACCCTGCCCCGGCGTTCCAGAATCATGGCTGGAAAGCAGACCTGCCCAGCACTTACGCTGAACCTGAGCTGCTAAAATTTGATTGACACTGACCCCTCTGGCAGAGGTCAGCAAATGGCGAAGACAGGCTCTTGGGACAGATTCTCATACCAAGTGACCGCTGTCCAGTGGCACTCTCTAGAAGTGTTTGCTGCTGCTGGCATCGAAAGCCGGGGGGCCGGGGCGGGGGCTCAGGGACCGGGGAAGACGCACGGCCTTCCTCCCCCACCCTCAGGCGGGGTTAATCCTCATAAACTGAACTGGGAACTCCTGAAATTTTGAAAGAAGGAGCCTTGCGTATGAAATATGAAGTTTTCAGCTCTCATCTCTGCTAATCCAAATGCGCTACTTAGGAATGATCGGGGTTTTCCGTGATTTATACATTTGCGTCTGCCAACAGTCTTGAGAAGCGGGGGTTATCAAGCTGACCCAGCACGTGAAGGAAGCAATGGGACCTAGGAAAGGTGACAGGACTTGTCTAACATCTTCTAGGGTTAAACGGCGCTGACCCCGAGGCTGTCGTCACTGCCGTCACCAGGAGGCTGAGCGGGCTGCCCTGCAGAGGCCCCGCAGGCTAAGCACTGCCCGAGGACACCTCAGTTAGGGACGCACCACTCCCTTGCTCCATCCAGAGATCTCTGGTGTGCCCATGAAGACAGTTCCCAACAGACGCAAGGGAAGGCTCCTGGGAAAGCGGTGTGTCAAAGCGCCCAGCGGGCTGGGTAACGGACGTTGAGACGGCTTTGGAATGTCGGGGACGACCAGACCAGCCAGGACGTGGGGCGGAAAAGGGCACCTGAACAATGTCAGTGCCTGTCTTCCTCCCCGGATCAGGAGTGCTAGCCGGGGTGAGGTGGGGGGTGGTCTTCTCTTCCTCTCTTCCCTCCCAATAAAGATCTCAGGGTCCCAAAGTCATCCTGGAGAACCAGAGACTGACAGGCAGAAAAGAGGGCTTACTTTGTGGAGAGACTCCTCAAGGCCGGTGGTGCGCTCAGATTTGCAGAGACTGTCATTTCACTTTCTCAGCTTCTGTGTGTGTGTGTGTGTGTGTGTGTGTGTGTGTGTGTGTGTGTAGACTTAGGAAAAAACCCAGCTCATATTTTAGCTGGAGGTAGGCTTGTGTGGTCTAAGAGTGTAGACTCTGGCACTTGGTGTGTGTGTAAACCCGGGCCCTGCCTGACTGGATGTGTGACCTTAGGCAAGTCGCTTAACCTCTCTGTGCCTATTTCTGCCTCCGCAGAACTGCGGTAGCGGTTCCTGCCTCGAGGACCAAGTGTGAGTCGTTATCCATAAGGCATGTGTAGCACAGGGCCTGGGGCCTGGGGGATGCCATGTGATTATGAGCTGGCCGAGGCCCCGGATGCTGTACAACGGGGAGCAGAGCCTGGGGGTGATTTTTATCTCGGCGCCTTCTGACCTGCAGGAGAAGCATACGGTGGCCGCCACCTGCCCGGTGGCCCTGGCCGCGACAGACTGTGCCTGAACCTGGACCTTGAGCCTGTCAGGAGAGCACCACTGTCATCCCTGGGACACGCAGGGGGCGGTCAGCTTCCCTCCAGTGTGCGGTCGCCAGTGCGCCGGAGCTCCACAGAGGACTGCACACCCGGCCCGGTGGGCTGCGGCGCGGGCGGGAATCCTGACCCTTGGGACATCACCTAGAAGGGTGACCTTGGGCCCTGGACTCCCTGCCTGAGTCTCCTCCGCTTCCCATGCGCCTCCCCCGCCCTGCCCTCCACCGGGGAGATGGGAGTTTCGCATCTCGGTGGGTTTGCTGAGCTCGGGGAAGTCCGGCAGGCAGCAGGCCCAGAATCCCAGGGCATCACAGAGGATGGGCTGTCCGCCTGCCAGGATCAGGGAGGACAGCAAAACAAGAAAGATGGGGGCCCGGTCCTCCTGCTCAGGGCGAAGGAGAACCTGCCTCGCCGGATCAGCCAACTCCATTATGGCCCGAAGGCTCGGGGTTCACGTGGCTTGAAAACACACACGGACACCAACACGGAGAGCAGAGCCAGACCCTGACGAGGGCCCTGGATCTTGTTTACAAACTGGCTTCACCGCGCCCTGAGAGCAGGACCAGCCCAGCCCCCCCCCGCCCCGGCCTGACCCAGGGAGGACACCCGAGCCCCAGAAGCTTCCACACGCCGTGTCCCGGGGGCTCCCGTTACTGCCCGCGGGACAAGGGCGCGAGGGCGACGGGAGGAGCACAGCCCCAGCTCTCCCCCACCCCCCTAAACTGCCGCACCTTGCAAATCGCGGATGATTCTCTGGAGCTGGCTCTCAGCCATCGGGGATGCCATGGCCAAGGCGATGGGCTGCAGGCCGCCCTTCTCGGCTGTGCGCCTCCCGCCTGGGTCCGGTCAGCAGAGGTCAGACTCCATGGTGGCACCTGCACGAGGGGAGAGGGAGGCCGTGGAGGAGGCAGTCACAGACACAGCGTGACGCCAGCAGGAAGGGGAGCGGCGCCCGGGGCACAAAGTCGCCCCATCCGGGCGTCCTCCCTCAACGGGCACGGCTTGACCTTTCCGTGGGGGCCTTGCTCGGTGGGCATCCTCCGGCCGGCGTCTCATGCGCTTCTATTCAGACACAATGACCTGGGTTGGGGCCTAAAAAGCAGCAGGTTCAACCAAACAGCCTGACTCATTGCTTCGGAGCTGCTCTCCTCTTCCACCCTCTCAGGCAGGACGGCCTCACTCTCCTTCCCCCTTTAGAAATGCCTCCTGGCCGGGGGTGGGGGGTGGGGGGGGAATCTTCTCTTCCTCTCTTCCCTCCCAATAAAGATCTCTGGTTCTCCACACACACACCAAGGCCAGTACCAGCCCAACCCACACTCAGAGGGCCTGCTGAGCCAACGACACTGGCCACCTCCGGACCCCGGCCCCATGTCCTCCCCCAGCTTGCCTCCTCTGAGCATTGGTCAGTAACCTCTGGCCGCAGGGGCGGGGGAGCGGGAGGCTGAGGACCTTTGGGGCTTTGGGATCAAGGAAAGCCGGCCTTGCCTGGTGGGAGAAGCAGCTCCCTCGGGGGGGGTGGGGAGGGAGCTCAGCAGCTCCCGCGGCCCGGAGTCCAGCTGGGCCTGGCTGTGCGGGACACCGCCCAGCCTGCACTGGGGGCCTGCGCAGCCCTCGGTCCAGCAAGGGACACGGCTCTATTTTAAGCTTGGTTACAGTCCCCTTGCAGCTGGTGAGTCCCGAGTTACCGGCCCTGCTCCGGCAGCTGCTGAAGTGATCTAAGGACACAGTAGTGGCTGAAGACCAATGGAGGTGAGGTGACATGAGTGGCACTGGGGAGAAGTCTGGATACGTGCTGGGACACTCTTGTGTCCCCCCTTTAGAACCTCCTAATTCTTTCCTCAGATGGCCGGTGCGAGGTTGTGCAATGCTTGCCGGGAAAGCCACCTAGCTAGGCTAAGGGGGGCCGAAGGGGGCAGCCACCACTAAATGAGGGCCTACTGTGTGCCGGGTGCGGGGCCCTGCTAGGTGCTCGACACGAGCGATCATTTTAATCTCACAATCGCCCTAGTGCGGTAGATAATGGGCAAAGGCGAACCTGGGGCTCGAGAAGTCCCGTGACTTGTCTAAGGCCATGAGCCAGGAAGGAGTAGAATCGTGGTTTGAACCCTGGTCAGTCTGATTCAAACCCTGTGGCTTTCTACCTGAGCCGCCGACCCTACTGCAAATGACCGACCACTTCCGCTGGCTTCTGGGAACCGCCCCTTCCAGCGTCTCCCAAACAATGAGCCGCCACCCTGGGTGTTTCTAACACATGCAGGCCCTCGCTTCCTCCCGCCTGCCATATTACCCTTCCCGCCCCAAGAGTCCAGCAGAGAAGACTCTGGGACAGATATGGTCCCAGGTTTCAAAGTTCCTCCAAATATTTACATAAGCATTCCAGCGTGGGCCTGAAGCAAGAAGGGCCTGTCACTGGGCGGATGCATGTGCCAGGGCCTATTTTGAACTAACAAAGCCGGCACAGCAGTGGGTCGGTGCAAACAAGGCCCAAAGAGGAGGCCTCTCTGGGGAATGAGGCAGGCACACCCCGACACAACACTCCCAGGAATTCCTGGCACAGAGCCCGAGAGACGCAGGGGATCCACGCAGAGCTTTCCAAAGCCCCCCTCACAAGGGACAGCACCCTGCCATTACACACACCAAACTGGGAGTGGGAGTGGTTTTCCAGAAGCCAGCCTGCTCACCCCTGGGTGTCTCTGCAGGTCACCTACTGAGCACACGGCCTGGGTGAGGGGACCAGCCAAGACCCCATGGAGACATCTGCAGGGGCTCCGTGGCCCGGGAGGGCCCTCTGCCCCTCCCGGAGAGGTAGAGACAGTCGAGGGTCCTCGCTATCAATGCACAGCTGCCCCAGTTCCACACTCTGTCAGGCCCCTACTATGTGCAGGCTGGAGACACAGAGGCACGCAAGGCACCGTCCAGCCCTGGAGGAGCCGAGCTGTGCGCCCAGGGGAAAGACAGAAATGTCCAGCTATCTGGACACGGCAGGAGAGGTCCATACAGAGAAAGGAATAAAAAGTGACTTGTACTGGATCCGTGTAAGAAATGCTTTCTGCACCCAAAAGGCTACAAACTTGCTGATTTCGTTTGCAGTTTACTCTTGCAAAGGCAAGAGGAGGGCGGGTGTGCCAGGGCCTGGGGGGGAAGGGAGGGCTGGACTCCAAGAGTCTCCAGAAACTGGGAGAGGCGGTTCTGTTCTAGGCCCGGCTTCCGGGGGTGCTTACGTGACGGTATGTGTCCGACAAACATGTCAAAACTCACAGATCGTGATTTGTCAAAACTCACAGATCGTGAGCGGGGCCTCAGCCAAAAAGGCAGCACTGTGATCAATTCGGAAGGATGCCGTGGGACCTAAGGAAGGGAAGGAAAATCAATGCTGCTTGGGGGACGGAGAGGGTGAGAGACGGTGGCAATGGAGCTGTGCCAGGCCTGCAGAGCGAGGGTGAGGCCTCCGAAGGGACCCAAGGAGGAAAGGGCACCAGGATGGGGGGCGGGGGAGAGCAAGCACAGAGAAGCTTCTCTCCCCGAGTTCTCTCATTTGATGGCGGTCAGCGGAGGGCCTTGTCGTTTTTGGGAGAAATAAAGTGAGAGGAAGGCGACCCACAACCACCACAAGTCCTCACAAGCAGCCCCCTGGGGCCATGGGCACGCTTCAGACTCGGGGGAGACCCGCACACGCGGAAGGGGGCAGAGAGTGACCCCAGTGACAGGTCCTGAGCGGCCGGGCCCCAGTGGTGGAAACCAGCCTCTCTGAGGCCCCTCAGGACAAAAACAAGGTCTGCAGACCACAGCGGCGTCCTAGCCGGACGGGCCTCGACAAGCGGAAACGGGCTCCTCGAGGCTTGCTGGCCTCTGGGGAGGCGGCCCTGTGTCCCGCACGCTAGCGGGAGCCCTCCTCCCGCAGGCCTGACCCTCGGAGGGAGCTCCACTGATGCCAAGTTCCCAGGTCACGGGGTGAGCTGGGCCCCGTTGCTGATGACGCAAGCTGGTTTTCCAAAAAGCCTGAGTCACCACCCAGGTATTGTGCCCCAAGAAAGCAGCTGCGGGGGCCGCGGGCTTCCCCACCGCGCCTGTGGGCCCCACCTCACAGGGCTGCACGAAGTTCTTCGGAGCCTCCTTGGAAGGTCAGGGCTACCACCAGGTTGCTACTTTCCCGGACGTGGGAAGGATGGCTCTTGGCATTTTGCCCCCCTCCTTCCGGGCCTGAGGTCATCAGTAACCACTGAAAGGCACAGAACGAGGCACACCATGGTCAACGTCCTTGTGTCTCGAGATAAACTTGCCCTTTGGGTAAGGGATGAGAGATGAGAGATTTTTTTTTTTATCCACAACACTCCTGACACCAACACTGCAGCTTTTTTCCACACCGATAACCAGTTCTGACGCCGACTGGGCGTTCTCTAATTCAATGCCATCCTGACGCTACCTGCCGGAGTTCGAGCAGACCGCGCAGCTCAAGGACTCTGCCCACAAGACTGCTCTGGCTTCAGGCGCTGGTCACAAGACCCAGGCTGCTTTCCCTGTACTTCCGACCAGCGGGCCATAAACTGGGGGAACCCCACGACCCCCTCCTCAGGTTCGATAATTTGCTAGAACAGCTCACAAAACTTGGAAAAACACGACTACGACCAGCTTATTTTAAAGGATACAATCTGGGAATGGCCAAGGGGAAGAGAGGCAGAGTGGGGGGCGGGGAGGGGGTTGGTTTGAGGTGTGTGGGGCTTCTGTGTCTTCGGGGTTCCCCACCCTCCAGCACCTCAGCTGTTCGCTGATGCAGAATTCCTCAGAACCCCAACACTTAGGAGGTTTTGAGGGAGGTTTCGTTACTGAGGCAGGGCCTGCTAAACAATGGTCATCCTCAGCCCCTCTCCGCTCCCAGAGGTCTGGGTGGGGCTGGAAGGGCCAAATCTCTAACCGCGTGGTTGGTTCCTCTGGCATCCAGCCCCAGCCCGAAGCCATGGGGGGGGGGGGCGCCGCCACCGCCGAGTCACCAAATTAGCACAAACTCAGGTGCGGTTAAAAGAGGCTTGTTATGAATAACAAAAGACACTCCCATTACTCAGGAAATTCCTAGGGTTCCAGAAGCTCTGCGGCGGCAGCGGGAAGCTGAGCCAAACACCAAATCTTATTTCTTATTGTATCACAGAGATCACAGACTTCAGGCAGGAGGCGGCCCCATCCCGACAAGCCATTAGCGAACAGCTCTCGAAACTCAGGGGACACTTGGAGCTTCTGTCCACTCGGCCTTGGCCACAGCCGCTTCAGCCCCAGGGGCGTGACTCCAGGAACCCCACACCTCCCAGGACCCCCTAAAGCGCAAATCACCTCCAGGAACCCCGGGACCTGTCAAAACCGCCGGCAAGCTCTTTCCAATACCAGAGAGATTCATTTTATAAGATTTGGGGGAACACTGAGTTCTCTTGCCAGCAACTCAGAACTATGTTGAAGCTCATCCGGCCCGTCTAAAAGCCTCCGATATTCTGATGAAGTGCAAACGGGGCTAAATGCAGTTTTAAAACTTCTTATTTATTACCTGGGACTGTTGCCTGAGTTTCTAGACACGGCTTCAGTACTTGGAGAGAACCTTCCCCAAACTTCCAATTCCTCCTATACCTGCCCAGATGCCCTAACAACAGAGAGAGCAGTTTAGTCCCAAACTGAGACACAAAGACACCAACTGACTCCTGTAAACTTATTTACACTCTGGTGCTAATGACTCAGATTCGTCACGTTCCCCGGGAATCGGCTTCGGGAAGCGCCGCATCTGATGAGTCACACTGAGAGAAGAAGGCTGGGAGGGGGAGGAGGAGGCTTGGGGCATGGAAGACACTCATGCCCCGTCTTCAGAATTTGTTGTACCAGCTCCTGACCCAACAGCTGAGAAGGGTCCCCACCCCCGCCCGGAGATGCCAGACGGTTGGGCTCCCCCCGCACCCCCCCCCACCCCCCGCTCCCGAACCAGTGGAAGCAGACCAGTGGTGCATTCCACCCAGACCAAGAAAAGAATGTGAACAATGACAGTTCCGATCAGTCCAAGGCAGAGAGCCTTTCCCGAAGAGTCCCTTGCCTTGGCCAGGGTCAGCACACCCAGCAGCTTCCATCCAGCTGCCATCTCTGGGGGCGGGGGAGGGGAGCGCCCTTGGTGGGTACCTGCAGCTCCGAGGCCGCGGTCCTGCTGGCTCAGCCCTGGGGCGGTCGCTGGGCAGGCTGCCCTCAGCAGAGCCTCCACTCGGTGCCCAGGAGAGTGCTCAGGAGTCTGTCAGAGGCAGACATTTCAGCACATGGGAACTGAGGCTCAGGAGGCGACCCAACCCCTCGGACCTAATTAAAGTGTTGACCAATTGCATGCCTGGGTCATCTTCCCCACACACTCCTTGCCTGCGATCTTTCGTAAAGGGAGTGGAGACTTGAGCCTCTGCCATCCCTTCTCGAACCTTCTCTTGGCTCTCACCCTCTCACCAATGCTTCCAGGCTTCTCAGTCACTGCCTCTGGAACACACAGAGAACTGGCTCCGGGTTCAATGCACCGGCCCACAAGGCAGGGTCGAGAGACCCGTGCATGGGAGGTTGGTGCCTCTGGGGGGCCCGGGGGGAAGCTATCTTTTTTTAGGAAGCGGAGGCAGCTGCTCTGGAAGGAGCCACACATCCATACCTGGGGTCTTGCCACTGGAAGGGCCGGAGAAACTACCCAGGGGGTGGTGAGTGCCCGTGTGGAACTCTGGGCAGGCTCGGGAACAGGTGTGCGAACACGTGGGAAGGCAGCTGGAGCACCTATTTCTTCCTGCCCCCACACAGCACAAAGCCCACCCGGATGGAGAAAATGGCAGAGCTCTAAGACCTTATGCTCGGGACACTCTCCCGACCTGAGTATCAACGGGGTCAGTCCAGCCGGTGACAAATCACACACTGAATCTCCGCTAGAACATGCTCTGGCCACTAAACATGGCCTTGCGGAAGAGCACGCGTAACCCGTATATTCACAGACTGCCAGCCGGGTAAGAAGGATTTGCTAGTAAGAGGCAGGCCTGAGCCCAGGGCCGGGGCTACAGGCCTGCGTGAGCAAGGCCCATGGGCCTGGGCCTTCAAGGAACCCACGCTCCAGAGGGGAGAACAGACAGCACCCACACTAACTACTAAGCCGACAGACGACTAAGAGATCACTTGATGGGACGCCTGGGTGGCTCAGTGGTTAAGCCTCTGCCTTCAGCTCAGGTCGTGATCTCAAGGTCTTGGGACCGAGCCCCGCATCAGGCTCTCTGCTCAGCGGGGAGCCTGCTTCCCCCTCTCCCTCTGCCTGCCTCTGTGCCTACTTGTGATCTCTCTCTCTGTCAAATAAATAAAATAAAATAAAATAAATCACTTGATGCCTGAGAAGGACTTTGATGAAAAGTAAGTGAGCACAGAAGGTACCAGATTCTACTCTGCTCATGATTCTAAGCCCCCACTGCCTTTCTTCCACAAACTTGTGGCCATTTGCCAGTATGGTAATTTCTCGTTTAACCTGTTTTTCCCATCTGTCTGTAAGCTCCACTGCTACTCACCAGTTCCCCGGCACCCAGCACAGCTCTGACCCATGCCCGCAGTGGATTATTTGATGAATGAATGAATCAGGCACACAAAACCGAACACAGACTCTTGCTCCAACAAACCAAACTAAATTTTAGGCATAGAGATGTACCAACATATAAACAACGCAAATCATCCTTCTATGGTAGGAAACATGGATAAATTTTCCAAAAATTCGATTCTCTGATTTTCCAATTTTCCTTTACTGGGCATAAATTACTTTTATGTTTACTAAAATAATGCATTAAAAAAATCACAATATAATTACAGACATTATACCGTCATTATTGTGGAAATACTACGGAATTATTATCCCAAGAAGGAATGGAATAATGTAACCTAGGATCTGGATGGATTAAGTGTGTCTACAGGAGAAAGTGTGCCCACAGCTCTGGCCTGAGGCAGCCTTACCCAGAAGCCTCCTCACCCTATCC
>CM052799.1:12635634-12670753 GCA_028533885.1 Nasua narica
AACCATCCACCAGGAACAGTCCCAGGGCGGGGGAGGTATTGATGGGTCTGAACTCCGCTGTGCCCCTTGGGTGACAATAGCAGCATCGGGGTGCAGACAGAGCCAGGGGTGGGGCTACGCCCGCAGACAGGAAGCCCGAGCAAGACCCGGAATGGCTCTGAAGCTGGAGTTTGGCATTGGGCATGACACTGTCCTCGCTTTTACCAGCTGTAGCTGAGGCTTGCCAGTTTGCACCCTATTCGGATTTTGGAATCAGACTAGTCATGTGAAATTTCCATTCCCTAGCAAGCAATCGGTAACGTGATAAAGATCGTGCCATGATTGGGTGAGACGGCTATGTTTAGCTCACCAAACTCTTTGCAGGCAATTTAAGCAAATCTGTCTATCCTGGGAAGTTATTTAACCTTTTCCTACCTGGTATGGGGTTTCTTTTTCCCCTGTTTTTTGTTTTGTTTTGTTTGTGGGTTTTTTTGTTGCTGTTGTTGTTGTTGTTTCGGTTTGGTTCCCCTCCATGTGCAATGTGGGGAGATTACCCTTATCTTCCTTAAGGAAGAGGCGGGGAAGGAGAGGAGCAGACATTCCCAGCGGCTAACTTTGGGGGAGGCTTTGAAGTGCCCCCTCCCTGCTCTTGCCCAGGCGCCCTGGCAGCCGTCCACGGGGCTACAGGTTCAGCTTGAGGAAGTCCTTCCGGCTCCTTGTGAAACCACCACCGCTGCTTCAGCTGTCCAGCCCACCCCGGACCTCCTACGGGATGCTCCTCTTGGCCTAACTCCCCTGCATATTAATGACTTGTTTGGATTGCCTTTTCCCCCCTCCCGTTTTTCTTCTGGATTCCACAGGCTCCCCTAACTCGGTTTTTTGCCCCAGGCCAAAGATGCAGTGCCCCGGGCTCCTGAGGTGGTCAGCCAGACCTGCTCAGGGTCCCAGAACCAGACGCCAGAGTCCCCTCTGAACCACGAGGATGTACGCGTCCTCATGCCCGCAAACAGGATCGGGCCAAAGTCGAAGCAGGCACTCGGTGTCTTTCAAATGCCACAGAGCCCTTAGTGGACAGGGAGGACCCCCGGAGGTCCCACAAACCATCAGGCTGACTGGCTCCAACATGTGGAAGAGGGGAAAACACCTCCGGCCCACTCTTAAGCGCGGCTCTACAACCCTTATCTCGTAACAGCCATGAGCCCGTGTGCTCTGAGGCGGGAGCCCGTGTTATGGGGCAGCCTGGTGACAAACCGTGTGTCGAAAAGCGGCCAAAGGCTAAATACAGACCCAGGGAGACATTTTAGTACCCACTCTACTGATTTATTTACTTGTTCAACCAGAGGTTCTTACCCCAATCAAAAGCTTTAAAAACGAAAACAAACAAAAACTCCAAAAATCTGGCACCGAGATCACCAACAGAATATTGTTCATCCTTGGAGAACCACAGTGACGTTCTGCACGAGGGGAGCAGATGCCCACAAGGCCACACTCCCTTCCTCTCTGCTCACGGGCGGCATCTAGTTACAAGGCACCGGTCCATGCACCTGACCTGCCCTGTGCACACGCGCGGGGGCTGCTCCTGGGAATGCAGCCCCAAGCTCTGAGCTCCTGTGGGTGATTTTCACTGCACAACAGCAGCTAGGTCTACATGTTTCCTCTGCCTCGTGTTTAAAGACTTTCCAGTCTTAAGTCACCAAAGTCGTCTTTGGATTCACCAGAAAGTACAGGCTGCCCACAGCCAAACCCTTCCCCTAAAGGAAGAGGGGGACTGCCATTCCTCGGGTGCCTACTGTGTGTTCTGGACGCGGCAGCCCGCAGCCTCGGTGATGGATACGGGTCAATGTCACCAGCTGCTCTGATCCTGTCTGTGTGGGGTGGTTCCTCTTATCATAAATCATGTGAGAACCATCCTGCCGTGCACCCCCCAAAGGGCCCTAAAAGCGGCCACAAGGAACAAAGACCATCCAAGGAACAGCTAGACGACAGATTCTAAAGCAACTACAAAAATAATCAAAGTCGAATACGACTTGTGGATTCTAACAGGTGGATTCTAACATGTTCACTACACAAGTCTTGCAATGGTTATGTTTTCCTAATAAAATACTGAAAACAATTTAAAAGCTAAATGAAGCACTAATCAAAGATGAACACTTTTAACAGAAGCAGGAAACCTGCTTCCTAAAGCAAGAGCCATTTCAGATCCTTGTAATCATGGAATGCCGTGTTCCTTCACTGAGACAATCAACTGTGATCGCCACAGTGATCACAGCGATGGCCCATGACCGGGCAGGGAATTCTATAATTGATCGACAGTGGCTGTCACAGAAGGGAAGGTTGAGTGGGGCCCACTCAACATGGGCCCACTTGGGAAGGTGGGAGCCACAGAAAGCATTAAACCTCAGCGAGACAGCGCTTTCTGGGCACCAACACACAGGGGAAGCCGCATTAGGCAGATGGCAGGAGAGTAAAGCTTGCTACAGAGACCGCAGGGCTTGCAGGAGCAGGAGGGCAGTGAGAAGATTACAGCCTGATCCTCTGCCCTCAGAGAGCCCCTGACCCATTTCTTTATGAGAAAGGAAACTGCCGCGGTAAGACAAGCTGAGAGGCAGAGGCTGCGGCCAACACGAGCAGTTTCTGGAAGGGCTCTATTTTTTTCTAGAGGGGGCAGCCAATGGGAGCTGTGAAGAGTGATAAGGGGCATCAGAGGACGCAGGTATATTAACAGGGAGCCGCGTGGTTAATGTGTCAACCATACACGCTTTCCTTACACAAAAATAAAACCCAGCCCTCTCCCTACAACAACCCCGACCCTAGGTCCTGAATAGCATGGACTCTCTTATCTAGCCCAAGTCCCATGCGGCCACGCCGCAATCCCAAATCCACAGGTGTTTTCAGGAAAGATCATTGGGGGCTATATCGAGATCCTGCACCTGGACAGAAGGTAAAGAGACTGGGCCAAGGGATGAACAAACTGTCCCCTTATGGCTGGAAGGGCGAAATGAGAAGGTCTGGGCTGTCCCGGCCCAGCTAAGCCAGAAACTTCGCTTTTTAAGGTCAGCAGCCTCACGGGTAACGCAAGCAGAAACTCCGGGACCTGTCCTCCTGTGCCTAAAGGATCCAAAGCTTGTTCTGAGACTCCCATATGATGGGCTCCTTGGCGAACCCTCGGCCATCGGAGGTCCTGGAACTGGTGTTTGGGGGTCTGTCTTTCTAACTGACCTCCGGAGGCAGCCTGGGTTCCAGGGTGAGTTTCAGCCTCCGCCCGAGGTGACTTCCAGGCCCGCTGGGAAAGGGCAAGGGCAAGGGCTCGGGCGGGGTCTGGGGGAGACCCGGGATGGGCGGGGACAGTAAGGGCAACAGGTGAGAAGGCGCATCCGGAGGGAAGTTCTCAGCTCTGGGGCCGACAGCGGCCCAGGCTCCCCCAAGGTCCGGCCGGCCCCCCGCGGCACTTACGCGCTCGTGGGTCCACCGCTGGGCAGAAGCGAAACTTTCTGGGGCCCAGCGGAAGAGTGCGGTAGCGCGGCGTGGCCCGCCATGATACGCAGAGCCGCCGCAGGCGGGAGCGGACTACAACTCCCGTCATGCTCCGCAGGGCCCATGCCTACAAATCCCGTCGGACCCCACAGCGCCGGTCCGACTACGACTCCCGGGTAGCTCCGCTGGACTTAGGTTTGCATCTCCCAGTGGCACTGCGGTGCCACCGGCCCTAGATTGAGCCGTGCAGTCCCCGCGGGCTCATGTGTCCGCAGGTCATCTATGTGGCACCTTGAAAGCAGCGTTGTCCCCGTGGGGGCTTTTGAGAACTTGAAGCGGGGCTAGTTCGTGTCGAATCGTACATGGGCTGTAAGTGCAAAATACACCTGACTTCCAAAGGCTTAGTATGAAAAACATAACCTGAAATAGCGTATTACGACTTTTATACTGATTACATTTGAAACGATAATATTTTTGTTACCTTGGGCAAGCTAAATGAAAAGCATTATGTATTGCTGGGCTTCGCATCTTTTGATCCCCTCCCTTCTTAACACCGGGACCTGTTAAAATTCAGTGCTCAAAAAGTAAGGGTTAATGAATAAACTACCACCCCTGACTTCTGCCTCACTCTCTGCCCGATTTCTATTTATAAGTTCTTTTTTCTGTTTGTAAGTTGCAAGGCATTCTGAGGCTGGACTCCAGATAACAAAACACTTTGATTCATGACGTCTATTATGGACACAAGGCAGAAGAGCAGCAGGACCCGCGGTACTTCAGCCTGTGACTGAAGCCTGGGCTCTTGTCACTCCTTAACTCTGGCTGCCCTTGTTCCCACCGTTCACTCTAGAAATACCTTCTATCTCCCAGGACTTAGCTAGTGATGTCCAGTCAGGTGCCATGGCCCCAACATTGCCAGGGTGGGATAATACAGGAAAGCAAATAGATTTCCTAGTCATGGTTGGGATATGGATGTCATTAGTGCTCTCTTATAAATTAGCGAGGTGTAGATAAGTCACTGATTAGATGGATGGACTAACCAATTTGTGGGGGTGGCAGGGTAGTGATTTCCATTCTTCCTGTTAAAAACTATGAAAGGAAGGGGAAAGAGGGGGAGGATGGCAAAAGGAAAGTCATTGTTCCAACCACAGTCTGAAGGGTTTTGTGACATATTATGGATGAGAGAGTTTAATGTGGGATTTTAGTACCATGTGACCCCACGTGATTGGGGCTGTGACCCCCACATGTTCAGAACCGTGGCCCTAGTGATAGGTCAGAGGCCCCACGTGCCAGAGGACTTGACCCCATGTCCCTGAGGGCATGAGCCCACGTACTTGAGGCCATGTCCCCACTTGATCAGGGCTGTGAGCTCACGTCCTCAGGGCTGTGACACCTCATGCTCAGGACTATGGCCCCATGTCCTGAGTCGTGACCCCTGTGCCAGGGACTGTGACCCCGCTGCATTACAGTTGTGGGCCCACATCCTCGGGTCTGCGACCCCTTGCCTCAGTCACTGACCCCACATGATTGAGGCTATGAATGTTGGAGTGTGACCTCTCTGAGCCTCGTTATCCTCCTTGGTCTAAGTGGGAACCAGAAACCTCACAAGGTGGTTGTGAGATGTAAAAATGTCTGGGCCCAACACAGAGCAGACCTCAGTAAAAATCCGTTTCCGATCTCCTGCAGATGTCTTCGGTCAGATGCAATCTTCTGTGTGGTCAAGGTAGTCACTGAAGCCTCACGAGGGGCTCTGAGATGCACGAGAATTCCCTGCACATCCGTGGAGATTGGTGCCCTGTATTAGCCTGCTCATGCTGCCATAACAAAGTCCCAGAGACTAGGTCGCTTAAACAGGTCTCCTGTTTATGTGTCATATGAGTCTATGATCAGGGCATCTGCTGGGTTGACTCCCTCTGAGGCTGCGAGGGAGCACCTGTTCCATGCCTCTCCTAATTTCTAGAGCTTGCTGGCAATCTCTGGTGTTCTTGACTTACGATAGTATAACTCCAGTCTTCACGTGGCTTTCTCCCTTTGTCCAGGTCTGTGTCCAAATTTCCTCTTTTTATAGGGACACAGGTCTCATTGGATTATGGGCCTGCCCTCACCTATAGGACCTCATTTTACATAATTATATATGCAGTAACTGTCCTTACAGAGAAGGTCACGTTCAGAGGCACTGAGAATTAGGACTTAAACATAAGAATTTGGTGGGGAGGAAGTGGAGGACACAGTTCAACCCATACATGCTGGAAGCTGTAGGTTTGTATCCCCTAAAGAACCTCATGGAAATGCAACTCATGAAATTATAGACCCATACGCTTCATTTTTCTAATCACAGGAAGGGATCTTAGAGATAACTGAGTTTAAACCTCTCCAGTTACGTTGAATCAATAAGAAGGGGAAGTGGTTTGCTAAAGATCCAGCCAGAAAGGTGAATGTGACTTCCTGTAAAGACCAATATTTGTGGGTTTCCTCTAATTTTTAAATAAACAGAAGGTGCTTTGAAAAATTAGTAATGTTCAGTGTTTTTTTTAACTCATATTATCCATACTATTGGAAAAAATCAGAGGCAGATTGTTGAACCAATTATAACCAAAGTGAGGGGAAAGATACACATGGGTACTTCTCCTCCAAACTCTCATAGTTCATTGTAAAGTGCTTTGAAATAGTTTTAATGACACGTTTAAGGTGACGTGTTTAAGGTGTACATTCCCAATTGCGTGGACGGTTGAGCCTTGTAATTTTTTCTGAGTCAAGAACGTTCATCCAAGTCATCTGGAAAGAGGGCCAGCAGTTCCCCGGGCCTAGAGTAATCCTACGCAAATCATTCCCCAAATAGGAATGACCAGAGGCTGGCCAACTTGAGAATGGAGCTAACCAAACATAGGCTTCCCGCTGCCTTCACACATGTGGCCAGGAACATTCTGGAGGTCTATCTACCCTCCCCTCACCCTTGGCCCCATCTCTAATCCTTGCAACTATCCAGTGCCCATCCGCTGCCCGTATCCTTTCTCTAACCACGAGTGATGCTCAAGTCTGATTTTCTGATATGGTCAAAGTCAAGGAACCGAACTGCCATTGTCTCTCGGTCCCTCTGGCCACACTTTCTTTTGTGGAGGAGGTGGGGGTGAGGGAGAGGGGGTTATAGGCAACTTGCACCTAAAATCTGGGCTGGCCCCAAGGTAGAGAGTGGAGTTCAAGATAACCCTTGTTCCCCTTCCCAAGCTTCCCCCAAACCTGCGAAATATCTTCCACCACCTTTTCAGGATACCCAAAATTCCCAGCAGGAAATGTATCATTCCTTCTGATTGGAAAGCTAATCTCTGAAAAGTCCTGGTTATGACACAATGGGTCAAAAAATAGGAAAAAAATCTTGGACTTGAAGACAGCCAACTTAGGTGCCAGGCCAGGGGAAAGATGAGCCATGGAGCACCCAAGACACACTTGGACTCCTGGACGATTTTGCCTAAGGCCTAAAAAGAACCAATTTCCCACTATCCAGAGCCGCGCAAGGCTTATACCACACTTCTATCTCCAATCCTCCCCCCATATTCCTCCATGCACCCTAAATGCATCCTAACCCAGATCCCCCATAAGCAGAGAACTTTTAGGAGTCTTATATAATGACCTTGGGTAGAAATGAGGGGAACATAGCCAGAGGTGCGTCTATACATGCTAATCTTTTATTTGCATATGTGATACAATGATGCTTTCTGTCTTTATGAGATGATTACAGTAATAATTCCTATTTGGAGCTGAATCATTGGCCAAGCAAGTACTTTTACGCATATGACTTCATGTGTACCTCCATGGTGTGGGTAGAGTCTGTCTTTGTGCTGTTGGCATTTATACAGTTCTACAGAAGAGGACACTGAGGGTCTGAGAGGCCCAAGGTCACAGTGAGTCAGTAAAGGAGCTTGGATTTGGGGTTTGGGTCCAGGGCTCAGATCCTGAGATCCTTCTCTGATTGTCTACTTTGGGGTCTCTTCCGCTGGGCTTTTCCAGACTCGTGGGCCTCCTTGTTCTGTCCCAGGTAGGTCCCACAAATGAAAGCTGTCAGGAGTTCAGCAAACCAGGCCACATCTGGGCTGATGGGCCAGGGAAAAGTTTGTGGGAGGCCACTGGGTGGTGACTGACCAGAAGATGTAATGTAGCAAGTGTGGAAAGAAAAAAACAGAAGTACAAAAAAGCCAAAAAGATGGTCTCCTATTCACTTACACAACCAACCACAAACCCTGCGGGGCACCGAAGGAGGTTCTAGAGCCGCAGCAGGAGCTTGTGCCCTTGAGGAACTTCCACTCTGGCCAGGGTCATCGGAGGTCTGGGGCTGCCCTGGGCTTGGAGTTCCTATTCAGAGACCAGCAAGGTTCCTCCTCCCTTCCTGATTTTGTCCGAGAGAGCAGGGAGATGGAAATTCTGCGAAGACATCTTCTCTAGGAACCACTGTGGATGTTTTATGTACCAGGAACGGCAGGGGACCCACAGCCCACTATCCAGGGCACTTTTGATTGACTACAGGGGGAGGGACAGGCCTGCAAGGTCTAGCTGAGGCTGAACTGTGGTTCTGTGGGTGGAGAGAGGAGAGAAAGCAGGAGGTTGTGGCCAACGAGGGTGTGGTCAAGGCGTGTAGAGAGTGGCCACCCATGTGCAGCTCTCTGGCTGCACTTTTCGGCAGTCTCGCCCACAGCTCCCTCTCTGATAGGATTCCCCTCTGTCTTCCCATTCACACCTCTGCTTCTCTGTGCCTCTGCTCTTGGATTCCCAAGGAACTAGATGAGGAGAAGACCTCCACTCTCTACCCTTGGGGATGACAAAACATCACTAGAAATGCAAGGAGGTGGACCCGACTGTATTTAGTGACAGGCTCTCGGCGGTGTGGCTGAATGTGTTGAAAGAAATACTTAGTGAAGCATCTTTGGCTGGGAAGGAATGGGATGGGGTGAGGAGATGATGAAGCGAACCTCTCAAAAGGCATGCTCTATAGTAATGCAAGACCCCGAAATCTGCCTTCTCGGAAGAGTGGGGTTGAGACCATGCTGCCGGGGTTTTGGAGCTGGAGTCCTCTGCCTCTCCCCTCCTTGGGCTCAGCCTGCCCTCTGAATAAAAGTTGAACAAAGTTTTAAGAATATCAGGTTTGAAAGGGGCCTGACCCAAAGGCCATAGGCTTAGAGCTCTGAGCTCATAACTACCTCATTGTCTCCTTCCTTTTGCTGTTTCTTTTATCCTTGCTAAGTGATGTCCCCACCTATTAGTTGGCAAGTCCATGAGAGCTTTCTCCCTTCCCTGGTGTGCCACCCGGTCCTCTCCAGCAGGTGCTACTGGCCTAATTTTTAAAACTAGACCTTCAGTCTTCCCCGGCCAGGTAAAACGCCTCTAACGCTGGTCACGCAATTGCAAATGCATCGTTGAAACCAGAGCGGGAGCTGAAGGGGTGAATGTTTTCCATGCTCTCTACACTCCAGCTGAGTGCTGTAATAGTAGCTACTTTGTTCAACAGGCATATACTGAGTGACTACTGTGTGCCGAGTCCTGCTCAAGGGACTGTGGGGAGACTCTGGAATTCTCGCTTTTAAGGACTTACAGCCAACTATACCCAACTGGGGTGCAGGTCAGGATCACCTAGGGGAGCTTTTCCAAAGGCCCCACGCCAGATCTAAATCATGTCGGGACCAGATCTGTGTGGTAGGGGAAAATTTCGAGGATGGCTTTTATCTATGTCCTTGGATGTGACGCGATGGGACAGTGTGAGAGGCAGGCACGTGTCCCGCCTACGAAAAAGCAAGGTCAAGTATAGCCATTGTCACAGAGAGGGATAAGCATGGTGCTCTGAGAGCGTAGACTAGGGAGGAAAGGTTAATATCTATAAACCAGCAGCCTGGGGCAAGAAAGGTAGACTGTGTTCCCAAAACGCATGGGTCCCCAAAACGCATACATTAGAAAAATAATGACAGTTGTCATTCTTTGCTCGCACTCAATACGTAGTGCTAGAACAGCAGAGCCCTTGGCAGGGTGCAGGACCAGGTTCCTGCCCTCAGGCACACTGCAGTCTGATGGGGCAGGAAGATAAGACAGGCACAAGGGTAGCTATGACACATGGCGGGGAGTGACAAATGCTATTTTAGAGAGGACAAGCCGAGTGCCGCAGCACCCCGGAGAGAGCTCTTCTGATTTTCAGGTAGGGGACGGCCTCCTGAGGACCTGGCCCTCCAGCTGGGGCTTGTGGGTAGTGGAGTAGAAGGACAGGTGTTCCAGGCCCTGGTGACCACATGACGGGGGCCCAGAGGAGACTGGGAGAAGGGTGTGGTTTTTTTTGGTGCTTGGATCCCGAGCTGCGTGGGGGCCATGGCAGAAGGTGGAATAACAATGGTAAAGTTCATTGGCACCAGATTGCCGGGGCCCCGAAAGACTTGCTGAGGTGTTTGGGCTTTATTTGCACAGAGCGAGGGGCCACTAAGGGTTCTGAAGCACCCCGGTGTCCATTCAGAGGACACTTGGTGGGGGAAGAGATGCGGAGCGGGAGGATGGTGAGGAGTGAGGTCATTTGGGGATGGAACCACAGGCATGCAATGGACATGGGCAGAAACAACTCTGAGGGGCATGGGGAAGGCAGAGCCAATAGGACTTGGCTGTGGGAGTGGAGGGAAGGGAAATGCAGGACTCAGAGATGAGGCGAGTTTGGAGTGTCGGTGGCTGGGGGAAGCTGGTGCCGTCAACCAAGCAGGTGGAGAACATTTTAGGTGGCAAGTGATGAATCTAAAGTATCAGCTCGATATCCATCCAGAGAGGATGAGATGTTTCAGGAATCTTCACCCTGGATGCCTTGGCCGAGGTGGGTGTTTACTTGTCTGGACCTTCAGAGCTGGACTCTTGGTACCTGGAGGGTCAAGACGGTATCTCATTGTCTTTATGTCCTGCAAACAAATGCCTCATGCAGAAGGTGGCACTGACTGCATTCGTTCTGTCCACAAAAGATTATTTATGGACTGAATATTCAGGTGCTGGACCCTGGAGCTATGACGTGGATGATCTCCCGTCTAGTTGTGGGTTTTCAGGATCCAGATTGCGTTCTGACTTGCTTATTTGAGGATGTGCTTGCCTTGGCCCAGCAAAACAGTCTCACCCAGCAGTCACTGGGAAGTGCAGGGGCAACCTCTCCAAAGTCAGCTGGCACAGCCCTCCGGGTGGGCAGGGGACAGACCCTCTACCATCAGCCGACTTCTGTACAATTAGCACACACACGAAGTCTCAGAACCTCAGAAAGTCTTGGAGGATCCTCCTTTCTGGGAATCCTTCCAAGATCCGGAGCCTTCTGGATTAAGTGATGTCTAAATGAATGAATGAATGAGGGAATGAATGATGAACTCAGAATCCAAGAAACGTTTTTCTGGATGGCCATGTACAGTTTCTGGGGGAGGGGGGGAGAGCCACTGTCTGCAGAAGAGGAGACATGAAGGATCTGTTGGTGGAAGGTATTTCTTTCACCCCCATCCCCATGGCCATGGCTTTCCCCAGCGTGCCCTCCATGGCGCCCCTTCCTGCCCCGCTTCTCCCTGCTCCCGCCGCTCCAGCAGCTCTGTCCACCTCCATTGGCACCACCCAACTCCCTTTCAATAGAAGGAGGCACCCTCGTAATTGAAGGCGCCCGTGGAGTGATGGGGAATGCTGGCTGCCGGCTGCCCGCAGAGCCGGAAGTGCCGGAGCAGACTTTTGAGATGTCTGCGGAACTTGACCCCAACAAAAACGTAGAGCACCGGGTTGAAGCAGCAGTGGGAGAAGGCAACATTGCGGCAGATGAGCAAGGCATAATCCAGCTGCTGGCTGAACTCGCAGCTCTGGATGACCCCGAGTTTCAGCAGCGTCTGCAGAAACAGGAGCAGGTTGTAGGGAGCCCAGCTGAGGAAGTAGGCCGCCACGATGGTGAAGATGAGCCTTACTGTCCGGGGGCGCCGTTTGGACCGTGAGCGGAACAGGGTCTTGAGGATCTCCACGTAGCAGAACAGGATAATCCCAATGGACAGCAGGAAAAAGACGTTGTGCTGATAGACCGAGGTTAGGAACCACTTGGTTTCTGAGTAGTCACAGCCTGAAGAAAACACTGTGTGGAAGGCAGCGTCGGGGATGGAGGACAGGATGCTGGTCGCCCACACGGCCGTGGTCACCAGCACACGGCACTGGAGGGTGTGGACGCGCAGTGACGAGAGGGGCCTCACCACTGACAGGTAGCGGTGGATGGTCATGATGGTCAGGAAGAAGATGCTGCTGTAGAGGCTGATGGAGAAGATCATGTTGAGGAGCTTGCAGAGGAAGTCCCCCAGCACCCAGCCCCAGTGGTACGCCATGATCCACACTGGCAACAAGCACGAGAACGCCAGATCCGAGAGGCACAGGTTGAGGATGAAGACATTGGTGAGGGATTCCAGGCTCTCATACTTCACCAGGACCCACAACACCAGGCTGTTGCCCACCAGGCTGAGGAGGAACACCAGGAAGTACAGGATGGTGGTGCTGAAGGTGGCAAAGGTGAAGGTCTTGCTCTCACACAGCAAGCTCTGAGGATCATACTCAAAAGGGGTGGTGGACTCTGGGGTGCCTGAGGGCTCCATCTAGACATGGAAAGCATCTGAAATGACAGAGATGCAGAGTTTCAGACCACGTGTTTAGGCTAGGATCCATAGGACCCGTACTACAAAAAATGTGCGTGGTCCATGGTCCAGCTACCCGTGGTCACTTAAGTGTAGGGAGACTGGGAACTTTGCCAGGACACGAAGTCACTAAGCATACTGTTTAATTTGGCAGGCATTTTTTCTTAGCAAGGAAAGGAAGTGGTGCATCATCATCTCCTGATGAAGGAAGTGGTGCATTCACTCATTCTGTCATACGCCCCCTTTCTCCTTGGAGATTGGCATTTGAGTAGCATTGAGCTAGACCGTCCTCCCAGTAGGTGATTGAGAAAGAACAATGGAACTGGATTCAAAGAACTGAGGTCAAATTTGGGCCCCATTACTATATTTCTGGGAAAGCTATCTAACATTTCTGAACCTCAGGTCCTCATCTATAAAATAGAGCTAACGATCCCCAAATTGTTCCTTCATTTATTTAGCAAATACCTAGCGAGCATTTACTCTGCCTTCCTGCCTCCTTCCCTTTGTCTCTCCCTTTGTCCCTCCCTTCTTCCTCCGCTCCCTCCTTTCCTTTCTTCCATCAAGTACAGAAATCCTGATGTCAGGATTGTTTCAGGAAACTCGCCGTCTCTTGAAACAGGTCCAAAAAGAAAGAAGCAAACATCTCTCATGTAAACTCAGGTATGAAATAATCTCAAGACTGTGATGAACACTGAGACTCTGGGAGACCAAATCATCGCCAACACAGATGTTGCCTGAAAGGGAAGTATATGCAGAGTGACCTCCAAAGGCCCAAAGAGCCATGAGGCCAAAGAAAAAAAGGCCGATAAAGTCCAGCTTGCCACGAAATGGTTTACTAAAGGGGCTTATGGACAGAGGTATGTCTTGGGGGGCTGCAAGATGAGTAGGTCTCTGTGCCCTACCTCCCGTACGACCTGATTTTGTAGCCCTAGAGGCTGGGGGGTGCATAATGGGAGATGACTGGGAGGAAATGCTTGAGAATATTTGTGTGTCATTGTCGTATCTCCAGAGTAGGTCAAGGCTGTTATGCCCCAAGCTTATACTTAAGGGTCATTTATTATGCAAGTGGTTAGACAAAAGGAAAGAATGGTGGTAGTGGTGGCAGCGTGTGGGGGGACTGTGCTCAAGAGGGCTCCAGGTCACAGAGCGGTCACCAGGGCAGATTTGTCCAAGATGGCGCCGTGCTGGTTCCCACACTTGCTAGCACAGAGGATTCACTCTCCGAGCAGAAAGCTGCCCCACTCAGGAGTTCGGCTTACAGAACATCGTATAGAGACAAACAAATGGCAATAACCTAAGTGTCCAGTTGGAGGGGAGTAGCTAATAAAACTGTATTGAGTCACAGTGATTCAATCCTCTGAGTTAGTGAGGTTTGGGAAACCATGAGACTTGAAGGCCAGGAAGAGCGGAGGGAGTGACTTAAGAGCCGGAACTCTGGTTGACCCTCTTTCTGGTTGAAAGAGGTGAGTGAAGATCCTAGGCCTTTGCGAAGGAAGACGGGAGTTTGGGTGAAGGAACTGTCTGCACCCAGTAAGAGCCGTCTGATGACCTACTACGTGCCAGGCATTGTTCTGTGTGGAGTAACCTGTTCCTTCCATCCTGCCTCTGGCTATAAAGGCGCAGCCACCCGCACCTTACAGAAGAGGAAACCAAGGCTCAGACCGGTGAAGTCACCTTCTCAACGTTATCAAGCTAGTAAGTAGGAAGGAGAGCCCAGCCGGGAGCCAAACCGAGGCTCTCCTGTCTTGTACTTGGAGGGGGAGAAAGGGAAAAATAGCCTGAGTTTCTCACCTACCTAGTTTGGGATGGGAGGAATAATAAGGGGGTCTCAGATGTGTCCTATTTTAGGTAGCAAGTCAATTCATGTCTCCAAACACCAAAGTGAAGATGGTTGAAAATATTACCTATGGTTGGCTTCTTTTGTATTCTTTTGATTCCCAAAGAGGAATACCTAAGCTTTTCGTATGTTTACTGTCCACTTTGTGTTTCTTATTTTGAAAGTGCTTATAGATTTTGTTCATTTTTCTGCTTGGAATACTAATGTTTTCTTATGGATTTTTAAGAGCATTTTTTAGTCTTGTCATCCTGTTGTGCTTCTTAGTTTTTAATTCTGTCCATGCCTTTTCATATTTTTTTTGACATTTAGAAAGTGGGAGTCTACATTTTAATAGAGGAGCTCATCTGATTCAATCCAGTTGTGTTTGATGACCTCTGACATATGCCAGGCCCTGTGACAGATGCTGGATTCTAGAGTGGAAACATGAGTAATAAACACTCTCTATCTATAAGAGGCTTATAGTTTAGAAGGAAATTAGAAATTGTACAAATGTCTGGGATTTCCTGTAGTGTGACGAGTTGGAAATGCAGATATTTTGGGACAGGGGCCTTGTAAGCACCCCTCATATCATGCAGGTGATCCCCAAAGTCTGCTGCCTAGCTCTTGTCCTTCCTTGGCCTAGGGCCAGTGTAGGCTGACCCATCTTCTTAATAGCAGCAGCCCAGCTGCATGGTTGGAAATTTCTCAAAATTAAGGGGCTTCTCCTGACAAAGAAGACATCTTGTCCCTCTTTTATTGCAATTTACTAAAAACAAGTAGCTTTACAAACTCTCAGTGTTATAACATCTCTCATGAATATAGAACAAAGCAACAGAGAGCTGGTTTGGCTTTGTTGCCTGATGATTTGTGTTGCATCGCCAAGACAAGATAATTACATGTCGCTACGTTTAGTGGAGTTCACATTTTCTCCTCAACTCTCCAGAATAAAAGAAGTCCTTGGGCTGGTCTGGGATGACAAGCCAGTGGCCATTCTACTCAACTTCCATTTCTCCCACCTTACCTAGTCTTTTCTTGATCTGTGGTCCTGAATAATGCAGCTCAAATGGGTTGCTAAGAGGAGTTTCTAGTTCCTGCTTTGCCAGCTTATCAAGTATTGAATTATTTACCATAGAGAAGATAACATAAGTGGGTTTCATTTCTCAGTAATGTTTGAGTAAGCTCAGATTTGACCAACAGTTCCACAGATAAGAACCCTGGGAACGGAAACCGAAACCGAACCCCAAAACCTTCCTCTGGGTACTGTTGAGCAACCAAAAGATGGTGAACACTGGGAGAGACCAGGCATTTGAAAAAGGAGAGCAGCTGAATAGCACAGGTGGGATTCCCATTTTTTGGCTTTGGCCTCAGGGCAGGAGCTGGTCATAAGGGGCAGCTAAAATTCCAGTAGCAAAGTCACAATTTTTTGGTCTTAAAAAACTCGAGGCCTTGCTTAGGGCAACCACAACCACTGGAGAGGGGATGAGGGGACATCACAGAGAGGAAAGGGCTAGAGAGTGAGAACCCCAGGATCTGTGTGTTTATTCTACCCAAATGTTTGGCTGACCTCTGAACCACACATGCCCCGGTGAACGCGGAGGCAGTGAACTGAAATTGAGCTGCTCCCTACTTCGGGGGAAGCAGAGTTTAGAGTCTGAGCAGGCCACCTTAATTGTGTGATAGAACAAACAACAAATAAAATAATCATTACTTTTCAGAAGAATGAAACAGAATATGGTCTGCACAGCATAACATCCATAATGATCAGGCTACAAAACAACATCACTCAGCATGTGGAGAAATAGGAGAACATGGTCCACCCTCGAAAGGGAAAAACCAATCAAGAAACTGACCCTGAGATGACCCAGAAGTTAGAATTTGCGAATAAGCGTGGAAATGCAACTCTCTTCTCTATGCTCAAGGGACTAAAGGAAAATATATCCCTAATGAATAGAAAGATAAATCTCAGAAGAGAAAGACAAACTATATGAAAGACCCAAAAGGAAGTAGAAACCAATAACAATAAGATATGTGGAAAAGCCAAAATAATTTGGAAGCAAAACGACATATTTCTAAAGAATCTGAGTCAAAGAAAAAAAAAATCAAGGGCAAATTATAAAATATTTGGAACCAAATAATAATGAAAACACATATCAAAATTCATGGCACACAACCGAAGTGTACTCAGAAATGTATACCTTTAAATGCTTATATTAGAAAAAAGAAAGGCCTAAAATTAATGATCTAAAATCAATGACTCAGAAGCTAGGGGGAAAAAAGAGCAAGTTAAACCCAAAGGAAGAGAAAGAAGTAAATACTGATAAAAGAAGAAATTTTAAAAATAGATAATAAAAGAGAGGAAATGTACATAGTCGGTTGTTGGGAAAAGTTTTTTAAAATGTAATAAAACTCGAGTTAGATTGAGAGCATAAAGAGAGAACACAAATTCTGGGTATCAGGTATGGAAGAACGGGCATTGCTACAGATCTTGAAGATTTTAAGTGACTAACAAAGTATTATGATCAATTTTACATTAGATTTAGCAGCTTAAAATGGACACATTTCTTTAAAAGTTCAACCTACCAAAGCAGACATGAGGTGATACAACAAATCTGTAAAGTTCTACCTTTATTAGAAAAATTTGGGGCGCCTGGGTGGCTCAGTGGGTTAAAGTCTGTGCCTTCGGCTCGGGTCATGATCATGGGGTCCTGGGATTGAGCCCCGCGTTGGGCTCTCTGCTCAGCAGGGAGCCTGCTTCCCCCTCTCTCTGCCTGACTCTCTGCCTACTTGTGATTTCTCTCTCTCTCTCTCTCATATAAATAAATAAAATCTTAAAAAAAAAAGAAAAATTTAATTAACTGTAAAAAAAAATCTTTCTCACAAAGAAAACTCCAGAACTAGATGATTTTTTCTTGTGCAATCTGTTCAACTTTCAAGGAAGATCATTTCTCTTCCTTATTTATACATTTGTACATTTATACATTTGTATAATTTAATATAAATATATAAAATATATAATAATATATATATATTTTTTCTCGTGGAAACTTTTAAGGAAGATCATTTCTCTTCCTTATTTATGCATTTGTACATTTATACATTTGTATAATTTAATACATATATATATAAATATATAAAATATAAATGTATAATTATATATTTATACATTTGTATAATCATTTATACAAACGACCCAAGGTACGGGACGAAATACTTCTCAAATCATTTCAGGAGGCCAGCATAACCCTGGTACCAAAACCAGACAAAAACATCCCAATAAAGGAAACTGCAAACCCAATATCCCTCATGAACGCAGACACAAAATCCCTTAACCAAGTGTTAGCGCTTCAAATCCGGCAATATATTTTAAAAGGACAATACACCACGACCAAGTAGTCTTTATCCCAGAAGTATGAGAATGGTTTCACAGTTGAAAATTCAAGTAATCTGGGGCACCTCGGTGGCTCAGTCATTAAGCGTCTGCCTTTGGCTCAGGTCATGATCTCAGGGTTTTGGGATCGAGCCCCGCATTAGGGTCCCTGCTCAGCAGAGAGCTTGCTTCTCCCGCTGCCCCTCAACTCACTTGTGCTCTCTCTCTCTCTCTCTCTCTCTCTCTCATAAATAGATACAATCTTTAAAAAAAATCAAGCAATTTAAGTCACCATATTGACAGAATAAAGACGAAAGCTATATGGCACGTTTTGATCAATGCAGAAAAGTATTCGATAGAACTCAATACCCATTCATGATGTACACTCTGAGCAAATCATAAACTAAAGGGATATCGGACGTCTAGAAAAGCTATCCCACTTTTCTGTTGGTTACTCATTCCTACACACAAAATGTCGTAGGCGCTTCTGGTCTGGGCTTCGGAGGTGGTGGGGATACACGAGGGAGAATGGTGCCAAACCCTAAACCACCGCGAGTTATATTCTAGGAGCCTGGTCCCCTTCCGCCTGTCACTGCCGTCCCTCCCTGTCTCTGCTTGCTCAACCCTAAAGAGCAAAGTTAGCTTTCCAGTCCGCAAAACGCTTCTGGATCAAGAAACACAGGTTTAAACTATCCAATCACTGATAATAACGCCTGACCTGAAGGCTAGGAACCAGATAACCCCCTATACTTTTTTCAGCAGTAGGAAAAGAAAAACATGTACATGATAGGTCTACTCAAAGCGCATGGACCAGGTTTTTAGCAATGCAGATTGAGGGAAATCCCCAGACTTAGGGATTCAGAGTCTCTGGAAGCAGGGCTCAGGACTCTATATTTCCTAGCTCTCCAGTTGATTCTCACGCCCACCTGGTACAAGCTATTAACATTAGAGGAAAACATAAGTTAGAAATATTTGTAAAGGAACTCACCTAGATCTACACCTCTTCACATGCGTCTTGAGGGAGAAATAGTGCTTCTCTGTTGCATATTGTGCTCCAAGAAACTGAAACAATGCCCTGCCCAGAGGCTAGAGGAAGGGAAGGGAAGACTCCTGTGTATCCTCTCAGAGGGAGGCAGGGAGCCTTGACTAATCTCTCCTCTCCCTCTCCTGGCTTCCCCAATTGACCCGCCCCCAACCTCCCAACTCCCACCCAAGCCCTCACCAGAACCTGGCCCCATCACCTATCAACCTGGCCTGTCTCTAAAGGCAGGTGGGGTCCGCAGCTTAAGGGTCATCTGAGTCCCTGGGTCTCACTGAGGAAAGAGGTAATTTTGGAGTTGCAAAGAATCCTAAAGGATAAATTTTTAAAAAGTTGTATTTGTATTTTAGCAAAAATTTATTTTATTAACATACGATTACATATGATGACATCGATGATGATTTTATTTTATTATTTTATTATTTATTTATTTGATAGAGAGAAAGAGAGCGCGCGTGAGCACACAAGCAAGGGGGGAGCGGCAGAGGGAGAGAGAGAAGCAGGCTCTCTGATGAGCAAGGAGCCGGATGCGGGGCTCGAGCCCAGGACCCCAGGATCATGACCTGAGCCAAAGGCAGATGCTTAACAGACTGAGCCATCCAGAAGCCCCGATGATGATGATTTTAAATTGACATAACATTCATGGAACAAAAAATGTACCGTTTTAAACTGTAGAATTCTGTAGTGTTTAGCATATCCACAATATTTACAAGTATCATTGCTATTCAATTCCAGAATATTTCTAGCCGCCCCTCCCCCTCCCCCGACAAATCCCATACTTGTTAGCAGTCAATCCCTTTCCCATTTCCCTCCTACCCCCCCAGCAACCATTAATCTACTTGTTGTCCTTATGGTTTTGCCTATTCTGGACTTCCCATCTAAGTGAAATCACATAATAGGTGACCTTTGGTGATTGGCCTCTTTCACTGAGAATAATGTTCTGAAGGCTCATCCATACTGTGTGGCATGTATCACTACTTCATTCCAGTTTATGGTTGAATACTATTCAACTGTGTGGATATACCACATTTCATTTACCCATTCATCAGCTGAGGGACATTTAGGTTATTTCCACTTCGGGGCTATGACGGATAATGCTGCCCTGAACATTCACGGACAAGTTTTTGTGTGGACATGTATTTTCCGTTCTCTTGCGTATGTACCCAAGAGTGGGATTGTGGGGCTGTATGGTGACTCTATGTTTAAACTTTCTGGGGAACTGTCAGACTGCTTTTCACAGAGCTGTACCATTTTACTTTCCCACCAACAGTGTATGAGGGTTCCAGTTTCCCCCTATCTTCACCAACACTTGTTTATTTTCTCTCTTTCTTTTTTGAATCACAGGGTATGAAATGGTAGCTCACCATGATTTTGGTGTACATGTGCTTCATGGATAATAATGTTAAGTATCTTTTCATATGCTTATTGGTCATTTGGTATTTCCTTGAGAAATGTCCATGCAGAAACTTTGTCTTTTTGAAGTTGGGGTTATTTGGCTTTTTATTATTAAATTGTAAGCATTATTTATATATCCTAGATAAGAGTCTTCTCAGATATATGATTTGCAAATAACTTTTCCCATTTTGCAAGAACTTTCTAAATTTGTTGATAGTGTCCTTTCACACATGAAGGTTTTTAATTTTTTTGAAAGTTTTTAATTTTGACGAAGACCCATTTATATATACATTTTTAATTCTTATACATTATATTAAGGTAATCCTGGCCTCACAAGATGAGTTAGGAAGAATTCCCTCTGCTTCTATCTTCTGAAAGAGATTATAAGGAATTGATATAACTTCTTCTTTAAATGTTTGGTAGTATTCACCCATGGACCATCTGGTGATTTCTGTTTTGGAAAGTTATTAATTATTGATTCAATTTCTTGATAGATATAAGCCTGATCACACTATTTCTTTCTTTCTTTTTTTTTTTTTAAAGATTTTATTTATTTATTTGAAAGAGAGAGAGAGATCACAAGTAGGCAGAGAGGCAGGCAGAGAGAGAGGGGGAAGCAGGCTCCCTGCTGAGCAGAGAGCCCGATGCGGGGCTCGATCCCAGGACCCTGAGATCATGACCTGAGCCGAAAGCAGAGGCTTTAACCCACTGAGCCACCCAGGCGCCCTGCACACTGTCTGTTTCTTCTTATGTGAGTTTTGATGGATTGTATATTTGAAGGAGTTGGTACATAGATTATCAAATTTGTGGGCATAGTATTGTTCATAATATTCCCTATTACCTTTTAATGTTGATAGAGTTTGTAGTGATGTCTCTTCTTTTATTCCTGGTATTAGTAATTTGAATCCTCTTTTTCTTAGTCTAACTAGACACTTATTGATTTTATCAAAATTTTCAAAGAGCCACCTTTGGTTTTATTGATTTTTCTCTACAAAAATGGGATCATATTATGCACACTGATATATCCTTTTCCCTTTAAGCAAAGTGCCACAAACATCTTTCCAAGCCTATTTTATTCTAACAATTGAAAAAGATTTCACTGCATTGAGATGTCATATTTTACTTATTTCCCTGTCAATGGATACCCAGTTGGCTTCCAAGTTTTAAAATTATCCCAATGATACAGAGAACATCACTGAAGGTATTGATATTTCTACAGGATAGATTTTCAGAAGTGGTAGATTTCTGGATCACATGTAAATTTTATATTTTGCGTATGTGAAAACGTATGTAGATTTTACATTTTGGTATATATTGCCAGATTGCCCTCTATTGAGGTTGCATTTATTTACATTTCCACAGTAGGGTACAAGCCTCACCATTTCCATGCACCTGGTCAAAATTGGATGTTACTAGTTTTAAAAGTTTTAGTCATTTTGAAAAGCGTAGAGAAGTATAATGTCGTTTTGATTTAAACTGTATATTATTTTTAGCTGGACATTTTTTTTTCCACAGCTTCATTGGCCAATTATCGTTGTGTGTGATCGCTCTTTGCCAAAGTAGGTAATTATTGAGAGGACTCATATAGGAAGTGTTTGACAAATGTTTATTCCCTAAATATGAAGACACAATTTGAAACTAAGGTGTTCACAATTCCTCATGTTTGGTTTCAGTCGAAAAAGAAGTCATGAGTTTTGTCTTAAATAGAAAGTTCTAAAATGCTGGTCAGGTTGGACAAAGGTGGAACTGAATTCTAGCCTCATGCAGACTGGACAGGCAGAAGGGGAAGTCCAATCTTGGGTACAGCACGAAGTGGACAGAGGCCTGGTTACCACGGTTCAGGTCTGGACCCATCTGTGGTGAAGTGGGATTCAGGGCAGAGACTAGCATCAGAGGTCTCGGGCATCAGCATCAGAGTAGGACCCTTGGCAGGAATTAATTGCCATAACAGGAACTGCTGACTCTAGGTCCCCTGGGTCCCACAATGTGACTGGGCCAACTACAAGATAGATGATTCTGTTTGAGTCCATTCACCTGAGACCAGGCATAAGCATATGTACATCAAAGGTCTTGCTGCTTTGGGAGCCCTTGGAAGTGCATCCTGGCCTCACTGGGTGGTACATTAATGGAGAACATCTTCAGTCATGGAAGTGACAGCGGCCACCTTGAGGAGCCACAGAGGCCAAGGATCTCATGGAAGGGTTAGAAGGGAAGAGCACCACAGTTTGTGGATGACAACACAGGAGACTACTTCAAGCACCTCATCATTAACTGAAGTCGGTTTGGGGAATGGGGAGGACGGTGCTGAGGTCCTGGGGGGCGGGGATAGTGGAGTGTGTGCCAGAGCTATTGTAATATGGATTTCGAGGTTAGCATAATCTTATTTGAAACTGAGGCTGGAGAGCTTGGGCTCCCTCTAGTTATGCCAGAATCTAAAGCAGAGTTAGATCTACGGGAAGAAATTAAATAGTCTTAGCTTCAAGAGTTAGAGGAAGACATGACTCCATGAAGGTCATGGTATGTCACCACACAATAGTGCCTCAAAGTTATTTTTAAAAATTAAATTTATTATAAATTTATTATTATTGAATAGGTAACAGAGTCACAGGAGTTAATGTGGATCATAGATCAAAAATCAAAGATCCATATTGAAAAAAACAGGAATTCACAACTCCATATTAATAATAAGTAGGTGAGTAAATAGGTGAGTGGGGAGGACTCTGCTTACAGGAGAGGCCAGTAGGAGAGGTGGAGTTGGGGTTGGAAGATCACTATATGGCTGTCACGGAGAAGGCTGATTTGGGCAAGAGCCTCTGATGGATGCTAACTCTACAGGTGGGAATTTTTGATGAGGGGCAGGATATCTGGATGGTTCTAAATTGTTTCCACAAGGAAACAATTAGATGTTTCCTTAGTGAGATGTCTACTCATTAGTTACAAAGGCAACAGTAGTAATCACATAGCAGAGAAATCAGACAACACTTTGACCAAATGATGAAATTTAACATCCCCAATGAGGGGCAGGGGGACGTCATGTGCCTCCAGATGCGATGTCCAGAGGAGGACACAATATGGCTCCTGCAATATTCCAGACAGGGATGTGTGACCTGAATCTGAAGATGGTGAATCAGACAGATCCAAGAGAGGAATGTCCTATTAAAAAGCGGGGAGCTCTATAGCTCAAAAATGTCAATGTCAAGAAAGGTGAGGAAGGCTGAGGAAGTTCCTGATTAAAGGAGGCAAAGGGAGATGACAACTGAATGCAGCATGGGGCCCTAGACTGAGAGATCCTGTGCTAGAGGAAAAAGTATTATGAAGAACATGATCGCATCAACCATCTAATCCGGGACACCCATAAGTAGATTGGATACAAGGGCTAGGTCAACACTGAGCCTACTGACGTTGATCACTGCAATGTAGTCACATATGAGAATGTTCCCATTCTTTGGAAAATGGGACCCTGAAGTCTGTAGGGGTAACAGGTTCTACAGTTTCCTTTCAAATAACTCAGAAAGGAAGGTCTGGACTGAATGCACATGATACCACCTGTGGGATAAAACGTTAATGATAGGTGAATCTGTGAGAAGAGTTTGGAAGTGCCGTTGGCATGGTTCTTACACTTGCCAATTTTTCTGTTTGAAATTATTTTCAAATGAGGAGTGAAAAAGCTTTAAAAAGCTTAAAAAAAAGTGTATGCAGTGCAAAATTTTACTTCCAATCTACCCCATGCCCCAAGCACTTGTATCAATTTCTTGTGTTCCCTTCTAAAGTGTCCTTTTGGAAACACAATCAAATGTGGACATTTACACGCAGATAATTTTCGCAGGAAGTCACAAGCTAGAGATTTTTAGCCTCTCAAGAAGCCACATCAATAGAGTCTTCCTTTTTAATTTCTCCACAAGTCTTCGTTATCGGCATAACACGTAGGAGGGTCCCCCTTTTGCTAAGTCAGCAATAACAAATGCCAAGTCATGATGACATCTTGCCTTCTCCTCCCTGGGGAGGTGAGTGACCCCAAGCTCTTCTGGTTCATCCTGGGAAGCACTGGCTCGTCTAAAGCAGTGGTCCATGCACATGACTCATCAGGTGAATCTTGGGAGCTGATAATCAACAGAAAGATGGAATGGCTGGCCTAAAGAAATGAGACAGCCAAGGCATCTGTAACTTGGAGTGGGAAAAAGAGAGTTTCTCCTAAGTTGTATTCCTTGGTGTCTTCTGAAGCATGGAGCTCAAGCTAGCAAGAAGGAAACAGAGATCCTCAGACACCCCTCCAGAGACTCTGATTCCGTAACTGCAAGGTGTCTAAGGTGGTTGGGATTCCCCACCTGTTCAGAGAGAAATATCTGTTTAGGGAGCCACCATCATTCTGCCAAGTATTGACCTGATCACAAGCAACACACTGAAGAAGGCATTATCAATATTCAGATCTTACCCATGAGCCAGCAGCGGTGCCCAGATGTGAAGTCAATCGCCCATAGTCAAAGAGCAAGAAAATAGTAGCTAAGTGGGAGGGGGAGGAGAGGAGGGAAGTAGAGAATCTTAAGCAGACTCCACGCCCCGTGCAGAGCCTGATGCGGGGCCCAATCTCACCACCCTGAGATCATGACCTGAGCCAAAATCAAGAATGAGAGGCTTAACCGACTGAGCCACCCAGGTGCCCTACTAATGTATACTCTTAATCAAATACTTATGCAGGTGAAGTTCTGGGTGATCATGTATTTGATATCTTAGGACATTTTAGTCAAACTAAGGTATATAATGAGACAGAGGGCAAAGAAAAGGATGAGCTCAGGGCTTCCATTTACCAGCTCTAGCTCTGCATAAATGACCTGAAAACTTCTGTATCTGTCCTTAAAAAATCTCTATTTCCTACAGCCACATGGCTGAGATTTCTGAACACCAAACCAACTCTCAACCAGCAAGTGTTTGAATTACAATGTAAATTAAGTTCACAGTATTGCAAAGTGTCTTCTGTTAAAGTGAGGGCATTGGTTGGGATGTCCCAGCATTCTGAAAATTGGAATGGGGACATATAGGAAGATCTCAAGGAAGCTGAGGGTATAGAATCCTTAAATCCTCCTGCGTCTTCTTCGCCAGTAGAAGCAGTCCTTCTATCTCTGTCTGATTGACCAAGTCATCAAGTGGATGTGGTATATATGAGAGCAGTCCCTGAAGGCACAAGTGAGTCATATTAGTCAGTAGCTCAAATGCCCGCAGCCCCTATTTATTTATTCTTGCTACACTGCCTTCTCTTTCCAGCTGCACACCTGTGACCTCACGAGCAGTTCCCTAGGACCCATTGAATGAAGAAGAAAGACACTCATGTCTGTTTTACAGCTGGTTCTGCATGACATGAAGGTACCACCCACAAATGGTGGCATCTCTCTTTGGGACATCCCTGATGACAGTGATGAAGGCAAATCCTCTCCGTGAGCAGAATTCTGAGCATTGCACTGGCTGTTCATCTTGCTTGGAAGCAGAAATAGGTACTCAAATGCTCATTCCAGGTATTTAGAGACATCCTCTGAGTTCAGTCCCCATGGACCTCGTCCTGTACAGAGCACGTTTGCTAGTTGACTTCAGAAAGAAAATCTTACTTCCCCAATTTCCCCATTCAGGGACAGAGAGGTGAAGAACTCTGTCACTTCTATGGAACAGGCAGTTTACAGGTTCCTTTCCTACTTCTACCAAAAAGAGGAAAGGGTGCTTGGCCATTTTTCACTTCCGCTTGGCTGAGGCCTGAATACCCATGACCAGTGTCCCCCCCAAAGTTTTTTCCTTTGGTAAAAATTGAGGTCTCATGTGTAAGGTGGTTGTACATTTACTCATATTTGTAATAACAAATGTGCACACACTTACAGTCATAAAGTCATATTTGCCCCCCAATGTGATACAGCTTGTCTTGCCTACAGCTGCAGATATGCTAACCCTTCCCCCAGACAGGTTGCAAAGTCCTTGGGAGATATTCATTCTTTGCCTTGAGCCTGTGTAACTTGAATACGTGATGTAAAGTTAATTATTAATATTATGACACCTCATGTTAGCAGATAAGAGAGTACAAGAGGGAAGAGAACAAAAATATTTGCTTAGTATATGTGTATATAACATATATATGTATATAAACATATTCATAATGAAACAAGGAAGAAATATCCATAACAATTATAGTTCTCATTTCTGTATCTGGTCACATGGTCATAACTTGTATTTACAGCTATCTTTTTCCACTATTTGTTCCATATTCCCTTTGCCCGTAGCAAGTCCCTTAGCCGGTCATGGTTCTTTGCCTAGTGAGTGACCCAAACCTTCATACCTAAAACCTGGACCCTTAGGATTTCTGCTTGAATTGGGTTGTTGTGGTTTCCCACTGACTTTAATCACAGGACTTGGTAATACATAGTAAGAGACACCCTAAGGGATCTGATCTCCTGTACCCCAGACATATTCTTCCTTACTTCTCTGGTGCAGTAGCAGATCAGTCTCCTCTTGGGGGCCAGCATCAATCACCCAGCCAGCAGACTGACTCCCTTCTTTGCCTGTTGATCCAGAGGCAAGAGGATTCCGTGGCCAGGTGGTCATCTCAACTTCTCGTTCAGTGGGATCATTGTTATGTCTCCTGGTGGAAGCATGTGCATCATGGTCTAAGGGCTCTCCAGCCAACCCTGCTCCCTCTCCCTTTATCCTTTCACATTCCCCCAATAAATCTCCTATACATCCTCACTTGGTGTCTCCTTCTGAATTTCCAAGGGAGGAGAAGCTCAAGGGCCATCTGAGGGTCTTAAGTCTGGTATGGGGCCATCCTTCTCTCGGGAGAAATAGGGCCTGCGGCAAGGAGCAGGATGAGGGTGACAGCACTCAGAAGGCCCACCTACCTCTCTGTTGGAACTTCCAGACTGTCTCTAGCTGGGTGGCTTGGTGCCCATGCAGGCGGAAGGTGAAAGGCAAACCTGGAGGGATGAATGGTACACTCCCCTTCAGAGCCTTGGGTGATCCAACCCAGTCCAGTCTCCTTTGATGCATGCTTGCACTTGCTCACTGCACTCCACCACACATGCTGTTTCCTCTGCATTAAGACTCTCTCGCTTCCCTCTCTCCTAGCTCATTACCACCCCTCCTTGGCTTAAACTTCATCCTCTTGAACATGTCAGGCTCTTTGTTGATTTTGTTCTTTTGTACTTCTTTCTCTACTTAGGGCAAAATTTTATCCAATAATGACTTGTTTAATCATCGTAATGCCAGTAGCCAACATTTACTGAGCACTTACCACATGCCAGGCACTGTGTAACTATTTGTTAGACTTTATTCTAGACTATACTCTCCATGAGGGCAAGGACCATCCTCGGTCTTGTTTGTGTCTCTATCTCTCCAGGGCCTCAAACAGTGCCTGGAACATACCAGAAGCTCAACAAACGTGTAGAGAGTAAAAATCCCCACAATGAGCCTAGCAAGTCTTTCCTAGTGCTTCTGTAGTATGGGACATTAAATATGGCTGCAAATGTTTTACTGCTCCCGCCATTGAGAGGTGAAGTCTAATTCCGCTCTCCTTGAATGTGGGCTGGTCTTGGTGACTTGCTTGCTCCACAGAATGTGCTGGAAGTGATCTTCTGGGATTTTTTTAGGTTATAAGAAGTCTTGCTGCCTCCAGCTTGATCCCTTGGTCCTCTTGGGCACCCTGAACCATCACCTACAGAGCCCAGCTGCATGGGGCCGCGATGCTGGTGAGGCTGCATGTCTGATGCTGGTAGTTCCAACCGAGCTCAGCTATCTGGTATCCAGCCTTCTCTGCGGAGGGCCAGACCTGTGAGGGAGGCTGCTCTGGAGAAGCCCGCTGACCAGCCCAATAGTTCCAAGGGGTCTCTGTTGAAGCCACATGCAAAAGAAACCTTGCCCGGATTCTTGAGCCACAAAATTATGAGATAGAATTAAATAGCTCTTATTTTGGCCTCTCTGTTTGGGGGTGCTTCATTACATAGCAATATTGGTTAGGGGGAAATCCCCGGGTTGATTTTCCATCTCACCTTCACCCATCCCACACTCTTGGGTTCCCCTTGAGGACTGTCACCACCGGGAGTCTTGCTAACTCTCCCCCAACTTACCTTTGATGTGGCTTGCAGAGACATACCTTTTCTACTTAGCTTGCATTTGTAACACTGCCGGGAAATCCCCCAAGTGCAGACCTGCCTCGCTCTGTGGCAAAGCTCCAACAGCTGCGTTGTCCCGGGTCACCTGCCCCAGGCAGAGCAACACCTTGTTGGAGTCACCAAGATTTGTCTGTGAGGAGCTTCAGAGGGCGGCCATGCGGTGAGACGACGAGCCTGGTGGATGTGCTCTGACAGTATGAAGAGTTCTGGATGGAGCCTTCTGAAGGTTTCCTGCAGCACCAAGAACTCAACAGACATTTAAGAAGCTTGAGGGCTCTTGGCCTCTCCAGGGCCTCTGGAAAGGACTGTGTGGGGCTGCCCCTCCGCTATGGGGCATTGGCCAACTCATTCTGAGCAGGAAGTCTACTCTCTTCTCACCCCCTCATGGCTCTTCAAACAAGCACAGGCGGGTGGGGGCGGGTGACAGCATTCCTGGCAGGGGTCACAGAGTTTAGCAAAGAATAAGTACAGGATGTGTTTGTGATGCAGCAAGACAGGCACATCAGGGCCATAGCTTGTCAGGTCTTGGACATTCGTTGACGCTCCCAGGGCACAGCCATTGTTTCTCAGTGGGAAGTGCACTATGTAGGGCTCGTGGTGCAGCTCAGACCTATAGAAACAAGCTCTTGGGGGGTGGGGGTCTGGCCTCTGCATTTGTAGCAAGTGTCTAGGTGGGTCAGAAAAAGGAAGTCAGGCAGTGTAGACATTAGTATCATGGGCTCTGGAGTGGGACTGTAGGATCCAAACTCAGACCCCAGGAGACAGGGGCCATGACATTTTGGTGCCTCAGCTCCCCTGTATGCATCGCAGATAATGACAGCATCAACTCCACTGATTTGTAATGAGGATTAAATCAAGCAAATAAGTTAGGTACTTCGAACAATGCCCAGTGAGTGCTCAGTAGTTGCTAGCTCCAGCTACCCGGATGGTGGTGGTAGGTCCAAGGCAGGAAGCTGTACCTTCAGGGCTGGTCAGATCTTGATGCATGTCTGAGCAGAGGACAGGATCAAAACGTATTTAGCAACACCACTGGCCCAATCATGCCACGAGCATTTATTTTTGCAGCCAGAGCAAGCAGGGGAGGGGCAGAAGAAGAGGGAGAGAGAGAATCTCAAGCAGCCTCCTTGCATAGCTCAGAGCCCGATTCGGGGCTCGATCTCACGACCCTGAGATCATGACCTGAGCCAAAATCAAGAGTTGGGACATTTAACTGACTGAACCACCCAGCTCTGGTTGTTCTAGGTGTTGGGTGTACCAAAAGGAACACATTGCTCCCTGCCCTTGAGATGCTCATGGCCTCATAGATGTAGAAATGGACATTCAGGTGCAGTGTGTTAAGTATGATGTGAGTGGCAGGGCATAGGCACACCAGCCTTGGGGAAGCAAGGAAGGCTTCCTAGAGGAGGTGATGTCAAAGGGAAGTCGGGGGGATGAGTGGAAGTTATCCAGTGGAAGGGGCTGAACACCAGGTACAGGGGACGCTTTTGTAATAGTGCACATTCTGGACCACCCAGTGACTCAGAGTGGGTATGTGCATAAGAGGCAGGGCTGTCAGGGTACCAGCTGGTTGGGTTGAGTTGGGTTGCCCGATGCCTAGAGTTCTGTCTAGCTCAGCTCATGCACTGTGCATCCTCACCACAAAAGTCTCCTTCTCGGGGGCGCCTGGGTGGCTCAGTTGGTTGAGTGACTGCCTTCGGCTCAGGTCATGATCCCTGAGTCCCGGGATCGAGTCCCATATCGGACTCCCGGCTCTGCGGGAAGTTTGCTTCTCCCTCTGACCTTCTTCCCTCTCCATTCTCAGTCTCTCTCTCTCTCTAATGAATAAATAAAATCTTAAAAAAAAAGTCTCCTCTTTCTCTCTCTCTTTTTTCCCCTTTGCTCAAATAAACTGCTGGTTACCAGATGGGAGGGGGTGTCGGATGGGGGAAATAGGGGATGACAATTAAGGAGTGCCCTTGTGATGAGTACTGGGTGATGTATGGAAGTGCCGAATCACTCTACTGTACCCTTGAAACTAATATTACACTGTATGTTAACTAACTGGAAGTTAAATAAAAACTTAAGAAAAAAGTCACCTTGTGTGTCATCGAATAACACTCCACTTGGGTTATTCAATCAGCACTCTGTTTTGGTGCTCAGCTCAAAGTAAGAAAAGTCACAAAGGTCCACATCGCTGCCCAAGGAAACATGGGCTCCCCTTCGAATGGAGAAGCGTTAAATAATTTGGGGTCCGTGTTTCAAAACTACTACATAGAGATTCACGGAAGACTTCCTGGAGGTGATGGCATGGGCTAAGTCTGGAAAGGGGAGCAGGAGTGAACAGAGAGAGAAGAGGAGGAAGAACATGGCATTTGGGGACCAGCACATGTAGAAATCAGGAGACAGGAAGCCTCAGGACTGGTTCAAAGGACTCTAATTATGGCTCAAGAAGAGAAAATGTGTCCTGGCAGGAGCCATGGGAGATGAGGCCGGAGAGGGAGGCAAAGCTAAGGAGTTTGAAATTTACCCTGAATGGAGAACTAGCCAAGAGTTTTAAGCAGAGGAGTAAGGTGATCAGTGTATTTACTAGGATGCTCTTGGCTACAAGTGACAAAGCACACGACTCAAGTGGCTTCAGCGATGGGAGGCTGTTCATTTCCCACAGGAAGGTAATAATAGGGTGGGTGCAGCAACTCAGCGATGTCTTCAGGAACCAAGGCCCTTTCTATCTCAGCGTCTCTGGAGAATCATTCCTCATGATTGCAAACCGGCTGCTGTGGCAGCAGGCATCATGGCTTTGTACAGCATCCAGAGCAGGTAATAAGGAGGCATACAGCTAAACAAGTGGCTTTCATTGGGAGCCACTTGGCAATGTCTGGAGGCATTTTTGGTTAGCACAACTGGAAGGAAGCTCCTGACATCTAGAAGGTGGAGGCCAGGGACGCTGCCAAGCAGAACAAACTCCCAGGAAGGAAAATTACCCAAATGGCAAGAGCACCGATGTTGAGAAACCCTGGTCTAAACTGACAGGGTGCCTTTGGTCTATATGGGGAGGTGATGTTGCCTCCCCTCACTGTACATTGGGAGCTAGTTCATGGCTCAGCAGAAGCATCCTAGACACGGCTAGATATGCAAATGTACGATCAAGCTTCAATCACATGAAGTTCCAGATAGACTGAAATGTAAGGAGTGAAAACATCAAACCTGGAAACCAGAAATAGCTATCAGATGGATGGGGAAACACTTCCTTATATGTTTACCTCTACTGCGTAAAATCATAAATATCCTCAGGACTGGCCACTCGAGAAGGGCATTATTATCTGTCACACACTGAGTTGCTTTGCAGGACATAGCTTTCTTTCTCCCTGATACATCTTGAGTTACTGGAATTTCCATTCCGGTGCTGTATTAAATGTAGTGTCTTTGTTTCCTTTCAATTTTTCAAAGCAGAGGAAGTTGGTTCAACCTGTCATGAGGGGGGCAGTGACGGTGGGGAATGGAGGAGGGGGTGGGTTTTGAAGGCAGGTTATCACCAATATACAAGAAATACAACTTGTCTACCATCATCGCAGACCCTGAAATGTTTCTGATACTTCCGTTGGAGGTTTCTGGTTTGACCTAGTTCTTTTAGAAATGCAGTGCTGACTTGATACCTTTTCCCTAAACTGCTTCCTTTTCCTGTTTCTCGTTTAGCATGGTGTCTTACGCTAGTCTTGCTTTTGAAAATGAGCTCTGCTGATCAGGCGTGGGTATAAGCGTATACTGGGCATGGGTGCGTGCATGTGCTCAGGTGTGCGTGTGGGGTTCATATATGTTTCCATGTCAACACAAGTTAGCTGACCAAGCTCTGGGATCCCCCAATAATGAAGATGTACCTCTCCTTCCAGCACACCCTTATTAAGAAATCAACGGCTGAAAAGAATGTAATAAAAGTAGTAAACCAACTTTCTGTGCCTGAAAATCTTCACTGAGGGAGTTATTGGAAAAGAAACAGCATACTTAAAAATAACCCAAAGATCAAAGAAGTCTCAAGGGAAATAATAATAATAATAAAAAAAGAACACACTGGATGGAATAAAAATGAGTCAGTAATGAAGCACCAAGAGGGAAATTTATAGCTCTAACTGCTTACATTGGAAAAGAGAGACTCTCACAGAAATAATCTAAGCTATTTTAAGAGCCTGGAAAAAGAAAAGGAAAAATAAACTCAAAGTAAATAGAAGGAAGAAAAAAAAAAAGAGTAGAATTAATAACATTGAAAAAACATACAAACAACCAAGAAATGAAAGAGTTTGTTCTTTGAGAAGTTTAATAAAAGCGATACTTCTCTAGAAAGACTGACCAAAAAAAAAGCACAAATTGCTAATATCAGAAATGAACAGACATCACAAGATAGTAACCAAATCCTACAAACAACTCTACAAATTAGATGAAGCAGGTTGATTTCACAGCCCCGGCTACCATAACTCACCCAGTATGAAATAAATAACTTGAATAGCTCTATAACCTATTAAGAAATTGAAATTATAACTTAAAACCTCCTAGAAAAAAATTTCCAGGCCCAGATAATTTTCAGGGAGAATTCTTCCAAATGTGTAAAGAACGAATACTAATTTTACATAATCCCCACCAGAAAATAGAAGAGGACATTTCTCAACTCATTTTGTGAGATCAATATTACCCTGATACCTAAACTAGACAAAAATAGCACAAAAGATACATAAATATAACTATAGACCAATATTCCTCACAAATATAAGTGAAAAAAATCATTAAATATTGACAAACAGAATATGGAGTTCGTTCCAGAGATGGAGAAAGTTGAATCAACACTCACTCAATCAATGTAATTCACTATATGAAAAGGTTAAAAAAGAAAAATCATGTGACCATAACAACTGACACAGTGAAAGCATTTGAGAAAATTCAATACCCATTTATGATAAAACCCTCAGAAAACTAGGGATGAGGCAACTTTCTTGAGTCGATAAAGAATATCTACAACAAATACCAGTGGCTAATACCACATGAGTGGTAAAGGACTGAATGCTTTGACTAAGATTGGGAATGAGAAAGGTGTCTGCTTTCACCACACTTATTCAATATAGTACTGGAAGCCCTAGGCAGTATAGTGAGTCAAGAAAAGAAAATAAAAGGCATACAGATTGGAAAGGAAGAAATAAAACTGTACTCATTTGCAGATGGCTTAATGGTCTGCATGGAAAATACCAGAGAATATCCAAAAGCAAAACAACACTGAAACAAGTCCTAAGCTAATAAAGGAGTTTAAGAAAGTTGCATGATACAAGGTCAACATATAAAAATTATTTATATCTTTATATACTAACAATAAACATAAGGAAAGCAAAATTAAAGTACAATACTATTTACAATCTCTCACTCTCAAGAAAGAAATATTTGCACAAAAATCACCAAAACGTGTACAGAACTTTTCAATTTTCAATCCTGAAAATTACAAAATGTGGAGGAAATCAGTCAAAGGAGATCTAAATAAAAGGAGTGACGTACCACGTTCACGGGGTGGAAGATTCACCACAGTAAAAATGTCAATTCTCTCCAAAATGACATAGTTACAAGGCAATTCCTATCAAAATGCCCTAAGATTTTTTTGTGGGCATACACAGGCTTCTTCTAAAGTGGATATGGAAAGCAAAAGAAGTAGAATGGCTCGAACATTTTGAAGAAGAATGAAATGGGAAAGAAATCCTATTTTATTTCAGGACTTATTATGCAGCTAGAGTAATCAAGACTGTGTGCTGCTGGCAGGAAGGTGGATACAAAGATTAATGGGAAACCCAGAAATAGCCCCTCACAAGGATGGCCAGTTGATTTTTGACAACTGAGCAAAAGGAATTCAATGGAGGAGGGAATCTTTTCAACAAATGGTGCTGGAGCAATTGGATATTCATAGGGACAAAAGAAAGAAAAGGAAAAAGAAAAAGGAAAAGAAAGAATCTCAATTTAAATGTTGGACCTCATACAAAAATTAACTCAAAATGCATCATGGACATACATGTGTATGTGAAATTATAAAAATACAAGAGATGATTTTGGGGACCTACAGCTTGGTGAAGAGTTCTCAGACATAACACCAAAGTATAATAAGCATAAGACAGATAAATGAGACTTCATTAAAATGAAAAATGTTTGCTCTGCAAAGGACCCTATTAAGACAAGCCCCAGGGGCGCCTGGGTGGCTCAGGGGGTTAAAGCCTCTGCCTTCGGCTCAGGTCATGATCTCAGGGTCCTGGGATCGAGCCCCGCATCGGGCTCTCTGCTCAGCGGGGAGCCTGCTTTCCCCTCTCCCTCTGCCTGCCCCTCTGCCTACTTATGATCTCTCTCTCTCTCTCTAATAAATAAATAAATAAATCTTAAAAAAAAAAAAAAAAGACAAGCCCCAGACTGGGAGTAAATACTTGCAAACCACAAATGAAACAAAGGATTCTGAATATATACATTCAGAATAAATATAGGATCCTCAACAGTCAGCAGTAAAAAAAATCCCAAACAATTCAGTTAAAAATTGGCAAAGGACTTGAAGAGACATATCACTGAAGAGGCTGTACAGAGAGCAAAGAAGGGCACAGAAAGACATTTAACATCACTAGCCATGAGGGCAATACACACTGAAACTATGATGAGATACCACCACAGACCTATAAGAATAGATAAAATCAAACATAGTGGCAACACCAAATTCTGGCAAGGATGTGGAGAAAGTAGGTCTTCCTTACACTGCTGCTGGAAATGTGAATGGACACAGACATTCTGGAAAAGAGGGTGTAAGTGTCTCATCAAACTGAACACACACTCTTGGGCATGTATCCCAGAGAAATGAAAACTGTTCTCACAAAAATCTATACATGAATATTTACAGAAGATGAACTCTTAAGAGCCCCGAACTAGAAACAATCAAAATGTCTCCTAACAGGTGAATGAATGGCTCAATTGCACGCCCTGGGCTACAGCTTGGTGATAAAAAGGAACAGGCTTTTGGTGTGTGCAATTTCTTGGACAGATCGCAGGGGTTTTATGGTGAGTAAAAAAATCTGCGATCTCCAAAGGTCACATGCTGTGCAGGTCCATTTGCATACCATTCTTGAAATGACAAAATGGTACAGATGGAAAGCAGATCAGTGGTTGCCAGGAGATACGGGTATGGCGCAGCGAGGGAACATTCTGTATCTTGATGGAGGGCGTGGTTGTACGAATCTGCACACGGACACACAACTACAATCTACAAAGAACATAACTCTACACACATCATAC
>CM052799.1:12670853-12719617 GCA_028533885.1 Nasua narica
GGGGGCGGGTAGGGGTTTTCAGCTTACAGGTGGAGAAACCCAGACTCTGGCTTTGCTCTTGAACTCTTAATTGACAGTAAAAACCCTGCTATGTAACAAAAGCCCCTGAGCCCCAGTTCCAGGACCAGAGTAACCTGAGCAGGGAGCTGAGGGTATGATATTTAAGGAGGCGCTCACTCTCAGGTCCATGTAAAGGCAGGGCGGGCAGTGTTCTGATTCTGAGAGTGAGGGCCTGCTGAAGTTTAGCACCTTAGCTGCCTCCGCCTGGTCCTGGCCCTGCTCCCCACTCACAGACTTGGACAGAAAGGTTCATGGCCACTTTCTTCCTTTTACCCTCAAACTGGAAACAACCAGATGTCCGTCAACTAGTGAGTGCACCAGCAGGTTGTGGTCGGGTCACAGGACAGGATAGCGGTCAGCAGTGGGAAGGAACAAGCTACATGCCATGATACATGCAACGATATTCATGCCTCATGTTGTGAGTAACACAAAAGAGGACATATTCTGAACAAAACAAGGGAAACTCCGGGAAAGGCAAAAACTAATCTATGGCGATAGAAATTCTGGGAAAGACAGCTGATTTACACTCCCAGAAAGCAAATCGGGGCGGGGGGGGCTCGGGTGGGTGCTTTGTCTGGGCAGGTAGGTCATTACAAGGGCACTTTTTGGGGCATTGGGAATGTTTCAGATCTTGACTGATTGGTGGTGTTTCCTATCTTCCACTGGTGTACACGTGTGGAGATGTCCACTTAACGTGAGTACATTTTATCATAGGTGAATTATAGATCTCTGTGAAGTTGATTAAAGAAACAAAACAAAAAACCAAGCAGACCCCCAGCTGCCTCACACATATCTGAACCCTGGGCTTTATGGGGAATGCCTTCTCTTCTTGATGGGTTCCAGGTACCACCCAGTCCAGTAGGAAGAGCCTTGGCGATGGGTCAGGACTCCCAGATCCTCATGCTGGTTCTAGTTGTAACTGTGGATGACCCACTGGACTCTCCGAGTCCCAGTTCCCTCCTCCGCTGTGAGTCCTTCCCAGGGCTGGTATCAGCCACAAATACACGCAAGTACATTCAGTCCCCTGGTGAAGTGTTAGCCGTCTGTCTGGAAGTCTTACCAATTCTCGGATGGAAGCTTCCCTTTGCATCGCCTTTTGAATTCAAGTCCAGAATGGCTCTAGGAATAGTAGATTTCAACAGCAATCAGGTATATGCAAATGTAAGCTATAGACATCATTTTTTTACCCATGTATTTGGCAAACGTTAGAAGTTCACAATATCAAAGGCTGATGGGAAGGGGGAACGTGAGGACCCTCAGAGCAAGGCTGGTAGGAGTATGAAGCCACATAGCACTTGGAGAACCAACTGGGAGGAGTTAGGGCTGCAAATACCCTCTGATCCCCCAGTGTCACTCTGGGGGTCTTCATCCAGAGAAAATAAGGCGACATGTAGGGAGGTGGATGCTTGATGGATGTTTGATGACAAAGACTGGAGAGAAACTAGGTGTCTGTCACTAGGGAGTGGATATATACAATGATGGTCCGTGCACATGCAGTAAAGCAAAGCAGCAACCGGAAATAGATTTACGACAGCTACATGGCTGTACATTGAAAACACTGAGTAGAAGAAAGTATTCTAGGTTATATTAATGGCACAGTGTCATTCAGCTAAACTAAATGCACACACACTGGGGTTTTTAAGAATATAAATATATGTCCCATTTCTCAGGCCTGATTTTGAGGACCGGTCAGATCCAGAACCGGGACTACATCTTCAGAATCGGTGATTTTCCATCTGGGCTACACCAAATCACTGGGGGAGTTTGGAAATGCTGATGTCTGAGCCTCACCGCCAGAGACTTCAGGTTAATTGGCCTGGAGTGCAGGCCTGGACCACGAGGATTTTTTAAGAAGTTGCTTCCCGTGCCCCCCACTCCCCATGCAGCCAAGATTAAGAGCCACTGCCCAGGGGCTCAGATTTTTGTTTTTTTAAGATTTTATTTATTTATTTGACAGAGAGAAAGATATCACAAGTCGACAGAGAGGCAGGCAGAGAGAGAGGGGGCAGCAGGCTCCCTGCTGAGCGGAGAGCCCAACGCAGGGCTCGATCCCAGGACCCTGAGACCATGACCTGAGCCAAAGGCAGAGGCTTAATTCACTGAACCACCCAGGCACCCCTGGGGCTCAGATTTTTTAAGTAAAACAATTACTCCAGAAAATCCTGTCATTTAGGCAAGTTTGGAAGACACTTTAGCCTACAACTCCCATGGCTGTAAAATGGAAAAGACTCTTGCAGAGTCAATGGGTCAGGCATGATGTTGGTCACTGGTTGCCACTTAGAGTCTCAACAAATGGTAAGCACTATTTTGGGAAAAAAAAAAAAGATCATTGAAATCATCAACATCAAAGTTAAAAAAACAGAACTGTGAATCCAGGTAAGTTCACATATTTCCCTGGGAAAGAAGAAAGCTTCCATACTGGTAAAATGAGGGGCTGGACCTCACCAGCTCTCAATTGTCCCCACCAGGTCAGGAAGCAGGTCTTGGCAATTACAGTTTGAAGATGCTAGAAAATTCACTGTTGGCCACTGCCCTCTATCGAAATAACACTGTCACTTCTGAGTAGAGAATACTCAAATGTGCCACATTATTCCGCTTGAACTTCAGCTCACTGGGGGAAAACACTGACCCCTTTGCGAGCACTCACAGAATATATTGCCCCTTAAAGGAAGTCCTATAATCACAGTAGCTAATACGTGATGCTTTCTTACGTCTGTTCTAGGCATTTGACATATGTCAATCCTCACCTCAAACACAGCTCATCTCACTGCAAACACAAGGGACAGGTACTACTATTAACTACAGGCACAGAGAGGTAGCTAACTTGCTGAAAATCACACAGCTGGGGAGCCAAGCAGGCTCCAGGGTCTATTCCGGCCCAGCTCTGCTCTTCTGCCTCTCGAAAGTCTCTGATTCCTCTGATCTGATCAGGACAATTGCTCTGCAGCCTCTATTGTTGTCCAGATATTTTTTTCCCCACTTAAAACACCCTCAAGTCCGTGCTCCGCCCCTTCACAGCAAAATTCCTTGAAAGAATAGTCCACATCCACGCTCCCCAGCTGCTGGTGTGCCGTGGGTTCTCATTTCCAAATTCCTCAGGAGTCTGGCCTTGCCCTGTTTCTCTGATTTCTATGTGCTCTCCCCAGGTGCCCTCTTTCATGTCTGTGGCTCATAATCACAAATCATGCCAGCATCAAACCAAGGTAATCTGGGTGGTAGTTCATGGTCCAAAGGCATTTCCGCAGAAATCGAGACCATGGCTGGATGTCACAGAAATCTCATGGTGCAGGAAGGGTCAAATGAATTCACGACCTCTGCTGGATTCCCCTGCCTTCACCCTCTGGCTTGCCCAAGGCACCTGCACCCCGGAAACACAAGGCTTCTCTGGGCATTTCCATGCACTTCCCAATTGTGTCCACCAGGAGGCGGTCTTCACTTCTTATAGCCTCCATTCCTCTCTTCCCCGGGCCCAGTACACAACCCTGGCTCTTTCGCAGTGGGTATGTGGATGGATGTGAGCTGAGACGAGCTTAAATGCAAATTACACACCAGATGTTGAAGATTTAGTACAAAAAAGAGAATGTAAAACATCCTACTAATAAATATAATAAAATGACTACATGTTGAAATATCTTAGATACATTAGATTAAAATTCATTTCACCTACTTATTTTTAGATTTTTAAAAATGTGGCCTCTGAAAAAACTCAAATTCATCTGTGATTCATTTTATATTTTTATTGGACGGTCCTGGCTTAGAGGCTCCCTCCCAAAGGCAAACTCTAGGTAGCCCTGCAAAACCCTAGGGCTCTAAGGAACCCAGTTTGAAAACCATTTGCTTGACTTTACTCATGAAGAAACCGAGGCCCAGATTGACCCACAACTTTTCCAAGATCATCCAAGTGATGGAACTTTGGGTTTAGATTAGAAGCAGGGTGTCCTACACTGTGTTATTTTTTCCTATCTTGGAGGTCCTTGAATGCCACATGGGGACACGGGCACAATGGGCCTCTAAGGTCATTTATCATGAAATGTCACCACCTCAGGTTCTCTCCCTGGTTTCTTCCTACATGTCTCCTGCACGCCAAGGGGCTGCTCTCTGCTGACTGAGGATTTTCCTGCTTTCTGCTGGGAACCCCAGTCCCCCCGTCCACGCTTTAGGGCTTTATCTGACTGTCCCCTCTACACTGCTGATGGCCTGATTGGAGACCCCAAAGACAAGCTGTGACTGCTGAGCCCACCTCATCCTTTTGTCTTAACTCCTCTCTTGACTTATCCAATCCCAGTCCTACCCAGGGGCCAGGGTAGATCTGACGGGGATACGTCCAATCCAGCCAGAAGGATGGGAAATGGCCAGCCAGAGGGCCACCGCGAAGAGCTCACGTAGCCCATCCATCCTGCCTGCAGAGGGGTGACCAGTGACCACATGGCTAGTGACTCACACAGGAACTGAAAATGCCCCTTGCTGCGGCGACTTCTCGAAAGCAGACACATGAATCAGCAGCAGGGAAATGGGGAGGCGAGGCCGGCTCCAAGTCGTAGTCGAGGCACAAGCCTCCTCCCTCACAACCCAGCAGAGCTGCAGCCTTGTGGGTCAGGGTAGTGGTATTTTTGGTAGGGGCTGAAGTCCAGAACACACGTGTGAATGCGTGCATGTGTGTGCGTGTGTGCGTGCATGCATGTGTGTGTCTGCCCAGGTGAGAAGACGTCCCTGTCTCTGGCTTATGTCCTCCTCATCACGGAGACCCTATGCAAGGGGGAACAAATCCAGGAACCCCCGGCCCTAGATTCTGGGTCGAGTTGCCGTGTGGGTCCAGGCCCTGAGTAGGGCCAGGGATGCTTGGCCAGGGTCACTGTGCCGTGCCTGCAACTTCCTCTCTCCCGGCTCTGGGTCCACAGAGAGAAGAGCTGAATCATGAAGCTGTAAGAGGCCCTGTGCCATGCGGACCAGCAGTCACAAGATGACGGTTCTCCTGAGTCCTGCTGCAGCCCTTGCTGTGCAACCCTGGGCTTACCACCGTACATCTCTGAGGCTCAGTTCCTCAGCTGATGTTTATGTTAATTATCTATCACTTTGAAAAAATAACTCCTTCAAAACTTAGTGCCTTCAGCCGCGGACCCTGATGATCTTACACAGTTTCTGTGGCTCAGGAATTTGGGCGCCACCCAGCTGGGAAGTTTGGGCTCATGAGCTTTCGTGGCATGAGGCCCAGAAATTCACTGGGGCTGCAGTCACCTGGAGGCTTGACTGGGCCCGGAGGACCTGCCTTTAAGATGGCGCATTCACAGGGCTGCCGGCAGGAGCCCTTAGTTCTCGGCCACACGAGTTCTCCACAGGGCTGCCTGAGTGTCTTCCTGACACAACGGCTGGCTTCTCGCAGAGTGAACAATCGAAGACAGCAAGGCAGAAGCCATGCTATTTGTGGGTCCTAGCCTGTAGAGGCAAGCCCTGTCATTTCTGTACTATGCTATTTGTTACACAAGTCAACCCTATTCAAGGATGCGAATATCACATGACCCACAAGATGGGGGCCATCTTGAATGCTACAGTGGCGTTAATAATATCTGCCATGCCCACCCCATAGAGTCAGCATGAGGTTTTGTTTGCTTACTCACTGCAAAGAAAACCATTAACCAGAGGCTGCATCTGCTAAGAGTCAAGGCAGTAGCTGCTGCAAACAGCTGTCAAAGGGGGATATTGGGGCTGGACCCCGAGACCATCAGATGAAGCCCCATGAGGAGCATAAGGAGGGAGGCAACTGGGAAACTCAATAGTTCAGAGGCCTCCAGCCCTCTTTGTTGTCCCATATGAAGGTACAATGTGGGGACACTTAGGACAGTGTCTGGCAATGTACTCATTGCACATGGGTGCTCACCAAAGGGAGGTTTTGCTTATCCATTAGGGTTCTCTCCAAGGAAAACAGCTGGGTCACAGTCTTAGGAATGCCAAGAGGGAGGCTAGGCCAAGATGGAGGTTGAATTGTGCCTTAGTCTTTAGTTCTGACATTCAGATGAATTGGTATGTTCTTTACAACTACAGTGGGCTGCATATATGGGAAGGTCCATTGTCATTACCTTCTGGCAAGGCTTTGCCAGAAGATTCCTCAAAGGATCTCTCCACCCAATTTCTTAAACAGCCACGAAAAGAAATTAGACGTCTTCAATGTTTTGCAACAATCGGAAACAACTTCTTGGAGTTGACTGTAGGTCTTTCCTGGTTCACTGATGCCCATTCCTCCATATGGATACTCTGGTCATTCCTGCTGCACAAGAAATTGCTCCAAAACACAGGGGTGTTGAACAGCAGCCATTGGATTTTGATCATGATTTTTTTTTTTTTATTCTGAAAAGGCTCAGCTGGACCCTTCACCTGTGGGATTTCTCATGTGGTTGTGGTACGATGTCAGCTGGGCCTTCAGTCATCTGAAGGTCAGGTTGGACTGGCTGTCCAAGATGGCACATGGACGCGGTTAGCAGCTGAGGCTGGTATGGGCTGGAGGTTCAGCTGAACGCCTACACGTACCCCCTCCAGCATGGCAGTCTCAGAGTTGTTAGATTTCTTATACGGTACCAGATTCCTCTGCAGCTAGTGTTCTGAGAGGAGTGGCATCCATACAGCCTTTTGGGAAGGCCGTCAGGGTCACTTCTCCCACAGTTTATCAGTGACACACTACCATGGCCCCCTGGGTATAAGCGATGCATCAGGCTACAGATTGAAGGGCATGAGAACTAGACTCCATTTCCTGATGGCAGAGTGGCAAGGTCCCACCGCAGATGGGCATGTGGGATGGGACGAGTTGCTGTGGCCATTTTTAGAAGGTATAATCTTCCACAAAGGGTGACAGCCATTTCCCCTGCTCGAAGGCCCGTATTGAGAACTGCACAACTCGTTTCATAGAGTCAAAGACTATTTAAAGCTGGATAGAGTCTTAAAGATTCTCTGGTTTAATTGCTTTAAGATGAGGAAAATCGAGGACTTGAGAACTCAAGTGGCTTGCCCCAGACCCCGCATCTGGTTGGAGGGGACAGCAGCACTGGAAATCCTAGGCTCCTAACCACCTGTGCTCCATCCTGCCCTTGGCAAACTCTGGTGGTCGCTGGTATCATTCCCCTTCCTTCTTCCTAACAGGAGAATGGTTTTGCTCAGGTATCTTCCCTTCCCACAAGGCTTATGGCCCCAAGGGGAGCTCACCCTGTGGTATTGCTCTTTCTACACCCAAGGTCATTATGGCAGGAGCCATTTGGCCACCAGGCTGCAAATGAAGCCACCAACTCAAGGGAGGCAGAGTCTAGAAAGTCCCTGGAAAGTGGGGTTGCTGCTGTTGGATGAGGTCTGCCACAGGTCTGCTCTGCTGAACTTCCCATCTTGTGAGTCAACAATCTCCTTATTGTTAAAGCCACTTTGTTCAGGTGCTGATTACGTGTTGTCAAGTGTCTCCTAATTAAAATACTTCTATTTCTGGGATTGGTCCTGACCTTAGAAGGGACATGTAAGGAGGTTATCTCAACACCCAAGGCTTAAGCTTCAGGTATGGCCAATGTGTCCTGACCTGAACTTGGTTTCTGGTAACTGGGATTTCCTCCCAGTCTCTACATCCAGTGGCCCAGTCCCTCCAGAACCCACTCTTATTACTCTGTTATTTTCAGTTCCTGCTCAGGGCTCCACTTCCAAAATTTCACACCAGTGGCTACAGCCCTATGACCCACTGTTGTCCCAGGTGCCCTCCTACTTGTTGCCCATCTTCCTGAGGATCGCCGCTGTTGGGGCCCTCTACGTTGACTTCTGAGCTCTGCCCCTCTTGTTACATGGCTGGCTGGCCCCCCATGCTGGACACTCACCTGGTTTAGGTCTGCTGTTGTACTGTGTAGACCCCCAGTCCTGTCTGCTGGACTGGACTTCCTCCCTGCACCCACAGCTGTGCAGGTGAGGCCTGTCCCTCCCATAATTCCCTTTGTATCTTCATGGGTCAGGGGAGGGGGGGTCTCCTTATAGATCACCCTGGTAGACACTCTGGGGGAAAATGCTTGGTTTGGGAGGTAAAACATCCCATATTTATACCTGCAAAGACTTCACAGTGCACGAGGCACATGTTTTATCATATTTCATCCCTGCTGGTTGGGAAGTCAGGTCACAAGGGGATTTTGAAAACAAAACAAGAAAATCCATTTAGATCATTCCTCACTAGGATATGTTTTACTTGAGGTCTCTGCTCATATCCTCACCACCTCTTCGTGGCCCCAAATGATCCCCCTTCCCTTGGAAATATTGCCTGCTTACTGAAAATAAGTCTGCATTTAGGGCAGAATTCATTCCGGGCTTTTTATGGTAATCTTGGAGTTGAAATGAGCTTACAGGGCGGTAGGTAACATTCAATTCCTTTAAATAATGACAACTGTTGGTATTGACCTAAGGAACTGCATGGCGGTAGGTGACTAAACAGGCTTAGATCAGTTCTAACACTGGGAAGTAGAAGCAGCACATGCATTAATGAGCAGTGAGGAATTCGCTTAAGATTTCAGGGGGTGAAGGAGGGACCAGGGAAACCCAACCTCACATGTATGTGTCCAGCAAGTCCCTTGAAATCTTCCTCTGGGCTACGGTGGCATGTCCTCTCTTCTTCCCTGCCCTTTGGCCCACAGTACCCAGCCCTACTGTCCTTCTTCCTCTTTCATGTTCTGGAAAAACTCAGTCCTTCTGCAGAAAACTTGCAGCTCAAAGTCCAGGCTAGAAGCTCCCTTTTTACCCTTTGCATGGTGAACTTCTCAAAGAAACTTTCATGCTAGCTTAGTAGTCTTTGCAATGACCTTGAAAATGCTGATCAGTGAAAACGAAGGGTGGTGATTCAAAGTTCTTGATAAAGACTGAAGCATCATGAGTTCTAATCTCTCTGCATTTCCTTGTAGTGGTTCCGGGGTGTCAACGATGAATAGAAGGCTGGCAGTCTTGGCCTGGTTCCCCATCTCTGCAACCTCCTCCTTTCTGTAGCTGACATCACCCCCAAGTCCCCTTCTGCCAGGTTTCTGAGGAGGCTGCTGCCCAGACCATGAGGTTCACATCTGTGGAGCCCTTTGTGTGCTCTGGTTCTAACCATGCTTCAGTTCTGGCTGCCCGGTCTTGGCCTCATTTCTCAGATCTTTTCTCTCCCCAACGGAAGCTTGCTCATCCCCCAGACTTACCATGAATGGGCCCTGCCTTGTCCCCAACACCCTTCTCCATGTCTTTGTGGGTTGGATTCCTGCCCGATACTCCAGCCCAGCTGGGACTCTGAGACTTGAAGGATGCCAGATCTTTCTGATGAAACTTAATGGGTCTCTGTGTTCAAAAGGGTACCTCTCACTTCCCAATTTGGTCACACACAACCATGAGGTTCCGCTGGTTAATATTAGCAGCTGCCATTAATTATAAGAGCCAAAGGCCAGCTCCTTCTCACACTCCAGGTTATCGTAAATGCACGTCTCAGACTGAATTTTTCCCTCCTAACAAACATTAATTAGCAAGTGGGCCCAAATCAATCACACCACCTCCTGTGGGCTTGAAATCCAAACTCCCTGTTCTTTAGGGCGCATGAAAGAAAGTCTCACCGGAGGCAAATGTGATAATTCTCTACTGGTGGGATTGGCCAGCCACCTGGTGAGACTCAGGTTCGCCCACACCCTCTGGAATCAGCAGCTAGACATGTAGGCCCCAGGCAACATTCCTAAGTGGGAAGGAGGAAAGTCTCACTAGATTCCAGTACCCTGTCCACATGTTTGTGGAGATTCGCCATGCTTCACCAATAAGAACCCATCCCTCTATACATTATGCAAACTAACAACACTTCTGGCATTGATCGGAAACACAGCTGAAGCACTGTGGGAGTCCTCTGGGCTTCTGATTAAACTCAAATTACCACCCCTGGAGTTGCCCTGGTTGGGATAACTGGCCTCCTCTAGTGTGTAGATGAAAGGGGACAGACTCACATTTAGATCACACTTTTGGTGCCAAAACATTTAAAAGAGGGCACCAGGACCTCTATATTAAAAGTAATAAATAAACTGCCTTTCTGGCTTTATGAGATGCCATGCCATGGCTTTCCTCCTCTTGCAAGTAAGTGAGCTGAATTATTTCTAAGCCTCCCCCCAACCCCCCAGGAGTCTCACATGGACTCACGAATGGTGCCACTAGCTAGGGCTCTGCACGCCCCACTTCGTCTCCTTCCGCTTCCAGCCCTCTTTGCAACCCGCACGCGTTGCTTAAACCGCCTACAATCACAAGCCCCCTTTGAGAGGCAAGCGGCTTCTTCCCCCACTCCAACCCTTCCCGTGGCCAGTGAACAAGTGATCTGTCTTGGCCAATCACAGGGGCCTTTCCATTTGGCCAAAGTGATTGGCCAGGAAAGGGCACGTGGTCTGTGAAGCCAATCAGGAGAGCTTCCCGTTGTCCCAGTCCAGTGGCAGAGAAGATGGCCGCCTTGCTGGGTTTTGGGTCTAGGGCTGCCTGCTCCGGGGACACTGGCCTTGGGGAGTCGGCTACCTTGTGAGAATGAATCTAGTAGGCAGAGAGAGAATCAGAGGCATTGGTTGTGACAGTCTGAATGTTTGTTTCCCTGCCACCAAATTCACATGTTGAAGTCCTGATCCCCAAGGTAACTGGTGTATTAGGAGGCGGGACCTTTGGAAGGTAAGTAGGTTTGGATGAGGTCAAGAGGGTGGGGCCCCCAAGATGGGATTAGTGCCCTTACAGGAAGGGGAAGAGGAGCACTCACTGTCACTGCACGCGCGTGCACTCTTGCAAAGCAGAGCTCTGCGAGGGCAGGTGAGGAATTGGCCGTGTACAAGCCAGGAGGCAGTCCCTCACCCAGAGCGATTGTGCCAGTGCTTTGATCTTGGACTTCCCTTCCTCCAGGGCTGTGGGAGACAGATGCCCGTTGTTCAGAGCACCCAGCCTGTGGCACTTTGTCATAGTACCCAAACGGACAGGGATGTACATGGAAGGAGGACGTCCTCCCCACAGTTGAATCTAAATCCAGTACTCCCTGGGTCCAGCTTCACTTTGTGTGGTTTGGTCATGCAGCCCACAGATTCCTTTTTTTGCTCAGACTGGTTTGAGCTAAGTTTCTGATTAATTTGTCCACCATCACCAGTCAGCAGTTGCTTTGTAGGACAAAACTTTCACTCCTTGTGGGAGCCCCGTGCTGCCGGGCCTCTGGCGCTTGCTGTTCAGGACCAGTCCCCCATCCTGTCCTCCTGAGGCTGCCCACAATGTCCACATCCGAGCCCGAGGACCATCTAGGCCTGAACAGAGACCCCAGTATTGCAGTGCAGTTGGCTTGTGGCCAGGGTGCCTGGCAGATGCCCGCTCTTGGGGTTCGCAGGGTGTGTACCCCTCTGGGCTTGCCCACAACAATTCATGTACATCGTAGATCCATGAAGTCCTGATTAGCGATGTTGGTTTCTTATTTTCAAAAGTTGTATTGCCACACAAGGTATCACACTGTCATCCTCTTCAGAAACCAATTCTACCTCTTGGGAGGGATATCCTCACCCCAGGGCCTGAAGCTAATTCTCTTCCCTCAGCACTAGCCTACTGTCCTTTTCCTGTGTGTCCCCAGACCCCAGTGTGTGTACCGTGGATAACTCACCTGTGATCTCCAAGACAGGCCTCCTACTGTGGAAGCTCAGTGAGGCCCCTGTGTCTGAAGCTCTTTGCCCAAGTGAGCACCCCAGCCTCATGTTTCTGCTACTGATGCAGTACACAACTGACTCACCCTGAGCTGTGGGCTCAGCAAGCGGGACCCTCTCGATCTGTATCTATACTTTCTACACAGAGGAAGCCAGATAGTATCATGTGTCAATGGTTTGTTTCTATCTTATTGATCAAGAGATTGAATGCAATAGATTCTGCTGCATCTTTTCTCCTTTGATTGATTAGGCCCTGGGGGGCCCCAGGACCGATGATGAACAACCTAGGGTTTAGTTTTCCCATCTGTAGAATGGAACCACTATGACAACATTGCTTGGACCTCACCTCCAACAGGACTGAATATTCTGGACATGCAATAGAAACTTTGGAGTGCCTCAGAGTCCATGAGAGAAGGGGGTTTCCTGAGAGGACAGCAGTGTCTGGTGTCACAAGTGCTTTGGGGCCCATCCATGCCCTTGACTTCTCTCATGACCTCACGGCTGCATGTGTACTCCCTCTCCTCTTACTCCCAGGAAGGAAGAGTTTCTGGTTTCTCCAACCCCACATCCCAGAGGTGGGTGGTCTGACTGGCAGACATTGGAGATGTCCCTTACTGTTCGTTCTTTCTCATATGATCTAGTTCCAGGCTTTTAGCCAGACACAGAGCTGCCTAGCCTGGGACTAACACTTCCCAGCCTTCCCTGCAACTGCGTGTGGCCACGTGACCACATTTTGGCCAGTGATTGATCCGAGTGAAAGTTATCTGTGTGACGTCCAGGCTGTGCTTTTAAAGGGAAGAGGCACGTCCTCTGGCTCATTTTTCCTTTCCCACCTGGCAGAAAGTGGAAACACTTCGGAAAGCCATCTTGGACAGTGCAGATGAGGACACCACCAGAGTTGGCAGAGCAACAAGATAGAAAGAGCCTGGGCCCCTGACACCTTTGCAGAATAGAGCTGCCCTACCAGCTTGGACGTCACATGAGAAAAAAGTAAAGGTACATTTGTTTCAGCCATGTCATTGGGGTTTGGTTTGGGCAGCTGAGACACTGTTACATTTAGAAAATCATCACTGCCTTCAAGCTAGCTGCTGCAACTGGAAAACCTATGGTTGGGCTCCCTTGGGTTGATATCCACCCTTGACCCCATCAGTGACAACTTTTGCACAGAGACTAGTTTAGCACTGCTTCCTGGGGTAGGGGCAGTGGGAAGAGCACTTTCAGTCAGGAAGGGATACATAGCGCAGCAGGGCAGGCATCAAAACAAGAACCCTGTGTGGCATTAGTCACACGTTGCAAGATGTCATGGGTCATTTTCACCAGATGAATAGAAAAGGGCTTGTTTGCAAATCTCTAGAGTTCCCTGATGGCGAGCAGGATGAAATGCTGGACATCCATTGGACATCCAGAAATGCAGACCTAATGGCGCCAGTGACTGGGGACATCAGCAACAGGAATTGGTGGCATCATTAATCAGACTCAGTGGCCACCACATGTCTGCCTCTTTCTGTCCTGGAACTCCATGTCCCCCTCCTGGTGAGAGACTCTGATTGGCTTAGCTAATGCTGTCTCCTTGGTTTGGTCAGTTCCCTTTGCATCAGGTCATGGCATGAGCCGCTAGCAGTTTATGGGGGGGGGGGGTCCGCCCCTGGTCCCCTGGGTGGGCACCCCTGTCCAGACGTCATCCCAAAACTGCTTTCTCTAGGTGAGTGGGTGGGCGGGCTCTAGGCCAGGGAGTTTCAGTTAAAGGGGACACTGGGCATGAAGAAAAATATCTAAAGCATCAAGGAATTGGCAGCAGCCGCATCTGGTGATTTGGGCAGGCTTTAGCACTGAGAGGGTTCTATTCAAAGCAAGAGAAGGGACCCAGGTGCGGGTGAGGCCAAGTGTTTGTGGCATGAACCAAGAGGAAAGCCCCTGGCTTCAACTGGAGCGTGCATAGGAGAGCCCTGTCTCTGAGCAGGGAGAGAGGAGGGAAGATTCTAGCCAGAACACTGCAGAGAGGAATTCTGTTCCAGGGGAGCCTGAAGTGGCTGGCTGTCAGGCCTAGGGGAGAAGGCCTACCCCTTGGCGTACAAGATAGGTCTGAGTCTCCGAAGAAAGACTATAGAAGAGTCCAATCCACTCTACTGGATTCATCCTCCCTCTTGCCCTGCTGCCAGGATTTTTTCAATTCTCACTGTGGCTCCTGACCATGGCTCACTGGCCACCCAGACAAGGCACAGGAGAGTCCAGCTTCCTCCTCCTCAGAGTAACTGCCGGAACAGAGAGGCTAAGGTCACTCGCTTCTGTGCCTTAAGGTTTCAAAATGATGACAAGCAGGGTGGAGAGATGGAACAGACCTTCTAATTGTCCAGCAGCCCTACCAATTCTCTTCTTCCTTCTTAGGAAGAGAAACCCAATTTTAGCCTCTCTGCAGCTCAGGGTGGCCAAGGGATGAAGCAGAAGGAATGGCCTATTAGAAGAATCTTTTAGAGAAGCTGGCTTGGCTGGTAGAACCACTGTTCTTCCCTCTCCCACGTCCTCCTGCTGCTGGCTTGGAGCACGGATGGGCGGGATGCATCTCCAACAACCATCTGGGATCACGAGGCATCTGGTGGATGGAAGGCCCATGCTGAGATGCAAGAACAGAGAGGTCAGAGTCTCTGATGCTGCTATAGGTCCCACATAGCCTGGGGGTCACCCTCCAGGTTTTCCGTACCTAAGTGAGGCATAAACTTCTATCTTGTGGAAGCAGTATTCTTTGTGGACCAGCAGCTTGGACATCCCCTCATGAGCCTGTAAGAAACGCTGAAGCTCAGGGCCTGTCCCAGACCTTTTGAATCAGAATCTGCATTTTAACGGAGTCCCCAGGTGAATCTTGTATGTGCCATGATGGTTTGAGAAGCACTGGTTTAAGCCACTATTATTAGTGTTTATTAGTGTTTATCTTGTTGTTTGTAGCTGAATCTCATTCTTGTGGATAGAGAAGATGATTCCCATGCAGGGTCACCAAGAAAATGGGGCCAAAGAATGAATCTGCTGGGAAGCTCGCCACTGAGCTTTCTCACTTGTCCTTTCCCTGCTTCCAGGAAAAGCATGTATGACTTTCTAGAAAACCCTTATTTCCCCAAGTCTTACTATGAGGGGCTTGGGGGATCCCTGACCAGTTCTTGAAAAGCAAGGGTGCTATCAGCTGCTATTACCTCCACCCCAAACTCTGGTCTCTAGACCAAAGGGTGTCAGAGGACAGATGACAGTGTTAGCTCCGAGGAGGTAGGTGAGGGGGCCCACAGTCATTCTGAAACCTTAAGGCATCACAAAATAGATCATCCTTCCCAGAAGCCTTGGCCTTCTGTTTTTAAACACGGTCGTTTCTAGGCTTTGTTTCTGGGGCTGCTGTCACCCTCAGCCCTTCTGTGACTCAGACTTGGTTGCCTGGGAGGGTCGCACCCTCTGGTGCAGAACTCCCAGCTCATCCATATCTGCCCAGATGGGCGGGGGAGAGGTGGGAAGGAAGCTCCTGAGGATGACATTCTGGAAACTGGTTCTTGACATGCTACCAACTGGATGCAGCTGTTCAAATGGGTCACTCCAGGGCATCCAACTCTAGTGAGGCTACTGAGAGTAATGGTTAAGAACACGAGTCTAGGATTCCAGGAGATCTGGTTGCAAGCCCTGCTTCTGCCCTTGACTCCCTTCTGACCTTGGACAGGTCTCTAATTTCTCTAAGCCTTCTCTCCGAGCGTGGAGTAGACTTTCAGTAAATCTCAGTCCTGCTGAAGTTGGCCTGGGTTTCCTCATCTGTATGTGGAGTAATAGCAATGATAAAATAATAACAGCATCTCCTTTGGAGGGTTGCTGTGGGCTCAGGTACTTGACCTTGTGCATCATTAAATCCTCAGTTTTAGGGGCAGACGTGCTAGCTTCCTGAGTCTGCTATACTTGCGCCTCTCAAACAGTAATGCCCAAATGCCATCACCTGGGGATTTCGGTAAAAGGCAGTTTCTGATTGGGCGGTCTGGAGTGGACAGTCTGAAAGTTTCCCTACGCTGCTGGCGACCCCACTGTGGTCGCAAGATTGTAAACTCCCTGCTAGCGATTTGTGGGTATTTTTAGTCCCCACTCTTCAGTAATTCAAACCTTGACCCTGCAGTTTCAGATGCTATAGTTAGAGAAAGCAGAGGACTGCCACTTGTTGCCTGGGCCCACCACAAGCTTTCTGTTTTTGTTTTGTTGTTAATAACCTACTAAAGGTAAAACTTCATTTGGGATAAAATGCCTATCTCCTGGCCAAGACAGGGAGTGACGACAGTGGGATTTGGCTCCCTCTGGGTTTCTTGTGGTGCACGATTTCCTCCTGTTTAGAGGCTGCCTCTCAGTTTGATGTGGCAGTTTTGCTGTGGTTTTGTCTTTCAACACACTTCCTGCTTTTCTTGCAAAACAAAGACTGCTTACTCCTCTGTTGGTGGCCAAAGCCCAGGTTTCCTCAAGGGTTTGAGCAGGGCCTACGGGCACGTCCTTGGTCCTCGGCGTTTGAGGCCTTTGGTCTTTTCCCATTTGAACAGCGGGGTTAAGATTGGCATGGACTTCAATTTCTACTGGAGCAAACAGTTGCAATTCTGTTAGAGGAACATGAGGTTGGCAGCACCTTACAGCTTCAGATTTCAAGTGGAACTCTTGCTCAGCCCCTCAGTGATGACGGAAAGTAGAAGCCAACCATTTTCGTAGTTGAGATTGCCTGGGTCACATGATTTCTATGGCAGTGCTCACAGTTGCTAGATTCAGAGATTCATAAGCTGCTGGAGCTGAACGGGACCTGAGAACTACTAAAACCAACTACTCTATGTTTCAGCTATGGAAACCGAAGTCCAGAGAGGTCAGGCGACTTGCCCAAGGTCACACAGCTAGTCTAGCCTTCGTGGTCTTTTAGAATCACACCACAAATACTTCAGGTGAATTGCTTTGTTTGGTCACCCCCCATTTCCTACAACTTCTAACCATCATGTGATAATAATAATGTATTAACCATTTCTCTCTTTTCTTTATGAGTTTTTCCATTATGGAAATAACACAAACCATATTACAGTCTATTGGAAAGCAGAGGGAAATAAATCATCCCCACAATCTCTTTTTGACCCAATGCTTATTACTTTCAAATCCTTTGTTATTTTTTTTATTTTGCTTTTTAATTATTAAAATACAGGTGCTTGGAAATAAAAAATTCCAACAGTAGAGAATGCCATAAAAAGTAAATCTTCCCCAATCCTTTGCTAGTTTTCCTTCTGATTGGTACCTTCTTTTGATTGTTTCTGTTTCTATTTTTTGGGGTACTTACCTTGACTGATAATGCTAAATAATATACTCCATCCATGGCTTTATATGGCAGTTTTAAGCACTATCTACAGACTTTCTGCTGTGACACTTATTATTATATAATAGTATAATAAGTATATTATTATACTTATTATTCACTTATGAACTCCTCTTCTTCCACCTCCAAATCGTTGGTAGGTGTGTATTTGTATTTCTTCTGATGGTTAATCTTATGATTTTACATATCATTTAGCCTCTGTTTACTGACCTGCTAATCGCAGATAGTAATTCTCGGTTCCTCACGGTGTAAGACAGGTAACGAATACTCCTTATTTCCCTCCATTTCTTCTCTCTCTTCTGCTGCCCACCCTCTCTCATTTATCCCACTTCTTTTACCTTGTCAAGTTTATAGAACAGACATTCTCTTTAGTAAATTTGTCCTCCGTGCTTTGTCAGTAAGTTAATTCTGATCATGGAAAGGCAGTGAACAAACAGTATGTGAAGTACAAAGATAGTGTAAATATTGTTCTCCAAGAAGTAGGTGTTATGTTGAGATCTGTAGAAGGGGTTGTTCCAATGTCAAGGTCAAGTGGGTCTTCTTTTCTTAGACTCCATCAGTTACACAAAATCATGATTTGGGGAGGGAGTTGATTTTATATTTGGACCATGATGTAGGTATACATGTTAAATTCTAATACGTCAGTATATGTAATATATAAGTATGCATTGTATATTATAAATAAAACATATATGTTTCCACAGCTTACTGTTTTCTGAAATTTTTAGTTGGTTGACAATAGAAGCATGTGCCTTCTTCATTTCACAAATAATGTGAAATTATTCTTCTTCATTTCTACCTCTTTGATTATATCACTTATTGAGTACTCCAAAATATACAGACTTTTGGCTAAGCCAACTGCACGTCTGTACGGAAGCTTGAGTTCCTTTTAATTGTATTTCTAGGCTGGTTTAAATTTTTTTTTTTTTTTTTTAGTTCTCTCGTCTTCCTCTTTCTTAGGTAACATATCATCAAGTAATTTTGTTTATTTCCACAAAGAATATATAGGCGTTAATTCTCAGAGTTCTTGCATGTCTAACAAGCTTTTATTTCTCCTCTACACTGGATGGATAGTCTGGCAAGATGTCAAATTGTAGTTAGAGAATGTTTTCTTTGAACTTTGAAGGTAATTGCTCCATGGGCTTCCAGCATCAGGTGCTGCTGCTGAAGATAATGCCAGTCTTGTTCTTGTTCTTCTGTTGGCTGTTTCTTGTCCCTCTCGGAATGTATTTAGGATCATCTTTATTATCCATGCTCTGAAATTCTATGAGGGGGTTTCTGTGGATCATTCTCTATTCCCTATGCTGGGTCCCTGGGTTTTCATCTAAAACATTTGCCTTTGTTCCACACCGGGAGATTTTCTTCAGTTATTTCTTCAATAATTTTCTGCTCTCCATTTTCACTTTTCTCCTTCTCTGAAGCCCCTATCCCATAAATGTTGGCTCACCTCCACTGACTCTTTCTGTCTCTTTTTCTCCAATTATCCACCTTTTATCATTTTACTACCTATTCTGCAAGATCTTCTTGATGTTTTGATGTTATCTTTCTATTGTTTGAGTTTTTTTTAATTGCATGTAGTATAATAATAAAGCTAATAATTATTTTATAAATTAAATTTTAAATTTATTTGAAATAAAATATTATTTTACAATAAGTTATTTAATAAAATATAAAATTTATTATAATAATTGAAAAGTACATTTCTAAAGGGATTTAAAACAGGCTCTTAGTTTCCAAGGGGGCTCCTTTTAAATAGATTTTTGTTTTGTTTTGTTTTTGAAAATTTTTTTATTAACATATAATGTATTATTTGCCCCAGGGTGCATGTCTGTGAATCATCAGGCTTACACATTTCACAGCATTTGCCATAGCACATACCCTCCCCAATGTCCATAACCCTACCGCCCCTACCTCCCAGCCACCCTTAGTTTGTTTCGTGAGTTTAGGAGTCTCTTATGGTTTGTCTCCTTTCCCATCCCATCGTGTTTCATTTCTCTCCCCCCCGCCCACGACCCCCTGCCCTGCCTCTCAAATTCTTCATATCAGAGTGATCATGTGATAATTGTCTTTCTCTGACTGACTTATTTCACTTAGCATAATACCCTCTAGTTCCATCCACGTCGTTGCAAATGGCAAGATTTCTTTTCTCTTGATGGCTGCATAGTATTCCATTGAATATATGTACCACATAAATAGATTGTTTTTGTTTTGTGGATGTATCACCTTGACTCTCCGTGACGATAATTAGAGTTTGGGGTTTTTTACTTAATTCTTCTTCCATTACTTAGCTTTACCTCCTTGAGGGTCATTTATTCTGTTTACTTATCTTGGTCCTTGTCTTTTATTTTCCTGTGTGAATGGTGATTTGGGGCAGCCCTCACCTATTTACATAAGCCAGGCTGGGTGTCGTAATTGGGGTAGCTGGGGAGTGTTTCCTCTTCTGTAAGTAACAGTTGATTGTAAGCTCTCCAGCCACGGAAGCATTGACCAACGGGCTTCAGTGTAAGCTGGAGAGTGGGCAGAGGCACTTAGCCTCCACCCCCACCCCGCTCCCTATTCACCCCCACCACTCAAGTGCAACCCAGCCCCTCACCCCGGTGCTATAAAGCCTAGCCCTTAGGGCCAGCTTTTGTTTATTTCTTAAAAATTGTTTTCCAGCCTCATCATTGGCGTAATCACTTCACGGTTGTCAGAATTTGTAGGTTTCATTTGGTGAATCTATAATATCTATATTATATTAGTTGATACTGATTAAATGCATCCTTGCACCTTGTGGTGGTTTTGAAACATGCTTGTAATTCTTTGGCACTCATCACAGGAAGGGGTAGAGTCTGTGTCCTCTCCTCTTGAGCTTGGGCAAGCTCTTATGATTGTTTCAAAGAACAGATCAGAAAAGACCAGGTAGTTTCTGCCAGTCTCTCTTTAGGACACTAACTCTAAGGCTCCACGTGCCACATAAGAGGTCTGGCTGTGCTGAAACCTCCTTGGGGAGGAACCACATAGAGAGATAGGTAGGTAGGTAGGTGGGTCAGTCGATCCAGAAATGGATGGATAGACCCTTAGGTGGCTGGATAGATCCATGGGTCGTGGGATGAATAGATCGAACCCCTTCCTGGGTTATCTCAGTCTTCTTAGGCTCAAGACATGTGACCAAGGAACCGTTTGGGATGACCCTGGCCCAGTCTCTGTCTTTGTGCAACTGCATCACAGACAAAGTAAGAACCACCTTGCTTAGCCCAGTCCACTCAAGATCACTTTTGCTATAAGCCACCATTTGGGGTGGTTTGTTACACATTAGCACATGTTAGCAATAGCTGATCAGAACACACCTTATTAATGCATTTAATAATCATTTATATCTATAGAAAAAAATCAAAGTAGTATCCTGTAATCTGGGACTCCCTTCCCGATGCTTCTGGTTTGAGCTCCCTGTCCATACTCCAGACAAAATTACTCCTTTGATAGTAGTAACTCCACGAACAGGAATTATTTCTGGTCCAGAAACATAAATGGTTCTCATCAATGTTATTTCCATTATTAATGAAACCCTCCTAAACAAATTAAGACCTTCAAATTCTTCCACTTCACACCCTCTCCCACCCCGTACCTGCTCCCTTACCCTCTGCTTGAGAAAGACTCATGAAGTTTTAGAACCTGAAAGGAAGCAAAGGGAACCTCAGAGCCAACCTACTTATTTTACAGATAAGGACACCTACATTATGACCCCCTCCCCTGGCTGTCGCACGCTTGATAGATAGGTGACACGGAACTAGAGCCCAGGTCTCCAGACAACCAGATCGATGCCACTCCATTTCATCACTTCCTGCCCTGGACGGGGTCATCTTTCAGACCCACAGCAAGGGCCTGACTCTTTAAGCTGACCTTCCCGCCATCATCAAGAGCTGCTTAGTCTCCTATTCATGCACCTGTTCATTTATAGGTCAAATCAAGACCCTATTCGGGCTAGTCCTCTTGTGTAAACAGCTATGACACACAAAGAGAACCAAACAAAATTCAGCCAACATCAAAAGGGATTCTTTTCATTGAAAGAGGAAAGTGAGAGGTGTCTGGGCTTTCCAATATTAATACAGGATGTGGCAGGGAAGGTGTGGGAATTGAAACAGATCTGAAATTCTCCCTCGCCTACAAATCTAATAAATACCCCCAAGTTTTTATTTTGTTTTATTTTTTTTAAACAGGCAGAAGGACGCTCGCAGGGCTCAAACCAACGAAGGAGCAAACGCCACAGTATGTGCTACTTCGCAAAGTGCTGTCAAAAGCAGAGCTGGAAAATTCTTGACATCATCAAGTGACTACCACCCACAAATGGTATGACTGGCAGCGGGTTTGGTGGGGAGCGGGAGGCTGCGGAGGGGAAGCTCGTGTACAGATTCTGAAAAGGATTACTGAAATCCCCAATTGTAGGGCAGCAGATGGGGAAGGGCAGGTTCTAGAGTAGAAACCCTTCCTACCAGCATACTGAGAATAAAAACAAACTCACAGCAAGTACAAAGAAGAAACAGGCATTGCCTGCAATCTCTTCCCTTATTGACAACGCTAATATGTTATCATGTGTTATTACACATCACCCAAATCATGTACTACATTCAATTGTGTATGCTTTTCCTCACTGAGTAGTCCATCATAAAAATTATCCCACATCACTGGAAATTATCCACAAAGATCATTTTAAGAACTATAGAGTATTTGTTGACTATACCATAATTTACTTATTTCCAAATTGCCTGATATTTTCCCTGATTTTTCCATATTATAAATAACTCATCAATAAACCACTTTGTGTCCTACCCATGGCTACTTCTCTCTTAGCCTCTCCTTATAGATTTTGTTAGGAAAATAGAGGTTAATAAGCTGATAAAATACATATATTGTAATGCATATTGTACAAAAGATTGTAGGCAATGCTCATTTTCTTCTTGGCACTTGCTGTGAAGAATATCTCCATTTTACATATAAGGAAGCCGAGGCTCAAAGAAATCAAGTGATTTGCTCAAGGTCACTAAGCCAGGATTAACTCCGGCAATTGGACTTCAGAGCCTTTGCTCTACTGCCCCGAATAAACTGTGATCTGTAATCAAGAAAATGATACTCTAGAAGGACACAGGAAAACGTACATGGTAAGATTAAGAGGACAAAAGCAGCTGATAAAGTAATACATTCAGTTTGTTCTTACTTTTTTTTCTTTAAAGTATACATAAAATGCACAGGACAAAGAAAATGTCCGTCAAGATGGGGGGATTATGTGCGATTTTAGTTTTCTTCTTCATGCTTTTCTAGATATTTCTATAATGACTATTTCTTGCTTTTGAAGTCAGAAAAATTTTAATGTGTCACCGTCCTTCAGTTATTCAGCTGATATGTGGGTGCCATAGATGGGGGCAAGCATGTGCCGGCTCTGGGCTGAGGTGGGTGGGGAGTTGGGGGAAGCAGGAGGACTTCAGGGAAGAGGGGATGTTTGAATTTCGGTCTTAAAGTGGTGTGAAATTAACACAGAGGAAAACCAAGGACAGAATGATGGTTTTCTGCTGCTTCTGAACACACCCTCTTGCTTCTGGAGTCCTACGGCCATATTGTCTCCCTGGGGTCTTTGAGTGTCTGTGCTGCCAAATCTGGTTGGTTTCTTTTGGGGAAGGGGCTCACGGGGTGCAAGAGCATGATTTCCATAATTTCCTGGGCGGGGGGGTGGGGTGGGCGCGCCCTTGGTCCTCAAGAGAGAATGTTCACCCTGGTCAGGTCACGGTGGTCTCCATGACACCCACGAGTCGAGGTGGTAGGTCGGGGTATGTCTGTGGTTTGTAGAAGCCACTTTAGAAATGTCTGCAGTTTCCTATTGCTGGAAATGACTGCACTCCATGCAGAGGTGGGATGGCTTAAATGTCAAAAAGCGTACCGCGCCATGGGAGCTCTGAGCCCACAGAGAGAGACCCTGTAGGGGCCCATGGAGTGGTCCTTCTGAGGTTGGCTCTGTGACGAGAGTCGGTTTCGCACCTGGCCAGGCACTTCCGGGACACAGAGTTCCCATCAGAGCATCTCAGCAACTCTGGACCCCATAGAGGACTGTAGACCTTGTTCACAGAGATGATACCGAACTGCATCTGGCAAGTTCCTTGGAAAAAAAAAATCACCGCTGACCAAACCAGAGGCATCCATCTCTCCAGTAGGAAAGCAGTTCCCACCTCCCAGGTCACGAAGAAATTCCCTTTGTGTCAGCCGTTGGTCATCAGATGCTTCCCAAGTCATTTGCTTCTAGAAATGTGTAAGGCTGTGGCATCTCCCAGAACTTGGGGAAGGAGGCCCGTGCCTCACCCATGTCTCGGTACCCTGCCATCAGCCATGTAAAGGTAAATTTAAAACTGACCTTTCCTAGTGGCCGGAAAGGAAAGAGACCCCTCCCTTCCCTTCCCTTTCACAGAGCGTTCCCGAGGTGGGGATGGAGGCCGGGGGGATCATCGTGTTTGAGAATTCTTCCCCTGTGCCTTTGACAGGTAGGTAAATATTGGTAAACTTCTTGCCAGCTTTAAAACCCTGGCGTATTCTTTTAGGGCTTAATGTTTCTTACGTCTCTTTGAAATGCAAACCTCAGTGTCTGTGGTCAGACAGTGCCTGTCACCACAAAGTCAGCGGTGACCATCTGTTTGTCACAGAGGCAAAGACGATCAGCTAGCGCACTCGGCTCCCCTCTTTGGCTGGTGAACCCGGGTGAACCATGGGAGATTCACATGGCGCTGTCAGGCCCTCCCGTGGGGAGACCAGTTACCCTGAGTCTCGGGCTCATGTTCATAATGGGTCGTGGCTGCTTGGTGGCGTGAGAATGGCATGCTCTCTTTCCGGCTTTGTAATCGTGTTGGGGCATTTGGCGGGCCAGCACTGTCATCTGCTTCAGTGCTTATTCAATAATAAAACAGTTTCCTTGCTCTTCCCTCTCTCCTGGAGACAGAAAAGAGCCGTTCCCTCTATTTTTCTGCTTCTCTAAAAAGAGAACTTCCTCCGGAGATTCTGGTGATTGGTTCAAGAATCTGCCTGAAAGGAGAAGAATTAAGATAAAGTCAATTTCAAATAGGCACACCTTCTTATGTACAATATACAGACCCTGAAATAACAATATCCCAGGGAAGGGATTTTTTCAAATGCAGGAAGTGGGCTTTTACTATTTAATTTAGTCTTGTAATACACCTATTTGCAAAGAAAGCATCCAGGTATAAGGAAGTTATTGATCCAATAATTTCCCCAGTTTGAAGTTCAGATATTTACACGCATGTTTTCTTCAGTGCTTTTTTTTTAAGGATAATGTGGTCTGTACAGCATCCTGAAATCTTGGTTTTAACTTTGTTTTAAGATTAAAAAAGTAGGGACGCCTGGGTGGCTCAGTCAGTTGAGAGTCTGCCTTTGGCTCAGGTCGTGATTCCAGGATCCTGGGATCGAGCCCCACATGGGGCTCCCTGCTTAGCGGGGAGCCTGCTTCTCCATCTGCCTGCTGCTCTTCCTGCTTGTGCTTTCTCTCTTACTCTCTGACAAATAAATAAATAAAATCTTTAAAAAAAATTATAAAAGTAATTTACGTTCAGGGTATCCTTTTTCATACAGGAGTTGTAAATTTTAATGTATCTGACTATATCCATCTTTCCTTTTATGGTCTGTGTATTTTTACTTCTCCTGGTAGATCGCATAAATGGCTGCAATATTTTTCATGTAGGTATTCATGTCCCTGCAATGTGTCTTTGCAGTTTCTCCTGTTGGGAGGTGTGATCTGTCTCTATCCTTGAATCTCCCTACTTCCTTTGGCCAAAGGAAGGCGGCAGAAAGCTTTTCTGAGCTATTCTTGAGGGTATTCTGAGCATCGAGGACCTTGGTGCTTCTCCCTTTCGGATCTCTGCCAGCTGCCATGTGAATGAACCCAAGCTAGCCTACTGGATGATACATATGACTCTGTCACCCCAGGGGCCCCAGCCAACAGCCAGTTCCCAGCCAACCTGGCAGCTGGCCATGCTTGCCTGCGTTAGCCCAGCAAAGACCCTAAGAACTGCCCAGCTAAGCGCAGTCGAAATTGCTGACCTGTGAAACCACCAACAATTAAAAATGGCTATTTCACCCTTACGTGTTGGGCTGGTTCATTAGGCAGCAGTATTTACACAAGACATGTTTTGTTGAAGAGAGTCCTCCCTATCTTGAGATCCTAAAGCATCTTCTATATTCTCAAGGTTTCTCCATTTTGCTTTTCATATTTACATACTATAATGGATCTGGCATTAATTTTTTATTGTGTGCGGTAGAGACCTAATGCATTTCTGCTAACTTGATTGTTTCCTGTATTTTTAAATATTTGAAATATTTCATAATAAATAATAAACACTAGTCATTTTTTTAAAAGATGTGGCTGCTGTAGATTTACAATAAAAATAAAAACAAAATTTCACCAGTAATAACACCATTTAGCAATAACCACTTATAACCTTGTGAAGGGGGAGGAGCAAAATTGAAATGAAACTGTTCTCCTATTTTTCTCACTTAGTGTTGCATTGTATTTCCCTATAGCCAAATTATCCAAGCTAATCTTTAAAGATTAGCAGTTTGTCCTGTGGGTGTACCGTATTTACTTAACCGGGCGCTTACTGTGAGGCACTTACTTAGGCTGTCTCCAACTTTTCAGTAAAAATGCTAGTACAGCACTGACTATTCTTTTTTTTTTTTTTAAGATTTTATTTATTTATTTGAGAGAGAGAGAGTAGGCACATATGAGTGGGGGGTGGCACAGAGGCAGGAGGAGAAAGAGAATCTTAAGCAGACTCCTCGCTGAGCGCAGAGCCCGATGGGGGCTCCATCTCACGACCCCAAGATAATGACCTGAGCCAAAACCAAGAGTTGGGTGCTAAACTGACTGCGCCACCCAGGTGCCCCACAGCACTGAATCTTCTTGTACAAATATTTCTGATTGGTTCTTTAGGATCATATCTAGAAATGAAGTTTTGGGGTCAAAAATCTGAACAGTGTTAAAATCTAAAATGCATTTCGAGAAAGACGCTCTTTAGAGAGACTATGCCGGTTCCCGCCTGCCTCCACCAGCTGTGCATGAATAGATCCACTCAGCCCGTGCTTCATCCTCACACTTTTGCTGAAATAAAGGAATAATCCAATCTCCGATGATTCATTGAGTCAGAAGAGGATCACACGCTAATGAGCACACAGAATTTGGAAGAATCACGTAGCGAGAGGAAAAGCCTGTAGTAATTTATTAACATAGTAGCTTCAGTTCCTCCTCTTAAATTTACTTGACAAACAAAAAAATTGCACCAGTGCATAGGGGCCATTCCTGCCTGGGGCGACACCCTGCTCCCTGCCGTCTGCACCAAGAGCCAGGCACAGATGTTTGGGACATAGAAAGGATTGAGACTGAGCTATTGCTTGGAGCAAAAGAGGAACACACTGGGGCTCTACCTGTCCGCTCAGGAGAGGCCAGAAGGGCCAAATGGTCCCTCATTCAAACACCTCAGTGTCTGTTATTAACCCTCACTGCACCGGATGCTGGGAACACAAATGTGACCAGCCTAGAGAGAAATTTCCCGGTCCCAGAGATGAGAGCTCTTATAGGATCCAGCTGTATAGGAAACTAAGAAAGCACAGGGAGGGGTGCCCCACCTAGCCTGGGCATCAGGGACAGCCTCCCAGAAGAGTGCATGTCCAGGTGGATCTTTGCTTGGCCAGCCAAGAGTGGGACAGGTGTTCGAGGTAACTACAGGACAGACAGACTGCAAGGTATAAGGTGGAGAGCTTGGTCAAAGAGGCTGAGTCATAGGAAGCTTCCTGTGGCTTGCCCTTTATCCTTTCCAGTTCCTACCAGATCTGGTCCCACCACCTTTCTGAGTCCATCCCTCCTCAGCCACCATGCCCCGCCCCACCCAAAACCCTGCTCTAACCACATTGTGTCTGTCTTATTCTGCAAGCACACTTCCATCCCAAGCTCAACCGCTGCCCTTGCTCTTCTCTCTGCCCAGAACGCTCTTCCCCCAAGTAGATGTAAGGCTTTCTTCCTCACTTCCCTTAAGCCCCTGCCCCAAATGTCATCGCCTAAGTAGAGACACTTCCTCTGACAAGTTTATCTGATAGCTTGCCATTCTGGCCCCCTACTCCGCTGTTCTCTGTCCTCTAACCCTGCTTTAATTTTCTTCTGTTTCTTTTCTGTCTCCTATGCCTACCATCTAGTAGAATGGGAGCTCCACAAAGATGGGGACTTGTCTCTTTCATTGTTCAACCAAATAAAATCTACCAAATAGTCTATTTCCAGTGCCTCCAACACTGTCTAACACATAGTACGTGCTTAATAAGAATTTGTTGAACCAAAGGTTGAATTTTGTCATAAAGACGAGGATCCCTTGAAGAGATTCTAGTTTGGAGAGAAACAGTTGGATCGTACTTTAGACAGCTCTCTCTGGCTCGCTTCTTCTTTTCTCTTACTGTACCAGTTGGGTGTAACAAGTACCAAGCAGTTTCAGTCCCATTTTGCAACAAGGAAATTGCCAGTGAAGTGTTGAGTATGAGGGTGGAAAAGTCGATGGGCCGTGAAGTGGAGGCAGAATGTGGGCAAGTCTTTTAGAAACACTGAATGTAGGGCGCCTGGGTGGCTCAGTTGGTTGAGCAACTGCCTTCGGCTCAGGTCATGATCCCGGAGTCCCGGGATCGAGTCCCATATCGGACTCCCGGCTCTGCGGGAGGTCTGCTTCTCCCTCTGACCTTCTCCCCTCTCATTCTCAGTCTCTCGCTCTCTCTAATAAAAAAAAAAAAAAAAAAGAAACACTGAATGTAAAGAAAAAAGGCAAAGTTTGGGCTGCAACTTAGGGGAAAAGGAAGATGAATTTTAAAAACATTACCTGATTCCAAAACTATTATTCATTTTAAAAGGTTTTTGAAATCTTTTTACTGTAAAATAATTATAGATTCCCAGGCAGTGAATAATAAGTACTGAGAAGTCCAAGGACCTTTCACTCAGTTTCTCCAATGGTTACTAGTTGGTCATCGTAGTATAATAACAATAATAGGAATCTGATTCTGGTACAACCCTATGACCATTTTTTAAATTATGTACATTTTTATGTCATTTTCTTTGCATGTGTGGGTTCTTGAAATCACAATCACAATCAAGATACAGAACTGTTCCATCACCGCAAACCACAAAAAGGCTACTCCTTGATAATCACACTGAGTCCCCCCCAACCCCTAACCCCTGGTAACCACTAATTTGTTTTCCATCTCTGTACTTTTCTCATTTCAAGAATGTTATACAAATGCAATCATAGAGCATAGAATGTTTTGAGATTTTCTTTTCCCCCCCTCAGCATGCTCCTTTGAGATCCATATCCAAGTTGGATGTATCGGTGGTCCATCCCTAGTAATTGCTAAGTAGCACCCCATGGTGTGGATGGACCACAGTTTAACCATTCACTAATTAAAGGACATTTTGGATGGTTTCCAGTTGGAGGTTGTTAAAAATAAACCTGCTGTTAACAATCATGTATAAGTTTTTGTGGACATAAGATTTTATATTTCTGGGGTAAATGCCAAGTATGTCATATGACGGTTGTATATTTCGTTTTTAAAGAAACTAACAAACTCTTTTCCAGGGTGGTTGCCACATTTGCATTCTCACGAGCATGATGTGAATAATCCAGTTTCTCAGCATCCTGGCCAGCGGGAGGTAAGGGGATATTTCCTTGTGGTCTGAATTTGTATCTCCCTAATGGCTAGTGATGTTGAATATCTTCTCATGTGCTTATTTGCTATCTCTGTGTCCTCTTCAGTGAACTGTGTCTTCATGTCTCTGCCCTTTTTTGAACTGGATTTTTTTAAAATGTTGAGTTGTGAGAGAGCTTTATATATCAGAGATAGGAATTTTATCAGATATGTGGTTTGCCGATTTTCTCCTGGTTTGTCGCTTGACTTTTCATCCTCATAACAGGGTCTTTTGAAGAGTAAGAGTTTTTTCATTTGGATGAAACCCAGCCTTTTCATTTTTCATTTTATAGATTATGCTTTGGTGTCATGTCTGAGAACTCTTCACAAGTTATAGGTTTCAAAGACTTTCCTTTATGTTATTTCCTAAAAGTTTTATAGTTTTATGTTTTACATTGAATCTGGGATTTTTTTTCTTTTCTTTTTTTAAGATTTTATTTATTTATTTAACAGAGAGAGAACACAAGCAGGCAGAGAGGCAGGCAGAGGCAGAGAGAGGAGCAGGCTCCCTGCAGAGCAAGGATCCCGATGCGGGACTCGATCCCAAGACGCCGGGATCATGACCTGAGCCAAAGGCAGCTGCTCAACCAACTGAGCCACCCAGGCGTCCCGAATCTGGGATTTTTGAGTTACTTTTTAAATAAATGTGAGGTTAGGTTGAGGTTAGTGTTTTGCCTATAGATATAAAATTACTCAACCTCAGTCTGTTGAAAAGACAGTCCTTCTTCTAATGATTGCCTTGACATCTTTGTCAGTCAGTTGGCTATACTTGGGTAGGTTCTTTCTGGGTTCTTTATTCTCTTACATTATCATATGTGTCTCTCCTTCTGCCAACCCCACACAGTCTTGATTACTGTGCTTACATAATAAGTTCTGAAATAGGGTAGAATGCTTCCTCTCATTTTTTTTTTCAAAAATGTTGTAGCTATTCTAGTTCCTTTCCTTTCCATATAAATTGTAGAGCAATCTTGTCTGTATCTGTAAAAATCTTTCTGGGATTTTGAAAGGAATTATGTTAAATTTGTATATCAATTTGGGGAGACTTGACATCTTGACTATGTTGAGTTTTCCAATCCATGAACATAGTCTCTCCATTTATTTAGATCTTTGATTTCTTTCCTCAATGTTTTGTAGTGCTCAGTTACTCATCCCATACAGGCTCTGTTAGATTTACACCTAAGTATTTGCTGTTTTGTTTTTTTTTTTTGAGTGATTATAAATGGTATGTATTTTTAATTTGGGCAACTATTGCTAATATGCACAAGTAGAACTTACTTATGTATATTTGTCTTGATTTCTATGACATTGCTGAAGTCACTTATTAGTTTTAGAGGTGTTTATTTGTTTGTTGTTTGGTAGATTCCTTGGGTATATTCTGCATAGACAATCATGTCATCTGCGGGTATAGAGACCGTTTTATATTCTTTCAGTCCAATATATGTGCATTTTATTTCCTTTGCTTGGCTTAGGCCACAGGTAGCATTTCCTGTACTACGTTAGTTAAAAGTGGTGAGAGTGGACATTTTTGCCTTTTTCTCAAACTTATAGGGAAAGCAGTCAATCTCTCACCATTAAGTATAATGTTAGCTGTAGGTTTTTCATGGATGCTCTTTATAAAGTTGAAATTTCCCTCTATTACTATTTTCCCGAGAATTTTTTTTTTACCATGAACAAGTGTTGAATTTTGTCAAATGTTGAAATTTTTTATTATCAATTTGGTTCAATAGCCAGGTAGATTCTTAGTGACCCATGATCCTAGTTTCAAAGTATTTGAACTCTTTTTATATTTTTGACAACTTTGATATTTTGTCTTCCTAAGTCAAATCCTAAATAAAATCTTGGTTCAAACTGACCTTGGGATTTCCTAGAGGGTCCCTGTAAAATCGCAAAGAATTTGTTCTTTCACCTTGTAAAAAGAGAGATGTTAAAAATAATTAGATTTATTTGATATATTGAGTTGCATAGGAAGCATTGTCAAATAAGAAATGTTTAAACTTCACTAGGTTATATTTGTATGGGTAAAATACTATTCATATAATACTGGGGGCACCTGGGTGGCTCAGATGGTTGGGTGTCTGCCTTCAGTTCAGGTTATGATCTCCAGGTCCTGGGATCAGACCCCATGTCAGGCTCCCTGCTCAGTGGGGAGTCTGCTCCTCCGTCTCCCTCTGCGTCTCCCCTCCACTTCTGCTCTGTCTCTCAGATGAATAATGAATAAATAAAATCTTAAAAATATATACAAATATTGTATAAATCATCTGAAGTTCCTAGAAATTTTCAGTGCCCTCTCAGGCCATGATACGTCCAGGGGCTGCTTTGTCTGATATTAGACAACAGTTACCAGTCCTAATTACAGCTCTTACTTTTGAAAGTTGAATGCTGTAGAAACAACCATATTTCTTTGCCAAAGGAACACTAATCAGATCTTTAACCACATCATTTTAAGTCTTCTGTTATCTACAGACAGTTTTTGTTTTACGCCGATGCTTCCCTAAGGACATGTATGATCAACTCTAGGCCAAAGTGCTTGTCATCAGCTGAAAGGGATTGTCTCGTCTCGGAAACCCGTGGGAAGAACTATGTCAGGTACTCTGGAGCACAGGATTCCGACGGTCACTTAATAACTTTGACCTGTACCATTGGACTGAATCAGGATTTCCAGAACTCTCAAACAGAAACTGATGGTGTCATGAGCCTGCTGACTGAAGATCAAGCATACCAAGAATTAACAAACATAAGACTAAATTAACTGGGCAGCGTAGACATTTTAACAATGTTTATTCTTCCAACCATCTGTGAGCATGGAGTGTTTTTCCATCTTTTTGTGTCTTCTTCAATTTCCTTCATGAGTGTTCTGTAGTTCCTTGAGTATACATCCTTTACCTCTTTGGTTAGGTTTATTCCAAGGTAGCTTATGGGTTTTGGTGCTATTGTAAATGGAATTGATGGGTATTAAGGAGGGCATATATTGCATGGAGCACTGGGTATTATACATAAGCAATGAATCTTGGAACACTACGTCAAAATCTAATGACATACTATATGGTGACTAACATAAGATAATAAAAAATAATAAAAAAGCCTAAATTAACTGATAAAGGATGATTTCTCACTTTTAATTGGAATATCAGTGATGCTTTAGTGTTTTATTTTCTGACTATAAAGAATTCCTTTCTCTTTTTTCTTAAACTACCTATAACTCATGGCAATTCAGTAGATTATATTTTGTAAGCAGAAATGAAACATGTATCTTTTTTTCTTTGCCAGAATTCAGAAACTCTTATTGAGTATTCTTATTTTCATATTTTCATTTCTTATTTTCAGTTATTTATGTAGGTTCAATAAGAATTTGTCTTCCTTGTAATAATTGGGGAAAAATGATTGTGCAACCAAAACTTGGACTAGAATGTCATATTTAAGGAAAATGGATAGAATCAGATATGACCTGACAGTTTTAAAGAATGAATGATGACTTTATGGAATCAATGTTTACAAAGCTCTCTTGAGAAAACAGTCCTGGTTTATAGGACTCTTTTGGGAAAACTTGACTTACAGTATTCTCAAGCCTTATGGGTGAGTAAAAAGGTCACTTCCTGGCAGGCCCAGAATATTTTGGGGTCCCCAAGAAGTGAGGAATTCACTTAAAGCTGTAGGTATTGCAGGTCTAGTGGCGAGTTCTTGGATTAATGTCTTAGCCTTCAGAGGCTTTTAAAAGTTCAATCTGAGATTTCTCGTAGCAAAACAAACTCAAAAAGAGCCTGACTGTGAAGTCTGAGAAACAAGCTGAGGGTTTTGGAGGGGAGGAGGTTGGGGGTTAAGTGAACCTGGTGGTGGGTATTAAGGAGGGCATGTATTGCATGGAGCACTGGATATGGTGCATAAACAATGAATCTCAGAACACTGGGAAAAAAAAAAAAGCCTGTGTGATCAAGAACCTTTCTTTCTACACTTGTGTAAATAATCAGGCTATCTAAGGAGATTATATATATTTTGTAAATAAGAATAAACTTATTTTGATTATCTGATCCAAAGAGGAAGTGACCATAAAGATCTTACGTTTTAATAGAAAACTGTAGCACACCCTCTGGGTTATCAGATCGTCATCCTGTTCATTGTTTTTGAGCTATTTTTTATCTCTTTATAAATTAGGTGGTTTTGTTACCTACCTGTCAATTGGACTGGAACGTCTTATCTTAGACATTTTGTCAGTCATTACCAAATGCTCAATTCTTCTACTATACTTCAGTGTCTGAATCAACTGTCCAAACTAATGTTTCCAGTTTTTCTGCCATCCTCATGGATTGGTGTTGATGAGAACTAAAACCTGACTGCACACATCTTTATCAAGAGTCTCAATTGCCTTGTAGCTGGATTTGCCCTCAGGATCTAAAGAAGCCCCATGAGCTGAAATTGGATTGCTTAATATAGGACTCATTACCGCAGCAGAGCCTGTAGATAGTCCTTGTGCCTGGAGCTGCTGCTCTGTGGGCCACTCAGGAAGGTTACCTCCCGCCTCATCTATGCCCTGTTCCAGGAAATACTCGTGACTGTGGACAATCTTATCAAAACTTCTTTAATGTTGATGCCATCACCAAAAGCATTCAAGGTGCGAATAAGGGAAATCTGTCACATTGCCATCCTCATTCAACTGTCCAAAGATTGCTTGAGTCCACTGTAAAAAAATCTCCTAAACTGGCTGTCTTCTGAACCCAGAAACTGGGTGCTCCAGTTGATGGACTAATGCTCCAATCATTAGTCTTCTTTTTCTTTCCATAGAAACCACCCCCCCATTGATGCCTGTTTCTCACGCTGTTAAGTTTCAACACATCGTTCAATTAGTATGTCAACAACAGAAATATGCTGAAACAAACTACATAGACAAAATTTCTTATATAAGTCTTCTCCCAGCCTCATGTGTTTTATAAACCAGAGATGTCTGTGTTGAGGACTTGGAGCCATCCCTTGGAAATGCTATCATCAAGAAAGACAGGACACCTATCTTCCGGTTTCTGTGGGAGGGTAGGAGCCTAACCTTCATAAGCACCAATTGCAAGCATAGATGGTCCTAATCCCATTGACCAGTCACCCAGCTTACATCCTCCAGTACTTTTTCACTGTCTCACTCCAGCACTTAAAACTCACCTGCTTTTTGTTTCAATAGAGTTGAGTTCAGTCAGTTTTCCCTAGTGCAAAAGTTTTGATCTCTAACAGAGTTGTCTTGAATAAAATCTTGCCTCTATCTCTGTCTGGCAATTTTTCTTTGACATCTCCAGTCTACTGTTGAACTCATCCTCTGAGGTTGTTTTTTTTTTTTGTTTTATTTTTGTTTTTGTTTTGTGTGTGTGTGTGTGTGTGTGTGTTGATTTTTTTGGTAATTCTATTTTTCAGTTCTAAAATTTCCATGTGGTTCTTAGGTTTTCTATTTCTTTGCTGAGACTTTCTATTTTTCGTCTTTTCCAGGGTGCTCATAATAGCTTATTGAAGCATTTTTATGATAGCTGCTTGAAATCAGTGTCAGATAATTATAAAATCTCTTTAAAAATTCAGTCTCAGATCTTCTTGGTCCTTAGTAGGATCAGCGATTCTTTTTTATTAAAACCTAGAAGTTTTGATAGCTATAAATGCTTACATTAAAGTAGATGAAAGATCTCACATCAACAACCTAACTTTACACCTTAAGGAACTAGGAAAAAAAAAGCAAACTAAACTCAAAGCTGGTAGAAGGAAGGAAATAATAAAGATTAGGGTAGAGATAAATTTTTTAAAAAGAGAACAGAACAACAATAGAGAATATCAACAAAACCAAGATGTAGTTCTTTAAAAAAATCAAAATTGACAAATCTTTAGCTATATTGACAAGAAAAAAAGAGAACAAGCTCAAATAACTAAAATCAGAAATGAAAGTGGGGACATTATTACCAATTTTACAGAAATACAAGGATTATAAGAAAGTAAACAACTGCATGCCAGCAAATTGGATAACCTAGATGAAATGTATAAATTCTTAAAGACAAACAAACTACCAAAACTGAATCATGAAAAAATAGAAAATATGAATAGACTGTAACTAGTTAGGAGATTGAATCAGTCATCAAAAGCCTCTCAACAAAAAAAAGCCCTGGACCAGATGGCTTAACTGGTTAATTTTAACAAACATTTAAAGAAGTAGTAACACCAATCCTTCTTGAAGTTTTCAAAAAAAATTAAGGAGGAAGGAAGAGTTCCTAACTCATATCTGTGAGGCCAGCATTATCCTAATACCAAAGCCAGAAGAAGAGACAAGAAAACTTTAGACCAATATCCCTGTGGTTCTATGCTGTGAAAATCCTCAACGAAATGCTAGCAAACTGAGTTCAGCATATTAAAAAAGATTATATACCGCAGGCCAAGTGGGATTTATTCCTGGAATGCAAGGATGGCTCAAGATACAAAACTCAAATCAATAGTAACACATCACATTAACAGAATGAAGGAAACAACCCACACAATCATCTCAATTGGTGTAGAACAAGCATTTGACAAAATTTAATACCCTTTCATTATAAAAATACCCAAGAAACTAGAAATGGAAGTACCTCAACATAACAGAGGCTATCCTATGAAAATTCACAGCTAACATCAGACTCAGTGGTGAAAAAAATAAATTTTTTTCTCAAAGATCAGAAAAATGACAAAGATGCTTGCTTTTGCCATTTCATTTTAACTTAGTCCGGGAAGTCCTCACCAGAGCAAACTGACAAGACAAAGAAGGAATAAAAGCCATCCAAACCGGAAAAGAATTAAAATTATCTCTGTTCACAAATGACATAATCTTATATATAGAAAACTCTATAGATGCCCCCCCAAAACTATTAAGAACTAATAAATGAATTCAGCAAAGTTGCAGGTTATAAAACCAACGCCTCCAAATTAATTGCACTTCTACACTCTAACAATGAACAACCTGAAAATGAAATTAAGAACACAACTGCATTAACGGTAGCATCAAGAAGAATAAAACACTTAAGAATAAGCTAAGGAGGCAAAAGACTTACACACCAAAAACTACAAACATTGCTGAAAGAAATGAAAGAAGATACAAAAAAAATAGAAAGACATCCCCTGGTCATGGATTGGAATAGTTAATACTGTTAACGTGTCAGTACTACCCAAGATGATCTATGGATTCAGTATAAGCCCTATAAAAATCCCAAAGACTTCTTTTGCACAAGCAGAAAATTTTACTCTGAAATTCATATGGAATCTCAAGGGACTTTGAATAGCCAAACAATTTTGACAAAGTTGGAAGTCCCACACTTCCTGATTTCAAAATAAGTCTATAATAATCAAAACAAGACCATAATGGCATACAAACAGCCATATAGATCAGTTGAATAGAGTAGAGAGACTAAGATTAAACTCTCAAAAATTCTTTTGAACAAGGGTGCTGAGTTATGTCCCCCCAAGATTAATATGTTGAAGTCCTAACTGCTCCTCCCCCACCCCCGTAACTAGGAAGGTAACTTTCTATGTGGAGAGAAGGTCTTTAAAGAGGTGATTAAGTTAACATGAGGTCTTTAGCATGGGCCTTAATCCAACATGACCGGTGTCCTTTATAAGAAGAGGAAGATTCATGGGAAGGTTGAGGGGGAGGGGTGTGCAACATCCAATGACCCAGCAATTCTGCTCCTGTCCAAAAGAATTGAAATCAGAGGCTCAGAGATTTGTACGGCCATCTTCGTAGCAGCATTATTCATAATTGGCCAAAGTAGAAAAAAACCCACATGTCCACAGATGGATGAATGGAAAAACGAAATGTGGTCTATACATAGGATGGGATATCGCTCAACCTTAAAAAGGAAGGAAGTTCTGACCCAGACTACAACATAGTGCAACCTTGAAAATATTATGCTGAATGAAACTAAGTCTGACCCGCAAAAACTAAATACCGTATGATTCCACTTATGTGAGGTCCCCAGAATAGCCATTTCATAGAGACAGAAAGTAGAATGGTGGGTGCCAGGGGCTGGTCGTGGGGACTTTCAATGTTTTACTTATTCATGTTTAATGGGTGTACAGTTCATCAGGAGGACGAACAAGCTCTGGGGATGATGTGGTGATAGTTGTAGAATCATGTGAAGGTACTTAATGCCACTGAGCTGTACACATAAAAATGGTCAAGTGGTAAGTCTTATATATGTTTTATCACAGTTTCTAAAACCTGAAAACTTAGGGCATCATGTTAGGAGAACTTCGGAACTTATTTGAACCTTCTGTGTGAGCTGGCTTTGGCAGGGGGAAGGAAGGTACTTCCTGGTTTCTACCTAGTGGTGTGGAGGCACAGGTTCCCTATTAGGCCTCTCTGGATACCAGAGGGGGCGAGCCTCCTCATTACAGGGCAGTGTTGGAAGTTCTAGCCACCTGAGAGGCCTCCACAGATATCCCTGACCCAGAGGAATGGAAGGGCCTCCTTATTGCCCCTCATGTGGCCTCCACTGACAACAGGGGGATGAGGTGGTAGCCTCCTTACCCTTGGACAATAGTGAAAGTCCTGACTCTCCAGGAGGCCCCCCTTTGTCAGGGTGGTGGGGATGGAAGGGTCACCCCGTTCCTGTCAGATGAGGTGAAAGTCCAGGATCCCCACACAGTCTCCACTGACACTAAGGGAGGGTGGGGGCTCTCATGACAGCTCAGTGGGGGTGAGAGTCCCTTCTACCTACTTGGCCTCCTCTCACCCTACCCTAGTAGGGAGTTAGGGAAAGCTGACTTTGGCCAGGGCTTTTTTTTTTTTTTTTTTTTGCCCTCCTTGCCTGTTGGTTTTTCCTGGTTACCAACTTCTTCAGCTTTAATCTGGGGATATATGAGTCAAAGAGAAAACCCAAGAACTCACCATCACATCATTCCTGCGGTCCTGGCCTCCCTAGTCAGTCTGCCTTCTCTCCACCTTCCAGAGTCTTGATGTCTATCTTATATACAATGCCGTGGGCTTTCCGTTGTGCTTAGAAAAGAGAGTAGGAAAAAGTATATTGACTCCATCTTCTACAGATGTGAAAGTCTCCTTAGGTGTTTGCTTTTTGTCAGGAGAGACGTGAGCCCGCTCCACGTGCTAGAGGGAGAGGTTGAAGACACAAGACCCTGGGATCCTGCTGCTGGAGCTGATGTGGGGGAAATGGGCAGGTTGGATCTGCGGACCATGGAAAGGATTAACCTTGGGCAGAAAGGGGAGACAAGAATGGGCAGAGAGTGCAGAGAAATGGGAATGAGACAGATTGCCAAACCTTGCGTTATTGGCTCTGTCTCCTCCATGAAAGCGGAGGTTGAGGGTAGAGGATAAAGGAAGGCTAAAGGAAGAGGATAAAGGAAGAGAGGCAGGGTGAAGGAACTACAGCGAAGCTTTGGAACGGCTGTGAGGAGTTGCAAGGAGACCTCTTCTCACTCACGTAGCAGGCTGGCCAGTGACGGTGATCACAGTCACGGATGCTGGCCTCACCAGAGGTGGGCTGTGTGCCAGGCCCCGATCTCATGGAGGCTGCGCAGAGGAGCACGGCTGGGGATTCCCGCTTGGCAGTGAGGAAACCAAGTCTTACAGAGATGAGGTAACAAGCATTTCATGGCCTGACATGGCAGAGCTAGGACTCGACCACATGGTTTCTAATTATAGATCCAGCTGAAATTAGACGCGGTGGATCTGTGGTGTTCTCACACCTGGGTGAATTTCTTTAGGAGGCTGGGCGTAAAAACAGAAGTGGAATTGCTAGATAGAGTCCAGGCAGGTGTGTCAGAAGGACAATGCCAGAGGGCTATTGACAAGAGATGGACTGAGGTCGTGACCATGTGTCCTGGTTGGATCAAGAATTAAGTCGAGACAGCTAGGGGATGATAAGAGGGAAAATGGCGGGTCCCAGTGGCCAGAACTCCTGATGGGGTGGAAAACAGGTGGGAGGATAAGGGTACGGGTATGAGAGAACAGGAACCATAGGAAGTTGTGGTTAGAGAAGAAGAGGTTAAGTGAAAGATTTCTTGGTAAGGCAGATCTGGAGGTGACAAGGTCTAAGGGCGTGGGTGGCTGAAGGTGGGGGAGGCAAAGGATTTGAGGTCAAAAAGCTCAAGGGTGAAAGGTAAAGTCACTTCCCCGAAACAACACAGCCGCTCACCGGGAGAGGTGGGATTTGCTGGAGAGGATAAAGAACATTCAATGACTCTTGTTCAAGCACAGTGAGGCCGACTTTACTGCAGGGGAGGCAATCCAGATAGGGAAGTTTGCAGTGAGGGAGAAAGATTGGGCTCAAGTCCAAATGCAGCACAGGCAAGAGAGAGTCGAGTTGAAGGGCAGGGCAGAAGGCCGGTGGAAAGTTACAAAGAGGAAATACCAGGAAGGGGCATTCTTGCGGAAGCAGTTCAGGTGATCAGATGCCCCTGGGGGGGGGGGTGCCGCAGAGGGGCTCAATCAGACAAGGAGGGTGGAGGTCTTTACTCAGATGACTTCGCAGTCCTTGCTCAAATGGGATCTTACAAGGATCATCTTACAGATGAGCGTGGGGGAGGGCCCAGGAGCCTGACAAAACCCAACTAGGCAGAGAGTGAGAGTCTTTGTCGGATTTAAACCCCCCTGGGGATCCAGAAAAAGCAGTCAAAGGATGAAGAGTGGGTGTGAACGATCGATCGAGGGCAGTGGGGTGAGGCACAGGCAGATGGAGATTCTCAGAAGAGAGGCATGTTCGTAAGCAGCACTGAGAAGTGAAATCAGGGCGGTACCGGGACCGGACCTCACATCGGCACCGTTCACTCCCGGCGCCTCTGTGGGCTGTGCCCTGCGCGGGGATGTGGCGCTCACAGCCCGGGTTTCGAGGCAGGCGCGTGGCCCATCTAGGAGCCCAAAAACCAAATGGAAGAACCGCTGCTGGGCGTCTCAGCCATTGCAGCGAGGAGGCGATGCTCAGGTCAGCCTGAAGGATGTTCCCCAGTGAGCACGCTGGACCAGCAGCCACAGTGGGAGGGGAAGGACACAGCCCAGAAAGAGCCTGGTGTGTCTAAAGGCTCCCAAGTGGCCTGGCATGGGGAGCATAGGAGCCACGTGCTGGGGGATAAGGGCCAGCAGGAGTGTCGCCAGCCAGCTAGGTGCTGTCTACACCTTAGCCTGGGTTGGGTGTGGAGGAAAGGAACAGGGAGCAATATGCATTTTAGGAGATGTGAAAATGCAGGCACCAACAACAACAAGCACAGTGACCAACTATAAAATGCAAGACCGGTTCATAGATGAGGTTCTCTCTCCTTTTCAGGAAGTTACCTTCATCATGGCCAGCTCATTGTTTTTACAACAAAATGTGGTTAAAGGAAAAAGGGAACAAGCATGGGGTTACCAAGATCACATGTTCCTGGCTGGAAAGAGGTCACAGCAAAATGCAGAACACTTGGGTCTGTATCTCTTCTCTCACCTCAAGGGGAGGCTGCTAGGTCCGACTTCCCGCCATGCCCCAAGAAAGATTAGGAGACTAAGAAGGTGCATCAGGGCCAGCCGCAGGGGTGGCAGGAAGGGGAGGGGCTCTGAGCACGGAAACTCACCTGCCCAAAGACACGTGCGAGCCAAGAGAGGCTCAGGACTTTTCCAGATGGACATTATCTGTAGAGATATGAGAGCCTGATGCAAAACGTGGTCCCAGATCGAATCCGGATAGTGGACAGAGACCCATCACCAAAGGGTGTTTTAGGGCAACTGGCAAAATGTGAATATGGACTCCGGGTTGGAAAACCACATTGGATGAATGTTAAATTTCTGGATTTCAGTCATCAGTCTGTGCCTACGTCAGAGAATGGCCTTGTTCTTTGAAACTACACGCTGGAGTGTGTAAGTCTTTGGGGACTCGATATATGCAACTTCCTCTCAAACAGCCCCGGAAAATCACACACCTATTCAACAATTGGTAAATCTGGACGAAACGTTCTTTGAACAGGAGTCCTTTGAACTATTCTTGAAATTTGGGTGTAAATGTGAAATTATGTCAAATGTAAAAGTTATGAGGAAACAAAGCAAGGCTCAGGGTCGGATTGTTTATGGCTGGGACTTCAACTCAGGACTGAGAATAAGTTAAATTTATGAGGGGACAGCAGAACAAATACTGGGGCTTTTTGTTGTTGTTTTGTTTTCTTAAAAATCCTCCGTGTAAGATCAATTGAAATCTATTAATAATATTAATGATAATTTATTAGTAATGATATGAATAATTAATGACTCCCATGTAGTTTTGTTTATGCTGTCGTCTTCACAGAATTTACATTATGTATTAGTTTTTGACCAGAGGCTTCCAGAATGATGACCTGGGAGCAGTTTTTCCGGAGTGTCCCTGTTTGGTCATGCACACTTCCGGCAGCAAGGAGCATTGCTTTTTGAGAGGGTGCAACATACACGTGCTTCGTGGGATTTGACGAAAGCAGCCCCTTCTGGGACTCCTTGGTGCATGGAGCTGTAGAGAGTACATATAAGGAGCCAGTAGTCCTGGGAGGGGACAGATTGCAGATTTTGAAGGTTAAGAAGACCTGGCAGAGTGGCCCGGGATGACAGGAAAGGACCAGGGTTCCAAGGTCAAAGGCAAATTCACCAGGGGGAGGGAGATGTTAATGCAAGAGCCTAAGGCTCTGGAATGGCAAGCCGCTGAGACCAGCAGCCCCGGGGACAAGTGACCGTGGCATGGTGACAATGTCATGTGTCGGGAACAACGGCTGAGCGTGCGTGAGAGTTGAAGGAGCCGCGGTGTTGGAGGCCGGTGTGTGGCACCTGCACAGCGGTCTGGACGGAGCCGGAGCAGCTGGGGGAACCCGTCACGAACAGGCAGGTGTCCCTGCGGCTGAGCCCCGAGGGCTTCCGCGGTGACCTGTGGGGTACCTCTGGAACAGAAATGCAGCGTGGCCCTTTCAGCTTTCTCCCAGCCTGGGTTTGGAAGAAGGACTAGAGCCTTCCAAGTCTGCAGGGTTCTTGCACGATTCGAGGGGGAGCGTCAGACAGGAGATGCTGTGTCTGAGTCTTCTGGACTGTTAATGGGGGAAAATACACACACACACACACACACACACACACACACACACACACACACACACACATTTGTCCCAGGTGGTGGCTAATCCTCAAAAGAGGTCAGTATCAGTTCTGCCCTTCCCCGCACGCATCAAGGGCATGGAGCGTGTTTCCCCGGCCTCACACAGAGGCTGGTCCTATGACTGCTTTGGCCAAGAGTGGTGGGACTTCTGGGCCCTGGGGCTGCAGGCCTGGCAACTTCTGCTTTCGTCTTCCTAGAACATCCGCTCTCAGTTGCCGGCTCTGGAAGCCGGTGCCCCGCTGTGAGGAGCCCAGGCTAGCCCAGGCTAGCCGCACGGAGAGGCCACGCGGGGGACTGACCTCCTGGGGGACACAGCCAGCGTCAACTTGCCAGCTATGTGAGGGAGGCCAGTTCGGACCCTCCAGCCACCCCAGCCCCTGGCCAGCACCTCGCGAAGCAGAAGCCCTTGGCCACCTGCGGGATCCTGACACATAAGAGTTTGGTTATTTTAAGCTGCGAAGTTTTAGGGGTTTTTTGTTGTTTTAGCGCAGCGACCAACAATGCATAGTGTAAGTGGATCAGGTGAATGAGACAGATAGTATAAAGAAGCCTAAATGATGAGGTCATGAAGAGCCGCTTAAGGCTAGGTGACCGGCTGTCCCAGTTTACTTACCTGCAAGGACGCAGGACTCCCCTGGTCTCTGTTCCCTCGTCTGCAGCTTCCCGAACCCGGAGCTCAAACACCCAGAGGTGTCAGTGCTGGGTCCAGTGGCTTCCTCTTATAAATGAGGAAAGGGGGCCCAGGGCAGGAAAACGACCCCCTCAGGTCCCGAAGCTGGTTTAAAATTAAGCCTTCTGAAGTCTCCTTTTCCTGTCTCCATATCGTAATTGGAAACAGCAGCCCTCCTGACTGTGCCACACGCCATGCACTCCAGGGCCTTTGAATCTCCCTGCACCCTCTGTAGTCAATACCCACCTCCCAAATGAGGCAACCAAGGCTCAGACCAAGGCCAAGGTCACACAGCTAAGAAAGTGGAGCTGGAATTTGACCTTGGGGTTCCCAGTGCCAAGGGCACCCTCCCGCCTTTTCCTATGGCACAGGAGCGGGGAAGGTTCAGAATTCTGATTTTAGCTTTCCCTTCACAGGGTAGCTGGCAATAACTCGGGTTTATCAGAAGCCTAACATAGCTGGCTGCGGCATATCGCACTCCTTTCTCCTGTGCCTCTGCCCGGCCCCCTGCCTTCTCTGCCGCCTGAGGCCATTATGAGGTGAAATGGGAGAGCTGTGTGATTGTTGCTAAGTGTAACCACTCTCCTTAAAGCAAAGAGATAATGGAGGCTCCTGGAAAAAGAGAACCAAAGCACCAATCTAAAGAGCTCTCTGCACCCCCGTGTTCATTGTAGCATTATGTGCAGCAGCTGAATTGTGGAAGCAGCTCTAGTGTCCATCGATGGATGAGTGGATAAGGGAGATGTGATATATACACAATGGAATATTACTCAGCCGTAAACCAGAATGAAATCTTGCCCTTTGTGACTTTCTGGGTGGAGCTAGAGGACGTTATGCTCGGACAAAAACAAATACTGTATGATTTCACTTTTGCATGGAATCTAAAAATAACTGAATAAGCAAAACAAAACAGAAACAGACTCACAGACATAGGGAACAATCTGGTGGTTGCCAGAGGGGAGAGTTTTGGGGGAGTGAGCAAAACAGAGGAAGGGAATTAAGAGCTGTAGTCTTCCAGTTATAAAAAAAAATTAAGTCCCAGGGGTGTAAAGTACAGAGCAGAGAACATAGTAACTACAACTGTAATAACTTTGCATGGTGACAGATGGTAAGTATACTTACCATGGTGAGCATTTCATAATGTACGTAATGTCGAATCACTATTTGTACATTGGAAACTAATATAATATTATATGTCAATTATAATTGAATTACAAATAAATACAAACAACCATTTGTATGCAGGAAGATCAATTAAACAGATATACAGCAAACTGAAGAAGAATGATGAGCTACTTGGCAAATGATAGTTGGAATTCATGTTTAATTGCATTGGTTTTGAGGAAGATTTTGAGAAAGGGCTCCTCCTGCTTTTCTTTTCTTCTGCTTTTTAAATGGTAAGCAGCACATTTCAAGGAAAGAACTTACAGCTTCTGTTCTGCTGAAATTCCGGTGGGAGTATGAAGATTCAAATGCGTGTGTTGGCCAAGAGCTCTGATTTCCTGCCAGTTCACACGTACTGTGTCCCTGGAGGGAGGGAGGGAAAGATGGGTCACACCTCGGTGACTCTCGAGCTCCTGCCCACCATGCCAGGCTGCTCCCTGGGCACAGGGGCACACAGCGAAGCCTAGAAGAGTCGGAGCCCCTCCCCCCCCAGGCTGCAGCCTCCAGGCTTGGGGGACTTCTCAGAGCCACCTAGCAACACTTCTGAGTTTCCCTATTCTGGGTATCCTGGGTCGCATGTGTCTTAAACCTTTTCTAGAATTCTAGTCTAGAGTTTGCCAGCTGTTCCCCCGCCCTCATCAGCAGAGGACCCCGTCATTTATTTCACCAAGAAAATAGAAGCCATCAGGACAAAACACTCAACTTTTGCTAGAAATCCTCCCTCTGCACCTGCACCTTCCCCCCTCCCAGCCTTCTCACAGGGCACACAGTGAGGGCGGGTACTGCCTGTCCCCTCTGCAGACTCCGCCCCATCAGCTTTGCCCCCAACTTCCGCCTCTCCCTCTCTGAGCTCGAGCCTCTTCCATTTGATGAAGCCTTTCCTTTGATTCCTCTAGCTGCTGCCCCATCCCCCCCACAGCTACACTTCAAGCCACCTGTTTCCCAACCCACTCCAATGTGACATCTGCATTCCCAGTTGTTTCCCATCCCATAGAAGCTCATGGCCCCGCCCTCCCTCCGCAAGCCCCGCCCCCCAGCCCAGCTGCTCAGCTGACCCAACGCCCTGTCCACCACCTGTTTCCTGAAATGCTCTAACTTTTTACCTATGAAACCACCTTCCTAGTGGTCCGCCTCCCTCTCTGACTGTTCTTTCAGGCTTCTCCCTGCCTATTTCTGGAAGGCTGTTTGCCTTGGCTTCTGGCCCTATTCTCACTTGTCACAATACCTTAGTCAGGGTCTGGCCAGCGGCCAGGGAGAAACTACCCAAGAGAGTTAGGCTGGGTGGGAATGACGGGGAGCAGTGGGGTCTGGGGAAATCGGGGAGGACGAGAGCCTCGGAAAGGTGGTGACAGCAGCTCAGCATGAGTAGATAACTTCCAAGAGCAGGGTCAGCAAACAATTTTCTAAAGGGCCAGAGAACAAGCACTGTAGGCTTATGGGCCACATGTCATCTTGGTCACTATTCTTCTTTGTTTTAACAACCCTATGTATATATATATATATAAAAAAAATCTTAGCTCTACAAGTCATACAAACACAAGCCCAGGGTCAGACTCTGTGCAGACTGTAGGTTGCTGAGCCCTGGTAAAGAGTGAATGCAAGCCCATGGTGGCTAGACCTTCTGGATTTCCAGAGAAGCCAGAAATCCAGATTTTGTTTGAAATCTTTTGGTTGCCAAATGCTGACATTTAGAAGATCTCCAGGTACCCCTTGAACGTCTTGCAGCCACTGGAAACGTGTCCACCCAGAACCCAATTCATCAGCACACACCCTCCCCTCCAAGCTGGGTTCTCAGTCTCAGCAAATGGCGACACCCTCCACTAGAAAAGGACACCCAGGGGTCCCTGCCCTTCACACCTACCTCACCAGCACAGTGTTGCTGATCTCTCCTCCCTAAATTCCTACCTACCTGCCTCTACCCCTAGTGCCACTTCCCTGTGTCAGACCACCATCATTTCATCCCTTGGGAACTACAACCTCCTCTTAATAAAGAGTCCCCATCTTCTGTCTTACCCTCTCTTAATCCTTTCTACAGCCAAAATGATCTTTCTAAAATGCAAATCTGATCATGGCACTCCTAAGCTTAAGACTTATTTGTTGACTGGGTAAGGTCCTAAATTTCAGTTAGTCTAGAAGGCTTCTGGTGCTCAGGTCCCTGCTGGACCCCTGGTCCCCTCTCTCTCCTGGTTCATCCCGTTCCACTCTGTGCTTCTGTCTTTGTGGGGCTACTTCTAGTTCCTGGAAGGAGCCAAGCTCCCTCCCACTTCCAGGTCTTTGCAACTGCTGATGTCACACATCCTTCCCTCCACCCTACTTAGTGCCACGTTCTTTATATCTCAGCTCCTGTCAGCTAGTGCTCTATCTTTTCTTTCTTCTTTCCTTCCTTCCTGCCTTCCTTCCTCCTTCCCTTCCCTCGCTTCCTTCCTTCAATATAACAGCTTTATTGATATATGATTCACATGCCATATAACCCACCCATACAAAGTATAAAGTTCAGTGGTTTTTTGTATATTCAGAGTTGTGCCACCATTTCCACAATTTTAAATACCGCTCATCATCCCGAAGAGAAGCCCTGTACCTATTAGCAGTCACTCCTCCTTTGTCACCAACAGCCCTCCACCCCTGCCCTAGCCTTAGGCAACCACTCATCTACTTTCTGTCCCTATACATCGGCCAATTATTCCAGACATTTAGCATAAAAGGAATCATATGGTAAGTAGTTTTTTGTGACTGGCTTCTTTCACCCAGTACATTTCAAGGTTTCATGTATCAGAACTTTATTTTTTTTTAAATCTTTTTTTTTTTAAGATTATTTATTTATTTATTTGAGATAGAGACAGTGAGAGAGAGCACGAGAGGGGAGAAGGTCAGAGGGAGAAGCAGACTCCCACGGAGTTGGGAGCCCGATGTGGGACTCGATCCCAGGACTCTGGGATCACGACCTGAGCCAAAGTCAGTTGCTTAACCAACTGAGCCACCCAGGCGCCCAGAACTTCATTTTTTATTGCTGAATAATACAGCTTTGTATAGATGTATCACAGTTTGTTTATTGGGTCATCATTCACGATGTTAAATTCATCTGCCGTTTCCTTGTGTTCTGATATGTAATAATCTTTGGAAAGGAATGTGTGTGTTTGTTTGTTTTCCAGGTCCTGTATAATGAAAGGAGCCTCTGCAACTCTGAGATCTTTTTGCAGAGAGATCAACTCAGGGAGAAGGGGAGGCAGAGGCATGAAAGTTGATGTGGGTAGATCCAAATCAGTCAAGGGAGGAAGTGGACCCTTGGACCCCAGTTCAGATCTCTTGGCAGAGCCAACCCTGCACTGCACAGGTGAGATGTATCCTTCTCAGAAAGGGAGGCAGCAGGATAGAATAAGAGGGAAAGGGCTCCACACTTTTAACTTAAAGTTCCTCTCAATAACCTGAGCAGATACGTCCAACATACAAGTATTCATGCTGCTATTGAGTCATATGGCTCCTTGTATATTTCAGATACTAACCTCTTTTCAGTTAGATGATTTGCAGATATTTTCTCCCATTCAGTAGGTTGCCTTTTCATTTTGCTGACTACTTCTCTTGCTCTGCAGAAGCTGTTTAGTTTGATGTAGTTCCACCTGTTGATTTTTGCTTTGTTGCTTGTGCTTTTCATGTCATCCAAAACATTTTCCCAAGATCAACATCAAGGAACTTTTCCCCTATGTTTTCTTCTAGTAATTTTACAGTGTCAGGTCGGATGTTTTAAGTCTTTAATCCATTTCAAGCTGATTTTTGTGGGTGGTATAAGGTAGGGGTCCAGTTTCATTCTTTTGTATGTGAATATCCAGTTTTCCCAGCACTGCTTATTGAAATATTGACTATTCTTAACTCCCTTGTCAAATATTAGTTGATCATGTATCTGTGGGTTTATTTCTGAGCTCTTGATTCTGTTCCTTTGGTCTGTGTATCTGTTTTTGTGCCAGTACCATACTGTTTTGGTTATTATAGCTCCGTAATAAAGTTTGAAATCAATAATTGTGAAGCCTCCAGCTTTATTCTGCTTTCTAAGGATTGCTTTGGCTATTTAGCGTTTTTTATGGTTCCATACAAATTAAACTTTTTTTTTTTCTGTTTCTGTAAACAATGCCTTTGGGATTTTGATAGAGATTGATTCGATAAATCTGTAGATGCCTTTGGGCAGAATGAACATTTTAATAATATTAGTTCTTGTGATCCATGAACACAGGATATCTTTCCATTTATTTGTGTCCTCAGTTTCTTGTAATTTTCAATGTACAGAACTTTCACCTCCTTGGTTAAGTTTATTCCTATGTATTTCATTCTTTTCTGATGCTATTGTAAATGAGATTATTTCCTTAGCTTAGCTCAAAGTCTGAAGATTTCTTCTGTGTTTTCTTCTACAAGTTTTTTGTTTTAGCTTTTACATCTAAGTCTATGATTTATTTTGAATTAATCTTTGTGTATGGTGTGAGGTGAGGGTCTAAGTTCATTTTATTTTTTTGCATGCACATACTGTTTTATGATGAGACCTTTTTTCCATAATGCAAATATCGGTATCAGCTTAATATTCCATTTCACAAACATACTATAAACACTGGGGACCTGGGAAGTGTTTGACAACTGGCTTTCAAAATAAGCTTTGTTTTGTAGCTTTTGCCAGTGTCCCTGGTGTAAATACTCCAACCACATCTGTTTTCAAGGTATCGATGTTACATAACTCATCACGGAACTGGGAAGAGATTGCACAGTTGGTTTTTTGAACTATTACAAGCTGACTGTAGCCCATGGGGTTTTTGTTGGGTTTTTGTTTTTTGGTTGTTGGTGTTTTATTTTTTTGGTTTTGTTTTGCTTCTTGATTGTCCCCTTGTTTACCCTCAATATACAAAAGGTGCCCCCCAAAAGCAGGAAGAAGCAGTCTATTTTATTCACTGCTATAAATGCCTGCTGGCCCTCCAGGGAGTTTCTAGTTCTCCCTCCTGATGAGCACAGCTGTGGACAACATCCTTGCAGCTTTTCTGTGGTCACATTTAGTGATGCCCATTCTATTTACT
>CM052799.1:12720117-12736818 GCA_028533885.1 Nasua narica
ACCTGGTGGAGACTTTCTAAAGCGAGTGGTAGAAGTTAACATCCTTCGTGATGGGACAGGTCGGCACCAAATGCCTCCCGATATGATGCACTGAGAACAACATAGCATCACTTCTGTGAGATCCCTGCTCTAGTTGCATAACCTGACCCTAATCATCAGGAAACATCAGGAAACTCACAACGACGAACCATCTGCCAGGTAACTGTGGCATTCAAGCTGTTGAAGTCAGAAAGGACAAGAAAAGCCCAAAGAAACGTTCCTAATTGAAGGAAACTAGGAAGGCATCCCAACTAAGTAAACGATTCTAGGTCTTGGGACTATGAAGGACATTATTTGCAAAGTGGGCAAAATTGGAAAGAAGGCTACAGATTACCTGGTGATCTTGTGTCAGTTTGTTTCTGCTTTGATCACGTGGGAGAGCATCCTCGTACGAAAGGCTGATGAGACATCATATTTGCACCCTGCTCTCAAATGGTGCTGGAGAAAAATAGTACATTCATATCTAGTTATCTGCCTGTCTATCTTTTGAGACAGAGAGGGAGGGAGAGAGAGAATGATGAATTAGAGCAAATGTGGTAAAATGCTGACAGCTGGGGAATCTGGATGAGAGATATGGAAGTTCTTTGGGCTCTTCTGACAATCTTTCTGAAGGATGAAATGCTAGAAACAACAATAACAAGGAGGCGGGGTGAGACTCACACGCATAGGAGCAAGGAGGGGAGCTGGAGGCAGGAAAGCAGCTCAGGAAGGGCTGGAGGTCTTCTTTGGAGAAGTGTCTGTTCATGTCTTCTGCCCATTTTTTGATGTGATTATCTGTTTTGTGAGTATGGAGTTTGAGGAGTTCTTTATAGATCTTAGATATCAGACCTTTGTCTGTAGTGTCATTTGCGAAAAATATTCTCCCATTCTGTGGGTTGCCTGTTTGTTTTGTTGACTATTTCCTTTGCTGTGCAGAAGCTTTTTATCTTGATGAAGTCCCCAAAGTGTGGAGCGTAAGGAAAATCATGGAGGGCATTGTGAGAAGGAAAGGAAGGGTGAATGGGGGGAAATTGGTGGGGGAGGTGAACTATGAGAGACTGTGGATTCTCAGCAACAAACTGAGGGGTTTGGAGGGGAGGAGGGGTTGGGCGAGCCTGGTGGTGGTTATTGAGAAGGGCACGTATTGCATGGAGCACTGGGTGTGGTGCATGAACAATGAATCTTGTAACACTGAAAACATAAAAGTATTTGGGGGGAAAGAAAAAGAAGGGCAGGAGGTGTCACTTGGGGAGGCTCCCTGGCAGGGGACGTCAGATCTCTTATCCGATAGACTTGGAGAGAGATCACCCAAGAAACAGACTTAACTACAGAGAACAAACTACTGGGGAGGGTGGGGGGGATGGGTGAAATCAGTGATGGGGATGGCACATGTTGGGGTGACCACCGGGTGCTGTATGCAGCACTGAATGAATCACTCTGTCGTACACCTGAAACTAATATCACACTGTATGTTACCTGACTGAAATTAAAATAAAAATTTACAAAGAAATCACCCACTTTCCTCGCTTCGCTTCATTTAATCCTCTGGTTAAATCTGCCCCACGGTGGGTAGATACTCAACTTAGCCTCACTTTTTAAAGAAACTGGGGGCTCAGAGATCCATCCATTCAACCGGCGTTTTTAAGTGATTGCTGCAGTCAGGTTTTACCACAGTTACGCAAAAAATGTTAAGCATGATTGCAGATGTGTGTGTAAAGCAGCACAGGAAGGAGATGGCCCGCGACATTAGTGTGCCAAGAGAGCCCACACGCAAGTATAGGCACTGACTATGAATGCTTCCGGTCTCTTCTTTGGCCTTTTTATCTGTTTCCAGTTTTCTACAATGACCATTATTTGCCTTTGTGACAAGTTAAACCATAAGCATTATTTAAAAAATGGACCCAGAAGAACATTTTTTCATGTGTCTGTTAGCCATTTGTATGTCTTCTTTGGAGAAGTGTCTGTTCATGTTCATCATCACTAGCCATCAGGGAGATTCAAATCAAAACCACACTGAGATGCCACCTTACACCAGTTAGAATGGCCAAAATCAACAAGACAGTAAACAACAAATGCTGGAGAGGATGTGGAGAAAGGGGAACTGTTGGTGGGAATGCAAGTTGGTGCAGCCACTTTGGAAAACAGTGTGGAGATTCCTCAAGAAATTAAAAATAGAGTTACCCTATGACCCTGCAATTGCACTACTGGGTATTTACCCCAAAGAAGCAGATGCAGTACAAAGAAGGGTCACATGAACCCCAATGTTCATAGCAGCAGTGGCCACAATCGCCAAACTGTGGAAAGAACCAAAAGGCCCTTCAACAGGTGAGTGGATAAGGAAGATGTAGTACATCTATACAATGGAATATTATGCCTCCATCAGAAAGGATGAATATCCAACTTTTGTATCAACATGGATGGGACTAGAAGAGATGTGGAGTGAAATAAGTCAAGCGGAGAGAGTCAATTATCTTATGGTCTCACTTACGTGTGGAGTATAAAGAAAATCATGGAGGGCATTGTGAGAAGGAAGGGAAGGGTGAATGGGGGGAAATTGGAGGGGGCAATGAACCAGGAGAGACTGTGGACTCTGAGTAACAAACTGAGGGTTTTAGAGGGGAGGGGGTGGGGGGGGTGGGCGAGCCTGGTGGTGGGGATTGAGAAGGGCACGTATTGCATGGAGCACTGGGTGTGGTGCATGAACAATCGATCTTGTAACACTGAAAAAATAAACATATTTGGAGAAAAAAAAAGAATAGCACTAAAAGAAAAAAAAAAATGGACCTGGAGGACGTCATCATGACAATGTGTCTCGTCAGGATATTTTTGTGGGTCCAATGTTGTTTCTTGGTGCCGTCTTATTTGACCAAAGTGGTAGACAAATGTTTCTTACTTTTGTTATGCCTTCTTCTCTCCACACTGCAGAGACTAACGGGCAGGTTTACAAGTGGAAAGCTGACTTCCCCCCTTGGCTTCCAAAGACTGGATTTGTCCCCATTTTCTGGGTGGAAACATAAGCCCAGGACAGTGTGACTGCCTCCTTCCCAGACGAAAACTGTTCAGACTTTCATGATACCAACCTCTCTACGCAAAGAAGGCATGCATACATCGTAGGTCCCTGACTGAAGGGGAAGGTGGCTGGATAAAAGCACAATTCTAGGGTCTGAAAAGCCACACCCAGCCCAAAGATGTCATTGTGTTGTAAGATGGGATACCCACTCCCTTGGGGTACTTTCTGACTGATGGATTCGGTCCTCCCCTTTGCTGCCTAGCACCATGGACTCCACCGCAGCCCCATCCATCCCGCCTGGGGTCTCCACATGTCCCTGTGCCTGTGTGCCTCCCAGGGCTCAGAGAACTCAGAGAAGTCGACCCCGGTCACTGCTAGATTGAACTGACTTATATGCAAGCAATAACGGTGAAATGGGCGGAATAAATTAGGGGGCAGCTCTGTTGGGAATTCAACGCAGCCTTCGGAAGCAGTGCTTTAATGTGATTTATTCACCTGGGAAAGCGACCCCAACATACTGCTACTTAAAAAACAAGAAAAAGCAAGAGTACAGTTGAAGTCTGTCTTTGTCATCATCGTAAATACACACGGGAGATAACAAACACCAAACTAGAAGAGAACATATAGAAGAGGGCACAGTCGTTGTCTTTGGGTAGTGAGAACTGGGTGCTTTCGGTGTTTTCTTTTGCCCTTTGAGTTTTTTAAGCTTGTTGTTGTTATTGGGGAAATGACTTTTAAAGAAACATACATCCTAGGGAAAAGGGAAGAAAGACACGATAACCAGGAGGTCCCCGGCGAGAGATCGAGTGTTAAGGACATCGAGGGGAAATATGTTTCTTCGAGTTAAGGGTCCTCTCAACCTTCCACATAAAGGTGGACGAGTCCCTCCCTCCCCCCCTCCCTCTCAGCCTCAGACACTGTCAGGTTACACACCAGGTCATTTTTTTTTTTGCAGACGGGTCCAAGGTAACAGCCAGAACTCTGATCGGTAAAACCAGAAGGCTCGGGTGGGGAAGCAGAGCAGGGAAATCGACCCTGTCTCCTTTTGCCTGATACTGATTTCTGCAATAAAGCCAGCAGAATGTACTTCCACCTCACCCAACTTACAAGCAAGGGAGATTCTGGAAAATATTCAGAAAGAAGAAACTGGTAAACGGAAATAACGACTCCCTCCCTTCCGTGGCTATTTCAAGAAGTCAAATGTATAATGCATGTGATCCCACCACCTGAATTGTTTAATCTTTGCAAATATAAAAATTCTGGCCAAGGGCTTTCTCTATGCCACTGCTGAGGGTTATCCCCCAATCCTATGTCCCACTAGGGCTCGAGTTGTTCCGTCATAGAGTTCTCCGTTCCTCGCGGTTTCTATGAGCCTAAACACTGCAGTGGGGGGCCGGGTAGGGTAGGTGAGGATGGGGAGGAGGCTGCTGGCTCCTGCTCCCCTCAGATCAGAGTCGGCAGGAAATCACCACTTCCCAGTTCACTGGCGGTGGGGGCAGGGACAGAGGCATGGGGGGTAGGGTTGCTCAGTGACTCTGTTTACAAATGTTAATGCTCAAAAATCTGAAATCCCATTTGGGCCCAAGCTCTTCCCTGGCACCCTCCCTCCCAGTCTTCTGGAATGTCCCATTTCGCTCATTCACCTCCTTTCCACCAGGGAGGAGTTCTTGGAGAGGGCTCAGTCGCCCCGGGAGGGACTTAGTCTAGATCGCCTTTAAACTCCCCGCTCACCCCCGCGCAGCTGCAGTTCCACGCTGTGCCAGGTGTTGCAACCCGCCTCGGCTTGGGTCAGCGTGCCTGGCAGGTCACCCCGGCTGGGTCCCAGATCGGCCTCCAGGGGCCCGGGTCAGAACCCAACGGAGAGTTCGTGCTCCGAGGTGGAGGGGGACACGGAGCTGGCCCTCTCGAGCCGGTCCGTGGAGAGGAAGGGGAGCCTTTTAACCAGGCTCATGGACAGCAGCCGGCGGAGCAGCTGGCGCAGGTACCTGCGGAACCTCTCCCCGACGAAGGCGTAGATGACGGGGTTGACGCAGCAGTGCGTGTAGGCGATCACCTCCGTCACCTGCATGGCCAGGTCGAGCTGTTTGCTCTGCCTGCACTCGTCAGTGAAAAGGCTGTCTTGGAAAGCAGAGACCAACATGGCCAGGTTGTAGGGGGTCCAAAAGAGAAAGAAGACAATCATGATGACAAAGATCAGACGGACGGCTTTGGCCTTCTTCTCGTTGGGTCGTTTGAGCAGAATCTGTATGATCGCGGTATAGGAGACGATCATGACCACCAGGGGCAAAACCAGCCCCAACATGTTCAGTTTCAGAGCCTGGAACTGTTTCCAGGCTTTGAGGTTTTGATGAGGGAAGTGGAGGCTGCAGGTGGTGTGGGAGAACTCCCACTGGATCTTGGAGAAGTAGAAGCCTGGGGTCGAGGCCAAGATGGCCAGGGCCCAGGCGGCACCGCTGGTGATGACACCGAAGACGACCGTCCGAATCTGCAGGGCAACCACGGCGTGGACGATGGCCAGGTACCTGTCCACGGTCAGCAGGATGATGAAAAAGATCTCGCTGTACAAGCCCGTGAAATAAAGCCCCGAGAGCAATTTACAGGTGCTATCACCGAAACCCCAGTCATCCTTCAGCTTGTAGTCGATCCAGAAGGGCAGCGTGAAGAGGAAGAGCAGGTCGGAAATGGCCAGGTTGAGGAGGTAGATGCTGGTCACGCTCTTGAGCCTCTTGTACTGCATGAGGATCAGGAGCACCAGGATGTTGCCGACCAGGCCAACGATGAACACCAGGGAGTACAAGGGGGGCAGCAGCTGGGCTCCAAAGGCCCTCACTTCCCCCTTCTGGCAGGGGGTTATGCCCTCGTAGTCATACTCCGTCGTCATGTCGTACTCCTTTGTGGGGGCCGAGGTTTCCATCCTGGCTTCTTGCAGGAGTCAGGGAAGATGGTTTCCGTGGTTACTTGGCCAGGAAAGGCGGTGGGCTGCGGACAACAAAGACGAGGCTGAGATTACGGGTTTTCAACCATCTGACTACTGTTTACTGCGTACTGACTGTGCACCAGGCCCCGGGACACGACCTTGAGCAAGGGCGGGGGGTGGGGGGATCCGGATCCTCTCGCCGTCGTGGACCCTGTGGTCTAACGGGGGCGTAGGTGGTAGACAAGTGAGCCCACCGATCGTTACTTCAATTCCTTGGGCACTAAGTGTGTCATGAAGGCAAAGGCCACCAGCTGCAGGGCGCAGACAGAGGGAGATCCCGCCGTGCTGCCCCGAAGCAGTGCTGCCCACGGTCTGGGCGCTACACGTAGTGCTAGACAAGTCCCCCTCCCCCACCGAGGGGGTGCCGCTATTGTTCCCCAGTTTAGAGGTGGCGATGCAAGGGTTCAAAGTGGCAAGGACATTATCTAAGAGAATGGGAGCTGGAGTTGCTCTCGTGTGCATTTCTGAAACCACGTGCATCCCTGCCTCCAATCATGGAGCAACGATTTTGCCCTGTGGGGACCCCGGAAGGAAGCCGAGAGTCCCAGACTTGCAAATGGGTCTTCATGGCTGAGGGTGCGAAAAAGGTTCTTAGCAAGGGCTGATGTAGCATCGTGGCGGCACATGAAAATGTGTAGGGTTATTGTTTTATTTATTTTATTTTATTTTATTTTATTTTATTTTATTTTATTTTATTTTATTTTATTTTATATCTTTTGGTTGCCACCGAGACCAGGGGATGCTACTGTCTGATCATTCAGTAGGCAGGGCCGAGGATGTCCCTAATACAAAAATTATCCTACCGCAAAGGCCCATAGTGCTGTCATAGTGAAATTCTAGAAGGCCAGCCCCATCCCCTAGTAGAAGAGGACCCCGAGGACACCAGAGCGGGTCAGCTTGGCTCCCGTCAGACAGCCTTGATGTGACCCACGTGGATCTGGAAGTCACTCAGTAGGCCTCCCGAGAGGGCCATGAGGGGGAGTCACAAAGACAGTACAGTCTGGGAGGAGTGGGGTGACCTGAGGGGAAGAAGGAGGGATGGGGGGGACAGGGGAAGAGCTCAGAATTGCCTCGGGTCATGAGGTATCATGTGACAAGCGGTAGCTGGAGTTCTGCTGACATTTGCTCTGAGATATTTTTACCCAGGGTTGCCTTGAAACAAAGAAAAACAAAAAAGAACCACCAGAGAGCTTGCCTTCGTAGGACCTCCCCAGCCCCCAATTTTCAGTATTCCTTTTCAACCCTTTCCACTTAGTACAGAAACCTCCCTGAAGGGAGCATGGGCTTTCGTGGAACCTACCAGCTGTGTGACTTTGGATGAGTTAATCTACCTCTCTGAGCCTCAGTTCCTCATCTGTAATGTGAGAGAGTACCACCTTGCAGCACTACTGTAATGTATGAGAAAAGCCACCCCCAAGTACTTACTGGGCCCTCAGCAAATATTGGGGTTCCTCCTTCCTTGCACTGATCTTTCTCTGAGGCCAGTCCCTGGCTCTGATCCTATTCTGGATCAGAATGTACCCTGCTCCCCATGTCCCCCCCACCAGTTTTGTCTGTAGTTAATCTGGAAAATGAATTCTACCTGATAGTGATGGTCCGGGACAGTCCCTTCCGTGCGACCTGCACTCTGAAATTTTCAGTAGGTTCCCACCAGTCTGAAAAGTCGCCGGTTCCTACATCGTAATTCCCACCCGGAATCTGGAGTCTCTAGCACTCTTCCTTCTGAATGGCTTAACGAATGTTTCCTTCCTACAAAATTCACATTTCTGCAGTGGCCACGGGACAATAGGGCACGTGTGGTTGGGGTTGGGTGGGGAATGACAGTGTCATACACCTTGTCTGGGGGACTGTCATTTCCAGTCAAATCCATCCCTTCTGGCCGACTCCTCCAGCTCTGGACTTGCCTCTGCCTGACCAGCCCTCCTTCTGGAGAAACCCAGGCTGACAGTCCAAGTGGACAATTGTGCGGACAATTTCTGATTTCCCGTCTGGATACAGACAGGTGGGCTTGGCAGACAACATTTATGGGTGGGCTGGCAGGTTTTCAGGAGAGGCTCCAAGCAGCTTGGAAGCCCGAGGAGCAATTAACTGGGGCCAGATTGAGCCCAGGAGCCCAGTTTCCGGGGAATTTTTGCAAGAGTGAAGGCAAACCGCGTCAGCGTTGTTCGTGCCATTTAAACAAAGAATCGCCTTCACCGGCCCCCTCTCCCCCCCATCCATCTCCAACTGCATTTGCTGTTTTGCCAAGTGACCAGGCATCACGCAATAGCTGGGAGAGAGATGGCCTGGGGTGGGGTCGTGGAAGGAGACATGAAGGACCCTCTTTCTACCTAGACCTGCTGGAGTCTGCTGCAAAATCTGCCCCAAGGTCATTGTGCAGCAGACAGCTGGAGCCCCGGGCGCCACCCCGAACCTTGCAAGGGGAGCATTCTCCGGTCTGGGAGCGGGTGAAGTCTTTGAGCAGAGAAAGGGCAGTCTGCAGGGATAAGACACCCACGCCTGGAGGTGGGCAGGGGCTGGCTTATCCTGGGTTATAAAAAACCAATCGTGTGCATGTCCCCCCAGCTCAGCGTTTAGGGGCTCCATAGCTTGAAATCAACCATAGTGAGGAGTTCTGTTTACACCATAGAAATCCACAAACACTAGAAATCAGGGCTTTTTTTTTTTTTCCAGAAGAGCCAGTTAAACATTTACTGGCCCTTTACTCGCCACAGTCTGCATAGTCTAGAGATGTCCTGCTAGTCAGATTGGGGACTCGAGGGTCCGTAAGTGGTACACAGCCTGACGAAAACCTATACAAACTTCTGAGAGTTTCTAACTCTGAAAATCTGGGCCACTCCAGAGTTTATGGAGTAAAAGTTGAAACAGATACCTCCAAGTAGCCCCCATGCCCCGTCTCTCTTCAGAGCATATTCTGACCTGCCTCTTTGTTAATAGAACGATTATTAGAATTGATGCATCCCAAGAGGACATCTCCCTGCCTTCAAGGGGGTAAAATCCTACCTCCCCCAAAGACAAATCAGCAGTCCTGATTGGGAGGCTCCTTGGTTCTAGTCTTCTCAAGAAACTGGTCCAGTATCAAATCATCCTGGCATCTGCAATGTTTTTTCTAATTAATATTTCCCTTTTGCTACAATTTCTTCCTACACCATGTTTGGTTTTTGTTTACACAGGGCAGTTCGGCAGGTGATTTCCTCTTGAATGGTTTTTCACAGAGATCCTCCTGTTCTGAACTGACTTTAGAAAGGCGGATGTTCTCAATCGGTTACCAAACAACCCATCATTCAGGAAAGCTTCCCTTTTTTTTTAGCAAAAAAACCTCATTTTACATTTGAGCACCCCATCTTATAAGTTCACCCCTTGTCCGTATTGCTATATAATCAATTGCCTTCTAGATGCATCGATGGGCTACTTAGGTGTTTGCTTGACCCTCGAAGAACACCTCACCTTTGAGGAGACAGACAGGTAAAGAATGTCCCGCAGCACGAGGACCACCGTCCCACCTGGCTGCATGCATGGCTGCAAACCAGATTGCCCTCACGGTAACTGACCAGACAGAAAAGACAAGCGTCACTTACTCTGGTCCCTAGGGATTCCGTCCACGAAGCCTTTGTTTCTGTAGGAGCTTTTAGAATCTTTATGAATTCAAGATTCAACGTCCTAGCTGAGCAGGAAGTCTTCAGCTTCCTGTGTGATGACTGAGGACTCCAGGGCTCACGGTCTTTCAGAATGATAAGAAGGGGACAGAGTTCTTCTTTTTGTATCTGGTTGGGTGTCCGTGAGTGGCCACGACACCCGCCAATGGCTGTTCCTCGAGTCTGGGTTTGCTCGAAGGGTTTTCTCTGCTGGCTCAGCTGTGCTTCTCCCTGGGGAGCCCTGCCTTAAGGGGACCGGGTTGGGTTGGGTCGCGTGGGGTTGGGTGGGGGAGAGGCGGTATGAGGTATTCTGGGAATTTGTGAAGCAATCAAAGGCTGAGATTATGCGTGTGTGTTGAGGGTTGAGGGAGGGTGGGGCGTGAGGTCTCGTGGTCAATGAGTAGCCTTTTTTTCTTAAAGCTTGTAAATGGAAGGGTTTAAACCAGAAACCTGGATCCTGTTCCTCAAAATGAGCGGGCTGATAGCCCAAGAGAAGTGGCATTTTCTCTTCGGCGCCCCCTAGCTCCTTCACCTCTGACTGTTTGCTGTCCCTCTCTGCACCCCATTCCCTGCGGGACCGAACCCCACTGTTTCACCTCAAGGAACCTCCAGTCTGGAGTGAGCCCAGGTCTCTAGGTTGGGTTTCGGCCATTCCTTTCTGACTCCAGGTTCCTGTGGTACGCGATGATCCAACCAGAGGCATGGCCAATCCCAGCTCGGTCCTGGAGACAAGGGCGGATACCTACGCCTTGGTAAGTCTTGGCTCCCACTCCAGCAAATGAGAAGGCTGAACGCTGTGGCTCGTAGCGGGATGCCCAAGGTCAGCTTGTAGGTGAAGAGTGGCCCAGAGCGCCTGGCCCAAGGGAAAGTGGTGGAAGATGCCTCCTGCGATTCTCCCCACGGCTGCCAACACCTGCTCTGCCACTGAGCTTGCGTCCCCCTCGGGTTCCGCTCCTTTTCCGTAGTATGGGACCCCACTAGCCTTCTTCACAGATGGTGCAAAGCACCGATTCAGAAAGGAATGCCCAGGTGCTTTGGAAATGTCACCTGTCCCTTCGAGGCTGTTTCCTCTTCCATAAAATGAAGATTTTAGACAAGGTCTTCAAAGGAACATTCCATGAGTCTTCTGGGGTCGGGTGTCCCTTCTTTGGCAGCCTGTCCACAGAGCGATGAGGGAAGAGGGAGGCCAAAGGTGACCGGGTGGACGAAGAGGGAGATGGGTCTCTGTGCGGAGAACAGGGCACAAGGGGTGCACTCTAATGAGCCTGGCAACCCAGACGGTCCGGTGTCACCTCTTGGGTCCACCTCTTGGTAACTTTGGGTGTATTATTTACGCTTTTGACTGTCTCTTTCCTCTTCTGTAAAACAAAGCTAATGATGCTGACTTTATAGAGGATCAAAAGAAGATATAGAGATAGGCCTATGAATGAATGCTTTGGTGGAGTGCCCGAGACGTTATTGACGCCTGTCTTAATCGGGGTTTCTCTGTTAGGTGCAAAGCCTGGAGCCGAATGCAGGCACGAGTAGTGTATTTGCAGGGGATCCTAGGAAGCACTGCAGGGGAGGGGAAAGAGGGCCAGAGAAGGGAATGTGATGATGAGGGGAGCACTGTAGAAGGCAAATGGCACCTGAGATTCTCCACAGGCTTGTGGACGGCATGGAACCCGATTCTCATGGAGGCTCACCCTTCAGGTTCAAGGGCTACACCCGCAGGTAAATTTCCAAGAGGGAATGGCAGTGCCAGGACCACGGAGCTCTGTCTGCCGCTCAGCGTGTCGTTTTCTCTCCCCTAAGTTCTGCTTGTTGCTCTATTGTGCTGGGTCACGTCTCAGTGTCAACGAGGATGTTGGGCACACCCGTGACCCTTCTCATCCTGCCTGGATCGTGCAAGATGCCACCCCCTCCCTTGAAGCCTTCCCACGCTGCAGCAAGAAGTCCGTCCGGGAGGGGCAGATGCTGGAGCTCTGAGAGTCTTAAGTTTTTTTGGAGGGGGGTGGAGGTCCCTTTATTTACACCTAATGGCATATGTCAGAAACTTTTGGCAATAAACAATAAGGCAGTCCACTCCAAATAGTTCAAAAAAATTTTTTTAAAAGACTAGACATCGTTCTAGTCTCACGAATCTAGATCTTAGCTCTGGTTTGTTAATAGTCTCTAACACTTGTAATAATTCTTGATGATTTCACAATCCACACATGTCTGCAGCCCGACACTCTCACACTTAGGGGCTTAACATCACGCTGGCACGGGGGCGTGAATCCGTGGGGCACCAGCGTCCCTGTGTGGCAGCCGGTGCCGGTGCTCGACAGGGGTTGTCCCAGTTTCCCACACGGCCTCCCGTCCTCCGGCCAGCCACACCAGCTTCCTCGCCTGGTTGGGAGGCAGGGGGTCCTCGGGCGTAAGCAGAGACTGAAGAGTGTCTTCAGGCATGGCGTCAGAAGTCACCGGATGTCCCCTCAGCTGCATCCCGTCAGTCACAGCAACTCATGGAGCCCAGCCGCAACCAAGGAGTCGGGGGATGGAAGGACCGTTTGAGGGGCAGCCATCGAGTCTCACTGTAGAAGGCCGTGTGCCCCAGGACGGGGGGTGGGGCTGGAAGCCCTATTTTACCCGCCACCAAAGTGCAGGTTTCCTCCATCTCTGGGGCCAACGGGTTCCTTGAACTCCTCCCCCCTCGGCCATGTCTTCCACGTTCCCCAGCCGCTCACCCCTGGGACCCCAACTCCTGGCTCTCCCATCACACCATCCGCGGGCCTTCACACCTTGGTCCCAGCACCCCAGCCTCTGACCCCACTCCCAGCCTTCCTCCCTCCTGCCTCTCGGCACCGGTGGTTCCTGGACCCCAGCGGGTTGTCAGCTTTGCGCAGACCGCGCGCCTCCTCCTGCCCTTGCTGTCCATCACTGTAGTCCCTCCCTGCCTTCCTGGGCTCCCCTCTGCCCCGGTGGCGTCCGCCCAGCAACCTCCGGTCCCGGGCAAAGCCAGCGCCGCACCCACGCCCGCAAGGTTGAGCGCGGCCGGAGGGAGCCCTGCAGGCATCCCGCCCGGGACTGGGCGAAAGGAATGGCGGCCCCACGGGAGGGTCCACGGTCACCCGTGGGCAGTGTGGTGGTGCCCTAGTGCCCTCCACCGGTCTTCCCGATGTGCTCAGACCGGCTCGGCTCGCGGTCCGGAGAGGGCTGCTGGCGTCACCTCCCGGCATCGTGACTCTGCCAGAAGACACTGCCTCTTCCTTTTGTCAATTTAGAAGAAAAAGGAAGCTCTGATGAGTTCTGTGAGAAACAGCCCCTGGAGAGGTCGCTTCTCTCCAGTGTGACCAGGGGCAGGGCCTGGGTGACAGTCATAGCCGCAGGGCGATGCTTGGCAGGAAACAGACACTGGAGGGCAGGGTTTGAGAGCTTAGAACCAACCGACAAGGGGAAGGACGAGTCTATGATCCTCACCCAGCCTCCTTCCTCTCCCTCTCCCGCCGACCCGACTCCCCCGTCCCCGGGGTGGTCGAGAGTTCCCCGGAGCACGGCCGCTGGGCCTGCAGACGCTGCCGACTAGACCACGGCAGGTGGCAGGGCGAAGCGCCCACGAGACCTGAGTAGTGACTCGCTGTCGGGAGGCAGGGAGCTGTGAAGAAGGCGATCGCCACCCTTCGTGCCTCAGATGGAAGCTGCAGACCTTGAGGGGTGTGCACCTGTCGTCTCTTCTATCTCGCCTGAAAGCCGAGCCCCGTGGGGGGCTCCCGCAGGCACTGGTTCCCTCCCACTCCGTCCATCCCCCACCCAGGACGTGCCCTCTGTCTCTGTCACGCCCGGGCCGTCAAGGGCCCCGGGAGAGTGAGGCAGGGCCTGGCACTCTCCTGCTCACTCCAGGGGAGGTCTGCGGGGCAGCCGTATCAGCAGCACGTGGGATGCAGGTTGAGAACAAAGATTCCCAGCCGCCCCCCTCCCCTCCCCACCTCCCGGGACCTGCCGGATCAGAATCCCCAGGATCGGGTGTCGGACCCAGGAAGCTATCTTATTTATTATGCTGCAGTTTGAGAATCACTGCTAGACGCTTGCTGATTAGTGCGAGATGGCAAGACCTGAAGGCACATCCGGAAATGCAGACCGCGGACCCACTGAAGGAGAAACTGCGTTTTCACCAGATCCCCCCCGGGGATTTGTTTGCACGTTATGGTGTGAGACACCCTGGTTCTAGAGCGTCACCGTCCGGGGGATATCTGCGCAGGGTTCAAGAGATGCCCGGAGGAGGATGGGTGGAGCCCAAAGCATCCTGCAGAGACGTTTCCACCCAGCCCCGGCTGGAGAGATGATGAGGCTGGGGCCAGGGGTGGGAGCGGGGTGAAGGATGCCCCTCAGGGTGAAGACGCTGCTTGTCCCACCGGAGGAGCACGCGAGCTGGGCTGCCCCATAGACTCAACTTCCGAGCCCCACCCTGAAGCTTAGCGGGGCTGCCCTGGGTCCTAACCTCGTGACGGTCCCTGGTGAACTTGAGGAAGGAAGTCATGCCTCCCCATTGCTGGCGGGAGTAGAAATTGGGTCCCCCACCAGGGAGGGCTGTTTGGCCATGTCTGTCAGAAATCAAATGTGGGGCGCCTGGGGGGCTCAGTCGGTAAGCCTCTGCCTTCCGCTCAGGTCAGGATCCCAGGGTCCTGGGATCGAGCCCCGCCTGTGACTCCCTGCTCGGTGGGAAGCCTGCTTCTCTCCCTCCCACTCCCCCTGCTTGTGTTCCCTCTCTTTCTCTCTCTCTGTCAAATAAATAAAAAAATCTTACAAAAAAAAGTAATCAAATGTGTGCATCTTTTGTTCTAATTCCACCTGGAGGAATTTGTCTTACAAATATTTACACCGGGGGCACAAGATACAGGTGACAAGGACGCTCCTTGGCTTGCGGGGGCTGGTTCAGGAATATCGTGCAAACTTCCGTGTTGGTACAAAATGCCTCCAGGCTGCAGGCCCGAGTGGAGGCCGTGTGCAGGATGCTGCCAAAGGGGGAGGCGCTGGTGGTGCAGGCGCCCTGTGTCTGGAAGTCCGGAAGGAGGCGACAATGAACCGAGGATCTTCCTGGCTTCTGGTGAGGGAAACAGCCGACGTGGGGAGAGACTTGGCTTGCATCTGCTGCCAGTTCTCAAAATGTGGTCCAAAGACCCCTAGAGGGTCTCCCAAACCCATCCCAGCGGCCCCTGACGCCTTCCCTTTCCCAACTCCATAGCTGTTGGGGGGCTGGTTTCCCCCCGGAGGCTTCAGCCGAAGCAGTCACAGCAGACGGGGGTGGGCAGAAGCAACTTCGGGGATCTGGCCACTCTTCCCACCGACCTTTTCCTTCGTCTGGGAAAATAGAATTCTTTTTTTTTTTTCTCCCCAAATTTGTTTATTTTAATTTTTCAGTGTTACAAGATTGATTGTTCATGCACCACACCCAGTGCTCCATGCAGTACGTGCCCCTCTCGATACCCACCACCAGGCTCGCCCACCCCCCCACCCCCTCCCCTCCAAAACCCTCAGTTTGTTGCTCAGAGTCCACAGTCTCCCCTGGTTCAACACCCCTAGAATTCTTTTCATGAAAGTTTTATTTATGTTATCACGGAGCAGTTTTCATTCCCGTTATTTGAAGAGAATGATTGACATTTTTTGTTAAGTTCCCGTTTTGATTTCTGCGATGGTAAATATTCATAACCCGTGTAAACAGAAGCTCTTCGGTGGGTGCCGTCACTACAGAGCACCCGCATTCCTGAGACACAACCCCGGGTGCGGGTGCCGGGGAGACCCACACACGTATGTTCTTCGGAATTCCTGACTCCGCCCGTTAATAGTTAGGGACCCAGGGCAAGTTAACTCTTTTTAATAAGATGCATTAATAAGATGCACATTAATAAGAAGACGCACATAAAATATTTTGTATGTGGTATATACTCAGTAAACCCTGTTATGATGGGTCCCTAAACCCTACAGCCAACTTAGGCTACCCAACTGAACTTCCAGTGACATTAAGCTGGCAGCTTGAACTTGGCCCCACCAAGAGCCTACACACCGGGAACTGGCCAATGCCACATACCAATGCCTTTTTCATTCTTTCCTGCCAGAGAGCTGATATGAAACCAGCTGGCTTCTGCAGGGCAACCGCAGGCCATGCATGTACGGGGGAGGGGGGGTGTCGAGGGGGGAAGCTGGCACGGCTTTAATGGTACACCTGGGAGGGCAGAGGGACCTAGCAGGAAATTTTGCATCTGAGTGCCTACAGACCTTTGGTCTGGGCAGAAACGAGCTTTTATTTGAATGTCTGCTCCTTGCACAACTAGCTGGGGCCCAGTTCCCCAACCACAAGGGGATTCCCTCCGATTTGAGGTACACCTGCCTACACCACGAGACCACCACTCATCGGCCGGTCCTCTCCGTGGTGGGAGGTGCTGGCCTTGCTCACTGCCCTGCGCGGGGGGTGGGGGTGGGGGGGCAGGGGTGAGGGTGGGGGAGGCGGCTGGAGAAGGGGCTCTGGGTCATGTCACACACACAGAAGTTCTAGCCCCAGGTTTGTGCCTCTGGTCAAGGCATCTTGTACTCACTTTGTACTTCCCTTTTCTGGACTTTCTAGCCCCCCTCCGTCTTCCTTTTCCTTCTACGGGCTTTTGCAGGGGAGTGAGGAGGGGATGGTGCTAGTTTGTTCTGTTTTCTGGCCTTCGTATTTGGTGCTTACCTCCCCAGTAGCACGAGCTGGTAGCTTCCCTGTCACTGAAGGGCACGTTGAAATATTTCTTCTGAGAATCTTGTGTTCTTTCACCCCTTGCAAACCAGGCCTCCCTGAGGGCAGCCAAGGAGAAGCTCATGAAGGGAAGCAGCTTCTGGCCTCCTCTGTGCTCACCAGCATTTCCTCCCCCAGAGGGCCCCAGCATGCCCCCCACCTCCTCCAGGGCCTCTCCCTCCCCCCCAGCATGCCCCCACCTCCTGCTCCAGGGCCTCCCCCTCCCCCCCAGCATGCCCCCACCTCCTGCTCCAGGGCCTCCCCCTCCCCCCCAGCATGCCCCCCACCTCCTGCTCCAGGGCCTCCCCCTCCCCCCCAGCATGCCCCCACCTCC
>CM052799.1:12745555-12758916 GCA_028533885.1 Nasua narica
TGAATGAATAAAAAAGAACAATGAAACACACAAAATGGCTAGCGGGGCAGCAGCGGCAGAGCCCAGAGCCTCCTAGGAATGGCCTAGGGGGGCCGGGGCTCTGTTTTCAGGCTAATCTGAATACGTAGGTAGTGCTAGTCCAGATCCTGAAAAGCAGACACCAAGGAGGTTTTATACCTGTTAGGGTTTGTGAAGGGAAATGGGGGGTGGGGTGGCTGGGACGCGAACACGGCAGGATGGTGGAAGCCTTCTGGCCATCACGCAGACGCAGACAGAAGGACGTCTGGTGTCGCCCTGGGGAGTCCTCGTGCCAAAGTCAGCCAGCAGAGGAGGAAGGTGTCCCGGGAACGGGCCTGCCGCAGCATCCCCACTGCCCTAGGTCCAGGGCAGATGAGGACCGAAGGACGTGGGGTCTTAGAGCAAGCACAGCCCTGGTTTCGGAGCCCAGCAGGGAGCCAAGGTCAAGGCCCTACCCTGCAGCCAGAGGTGCAGGGGGTACGTGCTCATGGCCACCGCATGGGGTTGGGGTTTGCCCCAGCTTGGCTGTACTTGAGTTAGAGACCAATGCTGAGGCTTGACTCTGCTTTTCTGTTCTCTGCACATCTTGCTAAGTCCACGACCTCCCTCAGTCTTTCTTGTGAACCGTCTAGAAGGGGGAAGGTCACATTTGTGAAGGCTCGCTTTGGTAGATTTTTGAGCTTCACAGAAGGGCGGTGCGCTGTGGATGGGGGGATCTCAGAGATAACACTGGGCCACCAGCAAGCCCTTCCACTAATCCCACTGGGAAAATGTTGGCCCCAGGAGTTGCATGGTCCAAGCTCAGCCTCTGTGCCCCAGGGGGGCCCCAAGACCCTGTACCCGGGAGCTGCTGACCGGAAGCTGGGTGCAATTCAAGGAAATGCATACTCTCTGCTACTCTGGCAATCACTTCCTTTCACACACTCATGGCTGAGGTTGGCCTGACCTCTCCTGCAAGAGACCTCTGGCCCTCTCCTAGTTCCTGAAGGGTCTTTGTTTATTTCTCCTGCTCTTGCTCTTATCTTCCTCAGCTGACCTGTGTTCAGTCGGTTGGGGTGGTGGTGGTGGTGGTTTGGATTGTTTTTCCTCTGAAATGTTTCTGCTGTAGTTTGTGTGACATTGAGAATCTGGAAGATCACAGGGTATTAGTGTTTAGGGTCAGGTTTTTCTGAGAGCTTAGTGGCTTGAGTGGCCTGAAGGAAGCCCCCAAAATCTCTTGCCCCTCCTGGGAAGAACCAAGGCAGAAAAAGCTCCGGTGGTCCTCACGGAAAGCTCCTTGGGTTCTGCCCATACGTTTGGTGACAATGTCATCCTCATGGTCAGGGAAGCCCAGGGGAACCCCTGTCCTTCAGATGGTGGGACTATGCAGGAAAAGAGAGTACTCAGGGGGTAGTCTACACTGTGGGCTGGAGCCCAGCTCTGCACTTTACCCTCTTTTCACCTGGGCTTTTGCCAAGGCCCTTGACGTCTCTCGGTTTTCTCATCTACAACATCGATGTAACAAGAGCATCCTTGCCAACCTCGTGGGCTGCTTGGAGACCCCCGTCAAAATGATAGAATGGGGTAGAAGGCAGTTTGCAGCTAGCTGCCCGTACAGAGCAATCATCAGACCACCTTCTCCCAGAGCTCCAAGGAATCCTGGTCTTGAAGAATGTGAACAGGTGTTATTTGGGGAAAAAAAAATTTTTTTTTCCTACCTTAAAAATAGGTCTGGGAAATCCTGGGTTAACACAGCTTCAACTGGTTCTACACTAGAGGATTTCTCAGAGACTTCAAGGTGCTGTGGGAGTGTTCCACTCATGGAAGACCCTCCATGAGTGTCTTCCACTAGTGTACGAGAGGATCTTCTTTATGTGGGAACCTGGGGGGTCCCACACAACAGCCTCGAGTGGAAATGCTGTAGGAGATAACACAGCGATTCCTGGAGGACCTAGGCTTCCGACTTGGGGCCAGCTCTCACGCTAATGCCGGATCCTTGGAGACATGAAACACATTGGGATGGATTAGTTAGTTTAACCAACAGCTGGGTAATGAGGAGCTACAGCCCGTAGGGACCTGAGGTTCTTGATACCAAAACGAGCCCAGGAGGATCCTGGACATGGAAGAATCTGATCAAGATGTCCCAGGGTCACCGCGTGCCCTTCCCCCAGCCCACAGAGGCTCCTGAGTCCTGCTTCCATCCAAATCATATGTGGTTGTGTTTCTTCTCACATAAATTAACCCCCATCGTAACTTTCTCTAAAGCTTAATCTCTCAATTGATCAGAAAATATGCCCCAATGGAGGGGCTCCTATGGCTCGTTGCCTTGCTCACCGGGGGCACTGTGGGGTCCTTCCCCCGAGGATCCATGTCACTGCTGGATTCCACACTCCCTAGCAATGCACCCCAAACCTGTTTAGACCTCTTCCTGTTAGCTCTCCTCTACCACCATTGCCAGCACTTGGCTTGTTCCACAATGTAAGGAAGTTCTTCGGTGGCTTAAATCATTCCAGAAGAATCCTAAGTGCACAGTGAGGGGGGAAGACTGAGCTCAGGGGTGGTTGGCCACGTCGCAGATAAAGGGCCCACTCCCTGCCCAGCCCTATCCCTGCCGCCCACCCGCCTCCTCCTGAAGGACACTTGGTGTGAAAACCCTGCTTCCATCCTCCCCGCTGTAGGAGGTCCAGTGACGGGAATTTGGAAAGTTTGGGAAGAACAGCAGCAAAGGCTTGGCTCGGCTCCGTCCTCTTTCCCCAGGCAGGAGAGCTGCCGGCAGCTCTCGGTGTTGCCTTTGCCGCAGTAGATAAAGCATCCATCCAGCCCTGCGATATGGGGAACAGGGTCATTTATGGCCCCTCCGTGTCTTCACTTGCTCAGAACCAGAGAGTTAAGGGGACAGTTGGGGAGGGCAGCTCAGATGATGCTGAGCACCGGAAGTCTAGGTCGGCCATAAATGCCGCAGAAGTTCAGTGGAGGAGGCAAGGACACCCGCTATGGGTGAGACCCTGGGGTCCTGGTCAGCAGTGGCTGGGTCTTTCCCACAAGCAGACACTGTGCTTGGCACTTTCGTGGGCCACCTCACCCGACGCTCCTGTCCATTCGTGCTGTCCGTTGATGAGGGAGCGAGCACAGGGCTAGCGACCTGGACTCGGAGTCCCATCGTTGGAAGCAGAAAGGGATAGCCTCCCAGGGGAGCTGGACCTTGACTGCAGCTGGGGCGCAGACCAGCAGAGGGGAGAGACTGTGGGACCTTCTCAGGCAGCTCTGAGTTCCCCCCGTGGGGCTCGAATGGGAGACTTGGGGGCAGAAAGAAAGTCCTGAGAAGCGCAGCTGGAAACCCTGGGATTTTCCAATCCCGCCTCCCGCGTGCGGGGAGAGACTTGTCCTTATTCTCAAATAAAATTTGCGTGACTGTTCTATCTGGATGGCTGTGCGTGTGATTTGTGCCGCGTAACCGACCACCTGACCTTGGCACGTACACAAGCAGACCGAGAAATGTTGTTTATGAGACTCGTGCCGCGTCATTGACCTTGGGGGCCTGGTTATTTAAAATATATTATCTGGCCTCCGGGTCAGAACTGGCCCTTTTGTTCTGGACGCCAAGAACTACAAATCCGGTCTCACATCGCCTCCTGCTCCAGGCCGGGCTGCCCCTCCCCCCCACCATGGAATCCAGGAGCAGGGTACAGACACACGCACACATAGCCCAGGCTCCTCGAAACTCTAAAAAGCCTGATAACGTAGCAATGCAAGCTGGCTCCAAATTGCACGTCGGCCAACAAATGTTTAATTTCAAACCCTGTCATTTGCTCTATAAACAGGGCCCCCCTGGGGATGGTCAGTGGGAAGTCTCACCGGAGGGGTGGACCCCCTGCCCAGGCCTCTTGATCTGGACCCCAGGCTGGCTGTGTCCCCCTGGCTTCCCCAGCTAGCGAGGTCCGGTATCGTAAGTACAGGATTTGATGTAACTTTGCCTTGTTCTCATTTATTACCTGCTATTCCCTTCATCTATGTGTAGATTGCTTTCCTCTTCTGTTTCTATTAGGTTTCTATAATAATAACGACACAGTTTTCTTTCTTTTTTGAAACCAAAAACACTGCCGTTGTGAATCTTTTTCCTGGAACAATTACAAAAATGAGGTCCTTCCTTTACTCTTCCACCTGTTCGATGGGTATGCACCCAGTGCCATTGGTTTGGGGGGAGGGGAGGCGGGGGAGCTGGCCCCTAGTTCCAGGGAGCTGCCTTCGCGAGGGTGAGTGCACACAGCCCCAGGCCAGTTGTCCCCAGCTCCTTCAAGGGGGGCTCTCAGGATGGGCACCCCCCCCTGGCAGGACCCCCTGCTGAGATTTCTAGCCCTCGTGGGTAGAAATCTGCCTCCAGGCAGCCTCTCCCCTTGGGCTCACAGAGCCCAAGGGAAAGGTCAACTCCATTATAATGTAAAACAACTTCCTGTCTTCTTCAGAGTAGGAGCTTCTAGTTCTTAGGCAGGGCTCCTAGGACCCACCGGACCCTGAATGCTGGCTGTCAGCTGTCAAGTTCCCTCAAACTCCAGCCTCCTGGAAGCCCCTGAGCCCTCTTTGGGAGAGTCCTTGCTTTTTTTCCCTACCTTTTTTTTTTTTTTTTTTTTAATCCTCTGAAGCATGTGGTGCAGCCCCGCGTACATAGCAGATGTGTGATAAACACCTGGTGAATTTCATTGACGCGTCCGAGTAGCCAGTTTATCGGAGCTCTTCCCACAAATGCTGGGTGATGCGTGCTTTGGGTCCAGCATCATGCGAGGTCCCCTGGGCATATCAGCACACAGACACACGTTATGGTACTCTTCTACCCACAGCTTATGTTTGCTTAGCCCTATATGTCCCACAGAGCATTTTCCTGTATTCTGGTTGTTTCCATGTCTACCCTATGATTTACAGATGAGAAGGCTGAGGTCCAGCAAGACTGACTGATGAACACAAGGTTATGCTGCTGCATTCAAGGGGGCCACAGCTGAAAGCCATTCTCAGATCTTCTTGGGACATATAACCCTGGGCTCCACCTTGACTCATCAAAGCCTTCTGTTGAGTTCTGTAGAATAATTTGGTTACCCCACAGTCTATGTGTTCCCTTTCACAAGAAAATTCTGATTTCATTAAAAAATATCTTTTTAGGGTTGGGGCGCCTGGGTGGCTCAGTTGGCTGGACATCTGTGTTAGGCCTGGGTGGGCGATCCCGAGTGCCAGGATCAAGCCCAAGTCGGGCTCCCTGCTTAGCGGGGCGTCTGCTTCTCCCTCTCCCTCTGCTCCTCTCCCTTGCTCGCTCTCTCTCGCTCACTCTCTCTCTCCCTCTCTCAAATAAATAAATAAAATCTTTTTAAAAAATCTCTTTTAGTATTGAAGAGTATTGAACAATTAGTTCCAGGGGCGCAACATAGTGATTCGACAATTCTTTTTTTTTTAAGATTTTATTTATTTATTTGAGAGAGAGAGGTCACAAGTAGGCAGAGAGGCAGGCAGAGGCAGAGGGGGAAGCAGGCTCCCCGCTGAGCAGAGAGCCCGATGCGGGGCTCGATCCCAGGACCCCGAGATCAGGACCTGAGCCAAAGGCAGAGGCTTTAACCCACTGCGCCACCCAGGTGCCCGTTATTCAATAATTCTATACATTATAAAGCTCACCACCATCCAGCGGCTACAGTCACCCTCTGTCACTCGATTTTACTTTTCACTCTGCCTTCCCCAGGTCAAGGCAATGTTTATTCGAGAACTATCTCCACCTTCTAAAAAAAAAAAAAAAAAAGAACAAGGCCAAGAGAATGCAGAACCCCTAAAATAGCTGTTCAACATCAGCGGCGTTTATCTCAAGGATTACTCAACTGAGTGCTTTAGAATGTCACATCAATGGTAGAAAAGAAGAACTGTACCAAACTTGATATCTTCTGAGAACTTGCAAAACCTGAGAGGCTAGTCTGTTTAAAAGAGGAAGCCGTATTGTTTCCTACCTGACTAATGTCTCTGATCAGATGGTGTCTTCATTTCACGAGTGGTGAGACTTTAGCTGTCACTGGATGCATAACGGACTTTGCTGAAGTAACAGGTACCGTTTGTCTTCTTTCTGTTCGCATCTGAGCAAGAACTTATTAAATGCAATAGACGGCATTTGTTTAGATGTGATTTCTGGGCGGCCCATTGGTTTTCTAAGAACGAGGAGTTGGAGGCAGGTGCTCTTGGATTGAGGACACAGAGGAGCGGGGCTCCAGCACGAGTTCGTAGGTAATGTGGGGCTAAAGTGGGAGAGTTTGTTGTGACATATATCCATTTTCTTCTTGTTTTTCTCCCATTTTCCTTTCCATTCTCCCACCCATCACCATGATGTTTTTGCTGCTCCCAGTCTTCCCAGCTTGGCTCTTTATACCTCTTTAGTCAACATGCCCGTGGCTGTGCCCCTCGTATGTTCGCTGTGCTTTCATAAATTCTCAACTGCTGAGAACGTGACCACTCCAAAAGGATTACACCTAGTAGTTTTGTGTTTATGGATATTGACTTGTACGAAACAGTCAGTGCTTGTGTACATACGTTTATATATCACATTTGTATATAATTTGTGTGTGTGTGTGTGTGTGTGTGAGTGTGTGTGTGTGTGTGTATGTATATATATATTTTTTTAAAGTGTTGAAAATCCACTCTAAGACTATGAGATGAACCAGTTAATCAACTGATTTGGTCTTTGTGTCTGGATTTACAAGGTTGACTGTTTTTCCTGGACCTGTAACTAGAGGACAGAGGTAGAAATCTCTCCTAATCTTTTGGGAAAACTTGGATTCATGGGATTGGAAGTTAACTGTTGTTTGACAAGTGTCTCCAGGAAGGGTGATGGGAAAATGGTGTCTTTGGTACCATTTGGAAGCAGTAGGGGTATTTGTCGCTCTTTTCAGAAGACTGAGGATGAGGTTGAATCAGGCAGATTGAGTTATTTTTCCTGGGGGAAGAACTGTATGACTCAATGAGAAAAAAGCAGATGTACTCAGCAGAATGAAATGGGTAAAGGGCACAAACTGATAATTCACAGAAAAGGAAATACAAATGACTACTAATTACAGTTAAAAAATTTCTCAGTAATTAAATAAATATTAGTTACACAATAATGACATCTCTTTTGCCCTTATAATTGGCCATTTTTTTTCTTTTCTCTCTTCTTGCTGTTGATGGATGCTTGCTGAGACCCACACCATCATCTATGAGTGCCAACAATATATATATTGCTACACACTTTCTGGAAGCAATATGGCAAAATGCATCAACAGACTTAGAAATATGATTATGGGTAGAAATTGTGCTTTGGGAAATCTACTTTAAGGAAATAATTTTAAAAGTGCAAAGATGTTCATTGCAGCATTATTTATAAAAGTGTATATCTGGTACAACTTGGTCACACAATAATAAGACAATGATTGCATAACCATGAATATCTGTATAATATTTTGGAGTCTTAACAAATTATACCTTTTAAAAAATATTTATTTATTTGAGAGAGAGAGAGAGAGAGCGAGCACAAGTAAGAGGGGGAGAGGTAGAGGGAGAGAGAATTTCAAGTGGACTCCACAGTGAACATGGAGCCCAGGACCCTGAGATCATGACCTGAGCCTAGACCAAGAGTTAAGAGTTGAATGCCACCCAAGTGCCCCTACAGATGACATTTTCGAACAATTATCAACAACATGGAACAAGGTGCTGAATATGCAATTGAAAATATCAGAATGCAAAAACTGGTATAGAAGCGTGATATCCATTCTAACAAACATGGCACCTAGAAAAGAGGCGGAGGCAATGGTTCTTTCTCCATGAGCCGGGTGGAGGGGGTAGCATCAGTGACCGGGAAGCTGAGCCCTCCGTTCATGCTGAACACCCCCCAACCACGTTATTTTGACTACATAGTCGTGCTTTCCCTATAAAACATCTTCTTCACAGTCATCTCTTTCAATGAAATAGCATGTCAGCCTATATCCAGTGACACTTCAACCTCAGTTCAAACACGTGATGTCGAACTATAAGGAGTAAATCTAATCTTCTACAAGAAAGTCGGTGAAAAAAAAAAATCCAAAATCATTTGGCGGGTGGTGAAAACCAAGTCACTTAAAATGAACTGACCACATTCCAAGAATGGGGTATAGCTTTAGCTCTAGTAACCAATGGTAATGACTGGCAGTTGCGGAAGTCCACGGGCTGCCCTAAAATACAGTGCTGGATTGGGTCTGCGGCTGGTAGGAAGATTGCATTTATTCATGATTGCAAGCTTGAGAGGTTCTTGTGTGGTTCCCGGGAGGGAGCTTCGTGGCTCTCCAGGCAGCCCATTCTGTTCCCACACAACCTGGTAGTTCCTGGTAATTCTCTCTCTCTGTCAAATAAATACATTCAATCTTTTTTAAAAAATAAAAAGATTAGAAAACTTTGGTCCAGACCAAAGAGATGCAAATACTAGCCCCAAAAAAGGAACTAAAATTAATCTGAGGATTTGAAGACTTGTATTTTTCATACAAAACATTCTGAGTTCTGCCAACTATAGTTGCTGGACCTTTATCGTCCTAGCCTGTCTTGTACTCCAGATGGATACCAACCCTCTTAAAATGCGGTACCTGGGACAGAATATATTATTTCAAACGTGTAGTCTGCACCGTAAAAAGCAGAATGATAATTCTGTCCATCCTTCCGTCCATTTCAGAAGCATGTATTAGGCGGCCATTAATTGTTGAGTGTTATATGGATACTAGTCACTGGTTTCACACTGTCCAGTATGGTGACTACTTGCCCTGTGTGGCTACTTAAATTTAAATTTGCTATATTTCAATAAAGTGAAAAGCTTCAGTTTCTCACTAGCCCTAGTCACATTTCAAATGCCCAACAGCCGCACCAGATACCAATGAAGCCAAAAGTATCTAGGGTCTGGGACACAAGACCTGATCTTAACACTAGGTAGTTATTGCAGGAATGATCACCACTGGGAGTCACTTGGAGGCAGGGCTCTTCCAGATGGACAGGTAGAGTCAGGGTAGCAGGCAGTGACGTCACACTTGCTCTCTTCTCCATGTTCTTTGGATGATTTATCAAGTTCACTTGAGAGGATGATCCCCCTCAAAGAGACAAAGCACTTACACACAAATACACACACGTACGCACGCACGCACGCATGCACGCATGCAATCCAGATTACTGACTTCACCAAACGGGGGGTATCATTGAGTATGTGGCCTTCTACCAGACATACCTGATTTTAACCAAACTCCTCCTACTGTCAGGGATCATCAGTACTGTCCATTAGGAGCATAATGGATTTGCACTCCGGTGAAGTTTTGTTCCAAAATGGATCTTAAATTAGCTGTACCTTTTTCATCCATCTAACTAGAGTTTGTTGACCTTTACTTCTAAAAGCGTTCAGGCAAGCCCAAGAAATATGGTCCAACAAGAAATATTGCAAGCAATCAGCTCAGAGTGTCTCTGGCTTTGACTGCCATAGGCAGACCCCAGGCTGTAGCATTGATGCTGGGGGAGGGGCGGGGGACTGGGGGGACTGTTGGGGGACGTCATGACTTCCAAGTACAGTAGATGTCCACAATGAGGAAGTGATGCTGAAACTGAGAAAGGTGTTCACTGCCACTCTGAAGGTCCCCACCCAGTGGGTGGATGCTGATGGCAGGTGTGGCTATAGAGTGCCCAGGTTTCCTTGAGTCAGGGACACCCAGCTCAAGACCCGTCTTAGCCATTTGCTCTGTGTGTGACTGTAAGTTAGGGAATTGCTCTGAGCTCAGTTTTTCTTTTTCCTGAGCTCAGTTTTTTTTTTTTGTTTTTTTTTCAGCTATAAGAATAATAAAGCCATCTACCTCCCGCGGCTGTTGTGATAAGTCATCATGTGAAATAAGCTTCTAGGGAAGAACCTTAAACAGGCGTGACTCAAAAAATGTTAGTTCTCTCATCCTCCTAAAGACTGCAAGTATTCGGAAAGCCTCTTGTTTTTATTTCTTTCAGGCTTATGTCCAATGATTTCGTTTTTTAAATTGCCATTCGCTCTTAGAGAGCCTTACTGAAGTTCTGAAGAGCTTTGATCAACATTAGACCATCTTAGAGGATAATGAAAGGCCTGTTAATTAGTCTGTGCTTTGAGGCCTTTGAAAGGCTGGTGGCGGGGGGAGGGATCATGTCCCATTAAAATCAGGAACCACTGTTACTTAGCATCGCTGCAGAAATTCCAACCAAAGCAACAAGGTGAGAAAACCAAGGGAGGAATATGAACAAGGAGTTTATAATGTCAGCCCTATTTCACAGCTAATGTGATTATCAATTTAAAAGTCCTAAAGGAAATTATTTTTAAAAAATCCGTAAGGTGATCAGCCTTAAAATAAAAAAAAGTAATCTTTTTTCCTACATACCAACCATTGTTCAGAAAACTCATTAGGGAAAAAAATATCTCATTTGCATAACCTCCGAAAAAAACCAAAACCAGGTAGATAAAAACAATAAGAAATGTGCGAGACTGAGAACTAAAAGAACTATAGTAAGTACAGTAAGTACACAGATCATGTTCCCAGATATGAAAACTTGATAGTGTAAAGTTATCAATTCTCTCCAACTTTATTTATAAATGTAATAAAATTCCACTCAAAATTATATCTTTGTAAGTAATTAACCAAATGATCCTAAGGTTTATCTAATAGGACAGAAGCTGCTAACAGATAAGACACATTTGGAAATGAATAATGGAAGAGAGCCGCATAATCAGACAATCTACGTAAGAGACCTAATACATCCAAATAATGAAAAGAGTGTTTCTGGCACCAAAATCTGTGGTGTGAAATGTAAAGTACACAAACAGGATCAGGAATATTAAAGAATATATAACAAAGCTGATATTTTGAGCCTGAAGAGGTCGTGGGGTTATTCACCCATTTATAGAGGAGGAGAATGGAAATGTACTTTATGCCATATATCAAACTGATTTAAAAAGGATTAGAGATTTATATGCATGAGATATTGAACCACAAAGATACCAAAATAAATAAACACTCATGCAGTCTTGGGATGTGGAAGTCTTTACTTAAATGGAACCCCAAGGCAATGACAGTGTGGGCTTTAGGGCAAAAGGACACAGGATCGGGTCTCAGCTCAGCCTTGCACAGAACTGCCTCTGGTGAGTGACTGAGCCTTGCCAAGCCTCTGTTTGCTCATCTATAAAATGGGGATATACAAACCGGCCTCGCGAAGTCGTGAGATCAAGCAAACATATGTACAGTGCTTGGCCTAAGGAAGGCTCAATTATCATGGACTCTTATCTCACATCGGTTGTGTGTAAAGAAAGTAAACTTCCAGAATGCAGAGGCTATTTTCTTCCCTCTATTTTGTCCCTTAGCAGGTGGTTGTTGACAATAAGGGGGAAAAAATGCATCAAAGAATTTGACCATATCATGCATTATTTGATCTAGGCTGAAAAATGAGTATTTCTTCCATTCAGAAGTACCGTGTGGGCTGGCGTACAAGACAGAGGAGTTGGGGTCACAGCTCACTGGTTTTCTTTGGGATGGCTTTGGAGTTTAACAAGCCTCTCTGAGCTGACTCATTAGGAGAAGCTCCAGCTTGCATCTGGGAAGGGGCTCAAGGGTGCAGGGAAATGGTCTCCCCTTCTTCAAAGGCAGAGAGGTGTGAATTGCTGTAAAACCATGTTTACTCAGGGACATCTACTCTCAGAGTTCAGTCACATAGGTTGAATGCCTGGGGCCAGCAAGAGAAGAGCAGGACCCTGTGGTTATCCTCCAACTCCAGCATCTGCTAAAATGACAAAGACTCACAGAGTAGGAAGGAGGAAAATGTGGGAGTGGCAGTGTTACACCCGAGATAATCTGGAAGCATTCTGGGAGCCAGTGTCTACACACCCCACATATCCACAAGCTTGTGCACGCCGAGTCATGTGAAGGGCTTCTCTCTCTTCCGTGGAGGCTGGCCAGTTCAGGTCTCAAGACCTAAAGAGAAATTTCTAAGAGAAATCTCCCCTCCCCCGGTCTGGCGGTTTCACGCTAACTCTACCCAAGATCGACGAGAACCATATATTAAGATCTTTAAAACAAAATTCAAATGCTCTACCTAGCGTGGGACTTCCACTTCAAGTTTCTTAGATCTCAGTTTGTGGTTTCAGGTTCTGATGACTAAACCCTTCATCTTGAAATTTGCCCACGTTTTCAACCCAGTTACCTTTAGAAAATGTGTTTGCCAGATCCCCAGCAATGCCTGCTGGAAAGCACTGGCTTTTCATTGCGGTTTAATGGCTAAGGGAATATACTACACCTGGCACGGAGCTCAACACTGGGCTCAATCTCAGGACCCTCAAACCATGACCTGAGCCGAAATCAAGAGTCCGACACTTAAGCTTAATAGACTGAGCCACCCAGATACCTCTGCAATACTAGCTTTTTGGTTTTTTTTTTTTTTTTAAGATTTTATTTATTTGAGAGCAAGCAAGCAAGAGAGAGCAGGAACAGTGAGGAGAGGCAGAGAGAAGGAGAAGCAGGCTCCCGCTGAGCAGGGAGCCGGATGCAGGGTTCGATCCCAGGACCCCAGGATCCTGACCTGAGCCGAAGGCACATGCTTAACTGACTGAACCATCCAGGCGCCCCTCTGAAACTAGTTTTATGAGTGACTACATAATAACCTATCGCGGTAAGTGGACTACAAGTTATCCCAAGTGTCCTTCACTTGTCAAACATTTAAACTGTTTCTTTCTGTCATGAAAATGAGGCCTCAATGAACCTTCTGGTTTGGTCTGATGGACTTGTTCCCCTTCGGGTAAATTCCTCAGAGTAGAACCCTGGATCAAAGCCATGTGGATCTTGTTGGTTCTTGTTCTGTATAAGATTTCCTCAACTTACTGAACCCAGTTACGTTCTATCAAGAATGCTCCGGGGTCACCCCAATCTCACCAGTGCTGGGAGACATCATTTACTTTTTTTTTTTTTTGATGATTAAAGTGACACTCCAAACTTCAATCTATTTTCTTCCCCCCCCCAATAGTTTTATTTTATTTTTTCAGTGTTACAAGATTAATTTTCAATCTATTTTCTAAAGAAGCATCACCAGGGATGCCTGGGTGGCTCAGTCAGTAAAGGGTCGGACTCTGGGTTTCGGCTCAGGTCATGATCTCCAGGTCCCGGGATCAAACTCTGCATCGGGCACCCTGCTCTGCAGGGAGTCTGCTTCTCTCTCTCTCTCTCTCTCCATCTGCCCCTTCTCCCTGCTCATTCTCTCTCTCAAATAAATAAATAATATCTTTAAAAAAAAAAGAAGCATCTCTAATTCTAGATGTTTATTTTCAATTCAACTTCGCAACAGTCGTTAGAATTTTAAGTTAG
>CM052799.1:12759416-12879586 GCA_028533885.1 Nasua narica
CTCAGTCAGTAAAGGGTCGGACTCTGGGTTTCGGCTCAGGTCATGATCTCCAGGTCCCGGGATCAAACTCTGCATCGGGCACCCTGCTCTGCAGGGAGTCTGCTTCTCTCTCTCTCTCTCTCTCTCTCTCTCTCTCCATCTGCCCCTTCTCCCTGCTCATTCTCTCTCTCAAATAAATAAATAATATCTTTAAAAAAAAAAGAAGCATCTCTAATTCTAGATGTTTATTTTCAATTCAACTTCGCAACAGTCGTTAGAATTTTAAGTTAGTGAATGTAGTACCCTGCTTGTGCCCATGGAGAGGTATCCGTTACATATTACACAGTAAAAATTGAAGATTTGGGGGTGGGGGCGGGGTCAGGGAGGAGGGCTCCTCTCCTTTTGACTCCAGGAATTGTGAGAGAAGAGTCAAAGGTCACAGACAGAAGCAGTCATGCTTATGGGTTCCTATTTTCTCCATCCAGGCTTTGACCAGAGTTGGGGGTTGTGTGGGGCTGTGTGATACATTGAGGGGGACCCTCTGAGAGGTTGTCTCTCTGCAAGTCACTTCCTTACCCTCATGGGTGGCCAGCACAGTTAAGCTGGTAGGTCGGGCAGAAAAATAATTTAGTTTGTACCCTCGAGCGTCCGTTAGTTTGTACCTGGTGCGGACATGGAGTCAAGGGGCAGTATGTCTGTCGGGGTTCCTGCCAGTTCAGGAGAAGATGCTCAGAGCGGGCCAGGAGCTGATGATGCGGCGGGAACAGAGACGGTCCTCGATTCCAGCCAGAGCTGGAGAGGTCGCTACGCCTAGGCACAGCTGAGAATGAGCAGGTCGTGAGGCCGTTAGCTACAAAGCAGCAGACGGCAGCCAGAAGTTCAGGGTTGGGATGGGGTTGTCTGTCCTTCCTCAGCTGACACCAGCCACATAAACAAAACCAACAGGAGGCAAAGGCACCCTCTTCGCCCTCTGCTGGCCCCTCCCCCATATCTCCACTGCCGTCTTAGAAAGGACCAATGAGAAAAGAGAAGAAACCCAAATTAATAAGCTGGCGACCACATAAAGAGGATGAGCAAAACTAAAGTCACCCTTCAAATGAATGATTCAGGCTCAGTCCTGATTTCAGTCCCTTTGGACTAAAATCTGTGAATCCTTTTTCCAACTTCCCAGTGGAAAGTGGGTTAAGATCCAAATTGTTTTGGAGACTAAAGCAACTTCATTGCACGCACAGCTGAGTCGTACCGTGGGCAGTTGTAGTGAACCAGTTAAAGTAGTATGAACTCATTTTCTTGGTAAAACGTGTATCCACGTGTGCATATCTGCACAGAGAAACGTTACTAGTGGTAGACTGCATGGGGGAATTGGGCGTGGCTTTTACTTTCATGTTTTTGCCTTTATTATTGGTGCTGTCTGTCTGCTTACTCTTATTATACAATATTTCCAAAATGCAAAAATACATTTTTAAGAGCTTACTTCAAACATCTTGACTATTTCAGACCGAAATATTCATTTTGATGTGGACTGAAAACCATTCCGGTTTTCCTACCTCTGACCCATGTAACTAGTAGTCAAGGACTTGGCTTCTGACGTCAGAGAACCTGCATGTTTCCCTGTTCATTGCTCTAGAGCCCCCAAAAAGATTCTGTAATTTTCTCGTGGTCCTGTTGAAAGTGACACATGAATTCAAGACATGATCATCAAGTCAAACAAAACTTTAGTGATTTTTTTTTTTTTTACTTTGACTTGTTTTGAGATCCATCTCAGAGAAAAGGAAAGATAGTAGAAATAATTAAGTGGAGGCTGTTCTACTTCTGCTCTCTGGAGCAAGCCGTTTTGTTTTGTTTTGTTTTTGCTTTAGCCACTAAAGTTTAGAGAGGGACGCTCTCTGTGACTGCGAATACGTAATAGACGAAATAATGGGTATTTTTTTTTCTCAGTGACTGTGGATTATGCAATTAGGAATAAGAACGCTGATAAGATCATACAAATCAGTTGTTTTCAGTCCTGTCTTCCACCACAAAAGCCGGGATGTGTTACTGATTAGTGGGATGTATGAGGACAGAGCCACGGAAATAGATCAAGTTCTATCCAAGAGATTTGACTTCCTTCCTAACTCTCTATGAAATGGCTTCTCATTGCTTTTCTTTCGGTCCCACTTCCTACCAGTTTTACAGTTGTTGTTGTTGTATTTGATCCTGAACATAACTTCAAGTGGTATCAAGATCTGCATTTTGGGGATGAGTAAATGAGGCTCAAAGTTAAGTTCTTGCCCAAGTCCTACAGCGGGTAAGCGGAGGGGCCCTGACAGGTGCTGACCACTGGAGGGGGGTCCCCAGTATTCTATTAAGACGCAAAGATAATGCCTTGCCATTGGCTCCTCTTATTTCATTTCGAAGACTTACCTTGAGAAACATCCATTGACAGATATTCGTGTCCTCACACTTGTCCCTTCCTCAGAGAAAGAAGAAAGTCAGTAGAACTTTTTCCAAGGAAACATGCAGGAATTCACTGTCTTCCGTGGAACGCCTTATTCTCCAGTGAAGTCTGTCATCTTAAGAAAAGCAGCCACTGGCCCTAGGGATCCTAGTCTAAAAAATATATCGAATCTGCTGAGAAATTCCATTGGCCTATCCCTCCCACTCAGTCCCTTTATGAAGGAAGAACTCCAGGAGGTTTGCTGTTGGCATAGGACTGGCCGATCTCAGCATTATCAGGAGCAGGTAAAGGGCAGGAGCCTAGGTTGCTGGTGCTTAGAACTGTACTTGGCACACTAGTTAATAATAATTATAATGGTGAAGTCTTCAAAAGTTAAACTTAAAGGGCGCCTGGGTGGCGCAGTTGGTTGAGCAACTGCCTTCGGCTCAGGTCATGATCCCGGAGTCCCGAGATCGAGTCCCACATCGGGCTCCCAGCTCCATGGGGAGTCCGCTTCTCAGTCTGACCTTCTCCCTTCTCATGCTCTCTCTCACTCTCTCTCTTTCCTAATAAATAAATAAAATCTTTAAAAAAAATTTTTAAAAAGTTAAACTTAAAAATCACTGCATTAGAATCTCGTGAGAAAAGAATTGTTCACAGACACTGAAGACATAATCTGAAGTTTTACATTTATTTGTTAGAGGATTTGGAGTAAATTACTAACTTTCTTCAAGGTTCAATTTCCCCATCAGCTATGATGAACAGCGCCTTGTTAAGGGACCACACAGAGGGGAGGTTATTTGTAATAATAACAATCACTATTATTATTATTATTATCATTAGCATTTGGTTTTTAAATAAGGAAGATGATTTTGAAGGTCATATATAAACTATGAAACATAAAATTCAAAATGCTTGAAAAGATACAACAATAATAACCAGTATAATATTATTGTTCTCACTCCCCAGCCTGCTTTTCTCTCGCTTCATATTTCCTCCCTCGAATGCTTGCAGAAATCAACATCCCCATTCTTCACCACCTCTCCGTCACATTTCTTTTTCTTTTCCTGTGTGAATTGTGCTTTCAAAACGTCACATCTTTCATTCTTGACACCTCCCCCGCCCCCCCCCCCTTTCAAATACCTGCGGAGGAAACTTTAAATGTCTAGGCTGTTTCATCCCACGTGATTTTGTGGGTAAAAAATGGATAAATCAGTGGGTGTGGCTCACTAAGGGTGATCGTGCCTGATTGTGTGGTTGGTGTTTGTTTCTGTTGTTCTGTCACAGGGACAAAATAATGGAGGCCTTCACGGCCATGATGAAGACCACGGATGAGTCTGGTGAGACCACGGTGTTCGACTACGAGCAGTCACTGCCATGTGAAAAAGTCAACATCAAGCAGCTGGGAGCCCTGTTCTTGCCCCCGCTGTATTCCCTGGTGTTCGTAGTTGGTCTGGTGGGCAATGTTGTGGTGGTGATCATCCTCGCCAAATACAAGAAGCTCCGGATTATGACCAACATCTTCCTGCTGAATTTGGCCATTTCTGACTTGCTCTTTCTAGTGTCTCTGGTGTTCTGGATTCACTATACTGTGTGGAATGAGTGGGTTTTTGGTCCTTCCATGTGTAAACTCCTCTCTGGGCTTTATTACCTGGGCTTATACAGTGAGATCTTTTTCATCATCCTGCTGACCATAGACCGGTACCTGGCCATCGTCCACGCCGTGTTTGCCCTTCGAGCCCGGTCTGTCACTTTCGGTGTCATCACGAGTGCTCTCACCTGGGGCCTGGCAGGGCTAGCGGCCCTCCCTGAATTTATCTTCCATGAGTCCCAAAAGGAGGCCCATCAATCTGTCTGCTTGCCTCTTTACCCAAAAGATCAGGAAGACAGGTGGAAGCGTTTCCATGCTCTGAGAATGAATATCTTGGGTCTCGCTCTGCCTCTGCTCATCATGGTCGTCTGCTACTCTGGAATTATTAAAACGCTGCTGAGGTGCCCCAGTAAGAAAAAGTACAAGGCCATCCGGCTCATTTTCGTCATCATGGTGGTCTTTTTCATTTTCTGGACACCCTACAACCTGGTCCTCCTTCTCTCTGCTTTTCAAACGATCTTCTTTGAGACAAGCTGTGAGCAGAGCAAACAGCTGGACGTGGCCATGCAGGTGACGGAGGTGATCGCCTACACGCACTGCTGCGTCAACCCCGTCATCTACGCCTTCGTCGGGGAGAGGTTCCAGAAGCATCTGTGCCACTTCTTCCGCAGGCACGTGGCCACCTACCTGGGCAAATACATCCCATTCCTTCCCAGCGAGAAGCCAGACAGAGCCAGCTCTGTTTCCCCATCCACAGGGGAGCAGGAACTCTCATTTGTATTTTAAGACGGATGTGGAAAATACCAGACCCATGGAGCAGAAGCCTTATGTCAATAACATTGACCTCGACGCCAACCCTCTAAGCTTCCAGCTCAATGCTGAAACTCTTCAAGACATTAAAATATATACACGATGGGGTGGGTATATACGTGTGGCCCAGGCATTATCAGGGGTCGGTCGCTGGCTAGTCAGTTCACTTACTGTTGACCTCGAAAGGTAGAACTTTGCTTGGTTCTCTGAAGAGTTGCATACATTGTAATGCCCCCGAATGTTAGAGAGTTACAACGCGCAGTTATCTAGAGGTAAATTTTTTTAAATTTAAACCTTAACTTCAGCTAGCTATTGCATAAGGGAAACATGTTTCACAAAATACAATATATCAATCACAATCCTTTTCACGTGCCTAGCTCTCTCCTTGCTTGATGAAAAGACTTTATTTTTTTCATTTTGTTCGTGTATATGTGCTCTCAAGCAGCATAATGGCGTGTCATCCTTGTTACGAGTATTCTTTTTTTTCTTTTTAAGGATTTTATTTTTAAGTAGTCTCCACACCCAACCTGGGGCTTGAAGTCACAACCCGGAGATCAAGAGTTGCATGCTCTGCCGACTGAGCCAGCCAGGTGCCAACCCCCTTGAAGTATGTTTATTAGTGAATGGATTTCCTGTTTATACCAGATCACCAGATTTCCTATGAGCAACTCAGTAGAAGAAGAGAAATTTGACATTTTCAGTAGAGAGAATAAAAGACCTTGCTCATAGAAACTTCCTGGAGCCCTGAAATGTAGACACTGTCCTCTTAAGCACCAGGCTCACCATTCATTCGACAACTGTGTACCAGGAGATACAGACAGGATGCACCAACATTGCTACAAGTTAAGTGAAGGAGGCAAAATGTGTGGAAGATAAACACAATCGTTGCCCTGTAAAACCTGCCGTCTGCTAGGGAGGGTGAGACAGAAACAAATAACTCCAGAAGAAAGAGAAACATCCTCAATGCTCTGCCTGGGCCAGGAAGGGAGAGACGATTTCTAGCTGGAATCTGAGGGGGGAAGACTTCATGGAAGAAATGGCTTTTGAGCAGGTCTTTGAAAAAAGGGCAGGATTTGGAAAGGGAGGGCATTCGGAGACACCTGAATCAGTAGTGGAATGCCCCGATATTTTTGAGTCACGAACATGTGCGGACAGGAGGGTGGGGTGGGCCATGGATTCCAGGCAAGCATCTCAGGCTTTGCTGGGAAGACAAAGGAAGCTACTGAAGGGTTTAGAGCAGGGGAGAAGAATAATCATCATGGTGCATTAGGAAGAAAAATCCAGTAACACAGGATGAAGTCGAAACCCCAGAACCATGCAGGGAGTTGGTTAGAAGAGAAGGGCACCTGTGAGGCAAGGAGAGATCAATGGGTAATAAGAGAGGTGAGAGGAGAATCTAGAGAGGAAATTGGCCAAGAGACAGTGGTGAAGGAAAGGTCAAAGCCCCAGGGGCGATATAAAATTGACTGGAAACAAAGCAAAGACAAAACAGAATGTATCCTATGTTAAAAAAAAAAAAAAAAAAAAAGAGGTAAACAGATTATTTGCTGTGCTTGGGTGCATTCCCCCTTCCTTAAAGAATAGGAAAGAAAACAGTAACGTTTGGTTATCTTTAGGGAGGGACGAGGGTGGAGAATAGAAGTGTGACTTTTCTCTGAATACCCATGTGCCTTTCGGCTTTTGAACTGTGGGAACATGTTAGCAATTGAAAACATAAACAAAGCTTTAGAATTATATATTAAAAAAAAAACAAAAGCTAGGCCGCTGCTCTCATGTGGTATCCATTCTACCAGCCGAAAGGGCGTTGGAAACTCCGAAGTACCTTTTGTCTTTTTTTTTGTGGTTCAGCCAGAATGTAAATAAAGCGATCATCTGAAGACTTAACTGTACATCACTGGGTTTCTCTTGTCTTCTGAAGTAGTGTCTGCCCTCAGGTGGGCACAAGCGCAGGATATAGGTACTTGGTCATATATCCAGGTCCCCGAAAACTTTAGGAGTGTTGGGACCCTCACAGAAGGGCACATAACCAAATCACGGATTCAGGGTGCTCCATTTGGCCCTCCAGCCCCATGCTGTCCAATAGAACTAACTACAGGGATAGAAATGTTCCTGGGGCCCCTGGGTGGCTCAGTCATTAAGTGTCTGCCTTCGGCTCAGGTCATGATCCCAGGGTCCTGGGATCGAGCCCCGCATTGGGCTCCCTGCTCAGCGGGAAGCCTGCTCCTCCCTCTCCCACTCCCCCTGCCTGTGTTTCCTCTCTTGCTGTGTCTCTCTCTGTCAAATAAATAAATAAAATCTAAAAAAAAAAAAAAGAAATATTCTATACCTGTGTTGTCCGATAAGATCACTGCTAACCACGTACAGCCCTTGAAAATGTGGCCCCTATGACTGAGGAACTGGATTTCTAATTCGTATTCAATTTTAATTGAAACAGCCACACGTGGCTCGTAGCAGTTACACGGGGTCCACGGTGCAGCCCCGACCCTGGCCACCTTGCCCCTTTGCATCTATTCTCCCGACACATCAAGGTTCCGTTAGCCAGCACACCCACATCCTGAGCACTGCACGACAGACTAGGGAAAATACCAGGGGCCCAAAGATGAATAAGACCCACTTCTAGAAAACTCACTCGCTATTCAGTGGAAGAGACTCATCCGAAGCCAGTGACTATAAGGAAACCCGACGGGTGATTTCTCCAGCCGTAGGGAGTGGAAAGGAGAATTGAAAAGTACCCAGAGAAAGTCACATTTCGCTTAGGTTGGCTTCCCCCAAAAGCAGATCCTGAGCAAGAACGGGAGAGCAAAGAATTTATTTGGAAAGTGCAGGGAAATCCAGGAGGGAGTGGGGAAGTAAGACAGGAACGGGGAAAGATGCCATCAAAGGGTTCATTATGAAGTACCTTCCACTGGGGGTGACTGGAGCTCAAAACCACTAGAACACTCCTGGCAACAGTGTAACTCTCACTCAGCAATCCCACTGGAGGGGGAGGGGGGTTGGGGGTGTTCACATTGCAGCTCTGGGAGGCATTGGCTGAAGGCAGCTCCTGGGGGATGTTAACTCCCCGGGCACTGGCTCTGGCAGGGAGGCCCTTCCAGCTTTACCGGAAGCTCCCAGGCAACACGATGTGGACTCTGGATGTCGGAGGCCAGAAGGGCACACTCGGTGAAGGCTTGAGGGGTAACACATTGGCTGGATATTTGAATAGGCTGGTGAACAACTTTTCCGTGAAACAATGGGTGGGCCTGAGAGTGGAGTCCAGGCAGGTGAGTCACTTTGTGGGAAGGCACAAAGGCACAAAGGGACAGTAGGGAGTGACCTTGACAATGGCAGGTGGTCTTGAATGCGCCTCAGCGCCGACTTCCCTGCTCCTCCTCCTCCTCCGTGTGGAGCATCACGCTCTGCTGGTTTAAAAAAGATGATGTTTTTCCAGCTTGGGTTTCTGAGATTTCTTTCAAATTCCAGAGCTAAAATTCGAAAGCCTGATGCTTAACAAAGCAGGTCCCCGTCCTTCACAGCTGTGGGCTTGCAAGAACTTCACTGGGATTTTCTTCCATTTCCACCCAGGTAAGTCCCCAGTATAGTTAGGGGCATCTTTCTCCATCCGCCGATCTCTTCCAGGGGTCCGTGAATCATGACCCACGAGCCGAACACGGCCCACTGGCAGCTCGGTAAATAAAGTTTCGCTGGAACACAGCCACGCTCTTATGTTTATAAATTGACTGTGGCTTTTTTGCACGATGATGACGGAGTGGAAAAATCGTGGCAGAGACCGCACCGCCCACAGATCCTAAAATGATTTATCTTCTTGTTCTTTACAGAAGAAGCTCTCTGACCCATGATCGGCCACCCTGCTGCACAGCATCTGGGACTCTAATAGGCAATGCCAGGACAAGGGAGACCAGATTATGGGGGAGAACTTGGGATGTGAGGTCTGTAGACAACCTGCTTCAATGCCCAGGCTAGTCCTACCTTGACCCTGGAAGCAGATCAAAATACACAACATAGGGCTAGGGAGTGTAGCCTCCAAATACTGGTCTCCAATGCGAAAAGCTAACATATTTACTAGGTTGGCACACTGGAAGATTTACTGAGACCGCAAAACTCCGGAGATGCTGTATTCCAAAGCAGAGTATAAGCAGAACTTACACAGGAACTGTAAAAACAGGTTTGATGACTCTTTAGACACCACTTGTCCCCAACTATATTGGGAACAAAGAGATTGCATTGATGAAAATAAGGAGATATTTGAGAAGGGGTTCTTTGTAGAAGGCTGCTGGTGCCTCCTCTCCTGTAGTGGAAGAGAGGGAGACAGATGGGTGCTCGTGTCTCATCTCAAGCCTGCAAGAATGATGCCAATGGCACTACCCAAGAGCTTGAGACCACTCACCCTGGTTAAAGAGGATCCAGGGTGCATGGGTTCTAGCCAGCTAGGGGAGAGCTAGGCCACTGGCCGCTGCCCCATGCCCTCCGAAGAATGGCCACCTCTTGCAATCTAGACTTTTGGAACTGAGGAAAGCCTCTCAGTTTTCAGAGAGGACACAATTTTTCCTGGTTTACTTAGAGGTCCTGACAAATTGGCCCCCATAAGCAGAAGCTCGAGCTTTCCTTGCTAACACCAGCTTCGGGCAGAGTTGCACTGGGAAATGTGAGCACTAGGGGGCGTCCGCCCATGCCGGAGGCTCAGAGAGCCCCGTGTGGTAATTCAGTCAGCGGAGCATAAGTCCAGGTGCTAGGCTGCATATTACAGGAAGAAACTCAGGAATGCCCACATCTGCTGTGGTCCAAGTGTGTGGCAAAACCTTCGGGGATGCCATTTACATCCCTAGGGATTGTGCAATCCAGTGAGTGTCCCAGAGAGGAAACCCAGGTCCGATTTATTACGATCTGGGCTCATTCCTGGTTCCTTGATGTAGGATGTTGGTAAACTATTGAAAGTTCAAGGCTTGGGGCGCCTGGGTGGCTCATTGGGTTAAAGCCTCTGCCTTCGGCTCAGGTCATGATCTCAGGGTCCTGGGATCGAGCCCCGCATTGGGCTCTCCGCTCGGCGGGGAGCCTGCTTCCCCTTCTCTCTCTGCCTGCCTCTCTGCCTACTTGTGCTCTCTCTCTGTCAAATAAATAAATAAAATCTTAATAAATAAATAAAGTTCAAGGTTATGAAATTCCACCACCTCTTCCCAAACCAAAATTCGAATCTTCTTCCAGCGGGCCTTGCCCAAGCCCAAGCCCAAGCCCAAGGCAATGCCTTCTGTCAAAAACACATGTGAATAAAAGGGAACAGAGAAAAGCAGGATAGCAGAGCCTGCCCCCGGGAGAAACACCCTGATGCAACATACAGCTGTTTGGGGGGGGAAACAGACAGAGTTGCTAGTGCCTGTGTGGGATCTTCTAACACCCAGAGGCCCCAGCTGCTGGTGTGTGTGGCCCCATCTGTGTTCGGAAGTCTGACGACCAGAACAGTGACAGCTGTGGCCCAGGACGAGGGAGAAGGCACGGAGCCCTTCCTGCGTTGTTCAGTCTCCAGACTGTACATCTGTCCAACCCCAGCTAATCACATTTACTGAACATCTACATTGTCCTAGTCTTTCTGGGGGAGGGACACGGAAGAGGCAGTGAAAGGAAAGCTAAAACAAAGCCTTGGTTGCTAGCTACCCGAAGATGATGCTTCGAAGCACCTGATCGAAGAGCGCATAGGACATCCTGGCCGATGCGCTTGGATCCACTCTGTGCCCTTCTCCACCCTGTGCCCGAGAAGCTGCCCTGCGTGGAGGTGGCCAGCATTCTCTCTTGCTCTCTGGGTTGAACCCATAGGGAACCCCTGCAAGAGGTTGGAAGAAAGGGGGAGAGTGAGATCTGAGTGTTTATCCCCCCAGTCCCTCCTGAGGCAGCACTGGGGGCCAGGTGAACCCCACCAGCCTTGGTGGATCCCTCTATATAGTTTCCCCCACTCCTCACCCCTTTATAACTGCTAACGAGCCCCGCGGCTACTCATCTTACTCAGGGCCCTGCAGGCTCCCCTCACCCTGCTATCACCTTTGTAAATGGCTCCTTTACTAAACTCTTCTCAAATTGCCCAATTTGAGTGTGTCGACTATTTCCTATAGGGGCCCTGAGTGGCACAAGGAGATGATATATAACACAGGAAAATAAGTTGGCAGAAAGAGAAAAAATAGGGTGTCAAGTAAGCATCCTGGGAGGACTTCCTGGAGAAGGAGGCAGGAGGCTGGATCTTGAAGACAAGAAGCTACACCCCCTGAGGAGAGCTGGGGGAAGGGGCTAAGCAAGGCAGTCTTGGGTTGAGGGGGAATATTTGGAGAGCAGGGAATAACAGTGGGTCTGGAATGGAGAAATCGGGAAGATTAGGAGTGAGAGGCCTGGAAGCAAGGACACTGTGAGGCCAGAATTAAGAACCTTAAAGCCACAGGTTTGAATGTGTCCTGTCAGCAGCAGCACTGCTCCAGACACAACCTGGGGGGTTTGCCTGGCTCATGATGACCTTCACCAGGTCCCTCTCGGGTCCTCTTGATTTGTTGATTCAAGGGCTTTTGACTCTAGCCTGACATAAGCAAGGCCACTTGGAATTCGAAATCTCAAATGAAGACACGCAGAGATGGGCAGAAGGATTGATCCTATCATGCCCAGAGAGAGGCTGCATGATCTCCTGAGGCCAGGTGGCCCTTCCTTCCCTTCCTTCCCTTCTTTCTTCCATTCTGGGAGCTGTCCAGACCACACCATGCAGTCATTTGTAGCTGAAGCTGGAACTGTTTATAAATCAAGCAAATTCACTGAGGTGGGAGTGAATGCCAGGGAGCAGACAGACTTCCACGGAGGTGAGGCTCACACCCATGTCCCAGAGTGGGAAGATGGCCGCCCATGTGATGTGGTAATGAAACAATTCGTTGTCCACTAATGACAGAGCCCGGCCAGCAGTGGACGATGGGGGACAGGAAGATGTCGTTATTCATGAGTCTAAAGAGGATGAAGTCAGGCAGAACCAGAAGGTAAGACAGGTGCTTCTGAAGGCACCGAGCACCTTAAATAAGGAGGGGGATAAAAACTCCAATGCTGAAATTGTTATCTTCAAGTTAGAGTAAAATTTAGAGCCTTTCCGTGACCATGTTGGAAAGAAACTCTTTATTACTTGCAGCTGCCAGGTTAAGAATGTTGGAAACCAGTTCAAAGCCTAAATTGGCAGGTGTCTTAATTATAATATGAGTTGAGTGTGCACATCTGCCAAAAAGCATGTGTGACTATTAGAGTATGAATTGAGACAGACAGAGAATGGGGATGGGGATATCTGGAAGGATGCAGAGGACCTGGGAAACCCTGATCCTTCATTGCCCTCTGGCACACTGCCTCTTACAGCTCTCTCTCCTCTTATCCTTAACACAGTAATTAATAGTTTACCCTGTGACCTACTCCTCAGGTTGTGCACCGTAGGATTTTAATGTCCCATAGGCCAGAAAATAAAAAGGCAGAATCAGAGTAGGGAAGAAAATGCCAGAAGAAATTACAAAAATTGTTTAAGTTAACTGTTTCATTATCAAAAAATCTGGGTTTGGATTTTAAGAGTGCTAAATAAAGGTGGGAAGAGCAGAATTTTGGATTGGGCTGAATTCATGGATGTGTGCACTCGTCAGAAGTACTGAACTCAATGTCTAGGGTTCTAGGAGTTAGCTGATTGGACTAATTCAGGCTTGGACCAAACACTCGTCCATGCTAGGTGAATGTGAAAGGTCAGGGATCCCTTGGAATAACCTAGAGGAAGACTAGAACATATTACCTCCACCACGTGGAGGTAATCTACCTTACTCGCGTTCTCTCTAGAGCACAGAATACAAGATTAGAGAGGGAATGTCATCTAGAATGGTAGTGCGAGGGGCTATAATTGAAATATGACTTTGACCTTGAGGTAGAGAGCATACACAGCCTGCATGTTTTATCTGCTAGAAACAATAGGTCTTACCAATATAAAAGCCATCTGAAAAGAGTAGTAATTAGGACTGAAGGGTTCGCTTATCATGGGAACCTCAGAAATTAAATCATGTCTTACTCAAGAAATTTTCAGTTCTGGGAAAAAAAAAAAAAAAAAGCCAGACCCATTTGGAGTTGCTTTAGTAGAGAAGATGGCCTCTTCAAATTCTCCGAAGTGAGTCTTCATAAAGCCAGGGCCTCTTGAAAGCACACATCTTTGAGAAGGAGCTTTACAATATTACCACTCAGCCCCAGCCTTTCCCAAATGGACCTTGTGCCAAATATTGAGACTGCCAGCCCCCCTCTTCAGCCCCACCTTCGAAACTCTGCGGTCAGGCATTAGTCCCTCAACCAGGAGGTTGGAGGATTCTTCTCTGCAGAAACAAATGACCCCACAGAAAGACACCAACAAGTACTGATGTTCAAAGGGTCCCCCAAGATAAAGATCAGCTCCCCATCACCCATGGTAAAGCCCGGCAGGGGACAAGCCCCACTCACTCCGTACTTCTAATCAGTGGTGGTATGCATCATCTTAAACATAAATGGAATGCCAAGCATTGCCAGACATTTGAGGACAACTGCCTATGTGGAAGATAGCGACTAGACTAACATCTGGGAGGAAAGGAACTCAAGAGGAGAGAAGAAATATGAAGGCATAGAAACAAAAACAAAATCACATAGTATACATTCTCAGAGGGGGAAAAAGAGTGTGGATTTCTGAAGCAAAGAGAAAAGGGGGAGAGAGAGAGAGAGAAATAAGTAGGCAGGTAGGTAGAAATTGGAAAACATGGGGTGCGTGGGTGGCTCAGTTGGTTAAGCCTTTGCCTCTTGGTTTCGGCTCAGGTCATGATCTCGGGGTTGTGAGATGGAGCCCCTCTTGGGGCCAGACTCTGCATTTGGTGTGGAGTCAGCTTGAGATTCTTTCCCTCTGTGCCTTCCCCCTCTGTATATGTGCACACACTCTATCTCTCAAATAAATAAATAATCTTAAAACAAAAAGAAATTGGAAAACAGAAAAACACTCTTGGAAAATAAAACTATAATATCAGAAATTGTGTAAGAAAAGTTAACAAAAGGCTTGAAAGATAAAGCTGAGTAGAATAACAAACTGTGAAGAGACAATAGTAATAATCGGAACCAAGACCTGGCTGTAGAGTCCACATGCTTAGCTACTGTGCAATCAGAGAGAAAAGAGAAAAATCAGAAGTGGGTCATAGGAAAGAAAGGGTGGTGGCATGTAAGATGGTGTCCAAAATTTGACCAAGGGAGTTTGGAATAGAATAGGAAAAAAAAATGCTCTAAAGCATATTATCATGTCATCTTGGTAATAGTGAGCCAGGAGAAGTTTCCAGAACAGAAATATAGTGCTCTCTTGAATGAGGGGGCACCAGGCTCCCAGCTCAATAAATGGACATGGACTCTCTGCAAACACATCTTTATGAATTTCTAGAACAGCAGGGATAGACAAGTCTATTGAGAGCTTTTAAGGAGAAAAAAATGGGCAATAAAAAGGAACTGAAATGTACCCAGTGTCGGACCCTGAACAATGCTGACTGATGAAAGATGTTGGGGTAGTGACTGTGCAGTTTTCAGACTATGTTGTGTTCTGACTGGAAATCTATTCAGAGCCCAAGTAAAGATCAAGTATGAAGAGAGAGAATGGATACTTTGAGACATGTAAGGACTTGAACGTTTGCCTCCAGTTTACCCCTTCTCAAGAAGAGACAACATATAAGATTCGGCAAAATGAGGGAGTAAGCAAGAAAGACGGGGTCCCGGGATCCTGGAAATAGGGTTCAACATAGGAGAGTAGCAAAGGGAACTTCAGGACCCCTGGAGCGATCAGTCCAGATCAGCCTTGAGAAAAAACATAGAATTTGTGAGGTTTGAGCGTTCTGAAAAATTATTGCTAGGCAATAATCGACAGATCAAATTGGAGCATTTGGGAAAATTGGTGACAGGTATAAAAAAAAAAACCCTTATCAGTTTGGGGAGAGGGGGAGAAGAATCTGCTATCAATTCCAGGAATGCAACACATTGGCTCTGCAGTGGATGTTATTAATGTAGTCCTAATAACGTGAATGCTAAGTATAGACTCAACCAGAAACTGGAAAATAACCCTACTGAGAAGATGCAGGGAGGGGAAGGAAGTGGGAGAGAGCAAAACCCTCATCTACATGAACAGGAAATCAATAAAAAATGTCTAAAATCGATACACCATGGTACACTAAGTAGGTAAGCTCCAGGAGAAATGGCCAGTAGGAATGCCAGTGACCACCTCAGAGGCATGTGCAGGAGTGGGGAGAGGTATTTCTGAATGACACATTGTTACAGTTTTCACAAAAAGTACCTTTAAAGTATCTGATGATTAGATGAGGAAATAAGTGCAAAAAGAAAATAAAAGTAGGAGAGTGAGATTAAGCCATAACAGAATTTCTTATTGCTCACTCTAAGGCCCTGACGATTGACAGAGATGAACACACACTTGACCACATGCTTCTCAGTAGCCCAAACACCGAGCAAACAGTGCCCGATAAGGTCACTAAAATATTACTAGACTATTAGGATAATATTAAATTAGAGGCCAACCAACTACACCTTCTAGGTAAATGCTGAACGGCTCAGTGTTAGGTAAATGCTGAATGGTCCAGTGTTAGCTAAAACTCAATACCTGGCCACATCTAAGGCCTGAATGGATGGGCACCACCAAAGAAAAAAATTGCTGAGATTGAAGAACAAATCAAAATGTGTAATTATCACTGCAGTTGTATTCTTCAATGTGAGTGCTCTAATTCTTAAAGTTTGACATCGTGGTGCAGAGATAATCACTCCTCTGCACCATCAGCGTTCCGTGGCTCTTGTGGTCAGTACGTGGCACATATAAGATACTACAGAGTTACTGCCTCCAACCGAAGTTGGTGGAAGAACAAGCTTTTGTGTTTGCCGTGCCATTTTGGGGAAGCACCCATGGAAGCGCTGTCTTCACCAAATTACTAAGCTTTCCTTTCTTTATCTCTTGTGGTCATCAACCAAGGTTTATCTCTTCCTCAACTCCTGGAATTAAAGATACCATCGCTGGTGATAATGTAATTTCATTGAGTACTGTTTGAAGATGCCTTTGGAACAGTATTCTCAGAAGCCGAACACCTCTTAAGAGCCAGTTCTAATCTTAGCTTTTTCTACTGGGGGCTCCAGTCCACCTCACAACAGGTGCAGCCTTGTGGCACCTGGTCCAGCTCAGGGCCATGCCGCTCACCACCTATCCCAGGATGCTTCCATCACACAAGGCACCCACACTGTGCAAGCTGCAAATGCAGGGGACTCAGGGTCTAGTGCGCAGAGCTTTCACCAATGGGAGAGAGCCGCTGGTGGAGTTAAATGTCCATCTAACCCCCAGATGGACAATCCTGAGAAGCAACTCAGCTTCCAGTACCCGTGGCAGTGGCCACAGCATACCCTTGTACTCCTTGCTCCCTCTCTATTTACCACCCCATCCCTCACCTATGCCACCTGAGGTCACATACCTTGATGAGGTTCTGGCACAAAAGCCTGGACCTTGGGCTCTGCCTTCTGGGGAAGCCAAGCGAAGACACAGGATTACGATGATCACCTTCACTTTCATTTTTAAATTTCTCTAATATTTCCCCATGCACTTGGGGTTCCCTACAAGTGCCTGAGAAATCTTTGTTCTTCAACCTTGAATCTAATAATGTGCCATGAAGCAATGTGACCAGCACTCAATATTTTTAAAAATTGTCTCAGATTCTGTCTGCATTTCAGCTCTTAGTGCACACACAGCTCTGGAGTGGAAGGACAGCAGGACCTTACAGCATGTCGAGTCCAAAACACTTGTGCTTTCAAGATGACTTCTTCAAAGGCTTCCAGTAAACCAGCTATTTTTCCATATGCAACTGTTGGTGGTTAGCAGGTTCTGTGCCAGTACTGTTATCCGTCAAGTGTATGATGACACTTTCTTTCTTTTTTCTTTTTTTGAGAAAGAGATCCGGGTGAGTGGAGGAACAGAGGAACAGAGGAAGAGAGAGAATCTTAAGCCAGCTCCCTGCCCAGAGTGGAGCCCAACGTGGGGCTCCATCTCACGACCCTGAGATCATGACCTGAGCGGAAATCAAGAGCCAGAAGCTTAAGTGACTGAGCCACTAAGGTGCCCCTGATTCCTCTTCTTTCGATCAAGCAGCCTTTCTAATACATCATGGATGCTAGACCATTTGTTTGAGTATTTGGGAAAATGTGTATTGAAGCAGTTTCACTGTCTTAGAGACGCCATGTAGTTTACCTTTGGCTAAAAACTGAGTAATACAAGTGGCTTTCTACCTTTTTGCTTACGCCGAGCAATTCCGCTGCATTATGCTGTGTTGTGGGTGCTTTCTGAAAGGTGTGAACAAAACACACCATGCTTGTCATCCCTAAACCACTCATCACATTACGCCGTGTTTTCTGTTCTCCGTGATACTTACCCAACACTTGGCACCAGTCAATGTTTTCCATGAAATACATTTTTTTCCCTTCAGATTCACTTTTTGTTATCCGTAGAAGACCCAGAAATCTCTTGACAGGCAAATAAAGTAATAGCATAAGAGAAGTCAGTGTCATTCCACTGAATCTCCATGACCTCCTTTCTTTCTTGTCTGCCTTCTAATGTTATTTCTATGCTCCTATGCATCTGTCTGCCCATAGCTGACATAGTGTGCTTACTACATTGTCCAGATGTCATGCACTGTCTCTTCTTACTTGTCTTAACTTCATTTTATTTTGTGTATTTATTTAACCATTTGGAACATCTTGATTTTCATACCTAAAAGGGACAGCTGGGATTATCATTAGTTTTGACCACATTTTTCTCTTGCCATGGTCAATGTACATTCATATTTCAATTGATTGATGGGACTTCGACACATAAAGCAGGTAAGGAGATTTTTCACTTTCAGTGACACCTAAATGCTTCCTTATATTGGAAGTGAGTATACGATTATTTACAAGGAGCTTCTGCTTCTGCCGCATGCATTTCCCCAATGGGGACTGGCACGAGCCCATGACCGCCGAGCAGCCATAAGTTCAGAAATCCCCAAAATGCCATTGAGGCAGGCATCTAGATTTTTGCCCTTCCAGTGACTAAGGTCAAAGTTAAGTCAAAGTTGAAGTTAAGGTCAAAGTTGAAGTCAAAATTAGATTATTTTAGCCATGCTTTTTACTTAACCTTTCAACCCTCTTTTTTGGATGGCATTGCATTCTCACATAAACTATATCCATCCTGGGTACTTGTCAAAATCTCTATGTGTTGTTTTTGTTTCTTGTGACTCAGAAGGAGTTGAAATAGAAAAAAGGAGAGCAACATCTGTGTGCTTATTTCAAGGACTATAGATGTCTCAGGAAGTCTAAAGAGATGCCTAAAGATGTACTGGTAGAACACTCTTCTTTTTCTTACTGTGCCTGAAAAATCCCTAGGTTTCTTAGCTTATATAAACATTCAGCTGAGTAAAAAAAAAAAAAAAAAAAAATTCAGCTGAGTTAGCAGCTGAGACAGGATCTTGAAGATTGAGATGATTTAGCCTCTGAACCAGAACCAGGAGGCATAGGTCCAGGAACCACAGGTGGAGATGGGCGGACAGAGGCAAGAGATGATGCCATATCTCATGTTTTTACCTAATGATCCACTCATAAATGTCAATTCCTGTCTCACACCTCCAGGCCCTGCTGGTCACAGGGCGTTAGTGCCCAAGTGACCCCAAAATTTCCCCTTCATTGGAAACTGAGAATGCCACCTGACCCTGCTGTCATTTCTTTGCACGATTAGAGAAATGCCCCACCCCCTGAAAGATATATATTCCGGAAGGTTACATATATGAAATCTAGGGGAATATTTTGTGCATCTTGTATTATTATACCCCCAAATAAGAGTTAACCGAAATGACTATGGTCCTATATAGATCATCTAGGGATATCTCAGATGGCTGAGGAATGACAGATTGGGCCACTCCAAAGGACTCCACCCATGGAGGTGGTGGCCAAAGGAAAGGGGAACATGAAACAGTTATGGAGGAGGGTCTTAAATACCAGTTGCAAAAATAAGTCTTGTTTCTGCCTGTGCTTCTCTTCCCTATTTACTTCTCACCAGATTGTGTATCAGTAATGTTGGTTATGGTTACATTTAGCACTTTGTTCCCAGGCCGCGGATTATCAACAGGCTCACAGTGACAGCCCAGTAGAAATTGGAATCCCTGGAAGAGCACCGACAGGGAACTCAAGGTTCACTCTAGGCGCAGCAGAGGGCGATTTCCCCACCACCTCCGTTTCAGGCATTTCCCCACCACCTCCATGGAGGAGTTGAGTGCTTTTGCAGTGACCTATTATCCAGGGTCATCTCTGGATAATCGGGAAGAAAAGTCAAGTGTGTGTTTGCATGTAGCCAATGGGTGGACTTTGATGAACTTCCAGAAAGGCATCAGTCAGGTCATAGAAATTCCCTCTGCTCCCTGGCTGTGGAGCTGACCTACACTGCATGATCAGATTCAAAAATTTAAACAAAATCATTCTGAACCTTTGATTGAAACAATTCTGGGGCCAAAGGTGGGTAGAAGTGAGTTATCTCAAGGCTCTGGAGAGCACGTCCATGAACTCCAGAGGCTGAGAGCCCCCTAGAGTTTTCAGTCGCTGTCCTCCCCAACACCAGGCAGCCCAGCTCATGCTTCCGTTCCGCAACCTTGTTGTGCGTCCTTCCAACGAGTCCATCTGGAGCATAAGTGTCAGCATCAGTAGCTTTTTGAAGAAACGTAACAGATGTGAACATGAAGGGTCGGTTCTTTCAGGAAGTTTGATCTGGTCGTGGAGGACCCTGGGTTGAACTAGAGACAATGGATTCAGAGAAAGCGTAGAATCATGGTGGGATAAGAAACAAGGACGTGGTCAGCCATGCTTGACTCTTGAGGCTGCATGAGCACGTGATGAGGACTCTAGCTCAGACTAGAGTGATTTCAGGATGTGTATGTTCTAAGGAACAAGTGTTGGATGGGGTGCTTGTGTGTGTGTGTGTGTGTGTGAAAACTAAATACTGACTTCTGCCACAGCAAGATGATCTAACCAGTAGAGTCCTTAAAATTACTATTGCACATGTTCCACATATGAGTGAAACCTTATGATAATTGTCTTTCTCTGCTTAACTTACTTCACTTAGCATAAGCACTACATCAAAAACTAATGATATACTATACAGTGGCTAACCTAACGTAATAAAAAAAATAAAAACAATTATTATTACAATTAACTAGTAGAGGAGAGTATGTTTCTCTTTATAGAAGGAGTCCAGCTAATAAATCAAGAAGAAACAATAGGATGATAATAGCACCACTTTGTAACCCATAATGATTCCGAACATGCAGGCAATGGCCGTTGGTGATGGCTAACATCACAAGAAGAGGGACAACCTACCTCTCAGTAAGTATCTGACAGCCTTTTATAATAAAGAAAGGACCGGAATAGTTTATATTTTAAAATGTTAATAATAATCACAGATTAGTTTTTCTTTCTCTTTTTGTGCTTTCTTTTCCTTTTTTGGTGGTTTTCGGATCACCAAGATAACACATACATGTTGAAGCAAGTGAAATCTTACTATATAAGATGATAAATAGCAAAGGTGATCCTCTCTCCTTCCGCCCTCTCCTTGCTCATACACACAGAAACCCAAGCGTATCCACACATAGCGTTCTCTTTCCTTGCTTTCATAGTTACATAACTGTATGGTACTTACTCCCCTTCAACTTACTAATTTTTCACTTTATGGTAAATTATGGGCATTCCCTCCATTCAACGTAGATACTTAACTCTCCATCTTTCTCCCAGTCTCTTCATAAAAAAATATGTATTTGCACATATAATTTTACACTTATGGCATTACATTATACATGCACGGGTGAGGGCATGTTTTTCTTTTTAGCATAGTTTTTGTTTCTTTCTTTTTCCTACCAGCCTCTCCATCCCCTGTCCTCCCACCTATGGTCCCCACGTTCTCTGTCCCAATGCACGCATCCATACACAGGATTGTTTGTCTCGTTTTTGCCTTTTTTTTTTTTTTTGCCATTGTTTACAACCCATAATACATAGCTCTTTGCAACTGACTTCCTCATTCAACAATACCTTGCAGAAAATTTTTTCCAAATCAGCTGGTTTAGCTTGAATTCCTTCTTTTTAATGGCATAATAATACTTCTGGGGTGTGGATGGGCCTTCATTGATTAAACCTTTCTAGTATTTAGAATTAATCAATTTCCAGGCCTTTTTTTTTTTTTTTTCCCTACTTAAATATCCTTACACACCAGTCACTGGTACTTTTATCTCTATGGCATCAATGCCAAGAACGGGATTGGGGCAGACAGAGGATGTGTGTTCTCAGTTTGAAAGACCCTGCCCCATTATTTTCTGAATCCGTTACAGTAATTTACGTTTTCCGCAGACTGTGTATGAGGAAAGATCCCACTCTGCCTCCACTTCCTAACTCCTTACCCGGGCATTCCCACTCTTCCCATGGTGATTAGTCTGATGGGCATAAAGTGGTATTTTACTTTGAATGTAACACTTTTGTGTGTTTTCACGTGTGTGTGTGTGTGTGTGTTGTTTTGCTTTGTTTTTGCCATTTTGATTTGCCCTTCTGTGAATTGGCCTTTCATCAAGGATAAGAAAGGAGACATACTCATAAATGTGGAAAGGATTGTACAATTACAGGGAAATTCTACATAGAGCATCATGGCAATACATTTGAAAATCTTGAGGATACAGGAGACTACCTGGAAAGTTTTAAATTATCAAATTCACTCCATCACTAAAAAAAAAAAAAAAAAAAAAAGCTGTTTTTGTCTTCCTTATTTCCCTATGAATGCTTAATCTCCATCACTAAAAAAATAAAATAAAATAAATTATCAAAATTCAGCTAAGAAGAGGGAAATATGAAGAGATCAGTTAATAGTAGAAAGTTAGAAAGGTAAAGTAATATCTACTTTAAAAAAAACAACCACGAGAACCAGATGTTTTCACAGCTAAGTTCTACCTAACCTTTTAAGAATATATTTTTTTATGATATTCCAATGTTTGCAGCTCATAGAAAAAGATGGAAAACTTCCTATTTAATTTTGTAAGGTCAGCTTGTTGTAAAGATAGAATCAAATATGAATGGACCTTACTTATATAAGTTTGTAAAAATCCAAACATGACTGAATAAAATTCAGCAGTGCATTAAAAGAATAAAAATCTATGGTTAAGTGATATTATGTAAACATGAAAGGGTGGTACAAATTAGGAGCTCCATTCTCTTAATACATTTGATAGACAAATAAATTAAAGAACAGAAATCAGGGCACCTGGCTGGTTCAGCTGGAAAAGTACGTGACTCTTGATCTCAAGGTTGTGAGTTCAAGCCCTACATTGGGTGTAGAGGTTGCTTAAATGAATAAATAGGTACAAATTTAAAAAAAATTAAAAAACAAAACCCAAAGATTGCATTAATTGATTTTTAAAAAAGCTTTTAAGAAATTAAAGAACAAAACCAAAATGATTGTAATAATTGAGGAATTATTGGATAAAAGTGCAGCAATTAGTTCCAAAATAAGGGAAATCATGGAACGATTTGCGATGAAATCTGTTACCAAAAAATCCCCCCAAATATAAAATATTAAAACTAAGCCAATGAGATTCAGAAACCACACATAGATGCCTGCCACCATCATTCTAATTTAATATTATTTTAGAGGGTCTAACAAATATGATGACTACAACAAGAAAAAACATCGGTAAAACTTTGCATGTCCAGACACCTAGAAAACCCAAGAGAAAGAAACTTCCAGAATACACAAAAATCAATCACTTTTCCTTAGACTACCCATAGTGGCCCAGGAACTCAGAAGCTATCAAAGAAAGACAAACATATTTGATGACATATTTCTTTCAAATTTTTGCAGAACCATCGCAAACTCAGTGTGAACATAATTGTTTATGTTTATAAGTGAGAAAGACACTTGCGCTAACACGTCCAATAAAGTGTCGAAATCTACAATGCAGAGCGTTCTAAAAAATGTGCAAAAAAAAGGATAAACAACCCAATAGAAACAGGTGTTGAAAGTCACAACTTGATGAGATAAGGAGCTTGTCTTTCTACCACAGAGAGCAGGTTTCCCCCAAAATGGTGGCTTCTAGCAAAGCAAACTGTGCTAGATCGTCAATCAGATTACAACTCTGCTTTCGACCCGCTAAAAAAAATAATAAAACATAAGAATAGATAATAATATAATAAATAGTACCTAAATAATACTGAAAATAATAATATAAAGGGGAAAGCCTAGGCACCTCCTCTCAAATTCCACCAATGCCACCTGAAATAGTACGCCTTCAAATACTTGTCTTTTATCTTATACTGGATTGTCTTCACTGAGGAGAAAAGAGAAACTCTGGCACGCACCCCTTAATTCTCTGGAGCAATGTTTTCCGGCTGTAGCTTGAGAGTACACCCTGTGAACTCTAGTTCATCCATGTGGGGCCCTGAAATCCTGCTGAGCTATGGAGGACACTCTCCCCTTGCCCTGGATGTCCCCAGCCTTCTTGATATTCTTGATCCACAGTTAGCACAACGTGGACATTGCCTGGTGACATGGGGTGAGGTGAACAACAATGAAACGGTAAGAATCCACAAGGTTCTAAGCTGCATTCTGGTCCCAGCCCTTGTGGGGAGCCTCCAATGACCAGTGAATTGTCCCCTTCCTCTTGGAGGTTGTGTGGGTCTTCTGCAGAAAGGACAGCAAGTGACACAAGAGAGTGACAGCTGAAGCCAGGTGGGGGAACGACCAAGAGGATGGGTTAACAAGGAGTGAATGGGGGAGGCACCAACACGCTCTGTGCCCTGGAGAGGAGGTTGCCATGGCAAAGCAAGGTGACACATCCCAGGAGTGAGTGGGTGTGCGGATGGGCAGGGGGCAGGGAGAGGTAGACTTTCAAAAAGCAGAGGGAGAGATGAGTCACACAGATAATTTAAAACCTGCAAGAGGGAAATTACTTTAAGCACTGAGAATTGAAGGTTGTTAGTTTCAATCCTTCTACAGACGTTAACACAGAAGGGCAGAGAACAAGTAGGGTGAGGGGATTTAGAGACAGGAATCAAAACTGAGGCAGCCTAGGGCTGAGAGAGGGGCAAAGATGTTTTCCTCTAATTCCCCTTGGTCCAGGCTCCCGGCCGTGGAATCCTGCAGATCCACTGGGCCTGGTTTATGATTTTCCGATAGCTCCCCTCGCGCCCACCAACCCACCAAAGAAAGCTGAGCAAGCAAGTCCGTGGACTTGGTACTGAGCGTGTGGGGCCTTCCTCTTCAGCATGAGGTCGGTGGGTCCACACCGTTCGCATCACCTGGGAGCTGATCAGAAAGACGGACGGTCAAGTCCCACCCCAGACCTACTGAATCAGAATCTGCATTTTAGAAAGATCCCCAGACAGCAGGTAGGCGAGTTCAAGTCGGAGAAACACCGCGAGGCACTAAGGGGGAAGGGAGAGAGCGCCTGGGGTTCCAGGTCCTACCGAAAGCTCGGTGCAAACCTCGGATGCGGAGGCCGAATAAACTGAGAAGTGCTGGGATTGGGGGCCGGGGGGAGTCCGCCAAGGCCCATTGGAGCACCGCACACCTGTGAACTGAGGAGGACACCTCCGTCCGGGCTGCCCCCCCCACCCCACCCCCACCAAACTTCCCTGGATGTTTGCAGCCCCTGTTTCAGGCTCTGGTTTTCAGATGGGAAGCAATAATAGGGAGCCACCTTCCCGGCAGTGGTAAGGAGCAGGATGGCGAGCCCCCAGCCCTGCCCGGTCGCAAGAACCGCCCGAGACCGGCCAAACTACCGATACCCAAGATCGTCCCTCTGGAAACTCAGATTCCCAGAGGCCTGGCGTGCAGCCTGGACGTCTGACTTCTTATCAGGAGCCCTGCGGGGAGTTTCGTACTTCACTGTTCTAGATCTTCAGTTCATCCCTTGGCCGGAACAGGTCACGGAGCCCCACCCCCAGGAGACCCCCGCCAGGCTTCTCCCCTACCTGAGGGTCACATGACTTCCACCGCATCCTCAGGCTCTGAGGTTGGAAGGAAAGCCGCAGCCCAAGCCCGGAAAGACAATGAGCTGGAGAGCGGGGCGACTTTGAGGGGCAGCCTCTTGCTTCTCTGGGAGCTCCCAACCTGACCCACCCAAAGGAACAGGCCTGGGCTGCCAAGGTCAAGGCTGCAGGCCGTCATTCTGCGTTGGCCACACCCCAGAAGCAGGCCCAGGGTTTCTGCAGGAGGCCCCGGGAATGACCCCGCGACACCAGGCCTCTCTCTCTCCCACTCGCCAGAACTTCCTGTCAGGAAAAACGTGTGTGTGGTCCCCGGTACTATACCTCCCCTCCACTGAGGAGGCCCAGGCGGCTACTTTTGCTTCGAGGAAATCCATAAATGACAAATTTCAACTCACATAATCCAGGAAGAAAGGAAGAGTTCATATACTGAGACTGATCCTAATCCCTTAGCAAGGGACTGTGCTCTGGGTCCCGAAAGGGGGAGATTAATCTGCACACATTTAACAAGGCAGGTGTGAGGCGGGCAGGTGCTGCCCTCCATCCCCAGCTCCTGAGCCCAGCTCTCGTCCTGATTTGTGCTCCCGCGTGTGGTCACTACATTGAGGAGCATTTCTTTTTCAGATGGCTCCTTCCAGCGCACTGCTGCGCGAAATCCTGAGGTTTTGTTAAGGACATTGATTATATGGCCCCAGTAGTTGCGGTGGGGCGCGCCATGCCGCCCTAGTTAGCAGAAACAAGGACGGGAGCAAGAAGGCAAAGGTACCCTCCTGTGCTTGAGAAGCTCTGGAAGCTAGTTTGTTTGCTCTGAGATTTAGGGAGCTTTGCATACGTTGATGTGGGACTCTCCAGGGAGGAGGTCTGATAGCTGGGGCTTTCCAAACTTAGCCATTTCTTTCTTTCTTTTTTTTTTTTAAAGATGCTCTTGTGTAAAATACTTCAAAACAGGCTTCCCCAGAACAGGCTTCTCTAAGAAGACCCGTGGAGACATTTCTCTCCTTGGATCCAGAACTACCTTGCCTGAATTTGTGAATCCCGAGTATCTGAGACTAGATGGGTTTGGCTGTTTTCACCGGCAGCCGGACCGAGACCAGATTGTCGGAGGTCCTCGAGCGAATGTGTGGTGCCTCTGGGCACCGCCTCTGTGGCCTGACTCATCCACGTCTGCTTGTTCCCCTCCATTTCCTCGTTCATTTAACTGAGATGATTTTCTGGGCATTACCTCTGTTTGCAAGTCACCTTAAATCTTTTTCCAAACAAAAGCTCAGAGAGGTCAAGTGACTTGCCCAAGGTCACATAGCTTATTGGTGAGGAATCCAAGATTCAGACGCAGCTCTGCGTGTCTTTGGTGCCCCCTCTCTCCCTTGCCCCCTCCCTAGTCCTGTGTGGGGCTCGTGGAAATGACCACGATTGAACCAGCATGATTGAGGTTAGTCATTCCCTCTCCTTTTGCTTGTTTAATGCTGCCTAGCTCCTTCCACAGATACCTTGTGGAACCCCTTCCCTATCTTCCAAGACTTTTCATCAGCTCCCCAAGTCCAAGACCCAGCATCTGTGACCCGCAGCTCCAGCCCGTGTGTTTCACGGTTGGCAAGGTAGAAGGAGAGGTGACTAACCTCTCACGACGAGGGGCAGTCAGCTGGGGCACTCCCCCACGCTGGGGACTACCTCAAGTGTCCGAGATGAGTCTAAGATGCAGAAAGCAGGTGGCAGGGACCGGAAGGGGGGAGCACCAGGACCCAGAGGGTGGCCGGGCCACATACAGGGATTCTGCACCCCAAGCACCCCACAGGGCTGAAGGGCTTGTGCCCCCTGGCATGGGGAGTTCTGCCAACACAGCCTCAGCTGTCACACTTCTTGGCGCATCCTTGGCTGAAAAGAGTCCCACCCCCTTTAGGGACAGCACTCCTCCACTGCCTCGGCCCTTCATGGCTCTAAGGCTGAGACTCCGGGGGAGTACGGCTCCTCCCTTTGCCCAGTCCTGCTTCCTGTCCTTCCTTCCAGGTCATCCATCCTGACGAGCACCCTGCAGGCTGCCCGTGGACACCCCGCACCAAGAACAAGCCCTTTCTTTCTTTCTCTAGTTCAACCTAACAGGCATCCGTGAAAGGCAGGATATATCTGAAGCTTGGTGCGGGAGTGTGTGTGTGGGAGGGGGCAGTGAATACAAACATGAAGAAGCGTCACCACCAACCTCCTTCAAGGGGTTCATAGGCTCAAGTTCATGCAATGGAGCTGGGAAAGCAAGCAGCTAAGATACCAGACGAAATACCGTAAGACAAACATAAGGTGCAAAGGATGAAATCATATGATAATTGTCTTTCTCTGACAATTTTCACTTAGCATAATACTCTCTAGTTCTAGCCATGTCATTGCAAATGGTAAGATTTCATCCTTTTGATGGTTGCATAGTATTCCACTTTATATATTTATACACACACACACACACACACGCATGCACGCACACACATCTTCTTTATCCATTCATCTGTTGATGAACATCTGGGCTCTTTCCACAGTTTGGCGATTGTGGACATTGCTGCTCTAAACATTGGGGTACACTTGCCCCTTCAGATCACTAGCTTTGTATCCTTTGGGTAAATTCCTGTAGTACAATTGCTGGGTCGTAGGGTAGCTCTATTTTCAACATTTTGAGGAACCTCCATACTGTTTTCCAGAGTGGTTGTACCAGCTTGCATTCCCACCAGCAGTGTAGGAGGGTTTCCCTTTCTCCGCATCCTCGCCAACATCTGTTATTTTCTGACTTGTTAATTTTGGCTATTCTGACTGGTATGAAGTGATGAGGAAGGGAGGGGAAAACAGAGTAAGATGAAATCAGACAGAGAGACAAATCATAAGAGACTCTCAACTCTAGGAAACAAACTGAGGGTTGCTAGAGGGGAGGAGGCTGGGGGGCTGGGGTAATTGAGTGATGGAAGTTAGGGAGGGCACGTGATGTAATGAGCCCTGGGTGTTATATGCAACTGATGAATCACTGAATTCTACCCCTGCAATTAATAATACAGTATATGTTAATGAATTGAATTTAGATTTAAAAAAAGTTCAATGGATGCCCTGAGGACCATGTTATCCACAGTCTGGACCGTGAGTGGGCAGAGATTAGGAAATCTAGAGGAGCTTCACGGGAGAAGGAGCCTTTGGAACAGCCTCGGAGGGTGATAGGGCAGAGCAGCACTCCAGAGGCTGGCAACACACCCAGTTTGGCCAGAGTGAGAAGTGAAATCAAGTGCTAGTTAAGAACATGAGTTTCGGAGTCGGGCAGCTGGGAGCTCGCCTCCCTGCTGTGCACCCTCGGAGAGAGGAACCTCAAGCGGGTGACTAACCTCTCACAACCAGGATCTGGTCGTCTGTAAAATAGCAGTGACACGTCCCCTTTTCCCAAGGGGCTCTTGGTTGGGGGGGTGTGCGGGGAATCTCGTAGTTACAACATGCAAAGCACCGCCGAGATGGTTGGAATGGCGTGAGGCTTAACTAATTCTCACACAAGCAGAAATACTGGGGACGAGGTTATTGAAGCCAGGGGTCCTCAAAGTTAGGTTCCCAGAGCAGCAGCACCCTGTTAACTGGGAACTTGTTGGGGAGACAGAATCTGGGGTCCCCCCCTAGACTTACTCAATCAGAAATCCTGGAGGCAGCACCCCATAGCCCATTCTAACCAGCCCTCCGGGGAAGCCAAGTTGCATTAAAACGTGAGACTGCTGGTTTCAGCCAACAGAGGAATATATTTGAAGGATAAGGCGGCTCCTCCCTTGGAGGGAATCCAAGCACAGAAGTACAAAAGGACCTCGAAGACAGGCAGCCAAGACGGGAGCCCAAGGCAACAGGAGCCTCCTCCCTCCTCTCTCCCCCTCTGCCCTGTTTTCCTGCAGCTGCAAAGCAGATTCCTCTAAGTCTCCTTTCAAAGGCTGGGCTCGGGGGAGCGCAGGGGTCGTGCCTGCCACAGAGAGTGTCCGACCAGGAGGCTCAACTCTTATACAAGCCACCCTGGAAGCGAGTCAGTGGCCCTGCCAGAGATAGACTTGAGTCACTTGATCTGAGCCCAGGTGCCTTTACCCCCCCATCCTCGCCCCCCCAAGTGAGTGTGAGTCTCCAGTGCTTGGAATGCCAATTAGGTGCATGGGAGGTCAAGGTGAGGAACTGAAATTTAGGAGTTATGAACTTTGGGCGCAGTCCTGCAGAGCGGTGCTATCAGCCCCACGCCGTTAAAAAAGTGGTCTGGGGCCCCACCGCCGTAGACCCGCAGAACCAGAAGCTCTCGGTGGGCTTATCCGTCTGGGTTCAGCAAGGAGGAGGCAGAGAACTGCTCTCGGGGCCGGCTCAGAGAAGGTGCGAAAACCCCATCGATCCGAGAGACGAATCGTCTTTATAACCTCGTCTATCACCCCACTTCCTTAAAGTCATAGTGAAATAAGCAGAAAGGACACGAGAAGAAAAACCATCCGGGGAGGGTGGCTCGCCTTTACTTTTCTTGCTTTAATGCAGGGCGCAGAGCAAGAGCCGACAACTTCCCAGTGCCACAGACCCGCAGGGCTGGGAGGGAGCCTGATCTTGCCCTCCGCACTGTTGGGCAAACTGAGGTCCTAAGGGGTCTCGCATTCATCAACAGAGGCAGGACCGAAGCTCAGACCTCCTGGCTTCACCCCATCATGATGAAAAATGGAACTTTTCTCAATCAAAGAGAAAAGTCGCTGAGAAGGGAGATCAGGACAGAGCCCTGTGAGACCGCTGATGAATAGTTAAGAGCCACACAGAACCAGCCAGTGGAGTGGGTGTAAGGGTTTGCATCTACAGTGTCATTTGGTGGAATCCCGGACCAAAATTATCGACCGACATCCACTATCAAGCCTCGGATGCCACCATTGTATTTAAGGACTTTTCATAAGCCCTGCAAGCCTAAACCCAAGGCTACTCAGAATTAGAATATTCATAAGGCTTTCATAAGGGAAGGAGGAGAGGAGGGAGGGAAGGAGCAGGCATTTTGCAGAGTCACAGCAAAAGAAACCTAAGCTTCTAAGTTCTCAGATTTAAAAGGATCTGTGCTTTCACAGATCCCATGGGGAAAAGTAGCTAAGACACGGTGGACAGAGCAGTGGAAATGACCTACTTTAAAGTCTGGCCTTCGAAAAACTACGAAAAGAAAAATACTTTTGGCAGTTAATGTGTCAGCCTTAATAAAAGGAAGTGGCGAGTCCAGTCTGAATTAGGGTATAGATCGGTGTGGCATGTGTGGGATGCAGAAAGAGGTGAGCAAACGGAAAAAGAAGAAAAAAACCAAACAAGGATAAAAGAGGAAGCAGACTGAACCCAAACCAAGAAATCTTTGGAGGCTTTCACTGCTGGGTTTTACCAAGATGCAGATTGGAGGAGGAGTGGGCAAGGACGGTTGTGCAGGTTGTGCCCTGCACACCACTGGGTTACCTTTTGGGATTTGTAGTTTGACGTATGTATGTTCAAAGTAACTGGCAACCCATTCGCTTAGAATTAAAAAAACAAAAACAAAAACAAAACCCTCCAAAACATGACTTGGGTTCTTTTCAAATAATTCCTGTATTTTCTTTATAAAGTCCCAAACTCAGGAGACACAAGCAACCATTTGGAATCAGTATCTTGGAACAAAGTGATAGAACACTGTGAGTGACCAGATCTGCTCTCAGGAAGGGGCACCAACCGCAGTGCCTTCAGGCTTCTGGAGCCTGAATCAAAAACTCTCCTTACTATTATCATCGTTATTATTATCATTATTATTATTATTATTATTTAATTTCATCTTGTTTATTTCTGCCACTAATATTCTCAAGATCTCAGGGACTTTGACGCTCCATTTTGGGGTTTGCTTTCTTGCGCCATTCCAAGACGCCTCCATGCTTTATGGGACTAGGAATTGTCAGACCATTTCACTCTTAAGACATCCTTCTCAAACGCCCGCTCCTTACACAGTCGAAATCAAGCCAACAGAAATAGTAGCGGCCTCCTCACTTCTACGGGGAACAGGAGAGGAAAGCTGCTCGCCCCAAGAGAAACCAGTTTCCTACAAGGACATTCGAAAATTTCTCACCCACGTGACTGGAAAGTGTGTGGGAGTGAGACCAAGGCTACGCACGTGCCCAGGATCAGTCATGTGGCCCCAGGCTGCACCCAGGATCTGAGCCCTTCCCCCCACCTGCATTGCCACCATGCCACCGTGGGTGGGGTTTCTTTCCCCTCTCTGTGTGTCTAAACAAGCTATGTCCAATGCGGCTGCCACAGCCATCCCATGAGAACATCAATCCTACCATTACCCAGAGCCTCCACTAGCTCCCCAGCTGGTGCCCAGTGACAGGCAAAACCCCACCCAGTGCCCGCCAGCCCCCATTGACATGGCTCTCAGCTCCCCCTCTGCTGAGTGTGGGTCCCGCCACACTCTCCCTCGCTCCCCTCTGCTTCAGCTACTCTGTCTCCTGGCCGTTCCTTGGGCACCACTATTGCATTTCTCCAGGCCAGATATATACCTAAAAATGGAAGTGCTGAATCAGAGCATCTGTATATTTTCTAGATACTACTGAATTGCGCTACAAATGATTTGTCCATTTACACTCCCGCCCGCATTAGGGGAGAGGGCTGGCTTTCCACATTGTCTGTAACGCTTGCTTATTAAAGATTTGTAATCTTTTTTTTTTTAAAGATTTTATTTATTTATTTATTAGGAAAGAGAGAGAGTGAGAGAGAGAAGGTCAGAGTGAGAAGCGGACTCCCCATGGAGCTGGGAGCCCGATGTGGGACTCGATTCCGGGACTCCGGGATCGTGACCTGAGCCGAAGGCAGTCGCTCAACCAACTGCGCCACCCAGGGGCCCTAAAGATTTGTAATCTTTACCAATCAGACAGGTGGGAAATGTTAGCCCAATACCGTTTCAGTTTAGATTTTCTCGATTAGATGGAAATTCAGCGTATTTGCCTGTTTCTTGACCACTTATAGCTCCTAAACTGGAAATCTGCTGGGGTAGAGAGGAAATTTTAACAATTCAGTTTCTTAAAAGGAAAGTTTTTATAATTTTCAGGAGTTAATTCCGTCAATGTGCGATTTTCTAGAAAATCATTAATTTTGTCCGAATTTCCAAATGTATTGGCATGAAGTCACACCAGTTACTCTCTTAGCATGGTTATTTTCTGTTTTATGTAGTTATATATTTTGTGGTTGTGGTTATGCCTATTGTTTTTTGTTCCCCCTTTATTGTCTTGCTAGAGGTGGGAAAATGAAGACTGAATAGCCTCAGGTCGGATTTACCACCAAGTGAGTTATGAACTAACGTTTCAGTTTTCAGAGTCCTTTGGATTTCAGAATTGCAGACGGCATGGATTACGGATCAATGCTTTCATTTTCATTCAGCTCTCATTACTTGGTGATTTTTGTTCTGCTTTTGTTTTTAACTCATCATGCATTTAGAAACATATTTTTTCGTTCTCAAAAACATGTTTTTGGAAATTTGGAAACAACAATAAATAAGTTCTTTAGAATTTATGTTAGGATGGTCTTGAATTTAATGAATTGCAGTCAGGGAACGCGGTCTGTGTGATACCCTTCCGATCATATTTGCTAATAAGTCTATTATGAACTTGCACACGGTCAGCTCTTCATCAAAGTTCCCTATATATTCTCAGTTTCAAGAACTTCCCAGCCAGTGAGCCATGAATGGACTGTGGGTGTGTCGCAACAGATGGATTTCTTCAGCTCTCGGGACAGATGGGTGGGGGCCTTATCCTAAGCAACCTCATTGAGGTTCCTGGCAGGCAGCCCCTCCGTCCAGGAAGCGCACTTGGTAACCCGCATGTGCAGTAAGCACACACCTTCCCTGCCGCCTTTGAGCTCTACGGTCATGGGCTGAACCTGGGCAAGGAGAGGTCCCTCGGTGGACATTCACATCACCAGCCCGCAGCAGAGCTCATGGCTGCCCATCAAAGACAAGGGGTCTACGGAATTATAGGAAAAGTCATTCGTATTCCAGGGGCCCAGGAAGTAGAGCACAGCTGAGGCATCGGGTTGGTAGAGGTTGGGGGGACAGGGAGCCTCTGCTGGGGCTCCCGGCAGATACAACTTTAGAGAACAGCACCGACTGTCTGCTTTACATTTTTGGTCACTTCTGCTCATTTGTGGCTGATACGCCCTTTTACTGGCATCCAAACCAGCCACAGCGATGACTGTTCTCATCATGTACGTATGATTCGTAAAGTAAAACTGCAGCATTTTTTTTAAACTCTTAGTATAAAACATCTGATGGCCTCTGGTAGTCGTTCGTATTTCAGTATGACAAGAAATTTCAACATTACATGTGTTCATGAAAGCGAAAGAACTGCTAGATTTCTCAAATAGAATTTCAACTGTTGCAAAAGTTTGTAAACATTTTGCCTTAATTTTGGTTACCAGCTTAAGTGAATAAAGTTTCTCATTGGTGGTGATGAGCACGATTTTGAAATTGTTGTCATCAAAAGTCTTGATCTGCAAGGTGTCCAGCAGTCTCTAGCATAAAACACCACAAAGGCTTAGGTCTGTAGGGGCAACCTCATTTCTCATTTAAAAATGGGAAATTACCTTATTTGCAGAACTGACGAAAAGCCAATATTTAATATTTTATAATAATTATAACTATAAAAATAAATTTAAAAGTAAAATAGTAAAATAATAAAATTATTTCTAATTAACTATATAATATTGTGAACTTTATATTGCTTATTATAATATTAACAAAATAAGTATTACTTTCCTAATAGATCATTCCTTTAAAAATAAACAATTTTCTTCTTTTCTTAGGGATTTCACTTTAAGTTCTATTTTGATATTCTACTTCAGCATTTTTTTTGGTTCTTTTTTTCCTAGAATACCTCTTTTCCACCCTTTATTTTCAACCTACATGGTTTTCTTACAGTTCTGAGAAAGCAGTGCCAGGTAATTTATGTCTTTTGAAAAATGATGTCAATCCATTTACTTTTTATCTTTTTTTGTGATTACCAATATAATCAGAATGACCCAGCCTTCCTATTTTGTTTCTCTTTACCAGCTTTTCTCCTTTAGCTCATCCTTAAATCTTTTTCCCCCAAACAAAAATTGAATTTTTGTTTCTTTCTCCTGTGTTATTTCGGAAGCTAGATATCATACTTAATTCTCTTTGCAACGTAGATTTTTGTACAATTTTTTCACTCAAGCATCACTTCCTTACTATATAATCATCACTGCCTTAAAGGTTGTTTTTATGTTTGTTTTACATTTGTAAACAACAAGAACCAAGTTTTCTCCCATCAGTATTTAATTTTACCAATAGATTTTTTTTTATTGGATAGTCCTTTTATTGTTTGTAGATAGTAACATTCCTTAATCCTTGTTTATCTTGAGATCTCTTAAATTTGTGTTCATTCTTGAACGATAAGTTAGCTGGGTATCAAACCTCTAGGTTGACAGTCATTTTCTGTAAACACTTGGATACTATTACTCCTTTGTCATCTGCTTAAAACCTATCTTTTCTCTCTGACACCTTGGAAGAATTTCTCTGGACTGTTGATGTGCTACATTTTCACAATAATATGGTCGGGCATACTTTGGTTCCATTCAAGTTGTTCCTAGACGTATTGTTGTAAACTACTAAATATAGTTATCTTAATTGCTTTTGTGCCTTTGTCAACAATCAGTTGGCAATATTTATGTGGGTCTATTTCTGGATTCTCTATTCTGCGTCATTTATCTATGTTACTATATCTCTGCTAATTCCATATAACATTGATACTGTAGTGATGCAAGTCTTGAAAGTTAGTAGACTAATTCCTCCCACTTAATTCTTCATTTTCAAAATTGTTATAGCTATTCTAGTTCATCTTACTTTATAGCTATTCTAGTTCCTTTGTTTTTCCATATAAAGTATAGGATAATCTCATTCATATCTACAATAAATCCAACTGGGATTTTGAAAGGAATTGCTTTAAGCCTGTATGTCATTTTGGGGATAACTGAGGTCATTTCGGCGTTGAGCCTTCTAATTCATGAACCCAGTAAGTCTTTTCATATATGAAGATCTTTTTTGATCTCTTTTATCAGTATTTTATAGTTTTAAGCATATATATCCTGGGCATGTTTTGTTACTTATGCCTAAATATTTCATTTTTGAACAATTGTAAAATTGTATTGTACTTTGAATTTTTGTGTCCATATGTTCATTGTTAGTATATAGAAACACGATTGAATTTTATTTGCTTATCTGGTATCCTGCAACCTTGTTGAACTAATTTATTACTTCTAGGTGGTTTTTTTGTTTTGGGGTTTTTTTTTTTTTTTTTTTTTGGTGGATTCCTTGAGATTTCCTATGTACACAGTCAACTCATTGGCAAATAGGGCAGTTTATTTCTTATTTTTGGATCTGTATATTTTTTATTTCTCTCTTTTGCCTCATTGCACTAGGTAAAAGATCCAGTGCAATGCTGAGTAAGACTGGTAAAAGTGGGCGTTCTTGCCTTTGTTCCTGACTTTATTGGAAAAGCATTAAGCCATTTACCATTAAGTATGATGCTAGCTGTAGGTGTTTTGTAGTAGTTCTTCATCAGTTGAGGAAGTTTTAATCTATTCTTGGTTTTCTGAGATTTTTTCCATGTATCCATGTTGAATTTTGTTAAATGCTTTTCTGAATCTATTGATATGGTCATGTGATTTTTTAAGCCTTTTAATATAGTGGGTTACATTGATTGATTTTCAAATATTAAGCCAAATTTGTGTCCCTGCAATAAGCCCCACTTAGTCATGATGTATAAGTGTTTTCAAATATTGCTGAATTCTATTTGTTAATATTTTGTTAAGAATTTTTTAAGTCTATAATCCTTAGAGATATTGGTCTGTAGTTACCTTTTACTGTATTGAGTTTTTCTGGTTTTATATAAAGGTAATTCTAGCAATATAAGATTATTGGTGTTCCCTGATTTTCTATTTTTTGACAGAGTGCATAGAATTGGTTTTAATTCTCCACTGAAATCATATGGACCTGGAAATTTCTTTTTTAGGGGACTTTTTAAATTATTAATTCAATTTCCTTAATAGTTATATGGATATTCAATTTATTGATTTCCTATTGGGTGAATTGTGATAGTTTGTGCTCTTAAAGGAATTGGTACATTTTATCTCGGCTACGAAATTGATGTAATAATAGAATTATCTGTACAATATTTGCTCTCTGTTAATCTTACTGGAGTTTGTCAATGGTATTGATCTTTTAGAAGAACTAGCTTTTGTCTCAGTGATTTTCTTTATTGTTTTTCTCTTTTCAATTTCTTTGATATTTACTCTTATTTTTATTTATTTATTCTTGCTTTCAGTTTATTTAACTCTTCTTTTTCTAGCTTCTTGTGGTTGGAGCTTAGATAATTGATAAGAGATTTCTCTTCTTTTCCAATATAAGCATTTAGTGCTATAGATTTCCCTCTTGGCCCTCCTTGAGCAGTGTCCCACAGATTTCAATATGGTGTGTTCTCTTTTTCCTTTAGTTGAATGTGTTTTTTTAAATTTTCCCGAGACTTCCTTTTTGATGCATGGATTTTGTGGAAGTGTATTGCTTAGTTTCCAAATATTTCTTGACTTTCTTGTTATCTTCTTATTTTGATTCCATTGTGGCCTGAGAACGCATTCTGTATTATTTCAACTCTTTCAAATTTGTTAAGATTTGTTTTATGGCCTAGGACATATCTAACTTCACATGTGCCCTATGAATGCTTAAAAGAAAAGTGTATTCTACTGTTGTTCAGTGGAGTATTCTTTAAATGTCCATTAGATCCTGGTAGTAAGTAGTGTTATTAAGTTCTTCTATAACCCTGCTGATATTTTGTCTGGTTACTCTATCAGTTGTTGAGAGAAGGATGTTGAAGTCTCCAACTACAATTGTAGATTGATCTATTTCTACTTTCAGTTCTGATTTGGTACATACACATTTAAGATTTCTATGTCTTCTTGGTGAGTGTCCCTTTTGTCATTCCGTTCTCTGTCCTTGTTAATAATGTCCCTCTCTGTCCTTGTTAATTTTCTTTCTCTACCCAAACTCTGCTTTGACTGATATTAATATAGCCATTATCGCTTCTTTTGGCTGATGTTTGCATGATGTATATTTTTCCATCCTTTTACTTTCAATCTACATGTATTGTTATATTTGAAGTGAGGTTCTTAGGAGAGCAGATAGTTGGGTCATAGTTTTTAATCCATCATGGCTATCTTTGTGTTTTAATAGTTATGTTTACACCACTTACATTTAATGTAATTATTAATGTGTTATGCCTGCGATTTATTTTATTTTCTATTTTTCTCATTTCTCTAGTTTCTTATCCTGCCTTTCTGTGAGACATTTGTATGTTTTTCTAGAATTCCACTTTGATTTAGCCATGGTGCCTTTGAAGGTATCTCTTTTTGTATAGTTTTTTGGGTTTTTTGTTTTGTTTTGTTTTTTGTTGGTGGTCATTTTAGTTACTACGTGATAGACGCATAACAGCACAGTTTACTGGTACTGACATTTTGCCAGTTCAAATGACGTGTAGAAACTTCCTTTTACTTCCCTTTATCTTTCCTCATTTATATTTAAATTGTCTTAAATATTTCCTCTACATATTATTTCAAACCACATCCAACAGTGTTACAATTTCTGCTGAGCATCAAACATCATTTAGGAAACTCAAGATCAGAAGGGAAATGCATTGTTCTTACCCATATTTTTACTTTTGTCATTTTTCTTGCCCCTTGTCCTCTTTTCAATGTTCTAAGATTTCTTATTTTATTATTTCCTTTCTGTTTAAGGAATTTCCTTTAGTCATTCTCTTACAGTGGTCTGCTGGTAACAAATTCTGTCTTTTCTCTCATCAAATGCCTCGATTTTTCTTTTATTCTTGAAGGATATTTCCACTGGATATAGGATTCTGAATTAATAGAGGATTCTTTCTTTTTTTTTTAGCCCTCGAAAATGTTGTGCCGCTCACTTGCACCTTTATGATTTCTGATGAGAAATTTGCTATCACTCTAGTTGTTTGCCCCCATGAGTAAAGCTGCTTTCAAGGTATTTTGTCTTTAAATTTCAGAAGTTTGACAATGATGTACCTTGGTGTTGATTTTGGGGGCCTTATCTTGTTTGCAATTTTCTCAGCTTCTTGAATCTGTGGATTTCCAACTAGTTCCTGTAGGCCTGTTCTTTTTTTCTTTATTTCTCAATCTTTTTTCTCTTTGCTGTTTAGTATAGGTCATTTCTATTGTTCATTCTTAAGGTTCACTGATTTTTTTTCCCCTCTCTTCCTTCCATTATGCTGTTGAGCCCCTCCAGCAAGGTTTTGTGGTTGTTGTATATTTGAATTCTGGAATTGTCATGTGGTTCTTCTCTATAACTTCTATTTCTTTGCTGAGACTTTCTTTTTAAAGATTTTATTTATTTACTTATTTGAGAGAGAGAGAGAGAGATCACAAGTAGTGGGGAGGAGCAGAGGGAGAGGAAGCAGCAGACTCCCTGCTGAGCAGCGAGCCCGATGCAGGACTCAACCCCAGGACCGCAGAATCATGACCTGAGCTGAAGGCCACTCAGGTGCCTCTGTTTGCTAAGACTTTCTATGTCTTTGCTTAGATGTTTGATTTATTCATACTCTTCAAGTGTGTTCATAATTGCTTCTTGAAGCCTTTATATGATGGCTGCTTATAAATATTTTGGTGTTGGAAGCTATTGATCATCTTTTTTTCATACAAGTTGAGATTTTGCTGGTTTGTGGTATGACAAGCGACCATCTAGTGAAAGCTGGACATTTTAAGTAGCATAATATAAGATTCTGGATCTTATTTAAACCCTTTTTTTTAGCTGTCTTCCTCTGACACTGCTCTGGTAGAAAAGAGTGCTGCCTTATTACTGTCCAGACAGAGCCAGAAGTCCAGATTTTCCTGGTCTCCACTGACACCCAAAGGGGAAGAGGGACTCTTAGACTGCTAGGTGGAACTGGGAGTTTCTGCTAGGTTTCAGTTAATACCATTCTGGGTGGGAGGGGTGGGTGTGCCTCATTACTGTTTTCCCATGCAGTCTCCACTGACACCACATTACCACTCGACCTTGTTACTGATGGGTGGTGGTAAAAGTCCTGCCTTCCCCCCTGCTCTCCTTTGACACCACCCCAATGGGGAGAAGGAAGGATGGTTTTTTTACTGCTAGGTGGGAGTTGAAGTCCAAGCTCCTCATATAGTCTCTACTGACCCTGCAGGGAGGACTGGATGAGCCTCATTACCACCTGGTGGGGATGAAAGTCCCTGCTTTCTAGCTGACCTTCTCTGACATGATACCAGCTGGGGAGGAAGGGAGAAGTTTGGGCAGTCTCGTTACACCCTGTGGAAGGTGAAAGTTTGTGGTCCCCACTGACCCTTGGTAGCATGGGTAGTTGGGGCCACAGCTTTTTCTGTGGTGTTTGATGGAGTAGAGTGTTCGATGCATAAAAGGTTTTGTGTCTTTGTAACCCTTTGGCTAGAGAGAGTTATTTTTTGTCCCTATCTGTTGTCATTTCCAGGTCTCTAGCTTCTCCAGCACCTGGGCATATATGAGACAAAGAAAAGCCAGAGAACTCACCACTGTATTGTTCCTTGCAAGTCCTGAGGTCTCAAGCTTATCTGCCTTCTCTCCACCTTTGAGAGTTTCCTTATGTTTATTTTTATATGTGATGATCGAGGTTTTGGCCATACTTAGTGGGAAGAATAGGGAAAAACACTTTTGCTTCATCTCCTTGGAAGTTTTTGTTTGTTTACTTTTATGTCTTTTTCCCACAGTTAGACTGTCAGACTAGACTGGATGTTTGTGAACTTCTTGAATATTATTTTTTCATTTCCACCCAACCTCTGACCTAAATTTCCCCGCAACGAGTCCACCATGCTTATGAACTACTTCTGGTTTAGCCCCTCTTGTGCGCGCTTAAGCAAGAGCTTCTCAGTTCCACCCCACTTGCACACCCCTGGTTTTGTTGTTGCTTAACCCCTTGGCCTAGTGCCACCCCCTCCTCTGGCAGAGCAACCGGCTCCTCCATTATAGGACAATATAAATCCGCTAACAACAATTCATGCCGCGCCAACCACATTTCCCTTTTTTTTTTTTAAACAAAGTTACTCAATTGGTAAAACCAGGAATGCCTGATGAACCTCAGCGACAAGTTATTTGGCAGACTTCCTGCTGCCTAGTATGTATTTTGGCATTTAGAGCTTAAACCGTGAGAAATAGATTTAATTGCAATGGATGGGATTGAGTGTAGCCTGCAGGATACCTTGAAGGAGATATGGAGACTGATTCAACACTGGCCTCTAATAATGGTTGATTAATGGGCTAATCTTACCCTTGAAGAAGGTCCTTAAGGGTAAGTTAAAATGCATCAGGTTGAACTATGTTCTAGTCAGTGATCGGTCAGTTACTTGAATGAAGATAGAAAGCCGTACCTCACTGGCATGGCAATTGGCACAAAGTTAGGGACAACAGCTAATGACTTAAGTAACAGAAACAGATTCCAAAAACATCTTGACAGACTGAAATAACTAGTCAAAACTAAGGGGATAAAATGTAATGGGAATAAATATAAAGTCTGGATTTCAGAGGGGTAAGCACTAGCCTTTCAAAACGTCAAATGATAATAATAGCTAATGTTTATAAGTTTGCAATAAATATAACCCATTTGTATTTCATAAATTGGCATAATGTTGGAAAGTTACTGGACAAATATTTCAACACTCAAACTATTTTTCCTCTTTGACACAGTAACTCCATTCTTCGGGCTTTATTCTGGAAAAAAAAATCTCAAAAAGAGGAAAATGGCAAATACAAAAAGAGGCTCATGACAGCACTACTTGTAATAGCAAAAACCTGGAGACAAAGGTGCAGCAACAATGATAATATTTAGTAATTTGATATGTATGTCAGCCACATTGTGCAGTTTTTAAAAAGGGAGGAAGTTTTCAAAGGAAGGGGTGTAATTCTAAAGACAATATAGAGACAGGAAAAGATCTTACAGTACGAGATAAGAACCTAAGATTATTTCCTATTCTATGAATACAGTTATAAAGTTAGATATGTGTATGTATATTTTGAACAAGAATTGCACAAAAACAGAAAAATGAAAGCAATCTCTGTGTTAAGCTATTGTATGATTTTTTTCTGATCTGATCTCTATTATTATAATAAAGTATAAATTAATGATTTTTAACTGCACAAGGCAGGACGGGGGAGATCTAACTTTATATCAGCTTATACTCATAAAATACCCAATCCTCTTCATCGGCTGCAAAGCGCATGTTTAAATGGAGGAAGAGTCAGTCCCTAAAGGTAGGAGTTACACTGATAGAAATCTACACAAGCAGAACTCTGGGCATAGGAGGTAAAAAGTCTCCTACTTTTCCTTGGTCATGTCTGGAATACTGGATGCAAGTCTGGGGGCCATCATTAAGTGCAGCACATCTCTGCAGGGCTAATCTTTGATGACATTTTATAAGAGATGTGATTTCTCCGGGCACCTGGATGACTCAGTTGGTTAAGCTTCTGCCTTCCACTCAGGTCGTGATGCCAGGGTCCTGGGATCGAGCCCTGCATCAGGCTCCCTGCTCAGTGGGAAGACTGCTTCTCCCTCTTTCCCTGCGTGTGTCTCTCTCTGTCAAATAAATAAAATCTTAAAAAAAAAAAAAAAAAAAGAGGTGTGATTTCTCTCTTTTGCCCACTCTGGAACCAGAATCTGACCATTAGGACCAGTTCAATCCACCCTAAATTAAAACAATACAAGGTTAGTTTTCTACTACATATCAAAACACCAGTCATGTAAAAAAAAAAAACAAAACAGGGGTTGTAAGTCTCAGCCCCACAATGGGTGTAGAGATTACTTAAAAATAAAATCTTTTAAAAAAAAAAAACAACTGTGGTTATTGGTACAAAAGTAGACAAATATATCAATAGAATAGAATACAAAGTATAGTAATAGATTCATAAATATAACATCATTTAATATATGATAAATGTGGCTTTGTGAATCAGTAGGGAGAAAATGGATAATTTTTTGGAGTAAGGTTCTTAACTAAATTCTTCCAAAGTTAACTCACCCCAGGAGGGTGTATTCCTGATTGGGGTATTTCAAATGTTAACTAATACCTCTAGGATAGGGATTATAACCAAATAACACACCACTGTATTACATGCTTAAAACCAAAGTGTTATAAATCCCAGACAACATAGCAGCATTTTAATACCAGTGACCACAGGCAATACTTTCCTTAGCTGTTTCAGATGCCCACACCTTAATGCCAGCTGGGTTTTCACCAGCTTTGGTCCCAACCAAGCCAGGAAATCAAACCCAGTCTCCCCGTTTCCCTGAGGGTCTCAGGCCTGTGCCCCTCCAGACTTCAATTTCTATAGGAATCAAGGTTCTCAGTTGCAAGCAATAAGAACAATTATCATTGATAAAAGGAACAAAGAATTTTATTGAAAGGGTACCAGTGGCTGCCATAATTGATGAAGAGACAGGAATCCAGGCTTGGGCAGAATCCAAGGCACATCTATTAATCTGGTGACATGAATACTTTTGAGGCTGCCCAACACTCGTTGCTCAATGAGCACCACTCTCTCCAGACGAAAATGTCCAGACGGCAGCATATGGTTCAGCCTAGATCACAGGCTCATTCACAACGTGTCCGAGAGTGAGAAGAGCACATGTCTCCCTGCTTTGGCCTCTCAAGCAGGATCTGAGTTATTTCTGAAAATACAAAGAGTTGCATACTGAGAAGCCAAAATAATAATCAGTCACGTTAAATGCTTTGTACCCCTCAATTATGTATATTCCTTTCTCTGGAAGTCTCTAGTGAGGTCACATGCTCTTCTTTCTCCCCAGATCAAAGCCCATCTTCAGGAAGGTATCTGATGAATATTTTTAATATGAAGAACAAAAGACTGATAACGAGGTATAATGGAAAAGATTTTAGTATCTGATAGAGCTTACTTCTGGTAGTATTTAGCCTCAGACAAATTACATAAACTATCTGAACCTTAAGTTCTTCATATTTAAAATGAGAATTCTAGGGTGCCTGGGTGGCTCAGTTGGTTAAGCGTCTGCCTTCATGATCCTGGGGTCCTGGGATTGAGCCCTATGTCAGGCTCCGTGTTCGGTGGAGAACCTGCTTCTACCTCTCCCTTTGCCCTTCCCCACCTTGTGCTCACTCTATCGTTCTCACTCGCCCACACTCTCTCAAATTAAAAAAAAAAAATTGAAAAGGCAACTGCAGGGGCGCCTGGGTGGCTCAGTTGGTTAGGCGGCTGCCTTCGGCTCGGGTCATGATCCCGGAGTCCCAAGATCAAGTCCCGCATTGGGCTCCCAGCACCATGGGGAGTCTGCTTCTCCCTCTAACCTTCTCCCCTCTCATATGCTCTCTCTCACTCTCTCTCTCTCTCAAATAAATAAAATCTTAAAAAAAAAAAAGGAACTGAAGGAAAGTCTCTGTCTGACTAATCTCTGAACATAACAGAAACTGCCCACTGCTTGAACGTCATAAGCCGTAGGCACCTAGAGCTGACCTGGACCAGACCGCGGCCTCACCTAAATGGCGCCCTCATGGGCTAACTCCATCCTTATTCATTAATTTCTTACCGCTTGTTATGTCTTGTTTTTGTGTGACTTTGTAGCGTGCTTTGTTTTGTGTGATGTGTATGAAGCCAAGTTAAATGCATAGTGAAATGTCATTGAGCTCAAAATCCTGAACCTGCTTTACAATTATGTTAACCTCACTTTATGACTGAATAAAGCTGACGTTGTGGAAAGACACGACTTGTGTAGGCACCTTTAGAGCGTCCTCTGACAAATAATGAAAATGGGGGTTACCGATGCAGACATAGCCAAGCAAATGAAATGAAAGAGTCAAAACAAACTCATGTGCATATAGGGACTTGGTATAAAATAAGAAAGGTATTTCCAATCAGTTGAGAAAAGACAGGTTATTTAAAAAACTGGTTATAGGCGGCGCCTGGGTGGCTCAGTGGGTTTAAGCCTCTGCCTTCGGCTCAGGTCATGATCTCAGGGTCCTGGGATCGAGCCCCAAATCAGGCTCTCTGCTCTGCGGGAAGCCTGCTTCCCCGCCCCCCCCCGCCTGCCTCTCTGCCTACTTGTGATCTCTCTCTCTCTCTCTGTCAAATAAATAAATAAAAATCTTTAAAAAAAAAAAACTGGTTATACATTGGAAAGAAATAAAGTTCAGCTGTCCATACCACGTATAAGAAACAAATTCCAGATGGTTTAAATACAGAAATGTATAAACTAAAACTCTGTAAGTACTAGAAAAAATACAGATGAATATTTTTATTCCTTTGGGGTAGGGAAGGCCTTACTAACTAAAATATAAAATCATGGCCATAAAGGGAGATAATCAGACACAATAAACCAATTTAAAAGGCAACAGAGCAGAAGAAACTATTTACATTTAACAGACCAAAGATTATCCAGCCTCATATAAGAACACCTCAGCATAAAGATGCCTCTGTAATCTGTCCCACACAGATCCTCAAAGCAAACCAACTACTTCATTTAAGAAAAACTAAAAAAAAAATTTAAGTAAAAAAGATCGGTTCCAACAGTGAAGGAAAATATCGGTGGAGCAGCTTTAGGGCACCTTCAGGCAAATTAGAAAAAGCTATTTCTTCTAAGGAGCTGCAGGTGGCATTCAGCTGGATGAGCAGAGGCTGAGCTGTATCTCAGCTTCCGTTAGCACCCCAGCCGTACAACCATTCTTAAAGGTCCTGAATGACTACGTTGCATTTACCAACAAATTGTTCAGTTCGTCTTCTGTGATATTATGATACAGTAAGAATATAGATATTTGGTCTCCCTCTTGGCTTCTGGTCAGAGATCCTAAACCCCTTGCAATTCCCTAAGTGATAAGAAAGATAAGAAAGTATCTTTTGTTATAACATTTGGGTTTTGTTTCCAATTTCTGAAATAGCTCAGGAATGATAAAGCTGAAAGGAGCATTTCTTGTTATTCATAACAAACCCCTTTCAACCACACACAAGCTCATGGGAATGAGGTGACTTGGAAAGCCTTTAAGGATGGGGTGATGATTACTGGGGAACCAACCATGATTCCCTGGATTAGAAGGTTAGAACTTTTTGTCCAGCCCCTCACATACCTTCTCTGTTCTCCTTCTCACCTTAACTCCTGGGAGGAGAGAGGGGCTGGAGTTTGAGTTCAATCACCAATAGCCAATGATCTCAACAATCATGCCTTTGTAAGAAAGTCTCCTCAAAAATCCTAACCAAAGAGGGTCAGAGAGCTTCCGTGTTGGTGAACACATTGAGCTGCTGGAAGGTTGGCACATCCCAAGAGGACGTGGAATCTCCACATCCCTTCCCTCATACCTTGCTCCATGCATCTCTTTCATCTGGCTCTTCCTAAGTTGTATCTTTTTATAATTAACCAGTTATCTAGTAATAATTCACTTTCCAAAGTTTTATGAGCTGTTCTAGCAAATTATTAAACCCAACTTGCAGTTAGTACCTGAAGTCGAAGCAATCTAATGGACTGAGCCCTTAACCTGTAGGGGCTGTGCTAACTCCAGGTAGTGTCAGAATTGGGTTGTAGGACACCAAGCTGATGTCCGGAGAGCACTGGAGAATTGGTTGGTGTGGGATAAAACTCCCACGCATCTGGTATCAGAAGTTTTCTGTGGGAAGAGGAAACAGTGTTCATTTATTTGAAGTGTTATGAGCAGAGTACAAAAAAGTTTTTCTTTTAGTCTTCCTGAGGATTTTCAAGGACATTTCTTTGCTTCTGTTTAGTTCTTGTTTTACTCTATGTTACAATCTATGTTACAATTACAATGCAGCTGAAATAGTGCTTAGAGGCAAACGGATAGCATGAAACTTCAAATAATAGAAAAGAAAAAATGTCTCCAATCAATGACCTCAGCCTACACCTTAAGAAACTAGAAAAAGTTGAACAAAAGTGAACCCAGAGTAAACAGAAGAAAGAAAATAATTAAGAGCATAAATCAATGCACTAGAAAACAAATAAAAAATACAGATAAAAATCAATGACAAGCTAGTTCCTTGAGAAGATCAGTAAGATTAATAAAACTGTAGCCAGACTGATTGAGAAAAAAAGAAAGAAGACATGAATTACCAATATGGAGAATGAGAAAGGTAACATCACTACAGACCTCACAGATAATAAGGGAATATTATGAACAATTTTATACAAGTTAAACAACTTAAATGAAACAAATTAACTGAAAGACTCAAACAATCAAAGACCACCTAAAAAGAAACAGATAAACTGAACAGCCCCATAGCTATTAAAGGAATTGAAACTGCAGCTAACCCTTACTCCATAAAGAAAACTCTAGACCCAGATGGCTTCAATTCCACTAGATATTTAAAGAAAAATAATACCAATTCTTAGCAAATTCCTTTATAAAATTGAAGAGGAGGGAATAGATTCCAACTCATTCTGTGAGACTAACATTACTCTGATACCAAAATCATACAAAGACACTGTAAGAAAACAATACGTTAATATTTTCTCACAAATGTAAACAAAAAGCAATATAACCCTATGCATAAATTGGGACTTTACTCTTCTACAAATACAAGCAATCCAGCATTGTTGAGTGTCCTTCCAGTTGTGATTAAATCCTGCCTCTTTCACTGGAAGGCATCCTTCTTGAGAATGCAAAGCAATATTTCCCTCCTCACAGCTTCTCCTTCAGTCCTCAGCACTTTATCACTACATAGATAAAACAGAATAATTTCATGAATCATTCTAGAGAAAAAGTAAGAGGAGAAAAATAATTTTGTATGGGAGAAGAGGGAGGAACTCCTTGTGGGTTTTGTGCAGATAGAGCCAAGGGAAAAATTACAGATGTGAAGAGAAAGAAGGTGTAAAATGGTGTTTGTGGCATCTCATATATAAAATGATTTCAATCTTTTTTGAAAATGACAAATACACCAGTGGTTGGTGTTAAATCTCTATTGAATGTGTTATATACACTTGTTCCTCATCGTTGAGGTTGGAGATGGTAACTTCCTCTTTTCATTTGATTATATTTGGTGAAACAATTCAAAGGCTGAGATTTAAACACATTCTATTTCAGGTGCATGACCTTATGACTGGGCTCATCACAAGAGGGATTTCAGCTGAAGCTACACCAGAGTCCCACCAACAGAACTTTTCTTAAAACCCTGACTTTGGCCATGTAGCTCTGGTCCTTAACATCAAAGCAGAGGAAAGCCAGAGGAAGTGACTCATTTCTTCTTGAAGTAGGTTGCAGCCTTCTAATGAGGGAAGCCAAGTTGCACATCTCCTTGCTCTGGTGTGTAAAGTCCATGTAATTTAGGACTTGGGACCCACCTAGATTTGAAATCCATAATCAAGTATTGAAGCTGCAGTGACTGGGAACAACACTAGCAGCATCATAGATCATGGAATGTCACAAGAAAGTGAAACCCCATAAAGATTAAACATCAAAATGCTTCCCTCCAGTTTCCTGTGGGACGTGGATTATGGTCATAGATAGGCATAACTGGAATGAAGCTGGAGAAAATATTAAGAAGGCGCTTCAAAATAGTTGTGAGATCTAGCTTCTTTGAAGGAGAACCCATCCTATTTCCGTGGTAACCCACGAGGCCTCGATTCCAAGAATCCATGGGTCAGAAGAATCCTTGTCTTCTCAATCACCCAGGACTCCAGGGAAGCCATTTCATATTCCCTTTTTTCCCCCCAGTGACCCAGGAGTTTCTAGAGGGCAGGATTCTGTCGTACTCATCTTTGTCACTTTGACAATTGACCCAGAATAGCTGTTCCCTGAAGATTTGGTGAGTTACAAACATGCATGTCTTATCTCATTCCACAGTCTGAGCTCCAGGAACTGTTAACAGTACTCCGATGATCTGTTTAACATCTGTCTTCCCCACTAAACTGTGAACTTTCTGAGGGCAGAATCTATGTACATCCATGCTCCCTGTATTCAAAATCATGCCTAATACATAGTAAATACTCAGTACATGTTTGTTGAATGGCTGAATGCATGAGTGAATGAATGAACCATAATAAGCCTCCCTAAATTTGGTTTGCCAATTATACCTCCATAAAGCTGGGGCGGGGGGGGAGGGGGATGAGCCTCCTTGTTTCTGACCAGCAGATTCATTGTTTTGCTATTTTCTTACATACAAGAGCTCAGCACCTGGGGCATCTGAAGTGCTTTATTAGTACAGACAGTGGTTCTCAAACTTTGGTATGTATCAGAATCATCTAGAGGCCCTGGTTCTTTGAAGTAGGATAGCACCTTGGCCTTTGTAGTCTTACCAAGATCCCCAGGTAATTCTAGTACCTACCCAAACGAGAGAACCAATGATTTTGTGTCGTGCTTCTCAACCTTTTCCATGCTGTACCATCATGGAAGATGATACTTACTCAGCATAGAAGAGTAAACAAGGAGAACCTACTCTCAGCCAGGACACTCAGTGTCTTGGTCCACCCAGGATCCTTTTGTTTATTGGGAATACCAGTTGGAAAGTTCTGCCTGGCCTTGATAATCAAACAGCAGTTGGGGACCAGCAGCTTCTGCCAAGATCTTGTTTCAAATGTGAATTTCAGGCTCTCTCCAGACCCACTGAAATAGAAACAGCCTTCTAACAATATCTCCTGTGGATTCCTGTGCATAGCCAAAATCAAGAAGCACTCCCCTTAACATCCCTAACCTTGAAACCCCAACTCCTCTCTGACCTAAACAAACCTTATATATGTCCAGGAAAAGGCATGACTCCTTCCTCCATGCAGTTGACTCATAAACACAGGGGAAGTGGGGCCAAAATCTGCTGAGCTCAGCTACAACCACTATTCACACTTGAGGTTTGTGTGTGTGTTTGTGCACATGCCCCCGGGTGTGCGGATGCATGCCCGTGCACACATGCATAGGTTCCGTTCCTGTCGGGGCACTATTGAGTAAGAATGCAATCAGTACATTCTTAGATGTTTAAAAAACTCAAAATGCTAAAGGATGCTGAAGAAAATTTCACACTGACCCTTAAGCTCTCTGTCTGCAGCTGAGTTGACACCCAGGACAAAAATTTCCTGCTCCATTCCTACTATCAATGGTTTAGTTCATTCATTCACTCATTCATTCATTGAGCATCTACTCTGTACAAGGCAAAAATGCATACGAGGCACCAGAAAGACAAATGTGAAACAACACTTGAGATCCTCACTCAACCTTCTGCCCATAATGTCTCATCCTCCTGATTTATATCACATACAGCACCAGACTAACCGTCTTAAAATGCGTATTTCATTGAGTCACTCCTCTGGACCAGATCCTCCCACTGCACCAACCTTTGTTATTTTATGGCCTATCTCCTAGCATATTCCTATATAAACCTGTCAGTCCCTGCAGTTGGTCATTCACTGTCCCCCAAGCGTGCTGAGCCCTCTACTGCTACAATCTGATTGAGTTGGGTCTAAGGAGAGGCCTGAGCATCTGTTATTTCTGTAGTATTCCTTGTCTGGGGCTGAGAAGTGCTTGTTAACAAGATCAGAGACTTGACCCTTGTCTTTTAGATACTCACGGTCCAGCAATGATACAGGAAAGTGGAAGATGTGTTACTCAGCGCAGGGTTGACATCAGAATGGGTGGGGCTGATCCTAGACAGGTCCTCCAGGAGGCTGCCCAAGGGAGAGGACACCTTAAAATTGGTGTTTTGCAGGTAGACGAGAGGAGGAAAGGCATTCAGGCAGGAGACATGGTGTGAGCTGCACAAAAACTTCAGAGAGCTGGGGTGGGTTTGGTGCAGGGCTCGTGCAGGGTAGTGGCAGGAAGGGGGTGGGGAGGCAGAGGGCCCGATCTCAGAAGGTCTGCTTCCGCACTAGAGAATATGATTTTAGAAACATAGTGGGGCATGGGAGAGCAGCATGGAAGATTTTAATCTGGGGAACGGGAATGTGGATCTGAACTGTAGTATCAAATGAGCAGTCTGAGCGCATGAGATAAGATGGGGGCTGGGAGCAGGGGAGTCATGGAGAAGGCTCGCTGGTGAAGCCACATGGGAGTTTAATGCACCGTAACAGAAGGAAGGCTGTCAGGACTTGGCCCTGCCACTAGTGGCTACGCAGTCTTGGTCTAGTAATAGCATTTCTCAGGGCTTCAGCCTCTTTAGCTATAACATGGGCAGGTTACATCATGTAACCAGAATTTCTTCATCTTCCCAAACTTCCCAAACTGAAAGTCTCTCCCCATTAGGCACTAAGTTCCCATTCCCTCACCCTTCTGCCCCCAGCCCCCAGCATTCTACGTTCTGTCTCTATGAATTTAACTACTCGAGGACCCTCATATTGAGGGGATGCCTATAGTACTTGTCCTTCCATGAGTGACTTATTTCACCCGTGTAAAGTCTTCAAGATTCATCCATTTTGTAGAATTTCCTTCCTTATTAAGGCCAAATGATATATCACTGTACGTATGGACCACATTTTGCTTATCCATTCATCTGTTGATGAACAGTTAGGTTGCTTCCATCTTTGGCTATTGTGCATAATACCGCTATGAACATGGGTATACAAACGTCTGTTTGGAGCAAGTCCTACTCTCATACTCTTTTGCTTGGAATTACTGGATCATATGGTAATTCTACATTTAACTTTTTGAGGAACCACCATGCTGTTTTCCACAGAAGCTGCAGCATTTTACATTCCCATCAGCAATGCATGAGGGTTCCAACTTCTCTACATCTTTCGGGCAGGTGCTATTTTCTGATTCTTTAATAATACCATCCTAATATGTGTAGAGATTCTACACCTGTACTCTGTACCCTCTGTACCTCATTGTAGTTTTGATTTGCATTTCCCTAGTCATTAATGATGTGGACATCTTTTCAAGTACTTACTACTCATTTTCTATTTTGGAGAAATGTCTATTCAAGTTCTTTGCCTAGTTTTAAATTGGGTTGTTTGATTTTTGTTGTTGAATTGTAGGAGTTCTTCACATATTTTGGATATGAATCTTTTATCAAATATATGATTTACAAATTTTCTCTCATTCAATGGGTTGCGTTTTCATTCTGTTGATGGTGTCCTTTGATGAACAAAGTTTTAAATTTTGATGAAGTCCACTTTTTCTATTTTTTCTTTTGTTGCTTGTGTCAGATCAAAGAAGTCACTGCCAAGTCCAATGTCATGAAGTTTTCCCCCTGTTTTCTTTTAAGAGTTTTATAGTTTTGGCTCCTACACTTACGTCTTTGATCCATTTTGAGTTAACTTTCGTATATGGTATAAAGGTCCAGATGTGTTCTTTTGTATATGGAAATCCAGCCACCATGATGAAAATACTGTCCTTTCCTTACTGAATGGTCTGGTACCCTTGCTGAAAATCATTTGACCATACATGCATATCATACTCTATTCCATTGATCTTTATGTATGTCTTTATGCCACTACCACTGTTTTGTTTATTGTAGCTTTGTAGAAGTCTGAAATCAGAGAGAGCAAGACCTCTCATCTTGTCCTCTTTCAAGTTTGTTTTGGCTATTTCGGGTCCTTTGAAATTCCATGTGAATTTTAGAATGGATTTTTCTATTTCTGCAAAAAAAATGCTGTTGGGGTTTTGATGGGGGTCGCATTGAATCTGTAGATCGTTTTAGTATTCACATCTTAGCAATATTAAGTCTTCTAATCCATGAACATGGGATGTCTATTTATTTTGTCTTCTCTAATTTCTTTCAGAAGCATTTTGTAGTGTCAGTGTACAACTGTTTTATTCTTTCTGATGCTATTATAAATTAAATTGTTTTCTTAACTTCCTTTTTAGTCTGTTCGTTGTTGCTATATGAAAATGCATCGTGTTTTTGTGTATAGATTTTGTATCCTGCAACTTTGCTAGATTCATTTATTAGTTCTAACAGGTATTTTTATGGAATCTTTAGGGTTTTCTATATATAAAATCATATCATCTGGGAACAGCAGTAATATTACTTTTTTTTCTGTTTTTGATGCCTGTTGTTTCTTTTTCTTGAAGAAGTCAGTACTATGTCAGTCAGTCAGTCAGTACTATGTTGAATAAAAGTGGTGAAATCAGGCATCCTTGTCTTTTCCTAATCTTAGAGAAAAAGCTCTGAGTTTTCCATGGCCTGAAAGACTTTTTAATCTATTCTTGGGGTTAAAGAATGTCAGAAGTTTGCAAAGTAGGAGGTAATCTTATTAACCTAATTAGCAATAATGTGGAGCAATCAGAAAAAAAAAAGAGAAGAGATGGAAAGCATCTGGTGAATATAAAGCATTAAATGTGCTGCATATACTTCTAGTTTTTCCATAAGTGTTAAATACATCACAAAAGAATGAAAAATAAAGCAAGGTACTAAGAGAGGCCAAAAGTTGACTGAGTATCACTGAATAAAGTGGCTTTATGACTTCCAAGGAGACCCCAGCCTTGATTTTAACCTAAAACAACAAACCCTAGCATCTAAAACCAGAAGCCTTGGAAGAATAAAGAGGAACTTCAGGGACCCAGGCTATGTCTATTCCAGACTGGGTCTCCCTCTGGGGTCCTGGCCCCTAAAAAGCTGGGTAAAAAGTACCCTTGTCGCATGTGTTGAAAGAAGGAAAGTTGGTCTAAAAATACATGAGAAGGAACTGAAACATTTCAGAGAAGGCAGGGCTCAAGAGCTAGAAACAAAAAGAGGAAGGTAAAATTCTAGTTACAAAAAAAGAGGAATGGAAATTGAATTTTCTTACAAAGAAAGTCCAGAAGCTTCCCCCTTTTCCCTGACGACTCCATCAAAAAAGGGAAAAAAGTAGTCAGTGGGAAACAGCTCTGAGAAAAATAAGTCTCTGCACCATTAAAGTTGAGAATTCAAGCAACCTGACTTGAAGAGCCAGACAGTTTCCCAACTACAGGTGTGTTAAAGATGAAGGGGCTTGTCTCGAAAATGTCCAACCCTCCCATCTCAGGGGAAGAGGGGCCTCTGAAGCTCTCCCAGGGTCACAGAGCTAACAGAGGTCAGAGACAGGCTGGAAAGTCACTTTTGGACATCTGTCCTATGTTCTTTTCATTGGACCCCTATATGAATATGATGTAATCATTGCATCTGATTTGGGAGGGAGAATTAACATCTCGTCCTGAGCTTTCTTCAGTAACAGGTGTACATACAAGACCATAGTTTTCAGAATGAGGTCCCTACACAGCATCACCAGCAGCACCTGGGAGCTTGTCAGAAATGAGCGTTCCCAGCCCCACCCCAGAGCCATGGAATCAGAAACTCTGGGGATGAGGACTGGTCTTTACAAGCCCGCTGAGGAATTCTGATGCACTGAGGTTTGAGAACTGCTGGCCCAAGAAGTAATATTCCTTTTATCCATCGAATAGCATAAGTAATCATCAGCCTGGGTTTCACAGTGTACAGAAGAGCTTTTAACTGCATTCTTTCTTATTTGATGGTGGAGGGTGGTAGCCCTCTTAAAATATCTGTGAGAGTAGAGTCAAGTACTGATATACCTATTTCATTACCTCAGAAATGAGGTGCAAGGAGGGCAACCAAATTGCTGGGATGGCAGAGCTGAAGAAAGCAGGGCCCAAACTGCAACAGACTTGCGTAGTTAACCCAAGGCCCTCCCGGATAAAACTTACCACATATCACTTCTAGATAAAAGATTATCAACTAGGCATCCTTTTAGAGCATTCTTAGAAACATACAATGCTGGGTCAATTGTGTCATTGTCCAGAAGAGGAAATAATAATACCAAGAGCCCCCATTTTCTGAGGACTTACTGTCAGGTTGAAAACGGAGTCTCAGAGAAACAAAGTTGCCTGCCCAGGGTCACCAGGAGGGTCTGGAAAAGCCAGAATCAGAATGTAATCTATCCACCTCCAGAACCTGCCTGTTCGGGGAGTCTGCATGGATCATCCTTGGTCATCCAGATCATGAAGGGACAGCACTGGACACCGTAGTCAATGTTCTCAACTATGTACCTACTGCCCTAGCTGTTACAGAAAGCCTCTTCTCTCTAGACCAATGGTTTTCAAACATCAGTGTTCATCAGAATCACCTGTAAGGTTTGTTTCAACGTAGATCAACCCACCCCAAGAGCTTCTGGTTCCTTGGGCTGGAGTGGGGCCCATGCATTTCTAACATGCTCCCCGGTGATCCTGATGCTGCCAGTCTGTGGACCACACGTGGAGTCATGAGGCTCTAGACTCTAATTTGAAGATGGATCAGGCAAATGAATAAGAACTGAAGTTTGGAGTCCAATATCTTCACTGCCACTCCCAATCAATAACATACACACAGTCCGGCCATTTTCCCTTTAGCTGCTCATCCACATCCAACTCCCTAGTTACCTCATACCAGTTAAATCTTATAGTGGCCTCCTAGCTCATCTACCTCATGGATTTGTTTAGCCTCAATCCATTCTGCCCACTTCCATCAGAATTTACGTTGCCAAAACTCTAATTCATTTAAGGCAGGTTTGGGAAAATAAATCTGTTCCTCCTTGTTGCACAAAATGCCTGAACTTTTCATTCAAAGTGTTCCATGACTTCAATGAGTCAACTTAACATTTTAGCTTCATTCCTAATGTCTTCATCACACACCTCATGCTATCATGCTTTCTCTACCCGTAACTTTGTTCATGCCATTTACTCTACCTGAAATGTCCTCCCTCACCATCTCCCTAGATTTAAATTCTTTAGAGCTCATTTCAGACACCCTTTCTTTCATGGAGTCTTTCATGAAAACACCCTTCAGGAGGTTCTCCCTTGGGGTGCCTGGGTGGCTCAGTGGGTTAAAGCCTCTTCCTTCGGCTCAGGTAATGATCTCGGGGTCCTGGGATCAAGCCCCGCATCGGGATCTCTGCCTGCCTCTCTGCCTACTTGTGATCTCTCTCTCTCTGTCAAATAAATAAATAAAATCTTTTAAAAAAAAGGAGGTTCTCCCTCCTCTGAGTTCTGCAAAACATGGAGGTCTACATTTGTGGCCATTGTCCCATGTTGCCTTGTATTAAAATTTCCCCAGCTCACCACATTTTCATCCCCTTAAGAACAAAACTTTATCGTGACTTATGCATCTTTGGATCTCATTAGCACAGCATCCAAAATACTTTAGGTTCTCAACTAGTATTTGATGAATGAATGCACAGATTCTATTTCCAGTCATATTTGCATATATTTCAAGTGATCCATTAATTTCTCCTGATAGGGACCTAAAGAATAAATAATTAAGGTCAGTGCAAAGTCATTAATGAACATAAAGGACGTTTTATTGAAAAATCCTACAGGCTGATCATTGCATATTGTAATACCCATCCATCTGACTTTGAAACCAGCTAAATATTGGTCATGTTAATGAGTGAAAGAGGAAAAGACAGTTAGCGCCCAGCTAGCCTCCACATCCCCTTGAGCCCCAGGCAACAAATAAGACCTATGATAATACTTTTGAACGCTAAAATTCCTGGTTCTCTCGACAGTGAAGCAAGAGCTGAGAGAGAAGTCTGCAGAGCCCTTGCTTCTGGCTGCCACAACTTTTGAGAACAACTTTCTTCTCTTCTGCTTCCCAAAACACAGTCAAATTGGCGGCCTCTAACCATATAGAAAAGGGAAGCCATATAAAATCCACACAAGAAGAAGGATTCTGGGAAATGTAATATCTTGCTTCTGTTGTACATGTTTCTGTTCAAAAGCCTTGACAATTTTACATTACAGTTAAACTCCTGAATGAGGCATTATACAGTCCAGTCCCTTCCAACCCCATAAATCTTCACTTTGTGCTCTGGGCTCACTGGCCTTCTTTCAATTCCTTGAAAATAGTGATTACTGATTCAGATGGCTTAGAAACTTCCCTTTACTCTTTGGTTGTATCCTTTCTGCTATAACAATATGGCAGCAGTTATCTATCTATCGTCTATCTATCTATCTACCTACCTATCAAGAGATGTATACATATATATAATATACCTCTAAAAACACAAATCCAGGCTCTAAAACAAGCATCTCTGGAAACCAGAAGTAGAACACAAAACCAATGTGGTGAGTAGAGCTAAACCACACGCCTGTTGGGCCCAGGTCCAGAAATAGGCAATGCCAGCCAGGAATGTAGCTTCTGAAAAGTAATAGGTACTAAAAGTGTGTGCTTGAGATAGGAATTGGAGCCCAGGCTATCTCCTAAAATCAAAGGTGGAATAGAACTCTATGACTCCTGACAGAAGGCTGACAGTTGTTGCCTACGCTTTCCTAGGGCTACCGTTGTACAGAGCACCATTGTACATTAAGCGTTGTACAAGCTTAAGGAGGCAGGAGGATGAGCTGGAATCCAGGCACTGAACCAGACCACCTGCTGTTATACCCCCAATATCCTCTCAGGGCCAGTGCTTTGAGCTTCCACCTCCACTCTGAGGAAGACCGCCACAAAGTAGCTAGACAGGGAAAGACAAGCATAAGGGAAGACCAAATATTCTTTCATTCAAAATGAGATTACAAGTCAAAATCCCACAATTCATGAAGAAATCAAGTGGTAATAAAGACGGCCAAGGCTTATTGCTTAAAGTCACAGACTAGAATGAGGTCTTAGGACTCCTGAGGGATAAAAATACACCCAAATGTCTGACTCTAACAGAGACTACTCTGTGCCTTCTAAAGGTTCTCCTCCCTTAGGAACACCATCTTGCTTAGTAACAAAATCCTGGGCAATGCAATTACAGCCAAGCAAAAAGTGACTTTTCACAGCTTCCCATGTTACTAGGAATCATGAAGTCTGGCCACTAAGTGAACAGAAGCATTATGTAGAACTTCTGCAAATTCTCCTTCAAAATAAAGGGAGGAGTGCCATTTTTTGTTTTCTTCCTCACTTGCTCTTTCCTGCTGTTCGAATGTGGGCATGGTGGCTGGGCACACTTTAGGCCACCAAGCGACCTTCAGGATAGAAGGTTTGTGCCAGAATGGGAAGGGGTGTTGAAAAAGGAGAAGTGATAATAAACCTCAGTATTGCTCACATGGCAGCATTCCCCACACTGAGCTGCAGATTCAACTCATAGATTTCAACCTCTGTGAAATTCCAGCTGATGTTCTTGCAGAAAGTGACACACTGATTACAAAAATTGACATGGAAATGCCAAGGACCCAGGACGGTCAAAACAATCTTGAAAAGAAGAATGAACGAAGTTGGAAGACTTGCACTTACTGACTCGAGAACTTATTACAAAGTTTGGGTTAGGCAATGTTTTCTTAGATATGGCTAAGAACTAAAGAATAGATGAACATGGACTTTATCAAAATTAGAAGGACTTTTGTGCTGCAAAGCGCACAATTGAGAAAGTGAAAAGACAACCCACAGAATGGGAGAAAATACTTGCACATTGTATATCTAATAATATATCTTGGCTTTGGCTCAAGTCATGATCTTATGGGTCCTGAGATCGAGCCCGCTGTTGGGCTCCATGCTCGGTGTGGAGTCTGCTTCAGATTCTCTCTTTCTTTGCCCCTCCCTTTGCTCTCTCTCTCTCTTTCTCAAATAAATAAATAAATATTTTAAAAGAGAGAGAGAGATCTATCCAGAATACATAAAGAACACCTACAACTAAATACTAAAAAGATAAGTAACCCAACTAAAACATGGGCTAAGGGGCGCCTGGGTGGCTCAGTTGGTTGAGCGACTGCCTTCGGCTCAGGTCATGATCCCGGCATCCCGGGATCGAGTCCCACATCAGGCTCCAGGCTCCACGGGGAGTCTGCTTCTCACTCTGACCTTCTCCCTTCTCATGCTCTCTCTCACTCTCTCTCTAATAAATAAATAAAATATTTAAAAAAAAAACAAACATGGGCCAAGGATATGAACAGGCATTTCTCTAAAGAGATACAAAAATGGCCAATAAACACATGAAAAAATGCACATCATTGTTGGGAAAATGTAAATGTAAACCACAGTGAGATGCCAACTCACATTTACCCAGATGGTTATAATAAAAAACACAGATAACTGTTACTGTGGGCAAGGATGTGGAGAAACGGGAACCCTCATGCAGGGCTGGTAGGAATGTAAAAGGTACAGCAGCACCTTTGATGGTGTGGCAGTTCCTCAACAAGGGAGCCATAAGGTTACTATAAGAACAAGCTATTCAGCTTCTAGGTATATATCCAAGAGAAATGAAGACATACATCTATACAAAAACTAGTATATAAATGTTTATATTAAAAATATTATATTAATATCATATATTGGACAATTTTATCTTATATAAATTAATATATTAAGATATATTATATCATTATAATTATATATTATATAAATAATATACGAATGTGTCAAATATAAGATTATATAAGTATAACATAAACAATATGATATACAATGTTATATTAATTGCTATAATATTATAATATATAATGTAGTACAAACGATGTGATACACATTATATTTATTATTAGCAGTATATTAGCAATGAATAAATAGCAAAAAATGGAAACAAACCAAACATCTATCAACTAATGAATGGATAAATAAAATGTGGTATATCTATAAAATATGATCTGGCCATCAAAGGAATAAAGTACTGATGCATGCTACAACACTGATGAAACTTGAAAACATACTAGTGAAAGAAGCCAGCCACAAAAGACCATATTTTGTATGATTCCATTCATGTGAAGTGTCCAGAATAAACAAATCAACGCAGAAAGAAATACTGCTAAATACCTAAAAAGTGTTCATTGTTGCATAATTTAAATAGTGAAAAAGTGGACTCAATATATTCACAAACAGGAGATTTTTTTTAATTGTGGTTTGTTCATCTGATGGAATATTACATGGAGTAATAGTTGTTTCATTTCACCAGATGGAAGTCTTTCACACTAGGACAATTCCAATCATGGTCTGATTACTGGACTTCTCTAATATACGTAAAACTTAATGTGAACATATTCCTTGATCTAGGACTCCCACTTCTGCCAATTTTCCCAAAAGAGGCAATTATAATAAGTGAGGTGAATCTTAAAATCATAAAGACGCAGATGACACAAGCAGAAATTTTTTAAATCATTACTTTCAAAGTACTTTACCCTGACTCTCCATTATAAATTAGATTTCATAGGAACCTGCTTGTTTTTGCCCATACACTTATTAATATTTGTATTTTATATTTATTTGTTTTTATTTACTTAACATCTGCTTACTGCATTTGGACACAAAAGTTTCTTGAGGCATGTTTGATTCATCTTTTTATGTACATGGTCCAGTCTAGGGTGGACAGGGAATATCAAGTGATATAGATTCTGAGGTTTATTGACTGAATGAATGAATAGATGAACTATTTTATCACTTGAACAGTATGCAGCCATTAAAATTATGTTTGCAAAGAATTTATATATGGAAAAAATTTGGGGCTGCTTAGTAGAAAAATGAAAAGGGACAAAAGAATGTATATGATGTGACTACAATGCCATATAAATAACATCAAAACCAAACCTATACATTGGGGGACAACAAGGAAGGTGTACATCGATCTACTTCCAAAACATTTCATCATCCCAAAATAAACCCTGTACACATTGGGCTGCTATTCCTCATTCTCCCCTCTCCAGCCCCAGAAACCACCAATTTGCTTTCTGTTTCTATGGATTTATCTATTCTGGATATTCCATATAAATATAGTCACATGTATGTGGTCTTTTCTGTCTGGTTTCCTTCTCTTAGCATGATGTCCTTAAGGCTCATCCACATTGTACCATGTATCAATACTTCATTCCTTTTTTATGGATAACTGTATGTATAGATCTTTTTGTTTATCCATTCATCTGTTGATGAACATTTGGGTTGTTTCTATGTTTCGGTTATTGGGAACAAGTACTGCGATGAACATTCGTGTAGCAGTATTTGATTACCAGTTTTCAGTTCTGCAGGATATGTATCTGGGACTGGAGTTGCAGGGTCATGTGATAATTCTATGTTTAATTCTTTTTAGGAACTGTCACACTGTTTTCCAAATCTGATGCGCCATTATACAGTTCCATCAAGCAACTTAAGAGGGTCCCAATTTCTCCACATTCTCACAACACTTGTTATTTTCTTTTTGAAAAAAATATTACACCCATCGTAGTGGGTATGAACACTTCTATACCTAACGGGTGTCTCATTGTGGTTTTGATTTTCAATTCTCTGCTGACTAATGATGTTGAGCACTTTTTCATGAGCTTACTGGCCATTTGTACATCTTCTCTGGAAAAACATGTCTTTGAGTGCTTTGCTCATTTTTAAATTGGGTTGTTTGCCTTTCTGTTCTTGAGCTATAGCATTCTTTATACTTTTCGGAAACTGGATGCTTAGCAGATACATGACTTGCAAATATTTCCTCTCATCCTATAAATTGTCTTTTCACTTTACTGGTAATATCGTTAATGGACAAAGATTTTAAGTTCTTTTTGTATAATTTTTTATTATGTTATGTTAGTCACCATACCGTATGTCATTAGTTTTTGATGTAGTGTTCCGTGATTCATTATTTGCTTATAACACCCAGTGCTCGAGAGGTTTTTAATTTTGATGAAGCTCAAATTACCTATTTTTTGGTGTTGTCACTCATGCTTTTGGTGTTGTATCTAAGAATTCATTCAAAATCAGAGATCATAAAGATTTACCTCTATATTGTCTTCTAAGAATTGTATTGTTTTAAGCTCTTATATTTACATCGTTGATCCTTTGAGTTCATTTTAGTATATGATGTGAGGAAGGGATCTAACTTCATTCTTTTGCATGTGACTATCCAGTTGTTCCAACATCATTTGTTGAAGAGAATGTTCTTCCTCTAATTAGTGGTCTTGGGACCCTTGTTGAAAATTAATTGGCAATAGATGTGGGAGTTTATTTCTGGACTCTACATTATATTTCACTGATCTATAGGTCTATCTTTATGCCAGGCCCACACTGTTTTAGTTAATGTAGCTTTGTAGTATGTTTGAAATTGGGAAGCTGGAGTCCTCCAAAGTTGTTTTTTGTTGTTGTTGCTGCTGCTGTTGTTGTTGTTGTTATTATTATTATTATTATTATTATTATTTAGGACTGTTTTGGCTATTCAGGGCTCCTTGCAATTCCATACGAATTTGAAGATTGGCTTTTCTATTTTTGCAAAAGCCATTGGAATTTTGATAGGAATTGCATTATACTTTAAGATACCTTTGGGCACTACTGCCATCTCAACAATGCTGAGTGTTACAATCCATGAATATGCACTGTCCATCTATTTATTTAAGTCTTCTTTAATTTCTTTCTGCAGTGTTTTATGGTTTCAGTGTATAAGTATTTCACCTCCTTGGTTAAATTTATTTCCAGGTATTTTATTCTTTTTGATGTTATTGTAACTGGAATTGTTTTCTTAATTTCCTTTTCAGGTTGTTCATTGCTGGTATATAAAAACAACAGATTTTTGTGTGTTGATTTTATTTTCTACAATTTTGCTGAATTTGTTTATTGTTTCTAGGAGGTATTTTTATGGATCCCTTGGGATCTTCTATGTATAGGATCATGTCATCTGTTCCATGTCATCCATCCAATTTGAGTGCCTTTTATTTCCTTTTCTTTCCTGATTGCTTTGGCTAGAACTTCAGTATAGTGCTGATAGCAGTGGTGAAAGTGGGCATCCTTGTCTTGTTCTTGATCTTGGAGGGGAGGTTTTTAGTCTCTTACCATTGAGTCTGACACTAACTTAGGGGGTTTCACAAATCTTTTCTCATGTTGAGGCAGTTTTCTCATATTCTTACTTTTTTGAGCATTTTTGTTATGGAAGGGTGTTGAATTTTGTCAAATGCTTTTTCTGTGCCAGTTGAGATTTTTTTTTCTTCATTCTGTTAATGTTGTGTATAACATTGGCTGATTTTTCCTGTATTGAACCAGCCTTGCATTATTTGGATAAATCCTACATGGCTATGGAGTATAGTTCTTTTGATATGCTCTTAGATTCAGTTTACTGGTATTTTGTTAAGAGTTTTGCCTTTATATTGATAGAAGTTATCAGTCTGCAATTTTCCTGTGGTGTCTTTGTCCAGCTTTATTATAAGGGTAATTCTTGTTTCATAGAATGTATTAGGAAATGTCCCCTCCTCTTCTATTTTTGGGAAGAGTTCGAGAAAGATTGATGTTAATTTTTCTCTAAATATTTGGTAGAACTCACCAATGAAGCCACCCAATCCTGGGCATTTATCTGTTGGGAGATTTTTTTAATTTCTAATTTAATCTCTTTATTTTTTATGCAACTTATCAGATTTTCTATTTCTTATTGAGTCACTTTTTGGTAACTTTTATGTTTCTAGAAATTTGTCCATTTCATTTCATTTGTCTATGTTATTGAATTTGTTAGTGGATATTATATATAATATTCTCTTGTAATCTTTTTTATTTCTGTAAATTCATTAGTAATCAATTTCATCTTATTTTTAGTTATTTATGTCTTTTCTTTTTTCATAATCAGCATAGAGGTTTGTCAACTTTTTTGATCTTTTCAAAGAACCAACTTTTGCTTTCAGCATGCATTACTTTAACATATATATCATATATAATGTATTATATATATAATACATATATATTTTTGTGTGTGCGTGTGCATGCACACACGCATACACACACGCTCACACGTGTGTGTGTGTGTATCTGAGTTGCATTACAAATTATTTGTCCTCCCCATGCTTGTCCTTTCCCCACCACCAAGTATTTATGGTTCCTACAAAGCCAACAGCAATTGGGCACATCTTCAATTTGCCATACCTGGGAAGGGTGTCTCTATCTTCTATCATCCACTGCCTACTCAGAGTGAGACCTCACCCTTCCAATCAGAATCTCTGCCACATCCAGATTTGTGGGTTTCTTCTCGTGCCACCAGAATCTGCAAAGAGCATTTGAGCTCTTTTCAGATGGCTACAGCATAGTGCCCCTCCCTGGGACACCTCAGAAGCCACACTCAAATGATGTCAGAGGTGGGAGAAGAGTAGCTATGTCCCCTAATGCCATGTCTGAAACCTCATCTTGTAGGCAGTCACCCCCATCCTCCTCCTACTCACCATGCCTTGGGGGAGAGCAGGTGAAGGTGGTGACAGTGAATTCTAGTTTCCTAGATTCCTCAGAACCAGCCCCCACCCACTGCTGCCATGTCTTAGGGGGTCTCTAAAAATACCTTCCAAGTACTGTGTCCTGACCCATCCCAAGCCACAGCTTCCTCTCTAGAACAGGCCATCTCCGAAGCTAAGGTCTGAGTCTAGTCACAGAGTAGTTGAAGAACACAATATTATCTTGTAGAAGATACACAAGGGCTGTAAAAGAACACAAGATTATCTCCCCACTATAGGGTTCAAACAACATCCTCTTAAGTCACTTGAGAGGGCTTTTCACTGAGTGGATGTATTAAAAATCTTGACTTTGCCTTTATTTTCCAAAGATGATTTGGTCTCAAGGAATGGAAACATCGCATCTACTACCTTCACACTCTCAGGTAATAGAGACTTAAATTATCTGTGTTTATGATATTTTTTTCTTTTTTTTTTTTTAAATCACATATCCTTATCACTCTTGGTTCACTGGAGATGGTGATGAACTTAGAGGAGGAGAGAGCGAAATTCATGCCTATCTTCTGTTACTTGACTCTTTCCCTTCCCTAAAACCATTTGCAATTTCTGGGCTTTCTTGCTGTTGTGTTACTTTGTCACTTGGAACAATAATGGAAATAATTTGTATTCTTTTTATCATGGAAACATGACCAGAGCATGTAGGAATGTATAACTGGGTTCTTTCTGCAGGTATCATATTAGTCCAGATCAATGTTTTTAATCAAAACTGAAGATGTAAAATCCTAGAACTCACTGATCTATTTTAGTAGGTCACAGGAAGCAGAAAACCATAGAAACCACAATCAACCAAAGCATCTGTGTTGAAAAAAAAGACAAAAATTTATCTTCTAAAGGTGTCAACTGAACAAATCCATCACAGATAAGTAAGGGAGTTATTTACAAGGAGAATCATCAATGTAATCTGAGGCTGTTGATAAACATTTCCTGTCTTCTTGCCCTGGCAGCAATTCTTTCCAGCCACACTTTTCCCCGTGTTTTCATTTAGCTGAATATTGGCATCTGTGCAAGGGGATAGAAGTTCTTAGAATAAACCTAACTTTCAGTGTCAGCGATCTAACCCCCAACTTGCTGTTGACCTTCAGAGTACAGATAAACAAGAATCTTAACCTTCTCACGGCCAGTGTTGGTCTGGTTCTTCCCTCTTCATTCAGGAAGCGTGACCTGTTTTTATTTTATTGGTTTATAGAACTAAGTGTCCCCTCATCCCTGCCCAAGGTCACCTTAAGGTGACCACTGCCATGGTAGGAGGCTGGTGTATTGAGAGAGGAGGCTGGTTACACACTTTCCCCCAAGTCTGCTCAAAAGAGTGTACCTCTCTTCCACACTGAGAATTTCAGAACCCAGCAACCCAGTGCCAACAGGTGAATATGATGCTCTCAAACTGCTGGAAAAGCATTGTTCCTAACTCTTTCCATATGCATAAAGAATCATAAGGTGTACCAACCCTGGTTCTCAATTTTCTGACTATCTGCAAGGACCAGGTGAGAACAGAGTGACCAAAAAAACTTGACTTGATAGCTGAGTGGTTATTAGTCATGCTACCCCAGATCCACTCTGATTTCCAGGAAGCTGACACCTACTGGTTACATCACCTGTACCCCCATTGCTCCCTCTTTCTGTTGGGTTCAGGCACTGGCAGTTCAGAGGACTTCTACTCCTGCTCTCCTCCTGCCCTGCGGGAGTTTTAGCAGCAGCTGTATCTTTCTGCCTTCAACCTTCAACAGGGCTCAGGTGATGTTTATTGGTTTGACTCTTCAAATGTAGGGTAACAGCCAAACTCCAGGGTCTTGACCTTCCCCATCCCAGATTGACTCAAAGGAAGCAGCAGCATGATGCTAGAGTCAAGACATTCCGTAAGTGGGCATGGACCTAGCCTCACTGGGTGGGTGAGTAAGACTGGTTTTACTATTGAAATCTCAGAAAGACCCTTCGGATCCCCACTCAGAGACCACATTAGGAGACAACTGGGGAAATTTTCATGTTCCTGATCAAGCAAGAAGCTATCTTCTAAGGAAAAACCTGAGGCCTCTCTTGCTTCACACAAAAACCAGGTCTTATGCAGGATACATGGCTACAACAAATAGAAATCCAGAAAGGACCCCTGGATTGCAGTGACTGTCTTATTGTTATCGGTGGTGGTGGTGGTGGGTAGCTACTATCAGCTATCTGTTGAGTGCATACTTCATACCGGATGCTGTACTAGCTGCTTTGTATCCATTTAAACCCCACAGACCCCAGAGACCTTATTATTCCTGTGTTATAGCTGGGGAAGTCAAAGCTTAGAAAATTGCCAAGGCCACAGCATAAGGATCCTGACCCAAGATCTACTGAATTCCAGAAATTGTCTGACACCAACTCAGATGACTCAATTTTCCCTTGGGAACCTCAAGACTATTCTTAAGTATAGATGCCTCAATTTCAGGATTTGTGTTGTTGATGGTGATTTATCTTTTTCTTTTCTTTTTTTATCATGGTAAAATAAACATAACATGTATTATGTTCATATAACATAAAATCTTACCATTTTAACCATTTTTAGGTGTACAGTTCAATGGTGTTAAACTTATTTGAAATGTTGCCAACCATTACCACTACCCACCTCCAGAACTCGTTTCATCTTGTAAAACTGAAACTCTGTACCCATCAGCACTAACTCCCCATTAATCCCTCACCCCAGCACCTGGCAACCACCATTCTATTTTCTGTCTCTGTGATTTTGATTAAGTATCTCATGTGAGTAGAATCATCCAATCTTTTGTGACTGGTTTATGTCACCCAGCATAATGTCCTCAAGGATCTTCTGTGTTGTAGCCGGTGTCAGAATCTCCTTCCTAAGACTGAATAATATTCCATTGTATGCATATACCACATATTTCTCATCCATTCCATGGGTAGGCAGTTGGATTTTTTCCATGTTTAAGCTATTGTGACTAATAATACGGCTATGGATGTGGATATATAAATATCTCTGCTTTTAATTCTTTTGAGTATGCAACCAGAGTAGAATTGTTGGATCACATAATAATTCTATTTTCATGTTTTGGGGGAACCACCGTACTGTTTTGCACAGCAGCTGTGCCATTTTACATTTCCACAAAAGCACACAAGAGTTTCAGTGTCTCCACATCCTCACCAACACTTGTTATTCTCTGTTTTTTTGAGAAGTTATCCACCTAGTTTGTATAGAGGCTCTCTCTAAAAAATGTCCTAGATACATTTGAGAAGAATGTGTGTGCTATTGTTCTTGGATAAAGTATCCCGTATCTGACTGTCAGAACCAGGTGGCTTATTGTGCTCTTCAAACCCTCTGCTTCCTTACTTATCTTTCATCTGGTTGTTCTATTTGTTATCGAGAATGCAGTGTTGAAATCTCCAACTATTATTGTGCAACTGTCTTCTTCCTCCCTTCAGTCTGGTCAGTTTTTGCTTCATATATTTTGATGATCTGTCATTAGGTTAAATGTTTTTAATTGTTGTATCTTCTGGCTGTATTGAACCCTTTATTAATAGATAATATCTGTCTTTGTCTCTTGTAATCTTTTTTGATTTAAAGTCTATTTTGTCTCTTATTAGTATAGTCATCCCTGCTCTCTTTTGTTTCATTACTTTTAGTTAATATTTTCTCCACCCTTTCATTTTCAATATTGTTGTGTGTTTGGATCAAAAATGAATCTCTTGTTGATAACGTATAGTTAGAACATATTTTGTTTTATGTTGTTATTCATTCTACTATTCTCTATCTTTTGATTGGAGAATATAATCCATTTATATTTAAAGTAATTACTGATAAGGAGGAACTTAATTCTGTCATTTTGCCATTTTTTTCTATGAGCATACTTATGACTTTTTTGTCCCTCATTTCCTGCACTGCTGTCTTCTTTGGCTGTTTTTGTTTGTTTGTTTGTTTGTTTGTTTTGGAATGAAATGCTTTAATTCGCTTTTATTTCCTTTTGTGTATGTTCTAAAGCTATTTTCTTTGTGGTTACCATGGGGATAGCATAATTAGAACATTTTAATTTAAATTTATACCAACTTAATATCACACAGCTTAACAATACACAGAACTCATCTTTTATGGCTCTGTTCTCACCCCTTTTGGTTGTTGGTGTCGCAGAAGTACTTTTATACATCATGTGCCAAGAGGGAATTGTGGGGGATGGGTAGCTGCTACTGTGCCAAAAGCTAAAATTGACCAGAGTTAACTGCAATTGATCATCCAAGCCTCCTCCTGACAGTTGCAGGCCTTCTGTAGATTCTAGAGTTCCAGAATAGTTAGATCAGACTGATTCTGTCAGGGCAAATGTTGTCTGGGTGGGGAGAGAGATTTCTGGTGCTTCCTATGCCATCCTCCCAGAATCTCCGTGGTGTGTTCTTTTAGAAAAACTTCTTGGGGCACCTGGGTGGCTCAGTGGGTTAAGCCTCTGCCTTCAGCTCAGGTCATGATCTCAGGGTCCTGGGATCGAGCCCTGAGTCGGGCTCTCTGCTCAGCAGGGAGCCTGCTTCCCCCTCTCTCTCTGCCTGCCTCTCTGCCTACTTGTGATCTCTCTCTGTCAAATAAATCAATAAAATCTTAAGAAAAAAAAAGAAAAAGAAAAACTTCTTTCTGGGGAGTGGGACCTATAATAACTGAGGCCCTTCCTGCTAAGTACATCTCTGATACAAGAGACCATTTTGCATTCCCTTTTCAGTAAAAATCTCCACCTTAAAAAAAAAAAATTCCAATCAGATCCCAACTCCATAATGTCACTAGTGTGCATGGTCACATAAAACTCATTCTGTTTTCTCCACCATCACCAATTGCCCTGTTGTTAGCATTTATCCTCTGGAAAATGAAGTTCTGTTGTGCTTATTTCATGCAAATTATCACTGGTAGAAGAGAAAGAAAGATTTCCAGATAGAGACCCACAAGATAAAGAAACCCAGAGTCGTTAGATAGAGGAGCAGATGTACAGGGTTTTGCCTGACTCACACTCACGGTTGCATAAGTAAGATTTCAAAATTAATATTACTCTGGAGACCTTAACCTAGTGTACAATGTTCCTGGCTGGAAAAGAAGAACTATATCATTCTTTTTTTTTTTTTTTTTCAAATCTTTACCATTACTTGCCGTTGTATCTCCGCCTTCCTCTTCTGCAGGAAATATTATTTCCTACTTCTGCACACCAAGTTTCTACCTCCAGATCTGTTTGGTTCAGTTGCTGAGAAGCCTGACCCTCCTGTGCCACTTGGGAGAAGCCATCCACTGGTGAGTTGTGGGCGCTTTTTCCATTACTTTAGGAATCACGGGCTCAAAGCATCCCAACACTGGAGATGCAGGGACTGGGAGCACCCTGAAGGTTGCATAGCTCAGGACCTTGGGGGGATGGTGTTGGGGGAGAAAAGTCTGGAGGGTGGTGTCTGCACCAGAAATGTTGGAGATGCCCAGGTGGCAGTAAACAAGTACAGAGTAGGGTGAGACCACCCCACAGGGCTCAGGTGAGAGGACAGCGTACTAAAGAGAACAGCCACAAAGTGTAAGGACGCTCAGGCTTCTCAGCTGCTGCGTCTCTCACTCCACCCCCTCCCAGCCCTCTAGGGCTTTAAAGAGCTGGAACTTTCTATCCCAAATATTGCCCCTCCCCCTTCATAGTCCATATATGTGATGGTCCAGGCCCTGAACCAAAATGGGCCTCTTGCCTCAATTCAGAAGGCCACAGGGACTGAAGTGGGGACTCTGTTTTTCTGAGAGGCAGCTTTTAATTGATTCAGGATATGTCCTGACACTTGAAAGTGACACCTCAAAAGTGTCTGCTGTGCCTGGAGCTAGGTGTGCCAGAGTGACCGGGGAGAAGCTGTGGAGGAGGCGGTGCAGGTAAACAACAACATGGACGGAGCACACGGTGGAAGTGGTCGGGGCGATGGGCCCCCTCGAGCCCGACCCTTTCCCCCCGATCTGAATCACCAGAAGGTCTGGGCTGTGCATTTCTGACTGACAGACTTCCTGTATGATACCGAAGCCCAGCATTTGAGAACCACCGGCCCAGTCCACACTTTCCCATCCAGAGGAGGAGGCCAGCCCTGTGGTCGGTTACAGAACATCCCCAAGGCTGTGCTGCACTTAAGGGGCTGTGTGCAAGGGTCCCCAGTATCCTAGTTTTTATACGATCTCCCACTGGATTACCTGGGAGGCTAGTCCACGGTGGGATATTCTTTTCCCACCAGCTTGTAGCCTGCTGGTTCTCCGTCATTCACTTACAGAAATGATATTTATTTAGCAGGCTCTAAGTGTCAGATCGGGCTCTGGGGCACCAACATACCTTACTGCAAGACCAAGTTCTTGGCCCTGGTAGAGCTTACTTTCGTGTGTGTGTATGTGTGCATGCACACATGTGCACACGTGCTCACACTTCTGCATGCATAGGTGGGGCATGCAGGGGTGAATGTATGGCTTTTAAGTCTACATACCAAAGAAGCTCAAGGCACGGAAGCCTACCTAGAAATACCTAGATGGTATTTCATCCCATCTCTGCTCTCCCAGCCTGGAGATAGGAGCTCTTGAGGTCTTTCGTCACAGAATAGCCTCAGATTCAAAATCCAGCTCAGCTATTACTTGTTTTGTGAATTTAGGAAAGCCTTTTAACGTGTCCATGCTTCAATTTTACATTTCTTCACTTGTAAAATGTATAAACACTTGCTCACAAAGGTTTTGCAAATATTAAACTAACGTACGCACAGTATTTAGCACAACGCTTGAAACTTAAGGAGCAGTCCACTAATGATCATAGATGTAATTCTCGAGGTGGGTACATTCCCCACCCCGCACCCCACAGCTTGATTAGAAGTCTTATTTAGTTGCAGCAGATTTCCAGGAATCTGGCTTAGTGGAATGCAAGATCTATGAAATGTATCGATCCTAAGAGAAATTAAAGAATAAGATGTGTACCGAGATAAAAACCAATTCACAGTTACTACCAGGAAAAGACAAAAAAAGAATATTCTTGAGAATCAAGTCTAATGATCTTAGGTGTTATACTCGGTATAAAGACTTTCATGAATTCCTTCAATTAACATTTATTGGTGCCTCCTTTATAGCCAGATGCTATATTGTCAGAGCTGGAAACAGAAACATGATCTGGACTTCAGGGGGCACACAGGGTGTGGGAGATCGTGTGATGAGGGCTGGTTCAGAGGCATGTGTTAGGAGGTGAGTGGAGTGATTCATTAGTGGAGGCAGGTTTGGCTTCACAGAGAAGGGAGTTTGAGCAAGAGATACTGGTGAATATCTAGGAACTTGCCAGGCATTCTAGGCAGAGGGGCAAGCTTATGCAAAACCACTGAAGCAGGCGAGTTTGCAGGAAAATGGATGGAAGACGGGTGGGGTGGGAGCTCAGGACCTGGGCTCTGCAAAGTGAGCATAGAAAAGACTGATGAGGGGCACCTGGGTGACTCAGTCGATTAAGCATCTGCCTTCAGCTCAGGTCATGATTCCAGAGTCCTGGGATCAAGTCCCACGTCAGGCTCTCTGCTCAGCGGGGAGTCTGCTTCTCCCTCTCCCTCTGCCTGCCGCTCTGCCTACTTGTGGTGTCTCTCTCTCCCTGTGTCAAATAAATAAATAAAATCTTTTTTAAAAGAAAGAAAGAAAGAGAAAGAGAGAAGAGAAAGAAAGAAAGAAAGAAAGAAAGAAAGAAAGAAAGAAAGAAAGAAAGAAAGAAAGACAAGTGGTCTGAGCATTGCCTTTGAGGTCCCGCCACCTACAACGTGAGGGACCACCGCGGTTTTCAGTCGACGAGCACACGATCCCATGGCAGTATTGGCGAAGACAGGTTGAAAGGGAGCATGGTCAGGAATAAGCCGCAAGCAAGGCAAGACCACAGCAATGGAAATGGGGAGGGTCTAAGGCAAGACAGTGGCTGCTGACCCAGGTGCAGAGGAGCTGAGCCCAGAGGTGTTTATGAGGTAGAATTCACACGACAGTGATAATGACAGTAGTCGTAGAACAGAGTATGGCTCGTGGTAGGTGCTCAGTAAATGCTGGGTAAATAGGGAAACTCATGGGGGAGCCGTGCAGGAGGCAATGAGAAATTCAGCTCTGAGATGCAGGGGTTGAAAGGTGGGACCGGAAGGCAGAGCGCTGAGATGCGTTGGCATTCGGGGCGCCTAAAACCCTGCGATGAGACAACACAACTCAGCAGGAACTTGGGGGCGAGAATAAAGAGGTGGCAGGTAAAGATGCGGCAGCCAAGGGTGGTGCCTGGGGGGTTCTCCCAGGGTGGGCAGGGGAAGGAGGCACCAGCGAAGCAAATGAATAAGGGGACATGAGGCAGGCACTCACGTCCCAGAAAGCAAAGGAGTTTTCAATCGAAGACCTTACCAGAAGAATCCAACGCTCACCGGGCACGAAGCTGAAGCAGAGCGGGGGCATTTGGTAGTTGGGTTGCCATGGCAACCTCGCCCGGGAAGCTTTGGCGGGGAGGTGGAGGCAGAGAGTTGAGAGTTAGTTACAAGACATTCGGCTGCAAGAAGCAGAACATGGAACTCACGGTAGCTTAAAAACAAGGGCTTATTTATTTATTTATTTATTTATTCAAATCGCAAGAAGTCGGAGGATGAGCAGTTCGAGGTCGGGCTTATGACTCGGCGATGTTGGGACTCGGCCTGGTTTTGCTCTGGTCTCTGGGTCTTTCGCTCAGGGTCCCAAACACCAAGCCTTCACGAGACAGGCTCCGGGAGTGGAAGGGGCAGGCCTGGACCTCTGCTGCATCCCTCAAAGAATGCCCTTCCTCGTCCCCCACGGGTCGCCGGCCCGGTGCCCCACCCCCCCCTCCACTGCAGAGAAGGCAGAGCAGCACGGAAACTGTACCAGGAGAGTCAGGTCCTCCGGGAAGGCCCGGGGTGTTGACAAATGGCTGGTGGGGAAACAGCTAGCGTCTGCTCCCAGGAATAAAGGGAAGTGACCAGCCAGCACGGGAGCTTTCCAGGACACGGTCGCAAAGCAGAGACAAAGACCAGGCCGTCAATGACCCAGAGTGAGGACCTTTTTAAGCGCGGGGATGGCAGCGGTTACGCTATCATTTTGTTCTCTGATTACAGGACAGAGAAAGATGGGTGACAACGGCACGTTTCCCCAGGCCGGCCACAACATGCTGTCCACATCGCATTCTCTGTTTACAACCAATGTCCAGCCCGGCAATGATGAACCCACCACCAATTATGACTATGATTACAGCATGCCCTGTGAGAAGACCAACGTGAGACAGATCGCAGCCGGGCTCCTGCCTCCGCTCTACTCACTGGTGTTCGTCTTCGGCTTCGTGGGCAACATGCTGGTCGTCCTCATCCTCATCAATTGCAAGAGGCTGAAGAGCATGACCGACATCTACCTGCTCAATCTGGCCATCTCCGACCTGCTCTTCCTCCTCACCCTCCCGTTCTGGGCCCACTACGCCATGCACGGGTGGCTCCTGGGGGAGGTGATGTGTAAGTCATTCACCGGGCTGTATCACGTTGGGTATTTTGGCGGAAACTTCTTCATCATCCTCCTGACCATCGACAGGTACCTGGCGATCGTCCACGCTGTGTTTGCGTTAAAAGCCAGGACGGTCGCCTTTGGGGTGTTGACAAGCGGGGTCACCTGGGTGGTGGCCGTGTTCGCCTCTCTCCCCGGGATCGTCTTCGGGAGAGTGGAAAAGGAAGATTATTTTACAACCTGCAGCTCTCAATTTCCAAGAACATGGAAGAATGTCCATACGATAATGAGGAGCATCTTGGGTCTGGTCCTGCCCCTGCTCGTCATGGTCGTCTGCTACTCGGCCATCCTCAAGACCTTGCTTCGGTGCCGAAACGAAAAGAAGAGGCACAAGGCCGTGAGGCTCATTTTCGTGATCATGATTGTTTACTTTCTTTTCTGGGCTCCCAACAACATCGTGCTTCTCCTGAGCACCTTCCAGGAGTCCTTTAATGTCAGCAACTGTCAGAGCACCAGTCACATGGACCAAACCATGCAGGTGACGGAGACGCTCGGGATGACGCACTGTTGCGTCAACCCCATCATCTACGCCTTCGTGGGGGAGAAGTTCAGAAGGTATCTCTCCGTGTTCTTCCGAAAGCACATCGCCAAACACCTCTGCAAACAGTGCCCAGTCTTCTACGGGGAGCCCACGGACCGAGTGAGTTCCACGTACACGCCTTCCACGGGGGAGCAGGAGGTCTCGGTTGGCCTGTAGATGAGTACCAGGTTGCTTCTTGCTTTTGATGGGGGACAGCAATCCATATATGCTAATGAAGCCTCAAGGGTCTGTTGAAGAAGGGAGGCCCGTGAGCCTCCGAGAAGAGTGCCCAGGAACCTCAGGGTCGTGCGCACCAAGACAGACTTTGTCTCCTCCTGGGTAGCCAACGCGCACTCAGGGGATAGCCCAGAACAACTGTGGGTAGAGACTAGGACTTCTCCAATGAGCTCCTCCCGGTTCCTGGAAAATGCCACATCTGGAAAAGGCTTATGTGCTTCTCCCAGCCTTCACCTTCACTTCGCTAGCTCTGCAGTGCCATCCCTTTGTCGAGGGGCTCAGCTGGAGGCGGGGAGGAGGGCGAGTGGGCACGGGTGGATGGCGTGAGGGCGCGTGGGATCAGGGCCGAGTGCCAGGAGGTGGGAGGTGTGGACGTGGCTGAACCTGGGTGAGGAGGAGGAGAAGGGCTTCGTTGGTCTAGTCACACAGCAGTGCTACCCCCAGCCCCGCCTCCCGCCCATATAAACCTGGAAGGCCCCACCTGCTCAGGGAGAGCTTGGGAACCCCAAGAACCCTCTGAGAGCTTCATTTGGGTCCGATCATCTTCTTCTGTGTAAGTACACGACCCATTTTTGCTATGTTGCCATTTATCCGTGAGAGCCACGCAGCCTCCATTGGAAATCTCTTAAATATCCTGCCTCACTGTTCGCGTGCGTCGTAAGCCGTATCCCCCTACGTAAAAATGTATGAATGTGTTTGTTTATAAAAATCTGTGTTGTCTATAACGAGACGATAAATAAAAGCCCTCGTTCGGTCTGTGCAGGGAAAGGGAAGGTTGGCAGGTTGTGATAGGGAGGAGGCGTGAAGGTGAATGACCCTGCATCAGAAAGGCGAGAGCTGTAGCAGGAACTCGGGAAGCTGTTTGAGCACTGCCCCCCCACCCCCACAGCGATGTTTCCAGAATCGGCTAGGAGGAGAGGCCAGGAAGGACGTGTCAGAACCCGTAGAGGCCTCAGGTCTTTGGACCTTTGTGTTTATATTCTTGTTGCCTGTTCCTGCTGCCCTGGCCCCATCTGCCCCCCACCGCCTCCCCCACAGACTTCATCGCAATACTCTTTCCAGAAAGATTGCCCTGCCCCAGAATCAGCTCATGGAGGTCCAGGAGAGTAGCCTCGGGGAGTAGAAAACGGTGCAGCCAGAACCCCTCTGGGTGCTCGGGAGAAGGGGGGCAGCCAGTGGGGGCTCTGGGGTGTGTCACCGGGGCAGAGAAGGGGCGGGAGGATGTGACAGAGACCCCTGCCTTGGAAGTCATACCCCAGCCTGTGAATCTTGGGGTCTAACCAGCCAGACGGGTTGGACCTACACGAGGAAGACTCTAGAAGGGTTGGGGAAAAGTGTTTCCCAAACTACCTTCCAGCACCTCGTTTTTGGGTCCAGGCATAGAGTTTGCATATGTAAAAATAACCATCATAAAAAAGTAAAAATAAAAGTAAAGCCGGAACTGTAACTTGCAAATGGGGCAGAGTATCATTTTAAGAGTTGCTCTTAGGTCAAGCCTGAAAATACCATTATTAGTCACAGAGAGAATTCTGGTGTTGAGCTTAGAATGTTGGAGCCTGTGGTATATTTGGGAGACTACAAATTCAACATGAGTAGTTGTTGATCAGGGGGTCCAGGGTCTGGGCTACGGGCTTATTGGCTCATGGTGATGCAGCGTCTAATTCCTACCATTCGGATCATAGCACACACCCCGCAGGCAGCATCTCGACCAGGTCTTTATTTCGCAGCCTCGCGGCCACAGATCCTTCTCTATCATTATGAAGTCCAGGGAGTCACGGGTTTGGTCGCATTCAAATCCTTCTGCACTCTGCAAATGTCATCACGTTCCAACTGTCCGGTTTGGAGCGGGAACTCCTAAATCACACTGACCCCTAATCGAACTTTTAAACCCGATTTGTAAAGGAGAGGAGTTGGCTCACTTCCGTCAGCCAAGACTTTTATCTCGGGGGAGCCAAGTTAAGAACGTACACACTTGTGACCCGGGGCATTTCTCATCTGACACAGGCAGGAAACCCAGAGCTTCTGGAAGCTGGCGTCTCAGGGGCTCTAAGTGACGATGGTTTTCCTTCCCTGCTTCAGGGCTAGAGAAGGTTTCAGAGTGAAGTGCGTCTGTCTGGGGTGGGGAGAGCATGCTTCGCCTTCTGATATTTGTAGTATCCTCATGAATGCATGAAATTTTGCTTGGATGATGAAATGTAAATATTGGGGGGGTTTTAAGCTATGATTTGGAAAACAGATTAATACTCGAACTGCATTGCTGTTTGCAAAACTATCTGATTAGCGACTCCCCGTTTTCTCCTCCCCTCCCCAGCCCAGCCTCTGGCAACCACCATTCTACTCTTTTCATCCATGGTTCTGACTATTTTAGGTACCTCGTGTAAGTGGAATCATGTAACATTTGTCCTTCTATGACTGGTTTATTTCCCCCGGCCTAATGTCCCCAAGGCTCACTCATGGTGCTGCATACGGCAGGACGTCCTTCTGTGTAAGGGCGAATAAAATATTCCATTGCATGTATACGCCGCCTTTTCTTTATACGTTTATCGATGCGCATAAAATTTCAGTTGTGCAAGATAAGAAGTTCCAAACGTCTGCTTATGACATTGTACTTGTTGATACGATACTGTATTGTACATTTAAAAATCTGCTGAGAGGGTAGATGGCATGTTATGTGTTCTAACCATAATAATAATTTCTTTAAAAATCGGCTTGTTTTGTTATTCTGTGGCGTGGTAGATTGTCTTACTGTTCGCCACTTTTCACTCCTTCCCCTGCGGGATGCCTGTCCTCACGGTGTGACTTATGACTTAGAGTGGTAGGTGTCCCCCTCCATCCCCGGGAGGCTCGACCACCAAAGAGTGAGCGGAAGCGCCATCTGCTTCAACCACACAGAGTGATGGAGGTGGTGGGCGGAGCCCCCGGCTCTCCCTGCTCGGCCCCCCGGAAGGTCCCGCCCCGGCCACAGCAGGTGCCGCGGCACATGAGCAAGAAGACCCAGGGCACAGAGCCACACACGGCAGCCACACGTCGTAGGCACAAGAAGTCCACACTTGCTGTTTTAAGTCACTGAGCTGTGAGGGCTGTTTGCCAAGAAGTTCCAAGGCTAACTAGTACATGGGGTGCAGAACGGCTTCATAAATAAAATTCGGGAAAGTGTCCGTTTGTTATTCCCTCATGGATTTCAATGCAGCAAACCCTCCCTTGAAGATCTACTGGGTGCCAATCTGGGGCAGGTACTTAAAGATGGGTGTGTTAATTCCCATGGCCTGAGACCCCTCTAAGTGCAGGGACTGGGGAGGGGAGGAAGGGTAGAGAAGGGGGTGTTTGTGAATCACCGGGCACCGTGCAGAGCACAGGCGTAGAGCTGGATGTGAAATGTTCTGAGAGCCCAGAGGAGAGAGTCACTGACTCCATGATAGCCCCACACCGCGGTAGGAGTCGCGACACTAGGATTTTATTGCCACCAAAGAAACTGCTACTTAAAAGCTGCCAACTCTCTCCATTTCTAGAAGTGGAAACCCTGTCGTCTTTATCCCCAGGAGAACGTTTGAGCGGGCTGTCTGAGTCAAGCAGATGTCAGGGAAGGTCATCATCCCAGGGATGGGTGTCTTAAGACTTCCGGTGGGACTTGGGGACTTGGCAGAACCCACCCTGCGCCGCCCGCCCCGACGTGTGACGCTCAAAGGCCCGGCCGCCTCCTGGGAGTGAGCCACCAGACCCCATCCTTCTCTGCTTTGTCTTCTTCTCATTAGTAGGATTTCCTAACATATTGAAATGGCTTCAGGGTTGATTAGTCAGCAGCAGCAAGGGCCACCGAGGGCCACCAAGAGCCACCAAGAGGAAGCTCATCAGAGAGAAGAGGCCTCTGGGCTGGTGAGCTAACCTCCGTGAATTTAGGGGAGGGCTGGTCCTGGGTTTAGGGAGTGACTGAGGTTGGAAATGTCTTGGGACATTGTCACTTTGACACTATGTTTGTGTTCTCACATCCTTGGGAACTCCTTGCTGGCTCACTGCTTGGTCCCATCTCCACCATGTCCTCTCTCCAATCCCCTCTTCTCCTGCTCAGCTGGCCTGCTACCCAGAGGGTGCCCCCCGCCCAGCAAGGAGGTGCCAGCCTCCCCTTCTTGCAAGCTCCCCTTCCTTACATGGTTCTTTCAGAACCGCCACCCTCGGCTTTGAGGAGAGAACCCCTCCTTTTCACCTCCCATTCAAGCCCACCCATTTCTTTTTTTTTTTTTAAGATTTTATTTATTTACTTGACAGAGAGAGACACAGCGAGAGAGGGAACACAAGCAGAGGGAGCGGGAGAGGGAGAAGCAGGCTTCCCGAGGAGCAGGAAGCCCAATGTGGGGCTCGATCCCAGGACCCTGGGATCATGACCCGAGCCGAAAGCAGACGCACAATGACTGAGCCACCCGGGCGCCCCAAGCCTACCCATTTCTACAACCCTTTCCTGCTCAGACCCGTCTCCTTGCAGGACAAGGGTGCGACAAGTTGACATGGCAACCAGGGGCACAGAGCTGATTCTGTCAGTCTAGGAAGCCCCCAGGGAAGATGTGTGACCCCAGGTGTCAGTGGTTTTCTCTAGAACTGTAGGGTACTTAACACCTCTCTGCCCTCAGCCTCAGGCCATAACTGCCAGTTCTGGGGCAACAGGAAAAGTCCTACATGATATCCTGTTTTGCATAGAGCTGAAGACTGAGGTGCAGGTGCGATCCGATGTGAAGTCACAGTGGGCCTAGTAACATACCTTCATCGGTGCAGGGCATTGTGTGAGCTCCATGTCTGGGCGCTGACTTGAAAGACAAACCCAAAATTTACAAAGCAGACTTCCCAGTGAAGTTAAAGGGTGGCCACCACATCTGGGCACATCTAATAAGCAAGGAGGTAGGCAGGCTGCAAGTGCCCACGTGGTGTGATAGTTTGCACACGGCAGGAGGAGGTGGTGCGGGGGCTGGGAAAGGGGTCATCCCGGGAAAGACCTGGAGGACAGAGACATCAGGGGTTGGGAGGACAGAGCAATGACCCCCCAGCCCCACTCACCATAAAGTGTATCTGGGGCCAAAGGTGAAGCGGTTTGGGACTCCTAGGACCCTAGCATCATTGCTAAGACACACAGGTGGTAGGGAAGGAGTCTTCCTCTTTTTTTTTTTTAAAAAAAGATTTTATTTATTTATTTGACAGAGAGGAGAGAGGTCACAAGTAGGCAGGGAGGCAGGCAGAGAGAGAGGAGGAAGCAGGCGGCCGCCGAGCAGAGAGCCTGATGCGGGACTCGATCCCAGGACCCTGGGACCATGACCCGAGCCGAAGGCAGAGGCTTCAACCCACTGAGCCACCCAGGTGCCCCTGATTCTTCCTCTTTCTTTAGGAACCATGGGGATTCTTGGACTTTCTTGGTGAAAGTGGTTTTGGGGACACTGGGAGCATCCTCCTTGGTGGGGATATCAGAGCCCTGGAGCCACACTGAGAACAGGTGGTCCATAACAGGGGAAAGATAGAAAGAGCCTGAATGTCTAACAACAGAACTCTAGCAAATATGGTTACGGCATTATGCTGAACAAAAGAAGCCAGACACAGAAGAGGATAGCGTCTATGTTTCCATTTATATGAATTTAAAGGAGAGGCACGTGAAGGTCCATGGTGACCAAAGTCAGGTGGCCCTTACCCCTAGGTGTGGCGCGAGGGCACTCTCTGGGGTGAGAGGATTATGCTCTATCATCTCAGCTGGGGGCGGGGGGTGTTTCTGTGGGTATATACATGTCAAAACTTAACCAAGTTGTGCACCTTTGCTGCATCTAAATTATACTGCCATAAAAAGAAAGAGGAAGGAAGGAAGGAAGGAAGGAAGGAAGGAAGGAAGGAAGGAAGGAAGGAAGGAAGGAAGGAAGGAAGGAAGACAGGCACTGTGTGTGTGTGAGCTGCTGTATGGCAAGTGACAGGAGCTGGGCTCATGCGGCTGACCCTCCGAACCCAGGGAGGGGAACCAGCGTCTTCCCCCAGCCGCTGGCGGACCTTCAGCATCTAGAGTGCAGAGACGCACAGGGCAGCGGGAGCAGAACCACCAGCCCTGTGCGGATTCAATGTCTGGACGCCGAGCAGCTATTTCAAAGGCTGGCCAGCTCCGCAAAAGAAGGGCGGGCGCAAGGCGCCCTCCAATATGGGCATCAAGTCTAGAGTGACAAACAGGTCAGAAGATCATTTCTCATAGGGAGTCTGAATGTCATCCCCAGGAGAACAAGAGCGCTGAGAACAGAGACCAAAGAGAATCCGAGACCATGAAACTCAGTCACGGCATGACAGACGGAAATGTTTCTTTGATTCAAGGCTGAAGAAGTTCCCGTGGGTCTTCACTTCCTTGTAACTCCCTGGGATGAAGCTCTATCCCGAGAGGGGACCTGAATCCCCCTCGGATCTGGAAATCCCAAATGCGTGAGGCACCCACGAAGCTGGGTTTCCATATTCTGTGAGTCCTCCCCCAGTGTTCCCCTCCAAATGTGTATGGTCCAAACCAGCTTGGCCATAGAGTCATCCGGTATTGAATGGGGGAGTTAACTTTGGGACCCCTGGCTCTAGCACGTCACCCCACAGATGAGGATATGGAAGCTCAGAGAGGGGAAGTATCTTGCCAAGGGCACGCCGGTGGGTTGGGGTAGGTGGGGGTGGGGTCAGCAGCGCTGTCTGGGACGCCAAGCCTGCACCGTTACTCCATACTGCCCTCTGGGGGCGAGCACCCCTCACAGCCTCAGCCACCCGGAAGATGTGGACTCGCAGAAATTCACAGGGTGAACCCGCAGCTCAGATGGCGACAGAAAAAAGCCAGCCACGGTCACATACAGAAATGTAACATTTATCCAGCAGCGGCTGAGAGGTCTACACACACGCGCGTGCACACATTACCATCAGCGAACACAAGGCTGCTCCTCGGAGGACCAAGATGCTGCCTGTTTTCTGCAAAATTTTATATTGATTTATTTGCTACCCATTTTGCGAACCCATAATTTTGTGAAACATAAGGCCTCGTCACAGAGCCCACAGAGGGCCAATATCTGCGAAGCACCCTACTCTTGTTATATCATTTGATCTTGACCACAGACCTATCAAATAGGTTTGTGATTTGGGGTTTTGTTTATTTTTTTTTTTTTGCCCCCATTTTACAGATAAGAAAAACTAAGGCTTGGGGAGTTTCAAAAACTCATTCAGGGCTAAGTGGCAAACGATGAAGCTTGAGACTTACCCCTGGAGCACACCTGCAGAGGCAGGTTCTTGATCATTGGCTCCTGACTTGCACACACAGGATGAACTTGAAGAAATTTTTTTTTCATGACTCACTGTCCCGGTTATGATTACCAATTGTTGGGTTCTGTTGTAACACAAGAGCATGGCCCTGGGTGGGTGGTTGTTGATTGCTGGGCTATCTCTGTGCTTTTATGGCTGTCCCAGCCATCACCTCCTTCTAGTCTATTCTCCAAGCACCATTCTGGGTGCAGCTGCCTTGTGTGCCCCCCCAAACCCATTATCCAGCCCATTGCGGGGACGGGAAAGCTGAGGGTAGGGCGGGGCTTCAAGCTCCCGCTGTCTGGTTGAGCAGGTCACGTGCTTAGCCCTGTGTGAGGCTGCCTCCACAGGTCTGGGGTCTCCGCCCTTTCTTAGACCACAAGCCAATGCTTCTGATTCTATGGTGGAGGAAGAGGGAGACCCCAGAGGGCACTCTTGAGGCTCAGGGTGCTGTCCCCTGTGTTCCCAGCTCTGTAGGCAACGGTTGAGGTTTTCAGATAAGTAACCAACCACGGAGAAAGCTGTGACTGCATACGGGACTGTCATATACTCCTGACAGTATGCCCTCTATGACAGGGTATATACTGTCATATACCCTGTGCCCTCAGTTGTTGCTTATTTTATGTGGCCCATTTCTCAGAGCTGCAGATAGACTGTGTCCTTGGGGGCAGGATCTCTGCTGCCCACGTATCTGGCATAGTGCAGGCCCTCGTGAACGCCCGCTGCTCTGGAGGGCTGCAGTGTGACTGGGTGGAAGAGATTCATAATGACGCGCCCCATGACACACCTGACCCCAAAGGAGATGGGCAACGTTGTTAGCTCACAGATGAACCCACCAGTAAAGCCCTTTAGACAACCCGTGGTTTTCGTTTGCAGAGAAAAATAGAACGGGGAGGCTGGGGTATGGGCGTGAGCTGGGGTAAGCACAGGGGACCAAGGAGATGAGTAAAGGGGACCACAAGGCTCATGGGAAGCATTCCCCTTCAATTTCAAGTTGGCTTCAGTGGCTTTGATTGAGGACACATAGTAAGAGAATCAAAATCTCTCCTTTTTAGCCTCACCATTGATAAGCCCTGTGGTCTTATACAAATAAATCGCTGGCCTCCCTCCGAAGCAGGAATTTCTTTCGGCAAAATGAGGGATTTTTGACTCCATAAACGCGAATGTCCTTCGAGTTCGAATATCCGTCGATCCTGTTTTCTGACCGTTTCTGTGCAGTTGGATGAACAGAAAACAAAAGACAGCAGTGTAATCAGTGAAACCCCTGAATAAGCTCTCCGACCAGACATCTAGTCTGCAACCTATTTTAATTTCAGTTAAAAAAGAAGAAGAAGAAGAAGCAGAACAGTTCTCCGATTTTTTTTTTTTTTTTTTTGGCCCAGGCGATACACTTATTCACTAAAACTCCGCCTCCCCCTTTCACTAGAAACTGTGCATTTCCTACTTTTATGCTGCCTATATGTTTGAATTGCACAGCTCAGCTGGTCAGAAGAGCTGAGACATCCGCTCCCCCTACGAGAACCCTCCTGGTAAGTCACCTTTCAGCCACTTTGCCTGTTAGCTCTGCTTCTGCGATGAGTAAAAGGCTTACAGGAAACCCATTAGGCAAACATCAGGTGCTCCTAGAGCTATCTTGAAATATAATCTTTGAGAGAAGACAAGAGTTAGACTTGAGAATGAGTTTCAGATTGTGATAACATCAAAGATACAAAACACGATTGTGAATGAAAGATTGTGAAGGGAGCAATATTAGAAAGATGGGAAGGAAGGAAGGAAGGAAGGTAGGTAGGTAGGTAGGAAGGAAGGAAGGAAGAAAGAGAAGGAGGAAAAAGAAGGAAAGAAGCTTCACCTTTCAAAAGAAAACTTTTCAGAGGAGATGAGTCTTGGCCAGAGAATCTTAGCAGAGATTATAATCCGGTAAGAGGAACTGAAACACCCCCCTCCTCCATGGGACGGGATGCCCTCTAAATGCGTTTCCAAGCAGAAGTTGTATCTAAGTCTGGCTCTTCTGTTTGTTTTTCCCCCTCAAAAAAGAGGGAAGGTAAACGTTGTCCAAATTAATGTCGTATTACAAATATCAAATTGAGTTTCCCTTGAATAATCAGTTCCACAGCACCTTTAGTGTAATGATTCATGTCCTGGCTCAGAATTGAAGGTGAAGGTTTCTGTATGCTCTCCCACTGCCTACTCTGAGGTCCAGGGGGCTGAAGACGGAGGGGGATGAATTAAAGAAACTTCTCAATCAAGCAAGAGAACTGAAATTGACCAGGTGAGGCAATGTGAGAGCAAATGTGAGAATGGGAGTCTAGATTTTACAGCTGGCTGCGGGTTCCCATGACCTTCTCAGGGAACTCGGGCTTCAGCCCATCTCGTTCTGACTACATCGAGACACCAGTCTGGCAATGCCACATTCCAGTTCTCTCACCAAGAAGCGAGAGACCAGGGTAGCTGGTGGATAAGAGCACTCAGGCTGCCTGCCTTCGAAATCAGTGGCTTCCTAGCTGTGTGTCTTTGGGTAAGTTACTCATCCTCTCTCTGCTTTGAGGTTCTCATCTGCAACATGGGGACAATAACACGACCTGACTTTAAGGTGACCTTGAGGATTAATGGAATGAGTGGGAGTGAAGCTCAGAACAGCGGTTGGCCCACAGAGTGCCCCTGGGGGAACTGTTAATGGTTACCGGCACTTGGGGGGGGTGATGCTCTGTATAAGCTCAGCCCCCCCCCTCCCCCCCCAGGGAATGGCAGCTATAGCATCAGTAAGCTGTCAGACAGTGTTAGGCGGCGCCCGAATCAGTTTCTTGAAACTGTGATCAAAGCTGCCTTCGCTCCACGCGGCCGCGGGGCACCAGATTTTATTTGGTTAGATGACGCTTTTGTGAATTTCCCTGAGAGTCATGCTCTCCGTAGCGAGCAGGGACGCCAGCGGCGGCGAAGTTTCCCTTTCCTGCAAAAGTCCTTTGATTTGGCCACATAAGGGAACTCAAGTTAAATGTGGAAATACGAGGCACCCATGTTGACAACCAATGGAGCTCTAAGACAGTTTGCGCTTGTGGTGGACTGCTCAGGACATCTTAGGGCTGAATAAAAGATCGCTTTTTGTTAATTCCCAGGGTCGAGCAAAATGAATGACCCAACGTCGACTCCGTACTATGACATTGATTATGGGACGTCGGAGCCCTGTCAGAAGACCAACGTGAGACAGATCGCGGCCGGGCTCCTGCCTCCGCTCTACTCGCTGGTGTTCATCTTCGGCTTCGTGGGCAACATGCTGGTCGTCCTCATCCTCATCAATTGCAAGAGGCTGAAAAGCATGACCGACATCTACCTGCTCAATCTGGCCGTCTCCGACCTGCTCTTCCTCCTCACCCTCCCGTTCTGGGCCCACTACGCCGCGGACCAGTGGGTCTTTGGAAATAGGCTGTGTCAGATTTTGACAGGGCTCTATTACATCGGCTTCTTCACTGGCATCTTCTTCATCATCCTCCTGACCATCGACAGGTACCTGGCGATCGTCCACGCCGTGTTTGCCATAAAGGCCAGGACGGTCACCTTTGGGTTGGTAACAAGCGGGGTCACCTGGGTGGTGGCCGTGTTCGCCTCTCTCCCCGGGATCGTCTTCACCAGATCCCAGAAGGAGGGGTCTCGCATTACCTGCAGCCCCCATTTCCCACCTACTCACTACCGTTTCTGGAAGAACTTCCTGACACTGAAGATGAGCATCTTGGGTCTGGTCCTGCCCCTGCTCGTCATGGTCGTCTGCTACTCGGCCATCCTCAAGACCTTGCTTCGGTGCCGAAACGAAAAGAAGAGGCACAAGGCCGTGAGGCTCATTTTCGTGATCATGATTGTTTACTTTCTTTTCTGGGCTCCCTACAACGTCGTGCTTCTCCTGAGCACCTTCCAGGAGTCCTTCGGCTTGAATAACTGCAGCAGCTCCAACAGGCTGGACCAGGCCATGCAGGTGACAGAGACGCTCGGGATGACGCACTGTTGCATCAACCCCATCATCTACGCCTTCGTGGGGGAGAAGTTCAGAAGGTATCTCTCCGTGTTCTTCCGAAAGCACATCGCCAGACGCTTCTGCAAACACTGCCCCATCTTCCTGGGAGACGTGTCCGACAGGGCAAGCTCGATTTACACTCGATCCACCGGGGAGCAGGAGATCTCTGTTGGCTTGTGACCTGGACTAGGCTTTGTACACAGCCTGGGGGTGGGAGTGGTCCTTTAGAAAAGGAAGTTACTGTCGTAGAGGGTCTACGATTCATCCATCCATCTGGCACCTCTTTTAAGTACATTAGATCATTGGTGGCCGTCACTTCCGGAGAGCCAAATCAATATCTGCTGATGACAGCAACCTTCCCATTTCAGCTCCACGCACATCGACTCATTGGTGCCCTCTCCCTTCACTGCAGAAGTTCATTATTTAAAAAAAAAAAAAAAAAAAAAATCCCTGGAAAAACTGCTGATTGTTGAGTGTGGTTAACCTGAACAGGAATACCAAAATTAATCAAGAAACGTATCATGTAGTTTCTCACCTGCCAGAGGCAAGAGGGGCAGATTGCAAATGTGCTTAAAGCAGATCCTTGTCGTGATCGGTTAAGAAATGACGTCTTCCGAGTGCGATCTGCCCTCCAAGGTGTGGTTGATAAGATCCACGGGTGTTCAGGACCAGGTGAGAACGGGGAGCGCTTCTTCAGTGAGGAGGGGATCCTCTGCTGGGAGAGGGGAGGGAAGCTGAGCTCCAAGTTGCAGACCCCGCACCCGGGGAGTGGCTCGGTGGCAGCAGGAAGCTCGGCACGGGCTGGGGAAGGCAAGGTGAGCCCGGACCTCGGGGACCGTGCACAGCACCAGTTGTCAAAGCCAGAGCAGGGAGGGCCCCGGCTGCTGTTGCAGGTAGCTCATTGCATGGCCCAAGGATGCCCTGGAAAGGTGAGCATTTAGGGCAGGGAGGCCAATGACTCGCAGGTAAGGTGAGGGGGCACCTGCGTAGGTCCAGGCACCAGGGATGGGAGGGGGGAGTATTTTCATAGCATGTAGGGTGAGAGTCGGGAGAACTTGGGACAGATTTGGGTTGAAGGCAAGCGGCGGAGGGGAGACAGACAGAACCTCCAGGCATCAAGCATGCAGACTGGAGAGATGCCCTAAGGGAGACTTCAAGCATGAGAAAGGGATGAGGTTTGGGCCAAAAGCAGGAGGGGCTTGTGGAAGAGGAAGGGTCTGGTTTTGTGGCCTTGAACACAGCCCTCTGTAGACAGAACCTGGGCTGTCTCTCTATGGCTGCCCCTGCCCTGAGAGCTGTCCTTCCCAGCCCGGTTCCAACGACAGGGCATCTCCAGGAGGCTTGGAAGCACTAGACTTAGGAACGCGTGAGTTTGAGGTCCAGGAACACATGCAGATGAGGACTGATTACACGGTTTGTAATATGAACCCACGAAGAAGAGCTTTCTAAGCACTGAGCTAAGAGACGCCGGGGCAGGGAGGGAAGCCCAAACAGGTACATTTCTGCCCTCCCAGGGCATACCACGGCTTCCGCGTTGTCTCCTGGATTCAGCTGTCACAAGGCAGAGGGCAGAAGGGACAGATGCATCTGGAAACAGGCCACCTGCAGCTTGATCAGCCACAGAAAGCACCATTTACAGACCTTTGTGTTTCCGGCTGAGTGCGGTGCCTTTAGAGGCTCCCTCCAGCCGCCTTCTCCAGACACGTCGTCCCCGAACCCTAAGGGATCTTTTCGTGTCAGAGGGAGAGTCATGACTTCGTGTTCTGCAGCTGCAACTTTTATAATTTTGTGCCTGCCTGAGATGGTTTTGGATCTGGGGGATAGCTGAGACCGCTTGAGGGAGGCCAGGGGGACGGAACGTAAAGGAGTGTGAGTCGCTCAAGGGTTAAGGTGTCAGGATAGTAAGAGGTGCTACGGATTTTTCTCAAGATTTCTCTCAAGCTCTGAAAGACGAAACTTGAGAGCGTGGGTGGCAACGGGAAGCACCCAGAAATGCTCTGAAGGTTGTTTCAAGGGCATCGGTATCCTATGACCCTAGCCTCTGGGTTAACTCAAAGACATTCCCGTATCTTTGCATATGTGTATATATATCCTACATATCTGAAAATCTTATGTCAGTGGAAGGTGATGAATTACTTGGAAGAGAATCCCTACCCAATAAAAACCGCCCTCTAAAATAATTGATTATATTCTTGTTATTTCACTCAAGCGCCCATTGAGAGCCTGGCATACGAAACAACTGTGAAAGTGCTTTGAATGTAGCTGGTTTGGGAAAATTCTATATGTACACACACACACACACACACACACACACACACACACACAGAATTACACTTCTTTTTAAATATTTGTAGAAGTTGCCCCCCCCTCCCGGGTCAAATTGCCGGAATAACGTGTTAGAAGACATAGCCTCTCCGAGTAGCATTTCTCAGCAACGGACGCTGGCAACCTTTTAAATTTCTAATTTAATTCTACTACCAGAGCCACAGACCTGACATTTTTTAAAACACAGAAAATCGATGTGTGTTTAAGCCCATGCCCGCTGTCTATGTTTGACAGGGACGAAGGTCACCTAAGTGGCCGAAGGTCACAGGCCGGTCACGTCTGTCATCCTGAGTTGCAGGCACAGGAGGAATGAGGGAGACTCCTCCTGAGGCTGCTTTTCTTTCACTTCAAATCCCTTCCAAACACTGGGCTGAAAACACAGTGGTGACAATGGTTGTGTCGCTGACATTTGGGTTTCTGGGCACGTGTCTCTTATCCGCAGGGAGGACAGGTGCTCCGAGGAGAGGCGGTGGGTCTGGGTCACATCCATAGACTGGGGCCGGCTGGTTTTCAGGTTCCGGAGCAGGTCACCGTCCTATCACCGTCCTCCCCGGAGGTCCGCGGAATAAGCAGAAGACAAGGACAGCCAGAGCTGGCTCGTGCGATGGCTTTTCCCTGACAACCTAAAGGATGGCCTTTCCTCCGTGAGTCAAAAGAAGGCATGACCCAAGGAAGGGCGGAAGGGGGCTGAGTCCAAGCAGAGGAAGGGTCCAGGGCACCCTCCCCTCGTCCCCGCATTCCTCCCTTTGTGGGGCCCTCCACGGCGCAGCCCTCCGCTGCCCCAGACCTGAGACGGACAAGTTTGGACTTACGGGGACCTTCGGGTTCTGACTCCATTCACCACGTCCTGGGTGAAGGTACCCTACCCCCAGCCTAGAAGCCTCTGTCCTGGAAGGGGTTATATATATGCCGTGGATAAAGTCAAAGTAAAGTGAACATCCTCAGCAGGGAGGAAAAATGTGCAAATTCGTAAGTTAGGATTCCGCTTACACTTGTATTCCGAGGTTCTAGCTTAAACACCTGCAACGTTAGGGACGCCCGGATGGCTCAGTCGGTTAAGCCTTCAGCTCAGGTCATGATGCCAGGGTCCTGGGATTGGTCCTGTATCGGGCTCCTTGCTCCGTGGTGAGCCTGATTCTTCCTCTGCCTGCTGCTCCTCTTGCTTATATTCTCTCATTCTGACAAATAAATAAATAAAATCTTCAAAAAAAAAGATAAAAATAAACACCTACAAGGCAAATAAAGTGCATTGGCCTCGCCACTGTTACGATGAAATCAAGTCATTTTTCTGCACATGGTGTGGTATTTCCTATTTGCCTTCGATCTTTTCTAGAAGCATTTTTTATAAGTCTTACTTCTATCTGGCTCCCTGTTGTTACTTCTTTAGTTTGATTAGAAGTCCTGTGCCATTGTGGTTCCATCATGGGTCAGGAGCTTGGTTTTGTTTCTTTTTCCTATGGTGGTACCCAGTTTTTTAAACACTTTATATAAAGTCTTTTCAAACTGGAATTCAATGGACGGGCCTTCAGAGCCAGTAAGAACCTTGGGCTACACTGCCCCCCTGTGGCCACTTTGGTAACCAACAAGGGCGTCCCGCAGCGGCGCCTGGACCCCAGAACCGGGAGGGAGACCCGGGAAGTTTTACTCTTGGCTGTTTCATGTTTGCCTCTGCCGGCACCATTTCTGCCGTGGACAAGAGGTACTTCCACAGCAGCTCAGCGTAGAGAATGCTCGGCTCTTTCTGTTTCTGAAGAACAAGAGGAGAGCCATGGAGGACACAGGTTGATGCCCGCAGTGGAAATGAAGGTCCCAGTGGCCCAGAGCCAATCTCCGCAGATCGCTGAACCCACAGCTTTGCAACGAGGTCACAGAATGTTTTGTGACAAGGTATTTTTCGCAGCCCATAAAACGCCCCTCGCCCCTCCCCGGTGTCTCTCTTGTACAACCAGCAATAGTCTCGGGAACCAAGTGTTTGAAGCAACCAAATATGATCACCAGTTGGTCGGCTTTCTTTTTTATTCACACTTCCCTTTCTCCTTTCCTGTCTTCCCTGCGTTCGGATCCCTCTTTTGGCATCACATCACGTGAAAACAGAAAGGCTGTAGAGGACCAGTCAGCCCGACCCCTCACCCAGTGGAGGAAGAACAGAGCCCACCCCCCCTCACACACTCCCCTCCCCATGCGCCAGACGTTCTGCTGTCAGAGGTCTGGGTGGGCCAGAGCATCGCACGGGTTTCAGTTCTCTCGGGGTTTCCCCGTCTCGCCTGCGCAGCCCGCGATGCACCATTGAGGAGAGCAGGTGGGAGCCGTGCTGACTCCCTCCGGGGTCAGCTCCCATGTTCATGAGGGAGAGCTGGGCCCACAGTTCATGGGGAGCCATGCTCCTGGCCCCTGGCTTAACCTCAGCTGCTCGCTGGAGTTACCTGGGCAGTCTTACAGAGAGTGACACCTGGTCCCACCCCCGGGACTCGGATTTGCTAGGTCTGCAGAAGCTCCCGGCGATTCTAAGTAGAGCCAACTTTGAAAAATGCTGCTTATGGGGCGCCTGGGTGGCTCAGTGGGTTAAAGCCTCTGCCTTTGATTCAGGTCCTGATCTCGGGGTCCTGGGATCGAGCCCCACATAGGGCTCTCTGCTCGGCGGGGAGCCTGCTTTCCCCTCTCTCTCTGCCTCCCTCTCTGCCTACTTGTAATCTCTCTCTCTCTGTCAAATAAATAAAATATTTATTTAAAAAAAGAATAACTAGAAATAAATAGAAAAGGTCTGTTTGGGATGTCTTATAAATGAATATCGGTTATGCTTATGTTGGCAGAAGAATTCTCCCCTTCCCCTGTTTTCCTATTCCCTCCAGGGAGCCCTTCCTTTAACTGTGTCCAGTAAAGCCTTATCCCCAGAGACCTGGAAAATGCTGAAAGTCTGTGTCAGCCCTGGGTGATGCAATGATAATTCTGCAGAGAAAGCAACAAGGTAATTTTAAGACAGCAATAGCCCCTATTTACTCTAAAATGCCTGTACTTGGGTGTGTGGGTGGCTCAGTCGGTTAAGCGTCTGCCTTTGGCTCAGGTCACGGTCTCAGGGTCCTGGGATCAAGCCCCACATTAAGCTCCCTGCTCACAGGGAGCCTGCTTCTGCCTCTCCCCCTTGCTTGTGCTTGCTCGCTTGTACTCTCTGTCTCTCAAATAAATAAAGTCTTTTAAAAAAATAAATTAAATGCCTGTATTTTGGTGTATATCCACTAGCTAATATTCTTCAAAAATCCCTTTTAAGAAAATTACGATTTTTTTCCCCCTAATAGATCATCAAATCAGGATTCTCTGTTGATTGGTTATCTCACTCCTTCCTACAGGGTAGAAAGTGGAGCCTGCTTGAGGTCCAGCCTTGAGGCTGAGGGAGCTTGGGGAAGTGACTCAGAGTTAGTCTCAGGACCTCAGAGTCCCTTCCTGTGACTTGGGATACTATCTTGCCTGATAGCTAGGTCAGGATGGAGTATCTAAACCAGCCGTGTCCAGAACTTTCTGTACTGATGGAGATGTACTGTCCAGGACAGCAGCCACCAGACCGGTACAGAATGTGGCTCATATGACTTTAGAGGGGGATTTTTTAGATTTTATTTCATTTTAATTAATTTTAAAATACCCAGTGCATGTCTCAAGGGACAGTACAAGGCTGGCATACAATAAGTAGCCAAGATACATCAGTTTAACTTGCGTTGCGGCATCAGGGACTCTTAGGCAAGTTGCTCAGTGCTTCTAGTACTCAGTGTCCTCATCTGTGATAGGGGGCCGAGAGTAACGCACGCTGGCTCCTATGTTTGAGCGGAGGATGAAATGAGAGACCGTGTGATGGCTGAACGCAGTGCCTGACACATAGGAGTTCTCCTAGCTGGTAGCTACTTCCCTGATAACAGCTATTGCCTTTTTCGATCAGAACTGCGCTCCCCTAAAGAATGCTCTTCGGGGTGGTGGAATGGAAGCTGCCAGGGACCTAGAAGGGCTCTTGGGTGTGAAATCAAGCACCGCGGATTGAGGGCAATAGATGGAAAGCGCCTCCCAACATTAAGGCGTTGTGTTCAATCCGTCTGACGCTGTGTAGTGGGGCGGGGGGGTGGGGGCGGGGGGGGGGTGGGGATTAACCTGACATTGTAATTCTGGCTGATGCAGACCCTGCAACTCTAAGCCTGCGTGGGGGGGAGGCGGCAGGCCAACTCCCCGCCCCCTTCCTCTGTCTGCAATTCCGACAGAAGCTGACACATCCGGAGAAGCAAGGCGGGAACACAGTTTTTAGCATTCATCCATTCATCCATTCATTCAGCAAGCATTAATGCAGGGCCTATGCACCGCCAGCAGGGGGCGTGGAGTAAGGGAGCTTGCTGGGGACACCTTGCCCTTGAAAGAGGGTTGCTTGGAAGCTCTCTGGGTGGAGCCTAGGAGGAGCACGTACGCAGGCGCCAACAGGTGCCTAAAGCGGCCCAGCAAAGCTGAGTGGGACAGACAGTACTTTACCTGACCATTTTGTCAAGAAAGCGTAGCTACAACCTCTTCTTGGTTCCACGCTCTTTAAACAGCTCAGGCGTTCCTTGTCCCGGCACCGCTGCGCGGAGGCGGGGTCCTCTAGAGCTGGGGGAGAGGGCTGTGATGCACAAGATCCCAGCCTCTTTGAATTCTTGGGGCTGGTTTTGTACTTTCCCTGGCTCCGCTTTTGCTTTCAGCTTGTTCGTACCCGAAGGGAGTCGTGAAAAGTCTTCCTGCCCCTTTCCCGCTCCTCGGTCATCCATCCAGGAAGCGACAGGGTTACCACTGTCTAATCACTTGGGAGAGATTCCTGCATATATAAGCAAGATCACGTCTCTAACCCTATCCCCTGTGTTTCCGCCAATGCCAGTATTACATACCACACCTCGGGGTTTTTTATGCTGTTGGGCAAGTTTCTTAAGCTCTCTGTGCCTCACTCTCCCCATCCGCGGAATGGGGGTAGTACCGCCAACCTCATTGATTGCTCCAAGGAGTAAATGAACTAATATATGAACCAGCACGTGACAACTGTCATGTAACCACCACTGGGCGAGTTTTAGCTGTCATCCACCGTGCAGATTTTATCTTTATGCAAGGGAATTTATTAACTTTTTCCTTGGTTTCTGGGTTTTAGGACATGCTTGGAAAAGCCCTCCCACTCTCCCCATGCGGAGATTGCAGAAATCTCCCATTTTTATTTCTAACGTTGTTATGGCTTCTCTCTCTCTCTCTTTTTTTTTTATCATTTGTATTGCTCTTTCTGGAACCCATCTTGGAATGCGGAGTGAAGTGGGAATCCCAAGGGTTTTCCCCAGATGGCACACGACTACCCCAAGACCATTTATGAAATAATTTTCCTGCTAACTTAAAATGCCATTTTTATACTATTTTAGCCCCCCTCCCCATGTTTGGTCCTCTTTCTATATTTCCAGTTAAATGACTATATCCCCAGGTGTCATTTAATGTGTTTCGTTCCTTGGGGCAGCCCCTTCATGTGTGGGGCGAGTCCTTCTGTTGATCCACACGGGACTCACTGCCCCTGCTTCGGTGATGGGAACATTGATCGGTGGGTCAGGGACTGTCGGTCAGAGCCGCTCGAGTCCCCCACCGGCCTTCAGTGATCTTTCAAGTGCTGTTGCAGTGGTCACGAATTCGAGAGGCTGCCTACCTATCACAGAGTGTAGATGCGCGCTGCTCAAGGTGAACCCGTCAGATTCTTGCTCCCAAAAGCAATGACCATGAATGCACCCCCCAGTGGCCAGCAGTGCCCTGGAGGGAGGCTTTAGGCCCACCTGGTGAGAGGTATGTCCCAAGGCAGAGCTGCCTGGGGTCCCGTCTTTCCCAAGGGAAGACATCCAGCGATTCCTTTTGTCCTATGATCAACCTCAGGAATGTTCCAGCTCTCCCCATCACGGCCAGATGAGCTGAGCCCTCACTAGTACAGATATAAAGCCCCCACTTCTCCCACACTCAGCAAGAAATAGTTCTCCCCTTCCTCCTTCTCAGCTGCCCCTTCCGTTTTCCAGATGAGTTGATGGTTTTTTACACACAGATTGTTTGCCAGCTGTTGGAGCTTGAATGTGTGTTGGCCTCCCCCAAAATCTGAATGTTGAAATCCTAACGCCCCATGTGATGGTGTTGGGGGCGGGGGGGGGGGGTTGGGGAGGCGATGAGATCATGAGGGAGGAGCCTCATGAATGGGACCAGTGCCCTTGCAAGGAGAGACACGAGAGCTCCCTCCTTCCCTCCGCCCTTCCCCCGTGAGGACATAATAAGAACATGGCCATCTGCTAATCAGGAAGTGGGCTCCCACCAGACCACATGTATCGGCCACTTGATCTTGGACTTGACTGCCAGCCTCCAGCAGTCTGAGAAGCACATGTCTGTTCTTGAAACCAAGCTCCACTCCCCAGGTCTGGGGTAATTCCATATGGCGGCCCAAGCCGAGACACCAGCCCTTTCTTCTACTAGGTATTTGTCTAACCCCTTGGAAATTGCTTTCTCAAGAGACCCAATGATAATTACCAAAGAATACTGCTTTTGGAAGATGAACTCTTTGCCCCCCTCATGGTCTTCCTTCTCGGTCCAATGTCCATTCCCTCCTTCATGCAGCACAGCGTTAGTGAACAGATGATGGTGGAAAGCGTCACTAATTCGGGACTTGCGTGTTAAGTGACTCAGTGATGTACCTAATGTTGGCTGGGAAGCTGGCGTGCTGTGGCTAGAGCCCAACACGGCCCGAGTCCTGTCTTCAAGGGCAGGCGGGCGCCACGGAGCCGGGGGATCCCCATGAGAGTGAGGGGCCCCCCCTGCACCAAGGCCGGCCCCCAGCCCAGAGCTTTCTCCAGAGGCTGGGAAGCAGGAGGAGACGTCTGACGCCTCACGTTTCCGTCAGGCCCTTACTCGGAGACACAAAGGAAGCTAGTCTTTAGCCAAACAAACACTCCCTCACTCTGAGCTGCACTTGTCTTAGAGCCCAGACTTCTACCTCCCCCTTCCTGGCATCTTGAGTCCCATCCTGGGCTCCAGGACTCAAATTCAGGAGGTACAGGGATCGTTGCTCCCGGTCCCCCAAATCCCACGGTTGATTCTTCAGGTGGGGCAGGATTCTTCACCGGGGCACACTTCACCGCCGGTGGCCGTCCAGCGAGGTCTGGCCGTCCTTTGGTTGTCACAACCTGGGAAGAGGCCAACGATGCTGCCTCACATCCTCTGATGCACGGGACAACCCCCCACAGCGGAAGCTTCTCCCATCCAAATGTGGACAGGTGCCACAGTTAGAAACCCTATCTGGTGTCTCTGCCTTGCTGGAAACCTCATCAAGATGAATCCGGGGGCGCCTGGGTGGCTCAGTGGGTTAAAGCCTCTGCCTTCAGCTCAGGTCATGATCCCAGGGTCCTGGGATCGAGCCCCACATCAGGCTCTCTGCTCGGCAGGGAGCCTGCTTCCCCCCTCTCTCTGCCTGCCTCTCTGCCTACTTGTGATCTCTCTCTGTGTGTGTCAAATAAATACATAAAATCTTAAAAAAAAAAATGAATCTGGTGGCCCCTGGGAGACTCAGTCAGTTAAGCATCGACTCTTGATTTCGGCTCAGATCCTGATCTCAGGGTCATGAGATCGAGCCCTGTGTTGGGCTCTGTGCTCAGGGCGGAGTCTGCCTGGGATTCTCCCTCTTCCCTCCCCGCTCATCCTCTCTCTCTCTCAACAAGAAAAGAGGAGTCTGAGGCCTCTAGGTGCTGGTCCAGCCCCCTCCCCATTGCTGCAGCTTACCTGTGAAACATTCTGGATCCCTGGCACAGCCACGGGAGCCTGGCGTCCTCAGGCACACTACCTTTATCCTCATTCATGCCACTCCTCCCCTTCCAGGCCCTCCCACACCTGTGGATGCAGGACACGCCACCTGCATCCACAAAGTGCCAGCAGGGGCCAGAATGGCGTGCCCTCCAAGTCCCGCCCCCCCTGGCAAGCTGCCCTTAGAAGACGGCTGTGCCAGGCGACTTCCTGAGTGATCCCGTTTGGAGTGGGAGGTGGTGGTCCTACAAGGAGAAAGTACAAGGACCACTGTATACACATGAGGAATTGCGGCAGAGACGGCGTGTGAGAAAACACAGAGGCAACTTCCGGGAACCCTAAGTGCTTTTGTGGGAGCAGTAGGAGAGAAGGAAAATGGGAACAGAACGGACTGCAAGCTGGTCGGTGGAGGGCAGATGAGGCGGGACCTCGCGCAGAGCGCTGAGGAGTGCGGGCCACCGGCATGGGGGGCTTGAAGCCAGGGAGTAAACACAGACATTGGACGCTGGACGGCTAATCGGCCCAGAGCAGGAGGCACTGGAGGAAGTCAGGGATGGGATCAGAGCCCCAGGGCGAAGGTTGGGCTGCGCTCCCTCTGGGACACGGCAGAATCCGGTAAAAAGCTCTGGGTGGAGACAAGTGAAGGGATCTGAAAGCTACCAGGGACAAGGACTCATCAGGACCTGGACCGAGGGAGTGAGGGAAGCATGGAGGGCAAGGCTACGGTCCCAGCCCAGGCGGATGCAAAGCACTGGCTTCATGAGTTAGAAATCCTGGGGGCCATCCAGGGGGCAGTGTCAGGAGGAGCTACCTTGAACCCAGCAGAGCACATGCGTGGAGATCCACAGTCACGGGCAGCGGGCACCAGGGGGGTGGACAGATAGCTCCAGACAGAACCCAGAGGAGCACACAAGCGGCAAAGGAGCCCCGAGGAGAAGGAGAAGGTGTGCCAGGAAAGGCAGAGCCAGTGCAGAGAAGAGACCTCTGGGAGGAAGAGGAAATGTCAGCAATGTCAGACGCTGCAGAGATATGAAGCAAGGTAAGAGCGGAAAAAACATCCCCTGACTCCGTGATGCAATCAGAAAAGCAAGACAACGTCATGGCCCCCTGCTTGTCTCTTCCCTCGCTGACTCATGGCCAAGGACACGCAAGCATGCTTCCCCCTTCCCCCTGGAAAAGCGCTACTGTTGTGCCCAAGTTCTGGACTGTCGGCGGGGCTGCCGGGGGACAGGACCAGCCTCTGTGGTTGGAAGGTCCTTGTTAGCTGGTTAGGGGCCCTTTCCAATCACCCTTTCCAGAGGGCACAGCTGAACCCTTTGGGACAGGAAGGGGATGTGGGGGCCCCCGAACTCTGGCACAGAGACGGGAGCCCCAGGGCCTGCAAGGGAATGGCTGCAGGGCTCCGGGGAGCCTCAGGGACCATCCGTGGCGGGGAGCACGGGGCAAGGAGGGAGCAGAGCCTTCCGGGTCCAACAACTGGGGCTCCCTGCGGCCACCAGGGCAAACCCTGTCCTGGCATGATGGAATTTTGTTAAAATGAGAATGCTACTCAGTTTATTACTTTTATCCCCTGCTCGTAAAAAGAGATTTTTTTTTTCAATTTCTTTTAAATATGGTTACTCTCAGACCAGTGACTGTCCAACCCACCCGAGCCCATGGAAGCAGGAGTGTGGCCACTTAGGTGGGGAAGAAGAAAGAGGAAAGAGAAAGGAAAAAGTTGGAGGATGGGGCCTGGGAGGGTCCGGTTCCTCTTCGACTCTGTGTTTCACACTCAGGCGCGGTGGGTGAGTAACGGACAGAGCGGTCACGTGGAGGGAGTGAGTGGCTTGCCCTTGCGGTGCGTGACTCCTCAGGCGTGCATGCACGAGTGCACCCAAGACGGCTCACAGCCTTATGACACGGTGGTTTTAGAAATTTCGCTCGACTGTTCCTTCTCATGCAGGAAATGTGTAGGAAACCCAGCCTAGGCCATGGGTGCTGTGGGGTCTTCCCAGACGTCCTACTCAGGGTCAGTGTGCCCACCCTCCCGGCTGCTGGGGACGGGGACCAGCCTCAGCCACTGGGGCCTGCCTTCCCTGGGTTCTGCCCCTTCCCAGGGGACGATGAAGGCCCATGACCGGTTGATGGGGAGTTGCAAGGACCTGGCCCCCTTCCCTCCATATGGGACAGAGCCAAAGGGCCAATCAGGCCCAGAGCTCCTCGCGGGGTCAGCGGGAGGTTTGGGGGTCTCCACACTGGGGTCTGCTTCTTCTTCTGTCCAGTCCTCCCTCCCCACTCGCTGACAGGGATGCCTCTCGGAAGCCCTCCCCAGCCAGGCATCGGTGCAGCTGTCCCACTGAGCTCTGGACTCCCAGGAATTAGATCGAAAATAGTCTGGTTCCTGGTTTCAACTTTCTCTTCCGCAGAAACTCAGGCTGATAGTAATAAAATGTCTCCCCCACGAGTTCTGTTTTCCTTGCCTTGCCCCATCCCTGAGATACGGGTGCATGGCCCCTCAAGGACTTAAAGGAGACGTTGGGAGGAGAAGGGAGGAGAGAAGAGGCTGTGCCCCCCTTCACCTGGCTAACTCGGACTTTCTGCTTAAATGGCCCCTCCCATGGGCACCATCCCCAGGCCCTCGGGACGGGGCTGGGAGTCCTCGCCCACGGCTCCCCCGGCCCCCGCGCGGGCTTCCCCCAGCACAGCGCCAGATTCCCCGGATTGCGACCAGCTATGTACCTGCCCAGCTCCCTTTAGAACGTCAAGGCCATGAGGCCATGAGGGCAGAGTATGGGTCTATTAGCTGCCATTTTCTCCCAGGGCCTGGCAAAGTTCCTAGAACCCAGGAGATGCGTCCTGCAGAGTCTTGCCTAAAACAAATAGCAGGTTCCAGCAAGGCAACTGAGGAAGGTTGGTAAGAGGATGCCTCCGGAGATTTAGGCAGGGTGTAGGGAAACCCCAGCGGATTGCTCTATGCCCTGTGCCCTGTGCCCTGTGCAGGAGAGACGGGGCCGCCATTCCGACTGCGAGGAACAAGGGGCAGAGCAGGGGGAGGGGCTGCCTAGGTCAAGGTCAGGAGACACCAGCCCCACCAGGAAGGAGCCAGGGTGCTAAACCCCTTGACCTCAGCCTCTAACCTCCTGCCCAAAGCCCCCCTTGGCCAAACCCAACTGAGACTCAGAGGGTCGGAGGGCGGAGGCTCTGCCACTAACAAGATTTGCCTCCGGGACACAAAGCGGGCTGGGAGGGGATGGAGAGTGAATACAGAAGAGCAGAGGGGAGATCTACCAGAGGCAGACACCAAAGGCCTGTGAAATGAATAACTTTCCGACGAATACTCCCTGGATATTCACTCCACGGCTATTTATTATTTTGATCCCTGTCCGATGTAAAGAAATCAAAAGGCACACACCCTAAAAGGCCATTGAGCATAAATCCGACACAGAGCAGGCAGCAAGGCCTCAGGCCGTGTGTGACGGGGAGCTGGTGCCGAGAGGTCCCCCCAGAAAGCTAGCCCCTGGGGAAGAAACACACCCACAGGCGGGGACAGGAAGGAAACGTAGCTGGCTTTCCCTTGACTCCAAGTGGTAGGCGGAAAATCTCTGAGACTCCAAAACCCATACCTCGTGCAAATAGCAAGTTCAATGTTAGAATACCCTCAAGTTTTCCGGGAGACCCGGAAACTAAGATTCTGCTCAGGCCACGGATGCCCCTCATGGTCGCAGTGGATACAAATGCAAAACTCCCCCGGAAGGGAGTGCTCCCACCTCGGGCCACAAAAAGTTGCTGCAGGACCAGTAATTTCCAGTAAAGGTGAGCTCACGCGGACGCTACAAAACACGAGGAAATACGGCAGAGAGAGTGGCGGCGGGCAGGCCTCCCGAACCACAGGATTAGAACTCTGAAAGACTGGGTTAAATCATTAGTTGATTCAAAGTCTTTTTACACAGAATCAGAACACCTGGGTGGCTCAGTCAGTTAAGCGGCTGCCTTTGGCTCAGGTCACGATCCCAGGATCCTGGGATCGAGCCCCGCCTTGGGCTCCCTGCCTGGCGAGCATTCTGCTTCTCCTTCTACCCCTTGCCCCGCTCATGCTGTCTCTCTCTCTCTCTCTCTCTCTCTCTAATAAACAAACAAAATCTTTAAAAAAAAAAAAAGCATTTCCACAAGGAATCAAAATCTATAAAAAACAAAAACAAAAACCACAATAGAATATTACTACCAGAACTTAGTGTGTGCAAAGCTATATTTGGCTTTCTCCTTTCTTTTCCTAGGGACACATACTCCCCTTCCATCCACTTGTCTCCTAACAGGAGAGTATTAGGATAATTCTCAGGGTATACTGATTTTCCCTCTTTCTTCAATACTGTGTCTGTAATAGGATTAGGTTTAGACATCGCTGTGAGGCACCCCATTTCAAGGTTTTAGAACAAGATTGCACCCTGTTTTGTCTTCAGTTGGTACTGGTAGATTTTTAGGATTTTCGTTGAAGCTATTTGATAAGATATCGGAGGAGAGCAAGACCGTCGATCTTGCTTCCTTCGGCCATCTTTACTGGAAAGCCCATACTAATGTTTTTTTTAGATTTCATAAGGGTTTTGAAACCAGTAGGCAGGCTTCAGCTTGGAAAGCCCCAGATATGGTGGCGGTGGTGGTGTTTCATTGGCTTTACTATGAGCAGGGGCATATCGGACGCTTCCTGCTCACGAGTGCTTCGCAGAGCAACTGACGACATTTCAGCACAGGGGGGTGTTGCGGACCCTGGGGAGGCCAACCTCAGCGGAAGGGTGAGGACCGATGCCGGGCTGGAGGGGACTGAGTAGAGAACGAACGAGGACAAAGTAGGAAGAATGGGTTCGGACAATGAATGAAGGCCGCCCGAGAAGAGGGAGAGTATGTAGTTAGAGCAATGTGTGGGGGTCAGGATGGGCGTATGGTCTTTAGTTAAGGGAGAGACCAGAGCAGTGCAATATCGTGACGAACTGACCGTCGGAAACAGTGGCAGGAGGTCGGACAGAATGCGGTCCAGAGGGCAAGAGGAGAAACGAGCCTCTGCTCTCCGAGGAGCAGCCCTGTCCATGGGGGAGGAAGGAATGGAGATTCCATGATGACATCTGAAGCCGGGCACCAGGGAGTGGAGAGAGTTCTGAGAAAAGCAGGAGGTGAGGTCACCTCCTGAGCAGAAGTATGGCTGGTGGCAGTGGGAGCTTGAAGGCACTAGAAGAGTTTTAGGGGGCTTGGACTAGCCGACAGAAAACAGAAGAAGGTGACGATTCAGGACACTCAGAAGAGTGACTGGGGAAACGAGAAAAATCTCTGGAGGCGAGCAGAGGGAAGGGAAAGGAAGAAAGCACCTGGAGACCACAAATTAGTGACGGGTCTTCTCTTTGTGGCTAAGTGGTTTTAAGCGGCTATCCTCAGAAACACGTACTCAGGGGAAAATTGGGAGGGAGAAGCAGACGGAGGGGTCTATCTAAGGCAGGGCTTCAAGGAATAGACCAGAGTGTGGCTAGTGATGGACTGGGGTCTCAGCAAGACAGGAGGGATGTGACGCCCCGAGGCTCTCATGGGCAGAGCTGGAAGACTCGAGGAAAGAGAACCAACCAATGGTGGGAAGTGAATGGAGGGAATGGGGTCAAAGATGCGGCAGCTGTCGTCAGGAAAACGAGCGACTTCATGGTAAGGGTTCAGTGGTGGACGTTAGCAGACCTGAGTGAAGTTGAATTAATGAGCCCATGAAAGTTTTGACCTGGGAGCTGGATGGGGGTCAACTTAAGCAGGTAGGTCTCCAGGGGTGTGGACAAAACTGGGGTGAACAGTGAACAGCCTGGTATCCATGGTACCCAAGGCTAAAAGAAGAGGGCCATCAGGCCGGCGGTAGAGCAGCAGGTGATACGGTCAGAGGGCTGGGGACTCAAGGGGTCTCCGACATACCCAGGAGCAGCGGTCAGTAAGTGGCACTGGGGCCAGAGATGTCACCTCCTGACCCCCAAGTCTGAGGTAGGTGTGAGAAGGAAGGAGTATCATCAAGGGACAAGAGATGCCAGGAATGTTCTGGAATGCATGAAGGATGTCAGGAGGAGGTCTGTCCTGGAGTTCAGATTCTAGAGGGCCCAGAGGAAGGGCGTGGGGAGAGAACCACTGAGAAGTGAGCCGAGGGCAGAGGAAGCCCAAGGGAGAATGGCGATGGGAACCAAGACAAGGTACATGACCTGAGGAGTTGAGCGGGATGGGGGCATGATGGCAGTACCTGGTCTCCTGTGTTCCGGAAAGTTCCACCCCAGCAGGCCACAGGTAAATGGTGGACAAGACCGTCAGAGAGGGATGGGGTGCTGCAAAGTATATCATTTTCCAGCAACCAAAGGGCTCAAGACTCTAGAGACAGAGGCCTCCCTTACAAGGCTGTGTTGGCTCAGCTCCTTCAAGATGGGATGTGACGTAGAGGAAATGTATTAGAGGAAATGTCTCTGAGATTGCAAGGGAGTTGGGAGAAGCTGGGAAAGCCACCAGATCACAAAGCAGAATTGGCCCCAAGTGAAGGAAAGAAGGAGTGGGCTAGGCCGGGGGAAAGCACCGGCCAAAGTCGCCATCAGAGGAGCCCACCTCCCAGCACTGGGCCTGTCCCCGTGTCCCTAAGAGGGTCACCGGCTGGAGCAGCCCCTGGTAGGCATGGCCGTGGCACAAATGCAAGGATCTGTTTCTGGATGTGGCAGCTGGGACCCTCGGTCACTAGGCTCCCTTCAGAGATGAGGAGGTCCTTCCCCCTGGCCACACCGAGACACGGAAACACGCGAATGTCGAAGGCAACACTTCTAAAATTATGTTTTGCAGAGCCCTTGGCCCGTACATATCTGTTTGAGAATAAAAAAGGGGGGTTCTGTGATGAAACAACTTTGGGAAACACTGCAGACTGTCCTTTCCTCATGGAGGATCACAGTGCTTATTAGCACATTAAGAGTTCTGAGAAGTCCTGGAGTAAAGTAACTTGCTTAAATTTTTTAGTTTTAGGGCACCTGGGTGCCTCAGTGGGTTAAAGTCTCTGCCTTCGGCTCGGGTCATGATCTCGGGGTCCTGGGATCAAGCCCCGCTCTCTGCTCAGCGGGGAGCCTGCTTCCCCCTCCCCCCCCCCGCCTGCCTCTGTGCCTACTTGTGATCTCTCTCTCTATCAAATAAATAAATAAAATCTTCTTAATAAAATTTTTTTTAGTTTCGCTTTTTTTTTTTCAAACTTACTTGGGCAAAGTCTCCCCCTGCCCCTAGATTTTCTCTTTTACACTTTTTTAGCACACTGCGTAATGACTGGAACATGCTCCAAGAGAGGCTTTTTTAGATACAGGGATAGTTTTTCTTTCAGTAAGTACATAGAAAATCTGAGTTTCACAGTTGATTATCAATACGATCACATTTTGAAAGGATCATTCCCCCCTTTGCTGCCCTCCCAGGAAGGCCAGCTACTGAGAGGTCCAAGCACTGAAACAGAAGATTAGTCATTAGGCAGTGGGTGGGAGAAAATGTGGGGGCAGGACAGACACCCTCAGGGCGCTAAAAATTACAACACGTGGGTATTTGCCCTTTTCATCTACCATTCAATGCCAAACAACTAATCCGGCAGAAAGCAGTCATCTAAAAGCAGTTTTTGCACATTTTCCATTAAGAACTGGTGCTGTTTAAAAATCATAATAGCTGTTCTTTGTGAATATCCCTATTATAGATCATTTTTTCTGCGCTTTCCAATTTTTCTGTAATGTAATATTTTCAAATAAAAATTAGATAGATAGATAGATAGATAGATAGATAGATAGATGATAGATAGATAGATAATAGATAATCTGAGAGCGCCAATATTTGAAGAAGCCAGTTTAAGCGATAGATTAAATCATCATAAATCTAACATTTTGAATACCCATTTTCTCAGTATCAAGTTAGATTCCTGAGAAATCCGCCGTGTTAGCAATTCATCATCGGGGGATGCTGGCAACCCTCCCCTGAGCTAAGTTCAGTGTCGGCTACCTATCAACCCACATCCAGCCGAGAGACAGAAATCACACCGGTAACCTGAACAAAGAACATTCACGATGAAGAATTCCTAACTAGCAACAGGGGACTAACTGCAGGACCAGCAGACGAAGGGAGCTGTCTCTGGGCTAAGGCAGAAGGCCCAGAAGCTTCGAACACACTCGCAAGGTGCCTTCCTTCAGACCTTACAAGGTTCAACCTCGCAAGGTTGACCTTCAGACCTCGTTGGAGACGGTGTAATTACAACCCACCGGACTGTGTGCTTTCCAAGCTCCCTGGTCTAAGAACTTGGTCAAACGAGAAAAGAACGAGATCGTGAGCGTTGACTATTGGGGCTAATCAAGCGCTAACCCTGCACGCATCTGTCACCCTGCTTTCTCAGACCGTGCCACACAAAGTGTGAACCCTGGAACCGTCCCGGCCCTTCCCCCCCGTCCTTCCTGCTTTGCTTTTCTCCTCAGAACCTCCCTCGTCCTACCCTACAACTTACGTACTCATTCTGGCTTTGTCTGTAGGACGTAAGCTCTGTGACGTTCAGGCTGTTCGCCTACGTTGTAGGGCGCGCTGTAAACCAAGGCGACTGTCGTAATGGATGAACTGAAGAAAGGAATGACCCGCGTGTACAGGAGAATAAATAAGAGTCATAACGTGTTAGGTTCTTGCGCTGAAACGGGGGTCGAATTATAGTGAGTAAGGAGAGCTCAGACCCTCGAAGGCAAGGTCTGTGAGCCACGTGCCCAAGTCCCAGAATGCAGTAAGCGTTCACCAACAATGAAGACCCTCTTACGGTTCCAGATAGCAGAATGGTAATAAAACTTTCCTCTTGCCCCCACTTTGGGCCTCCGAAGCATTCCTTCCTGCCCGTTTGGGAGTTTCTAGAATCCCAAGGCCTCGGAGAGCTGATACACAGTATAGCGATTATAGGCGACGAAACTGTATCACAAACGCCAAACTGTGCTGCAAGGACACATCTTAATTCTTCCCACCACCAGAAGAAAGGATAGTGACGTGATGGGACAGAGGCGTTAGCCAACCTCCCAGTGGCAAACCTTTTGCAATATAAACGTATCAAATCAATACGCTGTATACTTAAAACTTACACAATGGTGTATGTCAATCATCTTTCAATTAACAAAAAAAAAAAAGGGAAGAACCTCGTGGCCCGAGGCTGGATAAGCAGAATGTTGGGAATCAAGGCAAAATAAAATAATACTGAAAGTGAAAGCCATTAGTATCAGGAAGTTAGGGTAATCCCGAATTTCCAGTGTTTTTCCCCGGGGAACCTCAAATCTCATATAATTCTGTGACACGCGTGAGGTCCCGCCTGCTGCTGTTTTCCTCTAGTTAACCATGCAGGGTGCGTGTGTGCATCCACGGGGCTTTGCCCGTTTCCAAGTTGACTTGACTCTCCTCCCTTTGCCCAGTGGGGACTAGTGAGCACATGGCAATACGGCCTGAGCCTTGCTGAGCCTCCATCACTCACTCAAGGTCCTGGGGAGGAGGGGGCAGGGCTGGTGTGGCTCCGAACCGCCCAGCCGAGGGAGGTAGAGCCCCAGGTGGGCGGTCCACGGGTCCCAAGACTGTGCCCACGGGTCCCAGGGCTGTGCCGCCACCAGTGGGCAGTGACCCCCACTCGCTCACGTGCAGGGGGAGCGGGGCAAGTCCCTGCTGGGAAGTACACACCGCCCAGGTTCCCACCGACGCCAACCTATCCGAGCGGTGGACAAACGTTATCTTTGAGTTCAGTGTAATGCTCGACCGCATATTCATCTGGGCCCTTTTTATGCTTGTTTTTGCCTTTCTTTTAATAGTTTGTTTCTATTTCCATCTTCGCAGGTCTCCGCTCCGAGCTGACAGCTACCTCGGACGCGTCTCGGGCATTCACGAACAGGAAGTCCTTGAGCCAGCTCTGTGAGTGCGAAACCACTGTGAGGTGGGGGGGCCCCAAATTAGGTCAGTCACGGGTCCTGAGAGCGGATCTGGGAGAAGTTCATACAGCCTTCCCAGCTGTTTGGTGTTCCTCTTCTCCCCTCATCCTTCTTCCAAGCCCCCCCTTGCCCGGTTCCTGCCCTGACCACCCCCTGCTTCCTCCCCCCATCTGAAATCTGGACTCCTCCAGCTTCCTTTCTCTCCAGCCTCAGACATCCTCCCTCCCCCGCCGCAGTCCTGGGCTGGGAGTTTTCCCCACAGGCTCTGCAGCCCAGACTGGACCATCCCCACAACCTCTGTGGGATTTTCTGGCATCTTCTGGGAGCAGGGTCAGCGCCTCGTGGCTTGCTTAACTTTCCTCACATTTTCCTCAAACCCTATAGCCGCCCCCCCACTCACTAGTCCCTAGTATCTCTGCACCAGCCCCCTTCCCAAGTGTCACCACTCTGTGGCTTCCTCTGTCCCCAGATCCTCTCTTGGGACCCCCCCCCCAGTGTGTCTCAACTGCTCACTGTGGTTCTCCCTGAGCCTTCTAGAAGCCCTACGGATGCAGGGAGTGGGCTTCTGCCCTGGGGTCTGCACACAGAGCCCCCACAGGACACTTTCCCCTCAGCTGCTGGCTGTCACCCGCTCAGAAGTGCCCTCCTGTCACCCCACCTTGTATCACTGGGGAGCAGCGACAACTCAGTTCCCTTATCTGGGGCAGCCAGGAGGACGCCTGTCTAAAGGCCAGGGGGAAATCAAAGGCGGGGTCCAGGGGGAACCGGGAGGAGAAAACAACTTCCTGGTTTCTCTCTGAGGCTTGAGAAACACTGTAGGGGTCCGGACGAGCTTTCAAGTTGCTTTCTTTGGGTTAGTCCCCGAGACCCAGACCAGTGACTTGTGGTGTAGAGCTCCCCAGGGGTTAAACAGTGGCTTCTCTTGCCCCCAGAGGTCAAGACCGGGGCCGCTCAGAAGAAAGCTGGTCTCTCAGAGGCCCCAGGCCATTCCCACAGCAGCTCTGATGGTGGGTCGGGAGGCCATGCCCTGCCCCCTGGAACTCTGCTAAGGGGTAAGTCATCTCTCTATTTAACCAGTGACGTCTCTGTTGATGCTGGGGATGGTTTCACTTTTGCAGACCTTTGTTTCTGTCCTTCAGGAGAAGAACTCGGCCGGCCCGTCACAGGAAGCTCTCTCCCAGGGTGAGCAGACTTTTTGAACGTGTAGAAATTAGGACCGGTACTTACTACGTGACACTAAACGGCGGCTCTTGGCTCTCTTTGATGGTATGTCTCCTTAAATATTATCTTCAGATAGGCAAGTCGTGTTTCCACCAGGAGAATTTAAGTTCTGCGAAGGAGCGCAATGCTTACTTGAAATTCCCCAGTGGTATTAGCGCATTGCCAAGTATGCGAGGGCTTAATGGGGAAGTCATTTATAGCAGCCGCCCTCAGCAGGTGGGGATGCTCGGAGAAATGTTTATTTTTCAATCTTCTGAGCTATAGACCTACCCTGGGTAAGATGAAGCACCAGCAAAGGGTCAGGTGGCTTCACGGACACTAATCCAAATTTTTTTTCTCCCCTCCAGGACCACCCAGCTGTATGAAGGGAAAATAATCTTTCACGTCCGCGCAGGGCAGCCTCAAGATGGATAATTACACGTCTGCCCCGGACGACGACTATGACGTCCTCATAGAGGATGACGTGAATAGCAGTGAAGTAGAACAGTGTGACCCCTACGACCCCAAGGTCCTGGCGGTCCATGTGGTTCCACAGCTGTCCACCGCCGTGTTCCTGGCCGGTCTCCTGGGCGGCGTCTGGGTTGTGTTTATCCTGGTGAAACGTAAAGGACTCAAGCACACGGAAGATATCTACCTCCTAAACTTGGCCGTGTCGAATTTGTGTTTCTTGCTGGCCCTGCCATTCTGGGCCTACACCGGGACCCACGGGGGGGTTCTCGACGGCCCCTTCTGTAGAGTTCTGGTGGTACTCTACTCCGTAGGTCTGTACAGCGAAGCATTTTTCAACGTCCTCCTGACCGTGCAGGGGCGCCTGGCGTTTTTCCCCGGGACCTTTCCCTCCACCGGCCGGACAGCGCGGTGGGGCTTGATCTCAAGCACTCTGGCCTGGGTCCTGGCCGCTCTGGTCGTTTTGCCCGAATCTGTGTTCTACAAAGCTCGGGTGACATACAAGTGCTTCTTTAGACGACCTCACTTCCTGCCGGCAGAGGAGACTTCCTGGAAGAGTTTTCTGACCTTAAAAATGAACATTTTGGGACTTCTTTTTCCACTGTGCGTTTTTGTCTTTGGCTACGCGCGCAGGAGAAGAACACGAAGGGCTGGGGAGAGGAGGTTTGGCCTTTCTAAGCTTCTTTTTGCCATAATGGCTGTTTTCCTTCTGATGTGGGGACCCTACAATATCGCCCTTTTCCTGTCCACTTTCAAAGAATCTTTCTCCCTGCATGACTGCAAGAGCGTCTACAACCTGGACAAGAGTGTTCAGATCCTGAGAATTGTCGCGGCCATCCACTGCTGCGTCAACCCCTTCCTCCACGCGTCCCTCAACCCCACATTCAGAAGACGCCTCGACCGCCCTTGCTCGGTGTGCGGTGGCCATCCGCTTCAGTCCAGCGAGGAATCTACACGAGGGGCATCCAGGGAAGGACATGATCATTCCATCCCTCTGCAAGCTAGCGTAAACTAGCTTCCTTCCAAGGCGGGACCAATAAACATCGATTTTTATAACGTCGCCTTGTTTTGCGTATTTTTGTTGTTGTTTACGCATTCGTATATAAAACAGGATACAGGAAGAAAAGCAGGTAGGTAAACAAGCATATTCCAAACACCGAATTTGTCTCGGGCTTTTTGCAAACCCGAGCCCCTTTACACCTCAATACTTGACCATGGGTGTGGACGGAATGTGTCTCATTTTGCTAAGGAGGAAACTGAGGCACAGAAATTTGTCTAGGCTCACGCAGCTAGAAAGCGGCAGGGACGGGACACAAACGTGAGTGCCATTCACTCCGGAGGCTACGCTTTGTCTAGCACGCCAAAATTCCAAAAATCGACAAGAAAACATGCGAAATAAATACGTCCCCTCAAAACCAGTCACGGCACATTCCAAATTGGAAGCAACCTATTCATATAGAAGTAATTGTTCACGCACATTTTCTTGCAGGTAATTGAAAGAACTGGCTAGCTGGAAACTAGGGACAAAGAGGTAGAAGGAACTTGCTCTGTGGAATTTGCTAGGTCTCCTTGGCTACTTGCTACATGAATAGTCTGTGTGAAAAGAAGTCCAGGCGAGAATATTTTCGAAGGAATTGAGAAAACACTTAATTCAGTACACTCTGAAGTGGAATCTGCTAAAATGCGTTGTAATGGATGGGGGTTAAAATATGTGTCGAGCAGGAAAAGGCTTAGTTAGACAAATTTACAAAATGTGTGAAAATGGATAAGTCAATGGTTATTTGTTGGTGGTACTCTGTAGAAAATATTGGAACTTACAATGTGCATTAAACCAGTAGGTGCCCAGGTGGTTCAGTCAGTTAAGCATCTGCTTTCAGCTCAGGTCACGATCCCGGGGTCCCGGGTTCGAGCCCTACATGGGGCTCTGTGTGCGGCGGGAAGCCTGCTTCTCCCTCTCTCCCTCCCCCTGCTTGTGTTCCCTCTCTTGATGTCTCTCTCTGTCAAATAAATAAATAAAAATACTTTTTAAAAATAAAATTAAATAAATAAATAAAGTGGGCTCCACACCTAGCTCAGAGCCCAATGTGAGGCCTGAACTCATAACCCCAAGATCAAGACCTGAGCCAAAAGCAAGAGTCGGATGTTTAACTGACTGAGCCACCCAGGCGCCCTAGTTGGATAATATAATTTTTTTTTTAAGTTAAGCTGCAGAAATGTGATCCCTGTTCTCATACAAATTTGTATCAAACATATTTTCTGGGAGCCCCTGGGTTGTGTAGTCGGTTAAGCATCTGACTCTTGGTTTCAGCTCAGGTCCTGGTCTCAGGGTCATGAGATCGAGTCTGCTTGGGATTCCCTCTCTCCTCTCTCTCTGCTCCTCCTGCTCGTGTTCTCTCTCTCTCTCCCCCCATCCACCCCATAAATAAATAAATCTTAAAAAAAAACAAAAGCAGTTTTCTGAACTTAGCTATGATTTTCAGACCTCTGTGCAAGGACAAAAGACATTTCCATATTTTAAAATCAGTTTGTGCAACTGAGCTTTGATTTTACTTTCACTGGAGGGGGGTGGGGGCTCTGCATCTGTCCCTGCGAGAGTTGGTTAAGTGACTGCCTTCGGCTCAGGTCATGATTCCAAGGTCCTGGGATCAAGCCCCGCATGGGGCTCCCTGCTCGATGGGGAGCCTGATTCTCCCTCTCCCTCTGCCTGCCTCTCTGCCTACTTGTGCTCTCTCACTCTCTGTGTCAAATAAATAAATAAAATCTTTTTTAAAAAATGTTTTCAAAAAGACATTTTCAAAGAAAAATGATGTAAAGTTTCTCCACGGATCAGCTTTAAGGGACGAAATTTTGCAATCAGCTTCAATAATGGGGAATACCAGTTTTGAGCCTCAGTTAAACAGAAGTCACCCCCCCCCCTAACTTCCACTCTTCTCATTAGTAGGCCTGTATCACACACAAGAAATTGTACTCCAATTATGAGTTGCTACTGATACCAGCTTATTCCAGCCCAACTGGTGCCTCCACTTTGCCTTCTCCATTCCGTATTGCTGTCCTCCTCTTTTCTTTCATGGCGACTCTAGGTCCCCAAAAGCATCAATGCATTTGCTCATTGTCCCAATCGTGCGTACACACAACAGTGTTCAGCATTGCTCACCGATAGCACTCAGAATCACGGGTAGACAGATACGAGGATGATAGGGAGAGGTACCCAAACCAGTCCTAAAGATGTGGCCTGGAGGAGGGGAGACGATGCTATCACGGGGCGAGGGAGAGGGATGGAAGTTACGAGATTCAGCAGCGGTCTCCCTGGAGGGTATCTGAGCTCAGATATGAGTGATTCCCCCCCAGGAATCCTGCATCTGCTCCGTCTTCTGTTTCTGCGGCGCCTGGGCAGCCATGCAGGTAGGGGCCTGCCTGCGCACCCCAAGGAGGGACACGCTGGACCTGAAATCCAGCCTACGTTGCTGAGCGGGCCGTGCTCCCAGGCTGGGGGCTGTCTGTACACACCCTGGGAAAGGGGAACCTTCCCTGGTCTTCGTACGGGCTGGCAGGGCTGTCCCCTGACTGCTCTCTGACCAGGCACCATGAAACTCTCTAATGTATTTTCCCTGTGACATAACCCTGTCCCTTGTCCTGTGTGTGGACATGGGAATCCTTCTGCCACCAGGACAAACAGGAAAGGGGGTTGTCTCCCTCTGGGACCAAGCTTGCAGGCAGAGGGCATTTGAGGAGCCAGGCAGAGACAGCTGCAAGCCAGGGCAGGGCTGGCAAGGTCTGGCCAGAGGGTAGGGAGCCCAGAGAAGCGACACGGGGTGGAAACCATGCAGAATGCAAGGCTCTGGGCTTTCCCTTGAAGTCTGTGAGGAATCAGGGGTCGGAGGAAGTGAAAGCAGGGACGCCAAACCGAGGCCACCCTCCATTCAGTGCCAAAAGAAAGGGGGGACCAAAGGTCACATGGCAGCTCAGGGCTTGCGCCACGTGGGATGCACCCCGAGTGGGAGGAGAAAGGGGCATCCGGGCAGTTATGGGACCGTAACGTGCAAACTTCCCACGTCTGCAAGATTTCACGAGTGGGAACCTCGAAGACGGTGCAGTTTCGGGGTTTGCGTATCCCCGAAGATCTGAGCACACAGAAGGAGGGATGTTGCTCTTGGCTAAGACAAAGTCCACACGTTGGTTCCTTCTCACGACTGGAAGCTTTGACGGCATCATCCCAGCCAAGCCGAAGGGAAGGAGATGGCGGGCTCTTTCTTCTCTTCCTCTATCCGTCCTGGCCGCACCCCGGATTCTCCACGTCCTCTAACTTTCTGCGCTGACGCTCTCCTCTAGAACTCAGAGAGCACGCCACGGTACCCAGCTCCTGTTCTGCAGGGGGCTCAGGGTCCCGCTCAGAGTTTCCAAGCGTCCCTGGGGCCTCACCCTCTTCTGACCACCCGCCACCCACATCCTTCTGCTCCCTCATGACTAGTCACCCTAAAATTCAGTCTCGACTTCACCCATTTATTTCATTCTGGCTCAAACGCTGGAAATGACCGGCTTCGCGCCGCGGCGTTCGCTGCCCAGCAGGACTGTCGCTTCGGTTGGAAGAAGCAGGTGGCTTCTCACACCCACAACCACAGCACAAGGGTGATTTGCTTACCTTCTCTCCATGTCACGACTGTGAGCCTGATGTACAGATATTCCTGTGCGTTCTGCGAACAGCACTAAATTTCAGAAAAGAGGTGGGCCAAGCCTTAGGGTTGAAATCAACGAAGGTTCTGGCCTCAGGCACGGAAGCCAACTCGAGTCTTATTGCCAAGATGGTCACTGCTCCTTCGCACTGGACCTCTCCCTACGGGATCTCATATGCCCAACCCCACTGATGTCTTGGCCACCGACTGACTTTGGGCAATGAAAGTGATGGGAATGAACATGCTCTAGAAATTACGGCGAGGCACCCCCACCTCTCTTTCAGCCCTGGTCTCAGAACAAAGACGTGAGCAGAAGAGACTGGCGGAAAGACACGGGTGTGAGACGGAAACAAGCATCTGTTGTGTAAGCTGCTAGGATTTTGATAGGACGTAGCAGGAGCCGATGGCCAGAAAGGGTTTTTCACTGGTGGGGCTTTAATTCCTCCTTTTGTATCTTATTTATACGAGAGGGTCCGTACTGTCCAAATTCAGGCTTTGCGGGGCTGGTGTTGTCATTTACACGACAACGGCGTCACAGGCGGCTCGCTGAACAAGCTAGTGGGGGTGCACTGCGTATCTGGGCCATAATTCACAGTAGCAAAAAGTGAGTTTTCATCCTAAGCTTAGGGGACCCGGATACACGTCCTTTCCTGGCAGATTTCAGATCTGGCGTGGGCTGGCGTGGGCTGCAGTGAAGCTCCCTACCCATTGGTGGTGGTCAACGCTGGCCACCCTTGTCTGGGGTCTGCCTTGTGTTCACCTGATCGGGACGGGGTTTACCAGTTGGGTCCAAATGAGCCAATGGAAAAGCTGAAAGCCAGAAAATGACCTCTTCCCAGGGAAGAGGTAGCAATCTGAGAGAGCTGTTACCCGGCCACCACTGAGCCCCAGGTTCTGGAAGATGGTCTGCATTAGCAGCTGAGCCCCTGTCATTTGATTCTCTCGCGGGTCAGAAGCAAAACCCTGGAGAAGAAAGCCACGGGGACACGCTCAAAGGACAAAGCGTGGGTCCTCCACAAGGCAGAGGAAGGAAGGCCAGAGAGGAGGAGGAATAGAAGCTAAAGGAGCAGGGTTCGAGAAGGACCGGGTGGGCCACGGGGTCAGGAGCGGCCCCGGGCTCGGGGGAAAGAGATCTGGAAACCCCGAGAAGCTTGGCGGGTTGGGAGGGCGTGGACGTCCTTTTCCAGAACCACTCGGGAGAGAGAACAGGTTAGAACCCAAACAGAGTGAGGTGCAGAGAGAATGAGAGAGCGGCCCCACCAGCCCACCCTGCTTGCTGAAGGAAGAGAGGGCAGCCCGCCTGAGCCGTGGTCACCAGAGCTGGGCCAAGGAAAGATGGGGGGAAAAAGACTGAAGGGAGGTTAGCCAGAGGTGGGGGGACAATAAGGCCAGTCAGGAGACGAAGGGACAGAAGGCTGTCACGTCTCCCTACGATGCCTGTATTATTTGTATTATGCCTGTATGTATGATGCCTGTATTATTCGCTGTACCTAATGTAATTTATTTACAATACCAAACACTCAAAAATCTTTGTGCTATCCAGTTTTCTTCACCAATGCCTCGATTCCTACTCCCAAGTCCCTCCCCCTGCCCTAGAAACACACGCGTACACTAGCACACACACAAACAGCCCTGTGAACAACCAGCCGATGCCCTTGGGGAAACCAACTGCCGGGCCTGGCCTTTGTTCCCGGAACCCGCAGGACAGAGGCGGCGCTGGACCTGGAAAACGCAGAAGGATCGGTCCAACGGGGCCGGCGCTCGATCAGACCCATGATTTCAGCACGCAGTCTCGAAAAGATGAATGACGCTTTACAAGGAGTGACAATCAACAGCCTTTCTCATTTTATTTATTGCGAGGATGACAGCAAGGAGCCGGGAAAGCAGATGAATGGCCGGGGAGGGAGAAGGCCCACCGCCCCCGGGGAAGGGCCGGGAGCAGCGAGGGGCTGGGGAGCCTCAGGAAGGAAGGCCAGGCCGTCTTCTGGCGGGTTTTATCTACTCAGGAAGGCGCAGGCTTCCAGAAGCGCTGTGGGACACACCGAAGCAGGAGAGTGAGAAACTGAGCTCTTTTTTTTAACCAAGAGATCAGTCAAGGAGGGTACTGACACGTGGACCTTCCCCGGCCTTCTCCCACCACCCTGCGGCCCGTGCTGGCTCACTTTGCCCCTCTGGGTGCCTCCTGACGGCGGCCCCGCGGCTCTGGCCCTCACTAACCAGGGTGACTTCCTGGCCTGGCCTGAGCGACACAGGCCCCACCCCCTTTTACCTCTAACTGAATCAACTGTCACACTCAAATTCCCAAGCGTCATCTTCATGCAGATCTGTCTGCAGTGGCGTTCGCCTCCCCGTGCCCTCGGGCCCTAACATGTACTAACAGAGGCCTGCTTCACGCGGGGCACCGTGCTGGGTGCCAGCGTCCAGCGGGGACACAGGGGCCCTGCCCTCAAGGGGTAACACCAGAATTCCGCTCACCAGAATAGCCCTGCAGCCTCTTTCTCAGAGCGAAGCCCTGGACCACCTGATCACCATTCCCCGAGATGCCGGCGGCTAAAGAGCGGTGGCGGCGGCATTGACATCGGGGCCCCGGGGAACCCTTGGTTGGCCAGGCTGTTCTCTGTTTTGTTCGGCAGCAATTGTGGCCGCTGCCCACAGACACCCGCTGCACCGCAGCCCCCCCACGTCGTAAGAATCAAAACTACCTCCAAGCACAGCTCAGTGTCCCCTCAAGGGGGGCGGGGTAGGGGGGGACACACCGATACTAGAGCTTCTGATCCCCACCCCACCCCAGGGCCCCCACCACCCCGATGCCTCCAGCTGTCCAATGAGGTCCCCAGGAACAGGACTCTGGGTGACCCCATGCGCAGGGGAGGCAGTGCACTTTGCAATGTTAGAATCAGCGCCTGGAGACTTAACAACGCTCTGCAGTATCTTAGACATGTTTTTAAAGAAGCAAATTATTTGTCAATGCATTTTCCTAAGATGCTCTCTGAGACTTTGTATTTTCCATGGCTGGTATTTATGGTAACTGTCTGGAGACCAGAATTTGTCATTTCTGAATACATACGTATGTATACACACACACATACATGTATGTATATGTATGTGTGTATAAGCACATACATAGAGGCACCTGGGTGGCTCAGTGGGTTAAAGCCTCTGCCTTCGGCTCAGGTCATGATCTCAGGGTCCTGGGATCGAGCCCCACGTCGGGCTCTCTGCTCAGCAGGGAGCCTGCTTCCCCCCTCTGCCTGCCTCTCTGCCTACTTGTAATCTCTCTCTCTGTCAAATAAATAAATAAAATCTTAAAAAAAAAAGCATACGTGCAGATACCTACACACATATACACACACACTTCATTCCACTGGATAAAGCGAATCATCACTTTCTCAAACCCACAGCGGGCACTCTCGGCACTATAAAAATTTAGCATATTAAATCAGTACTGATTAAAATCAGTACTGCCTGATTTTTCTCTAAGTCTTTCATCTCGTCAGTGACACTGTAATTTCCCGAGGCAGCGGGATGGCGCATCGCCTTAACTTCTTTATCCCCATCTTCATTCCTAGAATGCCCCCCGGCCCGGCAACCTCACCACCCGTCCCGTGCGCTGGCTTCCCCCGGGGGACGTTGCACTTACGGGAGCTCGAGCACTGTCTCAGATTAGTAACGGCCGAGACGTACGCTGATCCCAAATATTCTTCATACGTGTTTTTGCCCTGGAGTCTGGCCAGGCACTCCGTGTTGTCATTGAACAGAAGGTTTTTGGTCTTGGACAGGAACAAGCAAAAGTCTCTCGGGCACCTATCTCCATTTCTTCCAAACTGATCCTGTTGTAACAAGGCAGACAGTAAGCGAGTGGCCGAGGGAAACAGGAGAACGTAGGGAATAGGGCTCAACCCTGGGAAGCCCACGGAACGAAAGGAGCTGAGTTCTGGAGCCTTCCACTGCTTGGCCAAGCCCTCCCCTCCCCCATATCCTCCAGGGCCCTTGCCCCTCGGGTGGCAGACCTACCAGGTAGGGACTGGGCCCCTCCCTACTTTTGATCTCCCCTCCCACCATCTTTCCCTCCTTGTCCATCTGTGGCCTCGTCCTGCAGAACGTCTGGGTGGCTAGGTGACAGCTGAGGATTTCTGAGACCTCCCCCGAAAGCTGATCACCTACACGCTCTGAGAGGCCAGCTCTCTCACGGACAGGCAGTCTGCCCTGGAAATCGTCTCTGCCCTTGATCGGGTCATTGCCTTGGGCGGGTGGGCCACTCAGCCTCCCCTGCGGGGCGAGAGCAACACACCTCGGCGATGAACCCCCTCTTACCAGCACCAGCGAGGGTGCCACAGCGAGGTTACTGTACCCCTTATTACCATCCTAGGGCCTCGGTCCCTAAATCACATCTGGCCACGAGGTGTTGTAACACAAAAACTAGAAGCTCTAAAAGAGAATCACAGACTTTAAGGAAATTGCACGGGTTCCTGCAAACTCCTTCCCGCAGAGAGCCTTCAATCTACAGAAGTTCTGGGGGTGCTGTTTCTAGAGATTACGCGTGGGGACGCCTCTGTTGTTCTCATCACTGAGACCCTGGGCGGTTCCTCGGTGGGAAGCGAACACCGGCAGCACCAGCTTTAAGCAGAGGGACAGGAAAGAGGGGCTCTGGCTGGGCCGCTTCCCCTCCAGCACCGCGACCGCCCCGCCTTGAGATCCACACCTGTTGGTCGAGCAGCACCTGCTTCAGGTGTGCTGCCTTCTCCTCCCGGGATACCACAGCGTGGTTCGGAGCCATGGCCAGGTGGCAGCTCCGAGCCTCCGACACGGGCCTCCGGGTGCCATCGAGGCACAGCAGCTCAAAGTCCTCCAGCCTCAAATCCTTAGCCCAGGCCTCAGGGTTCCCACCTGGGGAGAGAAAGAAAGAAGGCGTCAGCCATGAGGCTGCCCTGCTCGGTCGGAGGTCCTTTCTGGGTCCACTGGCTTCTCCTGAAACGCACACACGCGGGTCCGCAGTGACGCGAGGGAGAGCGAAGGAAGCTGTCCGCACAAGCTATACAGACTTCAAATATAGCAGACGTCGGTGCTGCTTCCGCACAAGGGGTCGGGATCCAGGAATACAAGGGAGCAAAGCCCTGACACGCTCTGCCATGTGGATGAACCCTGAGAACGTGAGGCTCAGTGAAAGAAGCCAGGCGCAAAAGTCCACATGATCCTTGGCATTTCTGGCAAATCTACAGAGACAGAAAGCGGGCGGGTGGTGGGCAGCTCTGGAGGAGTGGGGAAAGGGGCAGGGGCACTTCTGGGGGGTTCGAGAGTGTTCTAGAATTGGACTGGGCTGGTGGGTGTGGCGCTCCCTGAATGTGCTAGAGACCACTGAATCGCACACTTGGGATGGGCGGATTTTTACAGCATGAATTGTATCTCAATAGAGCTGTTAGTTTTTTAAAAAGAACGCCCTCCACCTGTGCCCTATTTTCCGGTGACTTCTAGAAAAGGACTATCTGGTTTATGTTCAAGAAGAAATTGTTTTCTCCTTCTTTTCATATTCAAAGGCTCCTAGTGTATAACCAGACAAAGGATAGGAACTTCTGCAAGTTTATCGAATATGTTCCTTCAATTTAAAAAAATAGTTGTAAAACCCCAAAGAAACTTACACTGTAATCTGACACCGCTCTAGGGAATCGAGAGTACACTTCTTGTGATGAGCACTGAGTCACGTACAGAACTGTTGAATCACTATACCGTATACCTGAAACTAATATCACACTGTATGTTTTAGATTTAAAAAAAAACTGGCATCAATCGATCCCCGGAGATCACTTAGATTAATGTTTCATAAATTCGAAATAGAATTGTATGCATGTCTGTCTATGTGCAGACACAGATTCGATGTTCAGGCCCCTGCTTCACCCCCCCCCCGCCCCCTCTCCCTTCAAAAAAACAAAAACAAACTTTATCCATTCTCTTGGCTTTGTCTATTTGACATTGAGATCACTCCAAATTTTTATGTCTGCCGTGGGGGCCGAGTGGGGGTTCAGGAGAAGGTTGCAGTTTGGAGGGAGGCCAGACGGCTCAAGGAACAGAAGTTGTAAATTATTATTATTCCTCTTCCATTATCTGTACCTGCCTGTGACTTTGTCCCCAAAGACTCCCAAGGAATTTCCAGACAGAGGGCTCACACGGGTATGAATGAAGGCCCCTCACTTCTTTTTTTAAAACTATGGGACAGGGAGATGGCGTGGTTCTATGGTTGACTAGACAAAGGCAGGGAGATATTTGCTACTGAGTATGGCTGGGATGTGTGTGTGTGTGTGTGTGTGTGTGTGTGGGAGAGAGAGAGAGAGAGAGAACTTGGTTTCAAAATCAATGTGACATTCACAGACATACCATGTGGCATAATTAAGTAAAGAATTTTGGAAGTAACTTGATCCAAAGCCTAGAAAAGGTTATAACAGCTTCCTAATTGCAAATCTGAATACCGAGATGCAAAAGGGAAACAATTCGCTTACCGTTCGTGTTCTCCAAGACAGTGGTATCTTTCACGAATGCGACGTCTCCGGCCCCCTCCGCCAGGCACCTAAAATGTTCCAGGAAACAAACACATTGTCACAAAAGAGAAACCATTAGGGTTTTCATAAATATTTGTAATATAGATTCCAAAAACCGAAGCAAGGGAGTAAACACGGAACCGATAAAGACAAATATTTCCAGGAACTTAGGGTTTCGAATGGTAGCTTGAACACATAACATACATTTGTGAAGCGTCCCTGCTTCTAGAATCCCAATAAAATGACATTAGTGAGATTGTGGGGGGTTTTTTGTCTTGTTTTGTTTTTTCTTTACATTAGTGAGATTTTTTTTTTTTTTTTTTTTAAGCAGGAAACCATGAGCCAGAGAAGGGCAGGAAGGGAAGAGAGAGGGTAGTACAGACAACTTTTGGAAGGCGGAGAGCAAATCATTGAGCTGTAACTGGTCCAGTAGAGCAGAGAGAGCCGTTATGGAAGCTGGAAGTGGGGCAAGCCCAGAAGAAAACTGATGTGTGCTACAGAACCCCAGAAAGGTTCATCGGTTAGAAGTACCAGGCATCACGAAAGTTGCTGAGACAGGAGGACCGGAATAGACTGTGTATAGACATGGCTTAGGTGCTCTTCTATTCCATCCGGATAGGAGATGGCTCCCCACCCCCTGGCAGAAGACTGAAGGGTTTGTTCAGGAGAGATTGAACCTGAACTACATTAGAGACAGGGTAGATTGAAAATCTACATTCTGTAAGGTTAAATCATAACCTCTCCCCCAGTCTCCCAAGAAGCATACAGGATGATTCTTTCTCTGGAAAAGTTGATCAATCCAAGAAAAATTTCTATAGATTCTGACATGGGGATGCCCCACAGTGAAATGACACAAACCAACTGCCCCGTGAGGCCCATAACCGAGCCAAGACATGGTACCTGATGCAGAACTATTAGTCATCGCTTGTTTTTCATTCTTAAATATGGACAAATGGCCAGAAACTATTGGATCTTTGAAGAAATACCAGAAAAAACATGTGGACTGCAAAAAAGTAGTTAATTATGCTCAGAAAATACAGAGACGACAATACAGGAGAGAGAATAATTTTTTTAAACTACAATGAATATCACTAAAGAGATGAAAGAAAGTGGAGCATTCATAAAACAAGAACAGGAAGCTCTAAAAAAAGAGCAGTCAGAACACAAACTGTTCTTAGAAAGTAAAAAAAATCATAAAAATTCTCAAAAATGATATAATGATTAGAAGGTTAAGTTCAAGAAATATCCCAGAAACTGGAAGATAAAGAAAAGCAAATAATAAGAAAAATAAATACGAAGAAAATGAAATGATAATCCAGGAGTCTATAACTTAAGAATTAAAGTTTAAAGAGAAATCAGAGAAAAGAGGGTAGAAATTATTTAAGAAATAATGAAGTAAAATTTCCCAGAATGGAACAACTTGCGCATCTAGATGAAACAGGCCGACTAAGTGTCCAATCCAAAGGTTTAAAAGGAGACCCACATAAAGAAATCAGTGTGAAGTTTCAGAACACTGGAGATTTTTTTTTAATCTTTTTTTAAAAAACTCAGAAACTTCTTAAGAAACTTGCTTTCAAAGCATTTTACTTTTGATAAAACCCCAAATGAATTTTTTCTAAAAGATAATTTTCATTCATTGTTAAATCTCTGTAAATTCAGAGAGAAATACACATTTAAGAGAGAAGCATAGGTGTCTGATTTCTTTACTCTTCACAAAATATTCTTTGTATCGACCTATGCGTCTAAGACACTTCCTCCCCCTCCTAAAGCTCATTCTCTCAAAACAAGGACATTACAAATAAATCATTGAAAACTCAAAAATAAATTTTTTTCAAAAAGGAAGAGTCATATACAAAGGTTCAAAGGTCCAAAATGGTAGCTTTCTCAACAGAAATTCTAGATTTAGAAGACAATGGATTAATGCTTTTAAATTTTTTAATATGCTATAGTTTCTGCCTTCCTGTTACATTCTGGACAATTTTTTTCACATATCTTCCTTAATTCTCTTTTTAGCTATGTCTAAGCTGTGAAACTGGCCAGCGGTGTAGGTTGCTATATTTTTTCCTTTCTAGAAGTTCAATTTATTCTCTTAGAAAGAAATACTACCTTATTTCTTCTGCTGGATGTTGCTTCTAGTAACTTTTCCCCTGTGTGTTTGCTTCATAGTTACTTCTGACTGTACTGCTCGTTGTTATCAAGACAGAATTTTTGAGCAATTGTTGAGGCGTATCCTCAAGGTGCTGTCTTTCAGGCAGGTTTCTAGAGGGGCCACTTGTCTGGGACCACTTTTAAAAATATTTAAATTTAATTTAAATATTTAAATATTTATTTAAACTGATATACTTAAATTTTTAAATATTCATGAGTTGAGGGGCATCTGGGTGGCTCAGTTGGTTAAGCATCTGCCTTTGGCTCAGGTCATAATCTGAGGGTCCTGGGATTGAGCCCCGCATTGGGCTCCTTGTTTCACAGGAAGCCTGCTTCTCCCTCTCCCATTCCCTCTGCTTGTGTTCCCTCTCTCACCGTGCCTCTCTCTTGTCAAATAAATAAAATCTTTAAGAATAAAAATAAATAAATAAATAAAGATAAACAAAAATATTTATGAGCTGAGAATGTCTGGATCAGTCTAGAGGATATAAGTTTGAGCTGCAAAGCTGTGATCACCAAGACAGCATGGTACTGGCACAAAAACAGACACATAGACCAGTGGAACAGAATAGAGAGCCCAGAGATGGACCCACAACT
>CM052799.1:12880086-12921570 GCA_028533885.1 Nasua narica
CCCCCCCCCCGCCCTTCCCTGGGGTCGCACGACTCCCTCAGGACGCCTTACCAAATTTGCAGGAGCCCGTCTGGTTGAAGAGCAGGCCCACGGGGATGTTCCAGCCCGCGGTTCTGCCCACGGCCGTGTGGCAGGACTTCCTGCCTCTCAGAGAGTTCCAGGAGAGACTGGCGTCTGACTTCTTGACGACGGCCACCGCAAGGTACCCTTGAACAACAGAAGGGGGCGGTGAGGGGGGCTCCTGGCATCCGACTGGAGCAGACGCCGAAACAAATCAAGGAGCCCCTCCGGGAAGGGATGGCCCCAGAAATCTGGCCACTGTCGGAAACTTAAGCAGCTGTTCTATGCGAAGGTGAGACCGATTTAGGCCATGAAATGAAGAAGCGAGACAAGCTGAGCCTTTAGGCAGTGGCTGGGGACCGTCCCTGACCCAGCCATATGAGACAGGGAGGTAACAACCCTCCTGCCCCATGATCGGGACACAGCGAGCAACTCTGAAAGTTCTCGGCCGAGTGCGAAGGTCAGCAGCACATTCATTGCCCTTACGCATCTATGAATTATTGTAACGGTCCCTCAGAACAATGTACTGCTTAAAATATAACTTATGAGAAATTATAGTCACCAAGCATGCTTAGATATAGACTTCAGAAAAACACGTACTGGCAATGAGCCTGTGGGGGAGAGGACGATATACGTCCTTGAAGCCGAGCAGCTGGGGACGCCCGGCCCTCTCAGGGCGGGATGCCGCCTGCTTCGTTTTTCCGTTCTCTCCCCTTCCCCCGAGAGCACCTGCAGTTAGTTAGACGACCCTCTTGTTTGGGTTTGCTCATGATAGGTCGTGCGCTCCGTGACCAGACATATTTTGCCTTTCTTCTTACTTATCTACAAAACTCATGGTCAATGTGTGACCTACTCTGGCTTCTTTGTTGGTTGTTATCTACTTTCTAATAAATAGGAGACTCTGGAATGGTTCGGGGCGACAGTCTTTTCTACTGTCGTCCCCTGCTCCCGGTCTCTTGCAGCTGCCTTGTTTGTGCCTCATTCTTCTCCCGTGCGCCGTCAGGAGGCGGCAAATTATGTGCATCTATGAATTATGTGAACCTTCGAAAGAACGTAAGGCTTCTCCAGCTGCATCCCTTTCCGCGAATTTTTTTTTTCTTTTTTTTTAAGAGTTCCTGCCGTCTCCCCCTCCGGCAACGAGGACTTACCCTCCACCCTGAAAGGAGCAGATTCCAACTCACCTTCCACCGGTCTATCCACACAACCTACATTACTAGGCTTCTGTGATTCTGAAAGGACAAAAACAAGCAAGAGGTCATTAAACGCTGAGCTCTGCGGAGATGCGGCAAACTTTTAAATCTCGGCGGCGCAGGATCAAATCTGAAGAGACCGTGCAGCGGTCCTGGGCACCAGAAAGGCATCCGTCCGTGTGCTCGCGGACGCTCGTGGCAGCTCGCTCACCAGGGCCACCAGCTGGACGCTACCCAAATGCCTCTCCACTGTAGGAGGGACAGAGAACTGTGGTCGGGTCACCCCCCAGAATACCGTACAGCCACGAGAGTTGGTGTCCTTTGGACGAAGAGCACAAACACCGAGCGAGAGACGTAGAAAGGTTTCTCTCTCGCGTGCAAGGTTTAAAAACAGGCAGATTGCTCTGCGTTTCAGGGGTCTGTGTTCAGGGGTCATTACCCTGGCTGGAGTAAGGGGTCTGGTGGCAGGAGGGCACCCAGGGCCACGTGGAATTTGCCGTGTCCCGATCTGGGCACTAGCACACGGGGATGTATCGGTTTGTGAAATATCATGGAGTTGCACACCTATGGGCACGTTTCTGTATGTATTTTATACTATACTAAAATCTTTTTTTTTTTAAAGATTTTATGTATTTATTTGAAGGAGAGACAGGGCATGAGGAGGGGGCCGGGAAGAGGGAGAGGGAGAAACAGACTCCCCATTGAGCAGGGAGCCTGACACAGGACTCGATCCCAGGACCCAGAGATCACGACCCGAGCCAAGGTCAGATGCTTAACCGACTCAGCCCCCCAGCGGCCCCTAACATCTTTTTTTTAAATGAAGAGGAAGAAGCCAATCCGTGCTCGGTCGCTTCTGAACACAGCAGGCTGCGTGGGGAAAAGCCCCTTTCCTTTATCCTTTCCCCCCGATTCTCCTGTTTGAATGCATCCTCCTATCTCAGCATCGCCACCCGGACCCACCACGTGGGCTTACCCCTCCCGTGGCCCAGACGGAATAGACCAGAGAGGACACCCCTCCCCCGCCCTGACTTACTTTGGTTCTCTGCCAAGACGGGCACCAACCCACACTTGCCGGCGACATAAATGAGTCCTCCATCCAGGCTCAAGGCATCGGCTTTTCCCTTCTGCAAAACCAGAGCAAATCGTCAGTAGCACCCAGGGAGGCTCTCTCCCGTCCCGCCTGTCTTTAGGGTCTCTCGGAGCACGGCTGCATGTCACAGAATGTCAGGTGTTCCCACAAAGCAGCAGAAAGAGGGGTTTGTTTGAAGGGAGCATCCAAGGCAAGACTATGGGCACTACTGATTCTCTCCCAGCCCCCACACCTTTCGCGGGGTCACCTCCGGTGCCGAGATCAGCCCTGACCTTTTGTCCTCCAAGCACTGTCTGGACGCCCTCCTGGACCAGCCCCATTCATTGAGGAAATGCATGCGAAAAACCAGCCTGGTCTGGTCTCATCCCGTTGGCACTACCCTCAAAGTGCTACACGGAAGCTGTTCCACATGGGGGCGCCTGGGTAGCTCAATCGGTTAAGCATCTGCCTTTGGCTCAGGTCATGATCTCAGGGTCCTGGGATTGAGCCCCATGTGGGGCTTCCTGTTCGGCAGAGAGTCTGCTTCTCCCTCTCCTTCTGCCCCTCCCCGTTTGTGCTCACCTGCACCCCAACATCGGAACATGGATTCATCAAGACTTCTAACTCCCTCTTGGACTCAGTAATAGCTTTTTTGACAACTCTACTAAAATTCACTGGAGATGTGCCTTAAGATTTTTACTCAGGGATGCAGCACCATGGGGTTAAAGACAATAACGAAGTAAGGGGCCGAAGCAGAATAGGATCATGGCTAAACTGAGCCACAGACACAGAAAAGATACCCTAACATCATTTTCAAGTGTTTTCAGAGACTATATGTTCACGTGGGAAAATGGCCACGATGTACCCGCAAGGGACAAGGACTCAAAGCCTACGGAACAGGTGTAATCCAGGATGGGTGTGGCCACATGCCCACATACCCAGAAATCCTGGGGTAGGGAACTCTCAACCCCTGAACCGCCGGGGAGCTCTGCTAGTGGTGTTCGACAGGCCACCTGTCTAGGCTTCCAGGTCCCCTGCAATAATCCCGTTATTCTTCAAGGCTTCCAAGGGGTTGGGGTGGGGGTGGAATGGCCACCAGAAGCAGTTCTGAAGGGAGCGCGGAGCGTCCCGGGGCCCCAACCGCCCCCCAGCGGAGCCCGCGCCCCTACCAGGACCAGCGCGATGCAGTCCTCGCCGCTGGGCGCCGACGCGCAGGTCACGGTCCCGCCGCTGGCGGTTCTCCACTGCTCGCACTTGCTCAGCTCGTCCGCGCCCACCGCGCACCACGCCACCCGCGCACGCCGCTTCTCCGCCTCCTCCGCCTCTGCGCATGGGGACACGGCCATCGTGGGGTCCAGAGCCCAGCGGGGGACACCCCGGCGTGCCCACCGCTCATCGCCAGCCCAGAGAAGCGCCCCGGCACCTGCCGCCCTCCCGCTCCCCACTCAGTGGCGCAACCCCTTCTCCAGGCGCGCTCGCTCACAACCCCGCTTCTCATTTCCATTCCTTTGGAGACTTCCCCGGTTTCTAATCCACCCTTGGAGCCTTAGTGCAGGGACTTGTCTAATATCTCGGTCCCACGGGATACAAGCTCCAGGACACAGAGGCATTGGCAGGCCCAGGAGATGGCCTAGGGAACGTTGAGCCCAGCCCTGAACTCCCCTGGGGCAGTCACCACCACTAACTACAGTGCCCCGAGTCCTAGTTCCCCCTACCCCCACCTAGGCACTGCACCCAGGAGAGGAGGAGCCACGGGGGAACTGGCCCACTGAGGTATCCCCCACTACCGACAGGTGCAGGACCCCAGCCCAGACTTGGTGTTCACCAGGCCTCGGGGTTCATCCCTGGAGCCCCCCCATCTTGGTTCCTGTGCATGTATGTTCCTTCATAGGAGGCGCATTGAGAAGCCTGATGTACACAGGGACACAGGACAGCATTCATGGGGTGCCTGTCACAGGAGTTTGGACGTGTTAAAATGCCCCGGACGGAACACTGCCTTCTGCCTCCAGTGGAGAAGTGACTGCCCTGAGCAGGGCCGCGCTGCCTGAGAAGGGAGTGCAGGGTCCTTCCTGGAAGCCCTCACCCGTGGCTTGCCACCTGGCCGCCAGCCTGCCCCCCAGGGCCTGCCCGGGGCCTCACTCACTTTCCCTCAGGCCCTGGAAGGCATTGATGAAGTTGAAGCCAAGGTACAGCTCAGAATCTATAATCGAGGGGATCCTCAAAAACCCGAGGGCGGAGTCTTTGAACAGCAGATCCTTCTCCCCTTCAGAGGAGCCGAAGAGCTGGAACGAAGATGACTTGTCTTTTCCAAACTTTTCCTAAATGAGGAAAAATTAGAATTACAGTCTCAGTGGTAAATAGAGAGGAGAGAAAAAAACACCACGTCAAAAGACAGTCTCTGGAGCTGGGGGATGATCCTGAGGACGGGAGCCTCGGTTCACTCCCTCCGGCGCCTTCCCCGTGACGTGACGGGGACTCTGCTGTAGCTCATCCCTTGGAAAGTTGCTGGGGTCCTGAGAATGCTGCCTCATCCTCCCCCTGCTTCTGCTCCAGCCCACGAGACACTGGTCCCCAGGAATGCTGGAGAGATCTTGTCTCTGCTGTCTGGTGCACAGCCCAGGTAGGCAGTTCAGTGAACTTGTTACCTTTTGGGAGGAGAGGCTGTGGAAGGACTTTGGAGCAGCAGGCAATTGGGGAAGGAAGGCATCTCCCCACACAAATCCAAGCAGGTGTGAAGAGCCTCCGGGGATCAGGGGACGAGGGGTGATACCTGTGCCTTCTGGAGAAGCTCCCAGATCAAATCCTCCTTGCCATCCACACTTCGGGCCACAACAGCATGAGAAGGGATCCTCGCCAGGTGACAGTCCTGGAAAGCGTCCACTGGCTTCCGAGTGTTGTTTAAGCAAAGCAGCTCATACTGGTCCTGGTCGGCCTTGTTTGGCAGGGTCTCTGGAGGAAGGGCGGAAGTGAAGGGGAGCCCCGATGAGCTCCTGGAGGCTTTAACCATGAGCTGTAGTTCCCCTTCCCCCAGAGGAGACATCGGAGGCACTCTACAAAACTGGGGGGGGTCAGAAAGGCAGTGGATTGCTCCAGAACATTCCAAAAAGAACGATAGTGCCCACAAAGCTTCGGGGGGCTAGCCCAGTGTTCCTCTGGGCCAGACAAGCTGCTCTGGGTTCATTAAGACTGCTGCCTGGCCCTCCAAGGAGGCGGAACTGGACGCCATCTGTTTCCATAGCAACCCCTCCCAGAAAAGGGCCACATGGCAGAGGCAACCCAGCTAGCTAAGGGGGCGATGCCCTACCCACCTCTCTAGAAAGAATATTAAGGCAGGAGATACAGTTGAATCACTTCCCAACGTTGGGCGTTCTCAAAAGAAGGGAAAAAAACTGCTTTTATGAGTGAGTTCGGCCTGATTTGGAACTGCTTATGTATCTCGTATATAAGTTGCTTCCGTATATACAAAGTGACAGGAGCCTGCCCAACTCCTCTTATGAGATTAGTACAACTCGGGGCGCCTGGGTGGCTCAGTGGGTTAAGGCCTCTGCCTTCAGCTTAGGTCATGATCTCGGGGTCCTGGGATCAAACCCCGCATCGGGCTCCCTGCTTGGCTCTCTCTCTCTCTCTCTGCCTACTTGTGATCTCTCTCTCTGTCAAATAAATAAATAAAATCTTTAAAAGAGAGAGAGAGAGAGATTAGTACAACCTGATCTCAAAATCAGAGAGAGAAGCACAGCAGAGAATTGCAGGCCTCTTGTGCTTACGAACATAAAGGCATCTATCTCGAATATACATTAGCTAACTCCGTCTAACAGAGTATCTTAAAAACTAGTAGATCAGGCTTACGGTTTATCAATTTATCCCATTAACACAAGAATGGTCAGTCATCCAAAAAGTCTCCTTTCTCTCATTCATGGAGAAAAGGAGGAGAACCACGAGGTCATCTTAATTTTAACAGATGCAGAGCAAGCACGTGCATGTTCACCATCTTCTTGTGTTTTTTAGTTTCGGAGGACTAGTAACGTGGAGACCTTGGTGAAGTTCTTGACCTTGACGAATGCCATCTCCCGCAATGGCCACAGCAAAATCCTACCCACGGACGCAAATGCAAGCATGCCCTTCGAGTCTGGTGGGTACATTCCGTGGAGCATTCCTCAACCACTAGAACCGCTGAACTAGACATACACGCAACACAGATAGATCTCTGGAACAAAACGCTGGGTGGAAAGTCTGGGCAGCAGCCGGTTTCTAATGCTGAAACTCTGGGGTCTCAAATTCAAACTCAAAAACACAAGGGGAGCTCTCCATTTTGCAAGACCCCATACGTCTCCAAGGACCCGTGTCAAGTATCGTGGCAGGGCTGCCTGCGAGGGAAAGAAAGGCCGCGGGGGATTTAAGGGAAAGTGATTGTTTGAAAGAGGAAATAATGGGACATAAGAGGCATGTCCTGTAAGGAACCCCGACCTAGTGTGCCAGCGTCCGATTAGCTCAATAATCCAAATTATGGGAGAATAAACTCAAAGGAGGGAGTAGCCGGGGCTCTCCTCCTGCCTCTTACCAAAGATTGTACTGTCCCTGACGAAAGCCACATCTCCAGCCCCTTCCTGCAGACACCTGTGGAATGAGAAAGCACGGGAAGGGTCAGCACGGAGCGGCCCTCCCCGACTGCCTCCTCGTGCCTCCCAGGGGAACAGGGTCCTGGGGCCTGTCTCCCGTGGGCGTCCGACCACAGAGGTCAGGGTTCTGAGGCTTTGGAGCACCCCATCTGGGGGGGGGGGAGCTAGAGTCACCTCGGGGTAGACGGTGAGGAAGAATGGCTCGGGTCCTAGTAGCCGGAGACGCCCCCCTCCCCCCGCCGCCTCCTGTGTTAGGGGCTGAAGGGCAAAATGGGTCGTTTTATATAAAAGGGTTTGAAACCTCTACACACCAGAGAGTAAAGTCTGAGTATCCTGAGGGCACCACCAGGCTGGTGTAGAGGTCAAGGGCACCTGGGGGAGTCCGGGGCTTGGGGGCTTGAGGGGCCCGTTCACCGGGCAAAGTCAGTGCCCTCTTTCTACTTTGTACTTCTGTCCACGCGGCAGCGGGAGAGCCGCAGCCGCTTCTTGGGCCCCGCCGGCAGGCTGAGCTGTATTTGACGCCAGGGGAAAGGCTTCCCGGGCTGAGGACACGTGGCCCTCGGGCCACTGGGGAGAAGAGGACCTTTTCACTCACTTGAAGGCCCCGGAGTAGCCGAAGTATGGTTCCTGAGACGAGCAGGCACATTTATTCCCCTCTGTCCCCGCACACAGGCGACACAGGTTGGGGTACTGACGCTCATCCGCGCAGGGCACGCAGCTGGCCGAGAAGAATTTGGCCGCAGCTGTCGCACACAGAGAAACAGACCACATGGGGTGAGCCAGCCCGGCCACAGCTCGTCGCCCCTCCCCGTGCCACTCCTGCGGGCAGAGAGCCGCTTCCTCTGCCGGGGCTGGACAGCCGCTTCGAGAGGCTGGGAGCTCAGAGAGGCCCCTTGCCGACAGCAAACCAGCTGCCACCTCCCGAGGGCCGCTGGGCGGCGGGCCCACCGTGGGCTCGTCGCACATGTGTACCAAGTGGCCTGCGTGTGCAGCTGGGCTGGAGACCCCCGCCAGAGACGGCCCACCATCCCCCGGCCCTCTCACCTTCCTCAAGGGGCTCCGGCGGCCCTGCCCAGTTCAAGAACGGACGAAGGGTACCCATCGGGATTTTCCATCCAGCGGACCTGCCGAGACCCGTGTGGCAGGACCTCAAGCCTCGCAGTTGGTTGAGCTGGAAGTTAGTGCCCTTCTTGGCTATGGCCACGGCATAATAGTAGATTCGTTTCTCTGCAAACGGACAGAGAGAATTGAAAGCTCTTAGCCTGAGAATTAAGAGCCTGAGAGGGAGAAAAAAGAGCCCGCCTTGACCTTGCCCGGGTGGAAAGGGGAGCCGTAGGCTACCTTGTCCTCTGGTCCACTGTGTTTCCCCAGGGAGCACATGCATGTCCTCCCCCAGTGGGTGGACAACTGGCCCCAAAGACCCCAGGGACTCCGTCCCCTGCAAGTGGGATGCTATCCGAGACCCCACCTCTACAGTGCAGCCCCTCAGACTGCACGGAGCCCAGGGCCAAGGCCAGGGCCACCCCCGCTTCTGGGTCCCCAGGGAGAACTCACGCGTTTGGGTCCCATACACCTCAGCCGCTATGGGTCGTAGTTTGTTGGGGTCCTGGCCCGCCTCGAACACCAAACCACTGTCCAGGGTCACCGCATCTGCCTTGTTTGCCTGAAAGCAAAGAGGCGAGCCAAGCTTCAGGAGAGAGCTTGCCCCCGAACACAAGCCATCCGATTCCAGGGTGTCACAAGTCTTCGCGGCTGGAAGGATCTTCACAAGGGCTGGGATGTTGGCTCTTTTGTACGAACCCCCCGCCTGTATCACTCATCCATTTCAGTCATTTATATCTTTAAAGTTGTTTGAGCTAGAGGCTTTCTCCCATCTTTTGCTCTACATTTGGTCCTTTTAAGTTCTTTTTTTATCCAATAGAAAATAGAACTATTGTGCTGTCTTAAAATTATCCTAATAAACCACGTGCATTCTCTTTGCACATACTTACATACTTCTTACGTTGGCAATCTGGTAGAGACAATATTTGGTGGATTGCTTTACTCATCTAAAACTGCATGACATTTTCTTACTGCTGCAGAGCCTTTATTGATTTGGTTGACCTCCTAGTATTTTATGACAGTGTGGCTGTTCCATAGTTTATCAAATAATTCCTCAAATGTTCAGCGCTTTCTTTTTTTGCTATGAAATCTATGCGTTTATGGATCCCTTTTCCTCATAGATTTTTTTTTTTTCCTTCTGATGACTTGTCGCCTTGGGGTAGGCATCTGAGAGTGAGAATCACCCAGACGGTGAACATAAACCCAGACAGTTTATCTTCACGACCCTGGCCACATGACGGCTCAGGTCATGATCTCGGGGTCCTGGGATCGAGCCCCACATCGGGCTCTCTGCTCAGCGGGGAGCCTGCTTCCCCCTCTTTCTCTCGGCCTCTCTGCCTACTTGTGATCTCTCTCTCTGTCAAATAAATAAATAAAATCTTAAAAAAAGAAAGAAAAAGACAATGTAAGTACTAACAAATTGCTTTGGTGCGTATTCCTCTGGTGACTAAGGGGAACATTTCGTATTTTTAGTAATTATGCATGCCCTCTTACTGAGGCTTGGTTCATATCATTTTTCATATAGGACCCTACATTTCTTACCAAGTTGAATTAATTCTTTATAGAGTGTACAGTAAATAGGAATCCCTTGTCAGAGCTGGTGCATATTCATTCCGGTGCTTTCTAAATTTTTTGGTTAAATGTTTTTAATGACTAAAAATTAGATTTTTTATGTTTTTCAGTGGTTAGCTTACTTCGTGATTTAATTCATTGCTTAAGGGACGCCTGGGTGGCTCAGCTGGCTAAGCAGCTGCCTTCGGCTCAGGACATGATCCCAGGGTCCTGGGATCGAGTCCCACGTCGGGCTCCTTGCTCAGCAGGGAGCCTGCTTCTTCCTCTGCCTCTGCCTGCCACTCTGCCTGCTTGTGCCCTCTCTCTCTCTCTGACAAATAAATAAAATAATAATAATAATAATAATTCATTGCTTAAATAAAGCTACGAGAGTTCTTACTCTCTAAATTTCTGAGAATTAATCTGTCCCTTGGTTCTTCAATAATACTTGTTCTGTTTTCAATGACGTCATTTGATGTGTAGTACGTAGAACTGATTTCAAAGGGGGGTTTATTTTTATTTTTTTTTAAGATTTTATTTATTTATTTGACAGAGAGAAAGAGATCACAAATAGGCAGAGGGGCAGGCAGAGAGAGAGGGGGAAGCAGGCTCCCCGCTGAGCAGAGAGCCCGATGCGGGGCTCAGTCCCAGGACCCTGAGATCGTGACCTGATCTGAAGGCAGAGGCTTCAACCCACTGAGCCACCCAGGCGCCCCAAAGGGGGTTTTTATTAAAAAGGCAAAATTCGCGACCCCATCACAGGTACTCAGTTGAATAGGTTAAGAATCTAAGAATCATTTTAAACCAGCAAGCTATGCTGGTGCCGCTTTTCCCCAGGCCATAGTTATAAAATAATAGCCTGAAACATTGTTCAAGCTAGATCTTTCCCCCCTACGTACTGTCCCAATAACTCCAGATATTATCAGAAACTTTGACACAAATTACCCACTCTGCTAGAGTCAAGAACCCACAACCATGGCACAAGGCAGGGACACAGAGCATAAACATTGAGTGAATGAGTAAAAATTATTTCAGTAGATCTTATATCTCAAAAACCAAAAGGAAATCTGAGATCATCCAGAAGTCATGACTGCCTTTTCTCTCTCTCTGGAAATGTTTTGCACAAATGTCCTCCCAATGCCCAGTGCCCTAGCAGGCCCCTCCCCAGCCCTGTGACGCAGTAACTACAGACCGGCTGACTTACTTTGTTCCGGGCTTGGCAGTAATGATCTTCTGGAGGTTTTACCTTCCAGAGGAACCCTGATTTTGCCTGTTCATCCAACGTGACTGCTTCTGCACTTGCAACAGCCGTTATTAACAATCTGTGTTGCAACCCCAGATTGCCTACACTTGGTGTCTCCGCTTTAAAATGTTAATATCTGCTTTCAAAATAGCCTCAGGGGCGCCTGGGTGGCTCAGTGGGTTGAAGCCTCTACCTTTGGCTCAGGTCATGATCTCAGGGTCCTGGGCATTGGGCCCTGCATCCATCCAGCTCTCTGCTCAACGGGGAGCCTGCTTCCCCCTTTCTCTCTGCCTGCCTCTCTGCCTACTTGTGATCTCTCTCTCTCTGTCAAATAAATAAATAAAATCTTTAAAAAAAAAAGACAAAATAGCCTTGTGTCCTATGAGGAAGGAACACTCCCAACTTACAGGTACCCGGAAAGAAAAGCAGAGAAAGTGGGGGGAAATACATTTTCTATTTCACTCCGTTTCATTCCCCCTGTTCAGTTTGGTCCCACCCAACACGTGACACTGACTTACCTTGATGGCCTGGATACATTCTTGGCGGGAGGTTTTCCTTATGCAGGAGACCGTAGGGCCCCCTACTTTTTTCATATTCCGTTGGAATTTGGAGCATTTCGCCACCTCTGCTTTTGATATGGTGCACCACCGAACATTTTTCTTAGGCGCGGCCAGACACAGTCCTGGGAGAGAGAAACCAAGGAGGCAGGCTTCAGGCACTGCCCCTGGGAGACACCACCTCACCCTCTGACAGGGTTTTCCAGAATCTTCCATCTCTCTGCTCCTCCCCTTTCCTCTCCACTCAGTGCCAGAGTTAGGCCACTGTCCTCAAGTGGAGATGTCTTGATGGTCTAACGAGCATTCGCTGCTGGCTGGAGGGCTGTGATTCTCAACAAATGAAAGGAGATGGTCAGAGCCTCCAGGTTATTTTCTTTCCTGTAACTGACACATTTCCTACCTCTAAAAAATGATGATGACCCTTTGCATCTGTTTGTGAGGTTCTCCCACCTGCTTTGTCCTACTTGAAGCCAAGAGGTAGGCAGGAAAGGGATTACTGTTAATGAATTAACAGTAATTAATTACTGTTAATCAATGTGGAAACTGGCTCTTGAGGAAGCTGAGTGATTGGCTGCTCAGCGGTGGCAAAATCCCAGCCTAGAATCCAGGTCCCTATAGACTGTTGCTTTAATAAGAATCTCCCCAGATGATGCCAAGACCACTAAAACACACCCAACTCCTTGTCAGTCGCTACAGGGACTGCACCAAATGGGTCTGAGTTACCACCATTCACCTCTGTATCGGGAAGACTGGCTCTCCTGCCGAGACTGCTTTGTTGGTAGAATCTATGCAATTAGGAAGGAGGTTGGACCAGATGTGCTCATAGTCCTTGAAAACCACATCATTGAAAAACTTATAGTGAACATTATATTAAGATAGTGAACGACTGAATGCTTTCCCTCTAACATCAGGTATCCACTGTCAGTTTTTCTCTTCAACATAATACCAGAGATCCTAGCCACAGTAATAAGGCAAGAAAAAGCAATAGAAGACATCCATACTGGAAAGGAAGGAGTGAAACTGTCTTTATTTGCAGATTACATGATCCTCTATGAAGAAAATCCTAAGGAGTGCACAAAATGTGGTTAGACCTAATACACAAGTATAACAAGGTCACAGGATATGAGATCAATACACAAAGAGCAATTATATTTTTGCATATAAGCATTGGATGATCCAAAAATGAAATTAGGAATATAATTTTATTCACAATAACATCAAAAGTAATTAAATGCTTAAAAAAATATTTAACAAAACAAATGCAAGATTGGTACACTGAAAACTATAAAACTTTGGTGAGGGAAATTAAAGATCTAAATAAATGGAGAAACATTTTTGTTCGTGCTTTATAAAACTCAATATTGTTAAGATGGTAATTCTCCCTTCCTCAAAAAGTTGAAAATAGAGCTACCCTATAACCCAGCAATTGCATTACTGGGTTTTACCCTAAAGATACAAATGTAGTGATCCGAAGGGGTATGTGCACCCAAATGTTTATAGCAGCAATGTCCACAATAGCCAAACTATGGAAAGAACCTAGATGTCCATCAACAGATGAATGGATAAAGAAGATGTGGTATATATATATATACACACACACACAATAAAATTCTATGCAGCCATCAAGAAAAATAAAATCTTGCCATTTGCAATGACATGGATGGAACTAGAGAGTATTATGCTAAGTGAAATAAGTCAATTAGAGAAAGACAATTATCATACTATCTCCCTGATAGGAGGAATTTGAGAGGCAGGACAGGGGGTCGCGGGGGGTAGGAAGGGAAAAATGAAACAAGATGGGATGATGAGGGAGACAAACCATAATTTTAATCTCACGAAACAAACTGAAAGTTGCTGGTGGGTAGGGGGATAGAGATAGGGTGGCTGGGTTATGGACATTGGGGAGGGATGTGCTATGGTGAGTGCTGTGAAATGTGTAAGCCTGATGATTCACAGACCTGTACCCCTGGGGCAAATAATACATTATATGTTAATTTAAAAACATATATATACAAAAAAAAAAGATGATAATTCTCCCTAAATTGATAGAGACAATCAACACAAATTCTATCAAAATTCTGGCAGGCCATTTTTTTTTAGTTTTGGAGGAATTGGCAAACAGATTTGAAAATTTATATAGGATAAATAAATAAATTGATATAAAATAGCCAAAACAATTTTATATAACTTATATTTATCATTTATTTTACATAATGTACACTCAATAGTCAAAACAATTTTGAAAAAGAACAAATCTGGAGCAATTTTACTTTCTATTCTCAAAACATTATATAAAACTACAGTTATCAAAACAGTGTTATATTGGCATAGAGATAGACATATAGATCAATGAAAAAAATTGAGTCCTGAGTGAGGCAAATTCTTACATCTACATTCAGTTGATTTTTGATAATGGCACTAAGGCAATTCATAGGCAGAAGGATAGGCTATTTTTTTAAAAAGATTTTATTTATTTATTTGAGAGAGAGAGAGAGAATGAGAGAGAGGAAGCATGAGAGGAAGAGGTCAGATGGAGAAGCAGACTCCCCGCGGAGGAGGGAGCCCGATGCGGGACTCGATCCAGGGACTCCAGGATCATGACCTGAGCCGAAGGCAGTTGCTTAACAACTGAGTCACCCAGGCGACCCTGGAAGGATAGTCTATTAACGAATGGTGCTAGCACACAGATAGCCACAGACAAAAAGATTGACTTAGAGCCCTACCTCACACCACACACAAAAATTAACTGAGAGTGGATCATAAAATTTAGTGTAAGAGATAAAACAATTACACTTTCAGAAGGAAACACAAGGGGAAAACAATGCAACCTTGGGTTATTCAAAGTTTAATTAGCTATGACACCAAAATCACAGTCCACAAATGACAAAAAAAATTGATAACTTGGGCCTATCAAAATTCAGAACTTTCGTGTTTCAAAGACAGTTAAGCAAATACAAACACAAGCAACAGGTTGGGAGAAAACACTTATAAAGAACCTCGACAGCTCAGTCAAAGACAAATAACCTGATCAAAAAATAGGCAGAAGATATGAACAGACATCTCACCAAAGAAGGTACATAAATGGCTAATAAGCACATGAAAAGATGTTCGATGTCATTAATCATTACGGAGATGCAAATTGAAAACACAATGAGATCTTCATTTCACACCTACTGGAACTAGTTATAAAAACTAAAACAGAGGATAATGTACAGGTGAAGAGGTGAAGAAATGGGACCCCTTGTACATTGTAAAATACTGGAGCCACTTAAGGAAACGGAAGGGCAGTTTCTCAAAATGTTAAACGTTGAGTTACCATATGACCCAGCAATCCACTTCTAGATATATACCCCAAAGAAATAATAAGATATATCCACATAACAACTCCTTTATGAATATTCATAGCAACATTTTTCAGAAAAGCCAGAAACTAGGAACAACCTGAAAGTCCAGCCACTGGGGAATGGCTAGAGAAAACGTGGTACATCCGCACAACAAAACATTTTATTTGGCAGTAAAAAGGAAAGAGCTAGTGGTATGGACCATGATACAAGAGAGGCTCATTTATGCTAAATGAAGGAAACCAGACACGAGACACTACGTACTGTATGATTCCACTTGTATGAAATGTCCGAAAAGGCACATTTATAAAACAGAAAATAGATTAGTGACGGCCTGATGTGGGGGTGGGAATGAGAAGTAACTATAAATGGACATGAAGAAACTCATTAGAGGAATGGAAATGTACTAAAATTGATCTACAGTAAAGGTTGTGCCACTTGGTAAAATTACTAAGAATCACTGGATTGTACACTTAAAATAGGTGAATTGGAGGATATGTAAAATATACCTCAATAAAGTTTTTGCAAAACAAATAAACAAAACCCATTTATTGGCAAAAGCCCCCTTCCCATTTGGATGTGCTTTAGAGTAGAACACTCAGCCCTCAGCCACCTCCTGCATAATCAGATCCGTGCAAAATCTTGAACTATCCCTTGTATAACCAGACCTACCGAGGTATTTCAGGCTTCCAGGGGAGGGCCTGGGGGGGAGCCCAGAGGCTCCCAGGCAGAGTCAGAAGGGGCTCAAGGGCATGCTGCCACAATCCTTCTCCACCAGCCATGTTCCAGGAAATCCCAGGGGATGTAACCTAGCTCGAGGCTCTCATGGAACCGTACTGCCATAAAAATTAGTGGCTCAGTCGGTTAAGCCTCTCCCTTCGGCTTAGGTCATGATCCCAGGGTTCTGGGATGGAGCCCTGCGTAGGGCTCCCTGCTCAGTGGGGAGCCTGCTTCCCCCTCTCCCTCTGTCCCCCCAGCTCATGTTCTCTTTCTCTCTCACACTCTATCTCAAATAAATAAAATCTTTACCAAAAAATCAACCGTGTCATATTCAGCCACTTGTGACCTAGTAAGCATTTACTGGATGCCCTCTGTATACACATCACTGTGTGTCATACAGCGAAACATGTAAGCTGAGAGGAGTAGCTCTTACCTCCCATCTGGAGAGGCAGAAAGTCAAAAAAAGAGGACACTAAGGACAATGAATGCTCTAGAAGAAACAAATACCAAACCAGAAGTGAGGTCCCCATGACCTCAGCCAGTAATCAGGGTGGCGGCAGTCCAGAAGGGTAGGAACAATGGCCCCAATGTTGCAAGCATGTTTTATGCCAGATGTTTTGCTCAGCATTCCACACCTTCTCTGTCCATTGATCCTCCCAACCCCCTGTATTGTGAGTGCTGCTAACACCCTCATTTCCACGTAAGAAAATAGTGGCTTTAGCTAGTTACGTGGCTTGTCCAAGGTCCCCCCAACTAATAAGTACTGGGTCTAGGATCTCAACCTACGAAGTCAGACACAAAACCTCCTGCTCTTGCCACAAAGCTAACCTGCCAATTTAGGTTGGTTAAATTAGAGACGGACTGGAGTGGAGATGGAGAGAGTAAAGGGTTTGGGGTCAGATCATGGAAGGCCCTCCGTGCTGGTCCAAGGAGGTTTTATTCCAGAGGGAGTAGAGCTCTCTTGTGAAAACGAGCAGAGATAAGAGCTCTGCCTAGAACGGGGGAGGGGTAGACCGAAAGCAGGAAATCAAGCAGAAAACACTGGGAATGGACAAGGGGCAAGAATAGGCAGGTGGTATCAGAAATTAGCTTGATGACAGTTGTGACCAAAGGGTGAAGAAGGAGGGCAAAACAGAAGACCATGCTTCAGGGTGGGGGAGGGCATGAACGGCCGCGGGAATGGGGAACCCACAGGCAGGGTTGGTTTCTTCCCTTAGGAAGGGCTGACCCAGGAGACTATAAAGGACCCCCGAGGGGATTTGCAAGACCCACAGCCCCAGCCTCCCAAATACCAGGGGCCGGGTCAGAATGCACCACCCACTCATTCCTCTCCAGCCACCCACGCATCCCTCACCAGCCACCCCTGAAGCTACAGTCCTCCTCAAGAACACGTGCTCTCTGAAGCTGGCCCCTCCTGTACCCCCAACCCCACACCTGAACTCTGTCAGCCATTCAGATGTTGCCCCCCCCGCCCCGCCCCAAGCCTGGATGGAATCTTCTTGAAAGTACGCATCCCCCCATTGCTTGTGTAAGGACAGGCGGTGCCCTGACCTCCAGGGCAGGCACTGGGATGCAGTTACTCTTCTCATCCCACCCGCCCTCCACCAGCCAGGACGCCCATGGGAGCAGGAAGGATCTAGAGCAGGGCTTCACAGCAACCAAAGATTTAAGGGAAAACGGAACCCAGAGGTGCAACTCTGAGCCCAGATCCTGCAGCACCGCCCATAGCCACCTCCAGGAAAGCAAGGTTTCCTGCTTTTTGGTCTCTCGCAGGTGGCCCCAAAACTGCACTGCACTCCCAGCCGGCTACATATAGGTCAGGGAGCAGCCGGGGATCTGGTCCCGAGCAGCCGCTCCTGGCAGACCCCATCCTGCCTCAGAGAAGACGGGGATGACAAGACCCATAGGAAGGAATTTGGAGAAGGGGACCAGAAGACGGGGACAGGGATGGCTTCATGGTCCCTACGTTTGGGGGGTGTAAGCTCACTGTGCTATGGCCTTTCTCCACCCAGGAAGCTCCCAGTGGGGAATACACACTCTAATCCAGGAGGAGGCTGACCTGGGCTGGCAGGACCCCAGGGAGGGAGGGGACACCTGTCATTTTCCTCTGCCCCCCCACATACTGCCTAGGCAGTGATGCCCATCACAGCCCCCCACCCACTGCCAGGAGCCCTGCCCTCACACATTCATGTCACCGATGTCCACGACTGTTGAGTGCCCCGCTCACAGTCCAGAAATTATTTCAGATAGTCCTAGCCCGAGTGTATTTAAAACCAGAAATAGGGGGCGCCTGGGTGGCTCAGTGGGTTGGGGCCTCTGCCTTCAGCTCGGGTCATGATCTCAGGGTCCTGGGATCGAGCCCCGCGTCCGGCTCTCTGCTAGGTGGGGAGCCTGCTTCCTCCTCTGTCTCTGCCTGCCTCTCTGCCTGCTTGTGATCTCTCTCTCTCTGTCAAATAAATTTAAAAAAATAATAAATAAATAAATAAATAAATAAATAAATAAATAAAACCAGAAATAGGTCATTTCTATCTTAGAGGCTTTGAAGGAGGGGTCCCCGCGGGAGGGTCTATGCCACCAGCCCTGCCCTTCTGGAAAGACAGTTGGACTTTTTTTTTTTTTTCTGGACACAGAGAGAGAGGGAGAGAGAGAGAGATCACAAGTAGGCAGAGAGGCAGGCAAAGAGAGAGGGGGAAGCTCTCCGCTGAGCAGAGAGCCCCATGCGGGGCTCAATCCCAGGACCCTGAGATCGTGACCTGAGCTGAAGGCAGAAGCTTTAACCCACTGAGCCACCCAGGCGCCCCAGTTGACTTTTTTTTTAATTGGGCTCTGTCTGGCCCAAGTTACACAGTCACTGCAGGAGCTGGGTTCTGAACGCCAGTCTCCTGTGTGTCTTGGGCAAGTCACTCACGGTCTCTGGTCTCATTTTCCTCCCACGCAAAAGTCTGCAACAGTACTATGAGTACCAAAAGTCTGGGTGGGACACAATGAGACAGGGTCGCTTTGCGCAGCTCTGGGGACTCTAGGACCCGTTCGGAGGAGCCCTGCTCTGGCTCCTCCCCACGCAGGTGGGCGGCCCCGGCTGCCTCCCGGCTGCGGCGCGGGATGCAGGGACTGAGCGGTGCGGGGCGGGGGAGTGGGGAGGCAAGCGTCCACCCCGCGGGCTGCAGGGATGGATGGGTGGAGAGGGAGTGGGGACGCAGGTGCCCACCCAGCGGGCGTCTGGGACCAGGGGCGCCCATCTGGCGGGGCGCGCCCCCGGGTACCTGCACTCACCAAGGGCCCCGAGGAACAGCAGGGCTGGGAAGACTAGCTTCATTCTGGATCCCGGAGGCGACTCTGGCGACCGAAAGCTCTGCCACCGCCGCCGGTTCTGCACCCCTTTATCCAGGGCTTGGTGACCTCACGGGGTTTGCCCCGCCCTGTGGCCCGATAGGCGTCCCCTGCCCTGCGCCCTGGCGCCCCTCCTCCGCTAGTTCCTTGAGGCCAAGAAAGGGGGGCGGAGTGGGAACACAGGAGGGAGGGGAGAAGGACCATGCCTGAGCAGCCTTAGCGCCAGGAGCGAGGAAACCCAGCCCACAGGTCACCTCTGTGTCTCTGCTGGTGCCGCCTGGTGACCCAGATGGTCCTTCTCTCCACCAGGCTGCCAGTCCCTAGGGACTCGTGGCCCTGTGAGTCTTGTCCTTCCTCTGGTCTCAGAGCCTCCTAGAGGGTTGGACACAGAGCAGGGATCCTAAGGGAACATTTGTGATCATCTGAACTGTGAGGCTCACCTTTCCTTTCACAGATGGGTCTGAAGTTCCTGGGAGCCAACTTGACCTTGGCCGGCTGCCAGCCCAGGGCTCTGCAGAGGACCCAGCTGCCTCTGCCTGAGGTCAGCCTCCTGGGACAGCTAGCAGAGGGGACAGTCACTGCCCAGAGTCTGCCCCCGGCCGCCCGGGGGGTCTCTCCCGGCCCCGCTGAGACCACAGTAGAGCTCCCAGAAAACAGAGCCAGAGGTCTCAGAGAAAGTGACCACCGCCCAGGGCCCAATGGCTGTCACCCTGTCATTTGCCAGTGAGAAGGCTGTCTTAACACTTGTTAAGTGTTTTTCTTTTTCTTTTGTTTTGTTCCGTGGCAGTATGAGGTGGGAGGTGGGAACCTCATTTTGATACATGTCATATCTTGTAAACATAAGCTGACGTCATTTCAGGAAGGTGTTTGTAAACTCTAGAATTCTGCTGCTAAGAATACACGTTGTAAACGCACTCCCATGATGCACAGCGGTTCACATATGAGGGTCTCCGGGGCCACACTGTGTATCATTGACCCACTGGAAGCAAAGTAAACACCCACGGCTTGGAGGTGCCACAGAGTGTGCCTCCTCGGGACGGTCAGGGAGGCTGCGGAGCCCCTCTGCCCCAGGTGTGGAGCCTGCCGAGGCACACAGTAGGGTCTGATCAGGTCCCCTGCCTGCCGGAGACAAGAGTGGGGTCTGGGGGTCAGCACTGGAATCACCAGCCAGGTTTTGGGGTAACTGATTCAGCCTCTCCTATTGTTTGGAAACAAAGTGTCACAACGTTGAAAGTTGCTTTCATCAAAATAACTGCAATAAGCGATTTCAAAAATAATGAAGAAATACAAAATTGACTAATTCTCAGGAGTGCTGAAGCATCTGGGTACCTAAAGTAGCCGCCCAGCTCTGCCCTTCCACAATTATAAAAGAATTAAGAAAGGTCCCCACGCATGCGTCTGTCTCTGAAAGCAAATCCTGCCTCCGGACCCTCTTATGTCTGTTACAGCCTTGGCAGGAACACGGAGAACCTAGGGCCACAATCCAGAGGCTGAGCTCAAGGGATATGCCCCGGAGGCAGGACCGGGATAGGATCGGGCCACACGGCAGACTGCTTGTATGCCGTGTCTGTAGGGCATGGCCCGGTCCCAGGCCGGGGACGTGCCCGGCGGGGCACCTGCAGAGCACGGCCACTCCAAGGCCATCTGCGGAGGAAGTGGATAGATAGATAGGGGGGCGGAGTCTACCCAGGAGACGATGAAGCTCAGCTGAACTACCATCAACATTTATTCTGCATTTGTTTGTGCCAGGCCTGGTGAGTTCCAGGAGGGACACGGAGAAGAGGGGTCTGTCCTTGCCCTCGGCAGCTCACAGCCCCGTCAAGGGGAAGCACAGGCGCGCCCCTCTATGACGCAGACACGACAGCATATACAAAGTCAGGGTGGGAGGAGGAATGACCGACCAGTTCCCGTCATGAAGGTTCCAGAAAGATTGGAGGCAGAATATTGCCCTGGGCAGCAGGGAGAAGGGCTGTATTCCTTCCTACAGGAAGAATATTCCGGTAGAGAAAACAGCCAAGTCAGGGCTTGAGAGAACGAGCACTCAGTGACCAATTACCTGGGCACGAGGAACCACAAAAGGTCGCTCTGGGCTTTCTGGCTTGGACTCCTCATTGCGAGGGGATTAACCAAGTCCCCTCCTCTGTCCTGAGCTCCGCACCAGGTGTCTGTCTGCCTTCAGCCGTTCCTCCGGCGGGTCCCGTAAGCACCGGAACTCAGCGATTCCGAAATGGAGCTCATCCCCCACTTCAGCCCCGCACCTGCTCTCAGATCTCTGAGCACCTTCCACCAAACCCTCCAAGCAAGTCTCAGAGGGGTCCTCAAATCCTCTGGCAGGTTAGCCCTGTCTGTGTGATGGATGCCTGATGATCAATGTCGGCTGATGAATAAAGGAGCGAGGAGGAGGAGGGACAGGCGGTGAAGGATCCTGCTTGCCGTTGTCAGGTCTGAAAGACGGGGAGGCCCAGGGCTGGCGATGCCGGGCCTCCCCAGAGCTTGTGTGCATGGAGCCCTCTTTGCACGTGGGCTTGGCACCGATCTGCATGGCTCTCTGAGGGGCCGGGAGCTGGGCCAAATCTCACAGCTCCTGCAGGGAAGTAGGATGTAGGTTTCGCAATGCTGAGACCGTGGCATGACATGAACGTGAGGAGTGCGAAGAAGGGGGCTGACGGTCCAAACCACCGTGTAATGTCAGGCACTGGTGTGCGGCAGGCTGGTGAGGGAGGCCAACGATCTTCTCCCGATCGCTCCCTCTCCACCCCGGAAATTCGCACGGGGACCCTTTGCCAGCTCAAGGACTGGCCCAAGCCAAGCTCCCTCCCGACACATGTGCAACTAGCCCCACACCTGCCCTCTGCGGTGCCCTCCAGCTTCAAACCCCAAGAGGAGCTTTGGGAAGGAGCTGTGGATCTGGGCAGAACCAGCTCTAGATGGAATAAAGGCGGAAAGGAGTTCTTGAGACATCCGCTCAGCCGGGGGCCGGGGGGTGGGGGGGCGGCGGGCGCTCTGGCCGACTGGAGACCACATTGGCCCCTGCCAATGGTGGGAGGTTACTGGCTTGCTAGACAGTCGCTTGTTAAATATTCAGGAATTTTGTGGCGGGTTGTTAAACCGTTGGTAGCTTGAACTCATTCGCGGTGGGAGTATTTACACCGTGGCAATGAGCAAACGCTGTGAATCGGGGCATGTTTCCCACCCGGAGAGCCGGTTCATATAACACATCACGGGCCGGGCTTGTCACTGTGAGGGGACATGTGGTGCCCAGGTCAGCGTGGCTATATGGTGGGGGCGGGGGCCACCCCAGGAGACAGACAAAGTAATGACCCGAAGCATTCGGCTGGCACTTTGAACTCCAAACGGAGCTGCCAGTGACCATGTGTATGGTCACTCGGATAGCTCTGGAAGTCACAGCTCCTGCTCTAAAAACAGGTAAACTGAGGATTGCCGGCAGTCACACAGTAAGAAGCCGAGATGGAACTGCTGGTCCTGAGTCTCCCCTGAGGCCACAGCTGGACTGTCCTCGCAAGGAGGCCAAGAACTCTCCAAGAACTCAGCACACGGAGGCTGAGATCCAGGGAGAGCCCCAGCTCTTGACCTCTGCAAGAAGGAAAACCCGTGGGGATTGAGCCCCCTGTGGCGCCGGGCACCGTCCAGCCCCTTCCACACGCCAGCCGCGGCTCCAGATCCTTGTGGAAGCACCGTGACGTGCCTCAGCCGGCCTATTTCCAAATGGGGGACCCGGGCAAAGCAACTCATCTGTGGTCACGCCTCTGGTCAGATCTAGAAATCCACCACTGACCCCACCTCCTATCTGGTGGTCCTTGACGGCTGTCGATCGTTCCTTTGCTGACCACCCAGAAGAGAGAGCAGAAAGTGACAAAACTGAGGGCAAAGCAGGCTCAGAACTCCCTGCTTCTTGGCCAGGGTGATGGGTGATTTCCCAGAGCAAGATCCTAATATTGGGCCCCAAGCGGCCCCCTTGCATTTAGCTAAAAGCCCTGGTGAGCCTTCAGGGGTATCTGTGGGTGGTGGGGGCTGAGCTGAAGGGTGGCGGGCAGGAAAATAGAGGCTTTATTAACTAAGACATCTTGTTGCCAAATGTTGCCCAATTTACAAAAAACCCACAGAGACAAAGAGCTTCTATGTCCTTGGACAGTGCTCTTCCTCCTCCTTCTCCTCCCTCACCTCCCTCTCCTCGTAATCGGTACCCTCTGCCCTTCTGGACCCTCCCCTCTTGGGGCCGGCACCCCGCAGACCTCCCCAAGGACACGGCATCATTCTGCCCGACGGTCCAAGGGCCAGTGGAGACGTCCTAGGTTTTCCAGGTGCAAGCTTTCAGTTCTCCTGGCCAGGTCAGCACCCCCATTTCCCTGGCAGAAATCGGAACTCCATGAGCACCTAATCGCCACATCTAGATGAGAATGTGCAGCAGGCCAGGCCCGGGGAGAGTCTTCCTGGAAGGTGCCAGCCAAGGGCAACCTGGAGGGTGACAGTTGCTGGCCTGGGGCCAGCCATGCAAATTTCTTCCCAGAAGGAATGAGGTTCCTGCCAGAGAAACCCCCAGGCAGGAAGCACCTGAGCCAGAGGCCCCTGCGGCTGTCACCTCCTATGGGGCTGCATTCTGGCAGCTCCTTTGGCTGCCCCCCCCCCCACCGCCCCTGCCTCCAGCGCCGCCGCCGGCCACGCCATCGCTGAGAAGGAGCTGGAGTGGGTGCCCAGGGGAGCAAGGAGCCGTTGTTTTCCTCCGTCCCCCCGGATCAAGGCTGGAGCTGCTCCTTCCCAGCTCCCCGGGCCAGGAGTGGCCGGCTCCCTGACCCGCTCCAGGCGGACATCCCTCCCACATCCCCTCGCTCATTTCTGCGCTGGACAGCCTGGTGGGCTGGAGGGCCCGGGGAGATATGGTCAGAGGCGTAGGAGATTGGATTGGACACCGGGGTTGGAAACTGCTCCACTCTAAATAGCCACCTTGGCCTGGGCTAGTCTCTTAACGTCTGTAAGCCTCAGTTTCCCCATGCGTAAACACGGGATACAAGTCATACCCCCCGTAGGAAGCGGGTAGAGTTAAAATCTGATGTCAGGTGCTTACACAGCGCTCAGTACAGGCGAGCTGTTGGTCATATTTGCAGACACTCATGAGTGCCGTGGGCTCTGTGGGTCCCGGCTGGGCACGAGGGTACGGGGAGAGCAGGCAGTGGCCTCTGGGGCACAGCTGGCCCATCAGGAAGGGCTGTGTGTGCTGAGAGTCTCCATCCGGTGTGCAGGTCCCCCGATAAGGCACTGCCGGGAGTTCTGGCAGTGGAGGGGACAGCCCCCCGGGAGCCAAGACAGTGGTAGATTTATTTTTCCCACATGCCCTTCCTTCTAACAGAGCATGTGGCTGCCCTCAACTGCCCATGTGTTCTAGAGTGTCAGTCTTACCCTGGCCTGCTCCCCAGCTCCTTCTCCATGTCTGTGTCCCTGATCCCTGCCTCTTCCCTCGTCTCTCATTCTGCCTCTCCCTCCTTAGCTTCCTTCCCCATCTCCAGCTCTGGCCCACCCTCCCACCTAAACTCAGGGGTCCGCATTCCATTCCGGGGACCTCTCCAAAGGGAGCCTGCTGGAGCATCCTTCTGTCACAGTGACTGTGACATTGACCCATCTCCCCTCCCCCCTCCCCTGACACCGAGCTCTGGGAGGAAGGGGCTGCCTCTGACCCGTCTCTGGATCCTCAAGTTCAGCCCAGGGGAGAGCCTCACTGAGGGATTGTTCACTGGATGAGTGTGAAGTGAAACAGGAGGAGAGGTCGAAATCCCCCACCCCAAGATCCTTTGGTCTTAAGTCTAACTGGCACCCTTCTCATCCTCGTGGAGATAGGAGGAAGCTGGCCCATGAGAGTGAGTGGGGCACTGAGCTCCAGTGTAGCATGTGGGGGGACGCCTGCCCCATCTCTCCCCCACAACTCCCCCCGCCATGCCCTGCAGAGACCTCCCAGAAGGTGGGACATTCCCGTCCTGCCCCTGCCCTGCCTTGGGCAGCATCTAGCGTCTGCGGGCCTGGTGACTTAAAGAGCATCCCTACGAGGACAGCAGCTAGGGGATTGATGGGAAAGGCTGGAGAAGAGATTCCTCCATGACCCGCAACACCCAGAACTCCCCTACAGGGAAGCTAGGACCCTCTTCTCTCCCCTACGGCTCACATCAGCTTCCAAAGACAAGGAGAGGGGGCACCAGGAGAGCAGCAGGGAAATACCAGTGATGAGACGGGAGGATTGTGGAGTGAGGGGGGGCAAAACTTCCCAAACCCTAATGCACCCCCTTTTCCAGGCCAGAGATGCTCTCATCTTAGTGAATTAGTTTGCAGCCAAAGGCTCATTGGAATGTCCAGAGGGACCTTGGCAGTCTGGGACGTCTTTCTCTAGCTCCTCCTAGGCTCTATCTTCTCCAGGGACACCTCACCCTCCCATCCCCTCCTTCCGTCTCCCTCCCAGCTGCATATTGAATCCTCCTCTTCCCTCCCCCCTGCCCTTATTCAGTTGAAACCAAAGGGAAAGCTAGCACAAACCCAGGTCCCTGTAGGAGGTGCTGGCGCATGAGTCAAAAAAATTTTGACTTTTTTTTTAAGAGAGGGTGATGGGGGCGTGGGGACAGAGGAAGAAAGAGGGAGAGAGAATCTCAAGCAAACTCCATGCTGAGACCTAAGATCATGACCTGAGCCCAAACCGAGAGTTGGACACTTCACTGACTGAGCCATCCAGGGGCCCCAAGATGCCCCCTTTTCCTGATCCACTGAGCAGGTCTTGATCCTGAGTGAAGTCTTAGCTATTAACTTCCAGAGAAATCCATTTGGGAAAAGATTAAAGTGCAGTCACCTGCTTGGTGTGGGTGGCATTTGAGGGAAGAAGCTGAGGGCTGGGGGCTGGGGACACAGGAGAGCAAGGCTCTGACCAACAGCGATGTTGCCCAATGTTGCCCCATTTGCAAAGGAAACTCAGCAATCAGAGAGCTTCTCTCTGCTCATCCTTCCGGCCTCTTCTTCTTCCTCTCTTCCTTCCTCTCTGGAATCCCAGCCCCCTTATGGGCTTCTCTTCATTCCAGTCTGGCAAGGCTGGGCTCAGCTCCCAGTCTCTCTAGGTCGACGCTTCTGTGTGCTTCCAGATGCCCCCTTATCCTTCGCTCCCTGGATGCCATCTGGTGCCCGAACGCACTCAGCCTCCCTCCAGCCTGCCTCTCGCGCCCGTGCACCTGCCACTTTCCGTGCCGCGCTCATGAGAGGGCCCTGGGCTCCTGCCTCAGCTTCTGACCACCCTCCCGCCTCTCGCCGCCCCGTTGCCATCGGTCCCCAGGGGACTCTCAAAACCACGGAGCCCACAGTGCTTCTGTGGCTTCCTTCCTCGCCCCTCCTCTCTTCTCCCCACACTCGGTCCCTGAAGAACTTCGTCCTCCTCCCTCCGTTTGATTAAACTACTCTCTCTGGGCTGAAAACCCCTGGAATGATAATGCCCGCGCAGATTTCACGTCCACTCTGATGGAGATGTGCTCAGCCGTGAGCAGTGCAGCTCAACCTGCAAGTCTCACCAGCGCGTCAAAATCGCACGTCCGACTTCCGTTCCAGATCAAGATGGAACAGACACGCTTCTCCCCACTTCTCCCAAGCCCTTTGCTTAAAGCTCGGGGGGTGACAGCTATCGTGGCTTAAAACCACACAGATGTATCATCCTCAAGTTCTAAATGTTGAGGTTCAGGTCATCCTCAGTGGGCTAAAGAACACATAGCTGTGTTCCTTCTGGGGACGCTCGGGGGCACCACTTCCTGGCCTTTCCCAGCTTCTGGAGGCTGGCTGAGTACCTTGGGTCTCGCCCAACATCACTCCCACTTCTGTTTCCACTTTCCCGCTTCTGTCGCTCACTCTGATCCCCTGCCTCCTTCTGATGAAAACCCTCGTGATTACATAGGGGCCACTTGGTTAATCCAGGATACTCTTCCCATCACAAGACCTTTACTTTAATCATATCTGCAAAAGCCCCGTTTGCCACATAAGGCAGCGTATTTACAGGTCCCAGGAATTAGGACATGGACATCTTTGGGGTCCATTACTCAGCCTAACAGGCCAGTAGATTGTGATGAATCATGTATGCGAAGTGGCCACAGGAGTGACCGCTAAGTAAATTGTACAAAGAGGTACACTCAAAAGCACTGTAGGTAAATCAAAATGGAATTGTAAAAATATGTTTAAGTAACCCACGGGACAGTAGGAAAAAGAAAATGATGAAAAATGTAAAGACAGAGAAAACAGATAAAAAATAAAATGGCAAAAAAAAAGAAAAAAAATGGCAGATGTAACCCTAGTATATCAATAAGTGTATCAGATATAAATAGGCTAAATACTCCAATTAAAAGACAGGGATTGGCAAAGTGATTTTAAAAAAACATAACCCAGGGGCGCCTGGGTAGCTCAGTGAGTTAAAGCCTCTGCCTTCGGCTCAGGTCATGATCTCAGGGTCCTGGGATTGAGCCCTGCATTGGGCTCCCTGCTTAGTGGGGAGCCTGCTTCCTTCTCTCTCTCTCTGCCTACCTCTCTTCCAACTTGTGATCTCTCTCTCTCTCTCTGTCAAATTAAAAAAAAAAAAAAAAACAAAAAAACAAACATAATCCAGCTACTCTGGCTGTCTGCAAGAAACTCACCGAAAAATATAACAACATAACTAGATTGAAAGTAGAAGGATAGGAAAATATATATCATGTAAATATTAATAAAAAGAAAGTAGGAGTGGCTGTGTTAATATCAGAAAAAGTCAAATTCAGAGCCAAGAAAACGGTTAGGGGTACAGAGGGACATTACATAATGATAAGAGGGTAACAATCTTAAATGTATACACACCAAAAAACAGAGCTGCAAAATACATGAAGAAAAAAACTGACAGAATCAGGGGCCCCTGGGGGACTCAGTCAGCTAAGCACCTGCCTTAGCTCAGGTCATGATCCTGGGGTCCTGGGATCAAGCCTTGCCTGGGGGCTCTCTGCTCAGCAGGGAGTCTGCCTCTCCCTCTCCCTCTGTCCCTCCCCCCCCCACACTCGCCCTCTCCTGCCCTCTCTCTCAAACAAAATCCTAAAACAACTCATAGACTAGAAAGAAGAAAGAGACAAATCCGCAATTATAATTGGAGACGTCAAACCCCTCCCTCAACAACCGAGAGAACAAAGAGACAGCAGATCAGCAAGGGTGCCGAAGAACCCAGCCACACCATCACCCAACAAGACGTAAGCAACATTTATGGAGCGCTCTGCCCAACAAGAGCAGAATTTAACTCTCTGGTTCCCGCGGAACATTTGTCAAGACTGACCATGACCTAGAACATAAAACAAACTTCAACAAACAAAGAAATTGAAATCACTCAAAACGTATTCTCTCATCAAAATTAAGTCAAGCTAAAAAATCAATAACAAAAAGAGGAAAATCTCCAAACTCTTAAGGCCTAAATATCCAGGTGTGTCTGGGCGGCTCAGTCGGTTGAGCCTCTGACTCTTGTTTTCGGCTCAGGTCATGATCTCAGAGTCGCGAGATCGAGTCCCATGTGGGGCTCCACGCCCAGCACGGAGCCTGTTTCGGATTCTCCCTCCCTCTCTCTGCGTGCCCCCGCTGCTCACTCTCTGTCTCTCAAATAAACAAATAAATCTTTTTTTAAAAGAAAGAAACTAAGCATCCCAATATTCAAGGTTCCCTTGAGTGGGGCTGTGAGACACAGGAGGAGTGGGTAGGACTGGGGACGGAGTAGGAACCCTTTCCCCCCTCCCCGGTCTCCCTCTTGGGGCTGAACCAGGCAGCATGCCCCTCGGGCTTGACCCAGGACCTCTGTCCTTCTGATCCCTTGTCCTGTCCTGTTACATGTAACTCTGTTTCTCCCTCCTTCTCTCTCTGTTAGGACTTCTGGCTCCTTCTCCATCTCCAGATCTCTCTCTGCCTCATCCTCCCACTACATCTCTCTGCCCCTCATCACTCCAGTCGCCTTCCTCAGCTCCGCAGCCCCCAAGTCCTCTAATGGCCTCTCCCAGCAGAGTCTTCACTGTCCTCAGCACTTCTCGTCTATCTCCCAGCCAGCTGCCTCTCAGCTCTCAGGTTTTATCTCTGTTCTACAATGCTTTCTCCCTCCCACTTCCAAAGCTTCCCTGGGCTACCGGAGAAGCTTTCCCAGAACCCATGTGGCCACTTGGTCTCTTCCCCAGGAGCTGCAGTTCACAGTGTTGGTGACTAAGGACAAGTGATGTGCTTTGGCCATCAGGATACAACAGCGGGGGCCTTGGAGAGCTCCAGGGACTGAGTCCAGGTGAGTCCAGGTGAGTCCAAGTGAGTCAAGGCCCAGCTGATTCTTAACCACTATTCCCTAGTCACCAGGGAAGTTGCCCTTTGACAAGGAAGTGGCCACAAGATGCAACATGAATGCCAGAGGCTGCTGTAAGGATGCGAAGGCAGAACATGACTTGTAGAATGAGGAAGTGGTGGGCAAAGTCGATGTGGGCCTGGGAGATGAAGCAGAACTTGGTAGCTATTTGGAAATGGTGGAGAGTCGGAAGTGAGCAATTTCCAGGATATTTGGAAATATTTTGAGATTGGCCCCATGAAATAAGCTAACCAAAAAAATCAGACACCTTCAGAGCCAAACGTTTCCCTGGATACTTTTAAAAGTGGGGTCTCTAAGCACAGAGGGGGCGTGTGGCCTGCCCAGACCTGCCCTGGTAGGGCTAGGCAGACGCTGGCTCCCTGACTTGCACTAGATGGAGGGAGGAGAGTGAGGGGAGGCAGGGCTCCCTTCAGTTAAAGAATCTCAACAGAGCATTTGCTCTGGGCCAGGCCAGTGCTGCGGGTCACCAACATGCATCAGACTTGGTCCCTGCCCCCAAGGACAACCGAGAAGAGAGCAGGCAGTTACTACCACAGGGGAGATAGGAATGTGCAGGGGGAAAGGCATGAAAGACGGTGCTTGTGCCCAGTGCCCTGTAAATGGGGGAGGCGTCACCGTCTGGGGCAGCTCTGGAAGAGGCTGGGAAAGCCTCCCCACTCCCCCCACCCTGGCATCTTCCAGCAACCTCCACAAAGTGGGCCCGGCTAGAACAAAGTGACTGAGGGAGAGGTTATAGGGACCAGAAATTATGGGGCCTTGCAGGGAACTGAAAGGACCTTTGCTTTCATTCTGGGGAAGGGACGAGTCATTGGAGGGGCCTAAGAATAGACTAAGAGGGAGGGACAGGAGGGGAGCAGACAGACAGTTGTGGGGGCTCAGCAGTAATCTGCATGACAGATGTGACAGCTTGGTCCGGGGTACAACAGTGGGGAAGTGGCAGCACAGGTTGGATTCTAGACGTGTTTTAAAGGAGGTCACCACGGGGTTTGCTTATGTCACCATGGATAGCATCAGGAGAAGGGGATGCTGCTTGAGTGCTTGGCCTGAGGAACTAAAAGAAGGGACTTGCATTGCTAGATGGGAAGATTGGATGAAGCAGCCTGGGAAGGGTAGACCAGAAGTTCCATTCTGCACGCTATCAGTAGAATAGACCCTTGGACCTCCAGGTGGATGGTGACGGAGGAAGTTCCCTAACTCGCTGCCACCCAGTGTGGCACTGGTACTAGGAGTCGAAGGTAGAAGTCTGCTGCTTTATTTAAAATTTATTTTGGACCAGGAGTCCATGTTCTCCCTAGGGTAATGCTGGTGCCTACTCATGCAAACTACTGTGTCCAACTCTAGGGGCTCATGAAATATTCTATACATGTCCGTGGGTCATTTTCACGTGTTGGGTGTCCGGGACTCCACAGCTTTCCTAACCACTCCTTCAAGCCCCATTCTGACTTTCGTACCCACCGTCCCATCTGTGTCTGTGACAGTGGAATGCCGACAATCTCCCGTTCAAGCCTCTGGCTCGTCTCGCCATTTCATGGATGTTGGTTCTTTCTTTGCACCCGAACTCAGAAAGAGGCTGAAGCTTTTCTTTGTACAGTCCACACCTGATACAAAGCCTGCCTCTTTGAGTTGCACAGCCAGAAGTCCTTTGTGAGTGACTGTTGACCTCTGCATAAGAGAAAAGAGCAGGAAATGTCTACCCCAGCCGCAAGAACAACAGGCACATTCACAAGCCTCGGAAGGGCTTGGGTGCATTTTTGGACAATGTTTATTCATTATCTTATGGTCCACTCGGTGTTGCCCACAGATTTCAGTGCACAAAAGGATTTATTGAGATTAGATCTGAGCAGTGATATACAAGACGTGAGAATTGAACCCGCAAGAGAGGGGTTCCCTTGGGAGGGGAGCAGAGCTTCCTCGAGCGAGACTTCTGCCCCAGCGACAGCCTGGTTCAGGCTTCCTTCCAGGTGGGCAGTGGGGCTGAGGCATTGAGGACAGGACACCTGCACACGAGGGACACATCTGCCCGTGGAAATGCCCCCCAGATCTCTGCCCCCCCCCCACCGCTTCTGGGAGTACGTCCCAGCCGGACTCCCTACCCCACAGCACTCACAAGGCTGACCCTGCCGGGTGCCTGGTGCCTCCCAGGCCCGCTCGAACTTGAACTCGTGGGGCCTTCAGAGTGCAGCCCCCACCAGGATGCCAAGTAGCTGCAGCCGCAGCCCACCACCCTAACGGGCTCATACCTCAGACAGCGGCCCTATGGAAGTAGTATTTGCTTATAGAATCTCTTGCCAATAATTATCACCAGCCTACGTCAGCTTGTTTGTATACCCATAACCTTAGTTTCTAGGAAATGCTGGTCCTGGGGCAGGAGTACAAAGTACAGCAGAATTCTGTTTAAAAACCCACCAGCAAGGGCACCTGGGTGGCTCAGCGGGTTGGGCCTCTGCCTTCAGCTCAGGTCATGATCTCAGGGTCCTGGGATCAAGCCCCACGTTGGGCTCTCTGCTCAGCAGGGAGCCGGCTTCCCCCCCCCCCACCTCTGCCTGCCTCTCTGCCTACTTGTGATCTCTCTCACTGTCAAATGAATAAATCTTTAAAAAAAAAAGTGTTTCCCTAAACATCCCAGAGGTCTAAGAGGTAGACTCATGATACCTAAATGATAAATGACCACGTGATAAAGAAATAATCACAATAAATAATAATACTGTAAACCAAGCCAGGGAAATGAACTTGTCCCCGTGAGCCACCAGAGTGTGAATGAATCCCACAAATATAAAGCTGAGCAGAAGAGGGGGGACACAGAGGATCTGTGTCTGTGACAGTGGAGTGCCAACTTCTTGCCTGTATGCAAAACTCAAGAACAGGTCAAATTAGCCTCTGAGGTCACAAGATGGGACAGTGATAACTTTTGGGGAGTAGGAGGGCAGGAACGTGATCGACAGGGGGCAGGGATGGGGCTTTGGGGTGCTGGTAACGTGGGCTACTGGTGGTGATCCCTGAGGGGGTTCATTTTGGGATAAGTCATCTAGCTCTGCAAAATATTAACCATGCGATTTTCTAGATGTTTGTTATTTGTGCGTAACAAGCTTATTTTTAAAAGCCACCAGCATGAAGGCATGTGAATGGCTGTGGCCCTGGGCGTGGCCTCCTGGGTACCCCCAGAGGTGCTGCCCTTCTTGGGGATGTGTCAGAAATGCTCCCAAGGGACCCTCTGGAAACTGCAGAACAAAGCTGTTCCTGAAAAATGACCCTCTCCCTCAAATGTCAATACTTGTCGCCGGCTGAAGAGAGAAAGGATTGGGAGGGGAGGGGAGGGATGAATATTTGTAAATGGACAAGAGTTATGGACAAGAGTTACCCACATCACAGTGGGGTAGGTGTTTGAGCTGGGGCATGGGCTCTGGAAAAGGAGGGAAGGAAAGAAGGGAGAGAGAGAGAGAGAAGGAACAAAGATGTTTGGCAGACCCTGGCGAGCTCCTGAGCACAATGTCGGACCCCCTTTTGGACGCCGTGCGTGCACACCTCACTGGGTCCTTGGCCATCCCCATGCGGTAGATTCCGTTCTCATTCTGCCCCTCTCACCGATGAGGAGGTTGAGGCTCAGGGGTGAGGTGAAGCTCAAATGCCCTCCAGGCAGCGGCAGGCCCCATATCCTATCTCCACTCCCCTCCAAAACTGCATGTCCCCGCAGGGAAGGCAGTGCCAAGAAGGGCCCGAAATGTTCTGCCCCAGAATGTTCCGCCAACATCCACGCTCCTCCCACACGGGCACTGAGCCTTTAGGATCTGGGGCCCCCAGCATAATGTTGTTGATCCAGATTAGCTGCAGTTGATGGGGCAGGGACTTCAAAGGGGCCCACGGGAGGAACACGGAAATAAATGAAAAATCAAGTCAAATGTTCCCGGCCGGGGCTGACACCTGTTCCCAGCCAAACCTGATAACCCGAAGGCTGGTGTCCTCTCACGCGCCCATCCCGGCCCACCTCGTGGGGCAGAGAGAAGACAAGCCTTCCACACGCTTGGGGGCTGCTGAGTGGGCTCCAGGCTGGAAAGAGTCACCACGACCTATGGGACTGGCCCCTGGGGCCACACTTCCTCCGTGGCCAGCCTCCTGCTCTCCCAAGGCCCTGGCAGCTCTGGGGGAAGACGCCTCCTTCCATTCTTTGCTGGTCAAACTGAGTCAAGTCTGACCTCAGTCCGGGGCCCGGCTGGAGTTGCAGGGAGCAGGAAGGAGCAGGAATGGGGGTGGTCGGGGGAGGAAGGAGGCCTGGTGGGAAAGAGGGAGTTGGGCAGTATAGGATGTCCACCCATGTTTCGGTCGCCGCTTGCTTAGTGGCGATCACAGAGGTGCTGAGGTCACAGGCAAGGCCAGTGCGGGTGGAGGTCGGAGTTCCAAGGACCTAACACAGCTCCTAGAGAGAGTTATGGGTCCTTCTCAGAGAAAAGATGTCACAGGAGGTGCCCACCACCCAGAAGGCCCTCTGGCCGCACCCTTCCCTGTGCCCAGCCCCTCCCCCTGATTTTGCAGAACCCACTCACGCTGGCGAGCTCCCTTGCTCCCCGTGGGCGCCAGCAGTCACGCCTGGGACGTGGTTATTCATACATCTTCTTCCTCCAAAGGCCAGGGTTCATTGCAGTAATGCCGATAATCTGTGGCACATTAATTGTGGCTGCTCTTGGCTAGGAATAGAAACAAAGGGCCAGTTGGGTCGCTGTCCACCCATCCTTGCTGGGGCCAGGGTCCCAGTGCGTGCTGTGGCCACTGGGGGGGGACCCTCCCCTTACGAATACGTGGGAGGTGGGCTCAGGTCCACACTGTGGACTCACTTCTCGGAGGAGGGAGCTGAGATCATGGGCCGAGTAGAAGGTGGAGGCCTCGTGTAAGGATCGCCACAGCCCACGCGAAGGCTCAGGAAGGAGCTCAGGAGACGAGGAGTCCCGGAGAGGCGTCCTCGGAAGCTCAGAGGGCTGGCGCAGCCCCGGGAGAGGAAGGACAGGTAGGCGAGGGGAGAGGGCAGCAGCCTGTCCCCGAGAAGTGACGGGAGAGAGCATAGGTGTGTGGGCACTGTGAAAGGAGCAAGAGTGTGTCTGTGCCCAGAAACCCGCTTCCCTGCAGACCCCCGCCCCGGGGACAGGAACAAGGAGGCTCCTGCCTCCTGACCCACGCCAGTGCCCTTGTGGGCTGAGTGGGAGGAGGGTGCAGGGACGAATGATGCCAAGGGTGGGGAGGGATGACCTCAGACCGGGCGGTCACACAGAGCTTGAGAGTGACACAAACCGGCCACAAGATGAATGGCCGCCTTTCAGCTTCCAGCCGCGCACTGGGCCTACAGGAGCGGCATTTCCAGTTCACCAGTTTGAACCTCAGTTTTCTCATCTGTGAAATGGGAGCGATAATCTCCAGGGTTGTGGTGGAGCTTCGAGCATGAATCTTTTTAAAAAGCCGGACACGGTGTCCGGCCCAGTAAGGAAAGTCTTCTTTCTGTCCTATCCGCCACCCACCCGAGTTGCTAGTAAGCTTTAACACTGGGCCTGTGTTTGAATGAACGAATGGGAGAAAGGAGGCGGGGAGGGGTGGGGGGAAGGAGGACAAGCAGGGAAAGGGGGAGGGTAGATAGTAGGAACGCCAACCAATACAGAGTCTCCCAAATTCCTCAGAGGGGATTCCCTGGGAGGTTCGGACTCCAAGGGCAGAGATCTCCCCCTACCCCCACACCCACCCTCCGCCCCACTGCACCCTGAGGGCCTGTCAAAGGCCTGAAAACTTTGCTGAACTTTCCAGGGACTGGAGGAGTTTCCCAGTGAGAGCCAGGGTGCATCGCCCCCCCAGCGCAGGGACGCATGTTTCTTCCCCTCTGTCACCGGCCCCAGGAGACCAGGTCCTGAGTGACTAGGTCCAGGAGGGGTCTGGTCGGCTTAGTGGAAGTGGTTCTACAACTGTGCGCTGTGTCTCCCTTTCTCCCTCTCCCCCTCCCCCTTCTCCTCCTCCTTCCCCTCCTCCCCTCTCCTGTGCCTCTCCCCTCCACTCTCTCTAATCGATCAGACATCCTTCCCCCAAAGCAGAGAGCTGTATGCTCTGGAAGCCAGGGTCCCCCTGGGAAGGGCAGCCACAATGTATGTCTAGAAGGACAAGCAGAGGTCCTATTCCCAATGCCCTCAGCAGAGGGGTCGGAGGCTCAGCGGCCAGAGTTCAGGAAGGCTTTTCTCTCCCAACACTAACTTGTGGCCGCTCTTGGCTACCACGTAGATCTGGAAGGTCTCTCCAGCTCGGCCAGTGTCCTGACGGTGGAGAGGAGGAGCCCCGCAGCTGGCCACCGGCTCTCCTTCCCTGGGGCTCAGACGCAGCCCAGGGACCCCTGCCATCCATTCAATCAAGGGCCATTTCTCGAGCCCTGGGTTGGACTGGTGTCCCTTTCCTCCCACTGACATTCAGCGGACAGCGAGGTGGGGAGAGGCAGCTAATCTCAACCTCCGAGGGCGGAAACAGGACTGGAACTCTCACAAGATAATCTCTGGCATATGAAACAGTCTCAGAGTTCTATCTGAGCACAAATGCATGCCAATCGGCCGCGCCCCGCCGAAAGTGCCCAGGAGCCCTCCAGGGACGGCGAGAACGCCAAGTCAGGAAATTATCCAGTGGCTAGAGCTTAAAGGCCCGTTGGCTGTTTGTGAGTGGTCTTCCTTATCATTTTCATTTTGAAACCTTGAGGCATTTCCGGGCTTAGATTTTGGATGGCGTCGGTAGGGGCCCCCCAGCACGGGGGCCACCTCGGACTAGCGGCCTCCTGGTCTCTAACAATGCTGCCACCAGGGTTCCCGCAGCACGTCCCCACCCCCCAGGCCCCATGCTCACTCAGCATCTCCTTCTGTCCCGAGGGGTGCGGCAGATCCTGAGGGCCTCCAGCAGATGGGGTGACAGTAGGGTGAAACCCCCGTCTTCTCACGGCTTTGTGCTCTGTCCCCAAGAAGGGCTGAGGCTCTATCCCCTGGAAGCGAATCTAGCCTACGCAGGGGAGGAGTGGTGGGACCAAACCAAGGCTCACCTCCTGGAGTGGGGAGTCTACATGTATTACTTGGAATTCTTCCAGAAAGATTTATCTTCCCCTCTTACTTTTCATTTACTCAACCATTATGAATTCACGTATGCTCATGTTATACGTTGGTTTATAATCCAATATCATGTAACTTTGCAGCTCAGACTGCTCCAGCTTGGGGCATTGCGAGCTCGGTCAGGTTGGTCCCGGAGTCCCACTGACGTGCCCCCAGCTTTCTGATTTTTGAGCCCTTCCTTACCTTTCCGGCACTACAAGATCCTCCTGGCTCATCTCATATTTCTTCTGCCGTGTCACCAAGGCGCCTTCACTCCTTTACTAGAGAATGATATGGAGAAACTAAGCTGTAAGGGCTGAGTATGCTTGTTGCTGTCCGAAACTCTCCGCAGACAGGGCTGGGCGGGTGGATGTTCGCGGAACGTACGTAAGTCTGTCCGCAGACTTACCGTCTCTGTAGCTACCCATCTGCGCCTGCGCGGAGCTCCCTGCAGCTGTCTCCAATTCTAACCCGGCCCTCAGCATCGCTCCTAACCTTCTCTCCTGTGCACCTGCTGCTTCCCTCTCCTGTGGTGCAGACAGCCTGGCCCATCCCTGTCATCCGTGCATTTATTTGTTCCACCCCAGGCTCACCTACGAAGCCATGTCGGATGGCACCCCTCTGGGGGCGCCTGGGGGGTTCAGTCGGTTAACTGCTTTTGGCTCAGGTCTTGATCTCTGGGTCCTGGGATCAAAACCTGCATCGGGCTTCCTGCTCGGCAAGGAGTCTGCTTCTCTCTCTCTCTCTCTCTCTCTCTCAAATAAATAAAATCAGAAAGAAAGAAAGAAAGAAAGAAAGAAAGAAAGAAAGAAAGAAAGAAAGAAAGAAAGAAAGAAAGAAAGAGAAAGAAAGAAAGAAAGAAAGAAAGAAAGAAAGAAAGAAAGAAAAAGAAAGAAAAGAATGGCACCCCTCTGGGAAATGAATTTACCAGTTAGAGTATGATATTTGCAGATCCTTTCATCTTTAGCCCAACCATGTCCAGGCCAAACACTGTTTTCCAAAGTAGCAGGATGGGCGCCTTGTCCCCTTCCCCACCCCCCAGCGCATCAGTGTGGTTATGTCACACGTTTGTGCAAAGTGTGTGTCCGTCTTAAGGCTCTGGATGCACACCCTTCAGCATCCTTTACAACGAGCAAGGTCACTCTAGAGTAAGCTTTCTCGGTAGAGGGCGCTAGAGGGAAGTGGCAGGAGGAAGGGGCCCTGCTCCCTGGGGGAAGGGCCGGGGGACATGAGGACAGGCATCCAGGCGGCAGCGTGGCGGCCTGCCTCTGGTGTTAACCCTTTCAGCAGCCTTCTAACACGGAGCCTGGAGCCCCGTGCTGCCTACATGGCCGGAGGGCCTGCTGTGGGCGCCCTCTCCAAGCCTCCGCGTGGCCTGCACACAGTGGCCTGTGGCCCCAAGGGTCATACGCTCAACTGCAGCCCCGTGTACAAGCCTCCAGGTGGCCCAGGCACTCAGAAGGCCTCCTGTCCCCGCTGGTGCCCGGTGAACGCTGGGCTGACCACACCTTCTCCAAAGACACCTGACCCCTTCCAAGCGTGTCCTTCCTTGAGCTCTCCTTTGGCTCTGTGGCACCGTATAGAGTGGCCTTACACCTCTACTCTCGTAGTCTAGGTCACATTTCTGTATCAGGCCCTCTGCCACCCAAGGAGCACTCCCGCTGGGAGAGAAGGTTGGCTTCAGACTCAAAGGAATGAGTCCTAATTTAATAAAGCAGCTCAATGATGGCACCTTGGGACCAAAGCCGGTGGGATGAGAAATGCAGACTCGGGCTGGTGGTCTGTGCCCCTGCGCTGATGGCAGGAGCAGGAGCAGCCGGGCTGGGCAGCCTCCCGCTCCCCAACTGCAGCCTTAAGCATTCACTTGGAGCTCCGCCGTGGGAACACTGAGCAGGACTCCCTCCTGGGTGCCTCTCCCTGGCTTTAAATGTGCTGGTGAGAGTGTGTCTGATGTCCCTGGACCAGGTGAGCTCCTCTGCGGTGGGCTGGTCTCAGGGACAGGCTAAGCACAGCCTCCAGCATCACGGGGCAGGACCCAAAAGGAAACCAGGCTTGGAGAGACCCCAGGGTCACAAATAAGCTTTCTCTCACTTGAGTCCAGTGCGTTCTCTGTTCCCTGTGGTGCCTTTGCTCAGAGATGCTCTTGCAGCATTTAGAAGCCTGCATGTTCCTCCCAAGCCCGAGATGGAAACACCGTCCCTGAGGGGCAGCTCATGACCCCAACACAGCCATGGGCTCTCCAAAGACCCTGAAGAAAGGACTGAGTCAGGGCACGGGGACCAGGGACCCGCCAGAAAGCACAGTTTGGAGTCCTTAAAGAGCCTCTGTAATCCTTCCCTCGTCTGATGTCTTTATGCTTTTAATCTATTAGAAAATACTTTAGACATAGATGAATACGGAAGGGTTGAATATTTGCAGCTTAAGAAATGGAGTATCATCAATAGAGACAATGCCCCCACGTGCCCCTCCTTGATTGCATCAACCCTCCCTTATATTTATGACTCTTTGTTTTTTTTAAGATTTTATTTATTTGAGGGGCGCCTGGGTGGCTCAGTGGGTTAAGGCCTCTGCCTTCGGCTCGGGTCATGATCTCAGGGTCCTGGGATCGGGCCCCGCATCGGGCTCTCTGCTCAGCGGGAAGCCTGCTTCCCCCTCTCTCTCTGCCTGCCTCTCTGCCTACTTGTGATCTCTCACTCTCTGTCAAATAAATAAATAAAATCTTTAAAAAAAAAAAGATTTTATTTATTTGACAGAGAGAAACACAGTGAGAGAGAGAACACAAGCAGAGAGAATGGGAGAGGGAGAAGCAGGCTTCCCGCCGAGCAGGGAGCCCAATGCGGGGCTTGATCCCAGGACCCTGGGATCATGACCTGAGCAGAAGGCAGACACTTAACTGAGCCACGCAGACATCCCTCTTTATGACTCTTCTTATGCTTAAGTGCAAGTGAGTGATTGCCTACGTGACATAGAGTACCATTCTATGATTCTGTTCTTGATATAAGTGGTATCATACTATATTATTCTCCAGCAACCTGAATTCTTTGCTGAACACTATGATTGGGAGATATGTCCATGTTAATATAGGTAGTGCTAGTTCAAAGGCAGCAAGCCTTTTCCTGTAAAAAGCCAGATAATACATATTATAGGCTTCACGAAGCAAGAGGCAAAATTGAGGGTATAGAACAAGAAGGAGGCCAAATTTCCACAAAACTTTTATTGGTGAAACTCAAAATATAATAATAATTGAATGAAAATGGTAATATAGGTCTAATAACAAGAAGACTGAAATTCTTTTTGATTAACATCAAAGTTAATGTTCCCTATCTATTGCAACTGTTCATCTTTATAAACTATTCTTGGTTCTTCGGTTGTACCAAAACAAGTGATGAGCCAGAGTTGGCTGCCGGTGATAGTTTGCTGACCCCAACTCTAGTTCATTCATTTGTACTTCTGAATAAAATTCCATTGGATGGGGGCACCTGGGTGCTTAACTGACTTAACTCAGTCAGTTAAGTGTCTGCCTTCAGCTCAGATCATGATCTCAGGGTCCTGGGATCGAGCCCCACGTGAGTTCCTGCTCAGTGGGGAGTCTGCTTCTCCTCTCCCTCTGCCTCTCCCTCTACCCCAACTTGTGCTCTCTCTCTCTTAAATAAATGGATAAGATCTTCAAAAAAATAATAAAATACATACATACATGCATAAAAATTCCATTGGATGACTCTAAAAAATTCATCTATTTGTTCACAGGGGATGAAGGAGTTCCAGATGTTTCGATATTAAAATGATACTTCTATAAATAATCTAGTTTATATCTGTGCACTGCATGTATAAATGTTTTTCTGGGTAGTATACATAGAAGTAGAATTGCCGATAATTGAACAGGGCATGTAGATCTTTAATACTGAACTGCTTTCCAAGGTGGGTGTACTAATTTCTATGAAGATTGGCAATGTATATCTATACCCGAGGGGCTACATGCTTATAAACACGTGGTATGTCAATGTTTCCAGTTTTGCAAATCCGGCTGGCATGTGACGCTTTGACCTTAATTTTCATTGCTGGATTACAGGTGAGGTTGAATATTTTTTCAAATACTCATTGATCTTTCATACTTTCATTGATCTTTCGTACTTTCTCTTCTGTAAATTGCCTATTTATACCTTTTGCCCGCTTTTTTGTCGAGTTGTTTATAGTTTTCTCGTTGACTTGTGAAAATTCTTCATATGTTGATTAACTCCTTTTTTGTTCAAAGCTGTCGAAAATGCCTTCTTCCATTTTGCAGCATTTTCCCATTTTTAAGAGTGTCTTCTGAAGAAAGTTTTGTTAAATGTATAGCTCTTTTGTGTGTGTCCTGTTTAAGTGTGTACTTGAAAAAGTTTTGAAATTTTGCTCTTCATGTTTAGGTTCTTAATCTACAGAAAATTAAGGTAGGGATTTGAATTTATTGGAAAAATGGATTGATGGCTCCACATTTTCCTAATAATCTTCAGGGATATCTCTCTCTTATATCATATCTCTAGCTATGGGTGGCTCCACTTCTGGGCTGTTTATCTTGTTTAATTAGGTAATTTGTACACGTTGCTTTGATTTACTAGTTTTGCGTGTTTTAATTAAATGTTGATACCTAGTAGGGAGAATTCCTGTCCCAACTTGATTTTCTTTAAAATGGTCTTAGTTCTTTTGGCTCTTTCTTCTATACAAATTTTAGAATCAAACTTGTGAAGTTCTATGAAAAGTCCTGTAGGAGTTTTTATTGAAACTGTATTGAGCTTTTAGATTAATTTGAAAAATATTAACATTTTTATACAGATTCATCTGACCTGTGCACCTGGTATAGTTCTCCTTTGGGGGCTGGGTATTTGGGTCTTTTTAAAATGTCTTTTATAGGCCGCCTGGGAGGCTCAGTGGGTTAAAGCCTCTGCTTCAGCTCAGGTCATGATCTCAGGGTCCTGGGATGAAGCCCCACATCGGGCTCTCTGCTCAGCGGGGAGCCTGCTTCCTCCCTCCCCACTTCCGCCTGCCTCTGCCTACTTGTGATCTTTCTGTCAAATAAAAAAATAAAATCTTTAAAAATAATAATAATAAATAAATAATAAAATGTCTTTTATAAAACTATAGGATTTTTCCATAAAAATTTTTAACATCTTTTGTTAGATTTATTCCTAGTTCCCTAATTTTTATTGTTACTGCTATTTTAAATGTCATTTAATAATTTTTTTTATTTTCTAATTGTTTGTTGTTGGTGT
>CM052799.1:12922070-12946981 GCA_028533885.1 Nasua narica
CCCATCTACAAAACTGAGCCAGGTGCCCCCACTTCCACTGCTGACTCAATTCTGAATAAGATTTCCTTTATTCAATTTCACAATAGCAATACTCTATTTTTTGAACTTGGAGGTATTTATACAAGTATTTGCTTTATAATTACTCATTACGCTGGTATATATGTCGTATTCTTCTTTCTGTATATTGCATAACACATTTTTTTAAGTCTAAATCTTAGAAGCCAGGATAGAGAATGGCATAAAGATATGTCCTCATACCTATTTTCTTAAAATATGGTCTAAACAAGGGGTACATTTTAGCAGTATTTAGGACAATAACAGTGACTAGAGTTTCAAAAAGATTTGAAATAGGACGAATGGAATATACCAGAGATTAAAGTGGACTGACTTTCCAGGAGCCAATAACAGTGGACTGGGGAGCGTGGTGGAGACCCGGTAGCCCATCCCCTAGTTCGCTAGTTCCCTACCTTTCACTCTCTCTGCAGTGTTTTAGTCCTTTCCCAATCAGCCAAGAACATGGTTAAATCCCCTTTATTTAACCCTAAGAGTTCCCATTTTCATTTTTTAAAAATTGTGAAAAAATTGTTATTTTGTTTGTTCTCCTTCAAGACAATGTACTGGAACTGGAGATGCCCCATTTTGGGCGAGAGTGGGATTACTATCAAGGAGGTATTTAAATCCTGGGCGTCACTCAGTTCAGCCTGTAACCAGTGGAACTACAGGTCACCTGATTGCTGCCTTCTCTTTTTCCCTTTGCCATGAAGCTTGAACTGTATTTTGTGGGGTGAGAGGACAAACTCTCAAACTTGAATAACTTGAACTATTACTTGGGAGCGTTTTGTTCCTTTACGTAGCTTCTGGATCTAATCTCATCAGCGTACACTTCAAACCAAATGGAAGGGTCCTGCTCTTCTCACTCATCTGACTCGGTCCCCAAATGAGGGACCTTGGTCTTGTGGCCCAGCAGCACCTTCGCGCAGCTACCACTTCCGCCTCTCTGCCCCTCGGCCCCGCCCAGCCTACGCCCCACCACACTTCCGGCCCCGCCCAGCCGCGCCCCAACACTCTTCCGGCCCACCCCTAGCCGGCTCCTGTTCTCGCGAGACTTGTAGCGTCCAGCCCACCTTCCGGGGTCCACAGGTATCTCTCCTGGAGTGACAGCAAGGGGTGTGAACCGCGCACACCGCCCCCCCCCCAACACACACACCCACGAAGGCTGTCACATTTAACAGCCCAAAGCCAGCACCAAGACTCCGGGTTTAAATTCGAATTTCAGATGAGCAGGAATCAACTCTTAGTATAAGATACTAATTGTAGTTAAAATTCGCTGATAATATTATTCATTGTTATTGAAATTGGAATTTAACTGAAGTTCAAGTCCAAGTGAAACTGTGTATCATCTGGCAACCCCACTTGGGATCGGCGAGGCCAGAAGCCAGCGACCTGGCTGCCTTGCTCCCTGGTGCTCCACTGAGGACGCGCTCTGTGCACCCCTTTCCTAACACCCCTTAGTGGGTGCTTTGGGGGCAGGCGGGGCGGGGCACCGCTGTGAGGCGGTTTACTAAAAACGTTTATTTTTAAAAAAATTTTTATATGTAACCCTTTTTTCATCGTCAGCAACAGAAATTTGTTTTTGATTTTAAAAACAACAAATCTGGAACTCAGAGATGCGGCACGAGAGGACAAAGAGTCTGCGCAGTGAGGTTCACTGCCCACCCTGGGGGTCTCCATCCTTGTGGCCAGAGCAGGTCAGGGGCCCTGGGACCTCACGCACCTCTGGGCACCGCACTAGCTTGTACACCTTCCCATCCAGAAGTTAGGGGCCTCCCCCTGAGCTGCCCCACGTGCTGCACCCAGGAAGAGACTCCTGGGGCCCGTTCCAGACTTCGAGAGTCACAGGGTCTCAGGCTAAGTTCTGGACTGTTCATTACTTAAGTGCTGGGCCAGGCAGGGAACGTGAACTCCGGGACGGTGACATTCCATCAGTGAACAGATAGCCAGTAATGGAAACTTATCAAATAGAGGGCAAGTCATCTGTCGGGTTGAAGCAAAGAATTCTCTGTTGAATAATAAAACCAGTGGTTCAAATGGAACATGCCCAAGTCCCAAGGGTGGAATAGTCCGTCCTTAGGAATTGGTGAGGAGGAAACTGACGAGGGTTTTATCAGTCTCTGGAGGAACTAAATTGGTTTATAAAATTTCGTTCTGGTCTGGTTTGGTTTTCGCTCTTGCGGTCAGCACGAGGACAGTGCAAAATCAAAGAAAAATAGTGGAAGTCAGTTTTAATTAAACTGGACTTAGCAATTTCCTTGGGGAACAAGATCTCAGAGGCTAGAGTGAGGTCAAATTTGAAAGAGAAGAGGCTTCTCTTGACCTAAATGCTCTTAAAGCTAAGACTCCAGGTGGTCTCCCTGCTTTGTCCTTGACCCACTGGGCACATCCATTCCTTCCCTAGCTCAATGCCGAGACAGCAGACAGCCTGAGTGGACAGGTCAGAAAGCAGAGATCGCAGTGTGAAATCAGACCTCGTCACTCTCGTACCCAAAACTCTTCACTGGTTTCCCATCACACTTGGAGTAAAATCCTACGAGGCCCTGCACCCCTCAGCTGCATCTCCAACCTCATGGACCCCTTTTCTGCTCACTTGATTCTGGCCACCCTGGTTTCCCTGCTCCCCCACGAGTACCCCCGGCCCACATCCACCTCCAGGTTTTCACCTGGGCTGTCCCCTCTGATCTGAATGTGCCTCCCCCCACTTATACACTCGGCCCAGTCTTCACTTCAGACAGGTCTTGGTTCAAATGTCATCTCTTGGAGCAGCTGTCCCTACCGCCACCCCACCCACGCACCCGCGCCACCGTTCCTCCTATCAGCCCCTCGCCCTGCTGTTTTCCTCCATAGCGCTCATGGCTACCTGACGTGACATTGAACATGTGCTTCTTTCATGGGTCACTGTCTGTCTCCCCATCTGAATAAAACACAAGCTCTGTGAGGGTAGCCTTTGTTTTCTTTGCCACGGTAACCCTAGTGTCCGGAACACAGAAGCTGACACTAATATTTTTTTTTTTTAAATAAATGGAGGAACATCCTAATGATGTCTATTGGCGTCTTTTCACCATTCACATCATGAATGAAAGATCGAGGCTCCCAGCGGCGTCTGTCGGCACCTGGTGACGTCACACGGATGATTTCCTGTGGGACTGATGCAGAAACTGCAGAAACTTGACATCTCGTTTCTGGGATCACCCTCCTCTTCCCAATCTCTACACAACGGAGTGTCACAGGACTGAGCCTGGGGACCTCTTTGTTCCCGAGATCAGCTTCATTCTCTGTGTCAGTTCTCACTGCTGGGAAAGACCCAGGAGCACTTCAGGGGAAAGGGATGGTAAGGGACTGCCAGAAGGGGCCAGACCGCCTTTGGCACAGGACTCGGAAAGCGCTGAGCTGAGGACAGAGTGGACTTGCTTTCCTGGAATCTGTCCACCACGCCCCCAGGGTCCAGACAACAGGGTAAAAAGAAATTACAGGCTGAGATGGCTGGGTTTTTCAGTTCTCAGTGCATTTGATCAGTCGTAACCGCCAGTGCAGAAGCCTGGCTGGGAAAAGAATGACACTCCGATCTCTGGGCCACAGACACGACAGGGGCTAGCAGACGGCCTGGAGATCTGGCAGGGTCTCAGACTAGAGCTAACTGCACTCGTCTTTAGCAACTTTCTGGACAAAAACTCGGTAATGGGTGAGGGCAGGGCTCAGAAGTGGTTTAGTTTCACCCAGCCAGCTCTCCCCATGGAAGGATGGGGAGGAAAGACAAACCGCTGGGTACACAAAGGAAAACGCAGCCCCCTCTCATTTTTTGCGGTTAAATTCCATAAAGTGGCCAAGAACACTGAAATAGGATATACTGAACCATCGCTCGCCGGGGAAATGCAGACTTAAGTTCCTGCCAGCCTCAAGTAACAACATTTTGGCCAGCTGAGCAATCCATGACCTTGTGTTGTTTCTGTTTAAAGATACCTTATGTAGTAAGTAATGTTCATGTAGTAACATTGACCTTGCAGGCAGCAACACTAGAACGCGTGCCTGAATGAAGCTTATGGAATGCACGATCTCTCCGGAAGGTACATCCCAGCCCCCTCCTCATTAGGCACACTAGACCGAGCACTAGGCTTCGGGGCCACTTGAAACAAAGAGATCACCAACAAAAACCACAAAAATCTGACAAACGTGGCACAAACTGACCGTGAAAAGGACACTTGTTTTCAGCACCGGAGCTGAAACGAGAAGGCAGAGTGCGATCTTGTCGAAGCTCAGCGGCGCCCGTCCCCAAGCTCTCAGACACGGCCCCTTCCCAGCGGCAGAGCCAGGGCCTGGCCTGTGTCCCGAAAGAGTGACAGTAAGTGTCCCTGACCCTGTTGGAAGGAGAATGGCCTCTGGGTTAGAAGCCAGGGGTGAGGAGGGCCGTGTCCCAGCCACTGCCCATCGGGAAGGGAGGGACAGAATCCTGGCCAGGCAGAAGGGTGAGGAGAGCTGTGTGTCTGCGCGTGAATACCCATTTCCAGAGTGCAGGGGCTTTTTGTGAGAGTCACTGTTCCAAGTGAGGTCTTGGGAGTCGTTTTTGTCAAGCTTCAGGAACCAGTGTTGGCTTCCTTCCAGACCCTTCTCGGAACCAGGCCAAGGGCCAAAGGCCTAGTAGCCCTCTGCATAAAACGTGGCATTTCATCCTCAAGAAGCCGGAAGTGACTTGTCCACTGTCACACAGCAGGTCAGAGTCCCAGACCGAAGACCCCCTGACCTCCAGCTGGATTCTGTCCCCGTCCCCTCACCCCCTTTATAAATCTTCTCTATAGCTGCAGTGAGGCCAGAAGGGAAGTTGCTAGAGAGGCTCCAGCAAACCCCTCCCTCCTCACCCCCCCCCTACACTTTCCTTTTTCTCCCTCCCTCCCCTACCTCTCTCCCACCCCATCTGCCCCCTCTCTTCCTCCGGGAGCCCTCGGCTCAAACCACCAGTGTCTGACCCAGCTGGTGGAGGCGACCAGGCAGCCCTAGGACCGCTGCCCCCAAAACAGCGTCTGTGAGCCTTGCTGATCCCACCACAGCGCTGCGGGGGAGGGACCCCTCTGGCTCAGAGTCTGTGATTGCTAAACAGGACCTGCCCACCGTGTCCTTCCCTTCAGCCTCTCGGAGCGGTGAGCTCCGGAACCTGGGCCTTGGAATAACTTGAGGAATTTTTAGAGATCTGATGCCCAGACCAATTCAATGAGAACTTCGTGGCTGGTCTGAGGAACACGAATCTCCAGCGATCTTCAGCCCTGCTGAGCTCCTGTGCTTTTTTCTTAGGCCTGGGCATCCCCACCCCCACCCCAGAAACCCAGAATTCTCTGGAAGATCAGGTAAGTGATGTTACTCATGATCGTCAGAAGGAAGACATTTAGCCTATGTTAATTAATTAAGTAAATAATTAATTAATTTTAGAGGGAGGAGGGGCAGAGGGAGAGAGAGAGAGAGAGAATCCTAAGCAGGCTCCACCGCATGGGCAGACCCCAATGGAGGGCTTGATCTCTCAACCCTGAGATCATGACCTGAGCCAGAATCAAGAGTCCATCGCTTAACCCACTGAGCCACCCAAGGGAACCTAGCCTATGTAACTTAAACGTGACAAACCTTCTCACCTTCTTAAATGCTTGTGTTCCAATACTTACATCATTTAAGATGGCAGAGTTTTCCAACTAGAATATTCTTGGTAGAGCGAGAGGCTAAAAGTAACCTTTATATGACGAAGAAACACTGAGCTATCTGGGGACCTTCAAGGATCCCCTTACACACTTGCTTTCAAGGGTGGGTTTTTTTCTTTAAGATTTTATTTCTTTGTTTATTTTAGAAAGCGAGAACGAGCGGGGGGGGGGGGGAGGGAAGGGGAGAGAGAATCTGAAGCCGACCAGGTGCTGAGCTGGATCTCAAAACCACCAGATCATGATCTGAACCAACACCAAAGAGTCAGAGGCTCAACGGACTGAGCCACCCAGGCGCCGCTCAAGGTTGGTTTTAACAACGCAGAACTGCCTCTGACATCTCGGCACAAGATCCAAGATCATTCCAGGCCAGAAAGGAAGACAGGCGCTTGTGTCAACACCCTCTGCTCTCCTCTTGCTCTGAACCAGCTCTTCGAGGCAGAAGAGCACTTGCATTTGCACAGCTACTGGCGGGGAGTGAGGAAGCTTGCTCACCTGGCTGAGATTTCTTTCCTGGGCGCAGCTAGGAGGCCGGTGCGGGGCGGGGGAGGGGGGGGGGGAGGCATGGAGCATGGAGCGTGCGTTGGGCCCTGAAGCGCGAAGGGAGGGCAGGTGCCATGGGAGCGAAGGCAGGTGCTCTCCTCCGTGGGGCAGCCGCGAGCGCTGGGCGCGGGGCTAGGACAGCAGGAGTGTAAGAGGATGGCTTGGATCGAGGGGCTGTGGTTAGGGTGTAGGGGCGGATATGGGCTTGGGGGAAGATGAGCTGGGCAGGGCTGAGGCTGGTAGAAGGCAAGGGTCCAGAGATGCCCCTCCCACAGCTGCAGCATGGAGAGTGGCCAGGAGGCAGAGAGGCAGTTGAGGGCGATGCCAGGGCAGAGGCTGCGATGGGCGGAGAGGCTGAGGGGGGAGCTGCCAGGCCGGAGGACCACCAAAGGGTGGGGCTTTCCTCTGGGTCAGGAGTCGGTGGCGCAGGTCAGTGGCAGGCTGTCCGGGGAAGGGGGGGTGGCATGCAGACACCCAGAATCTTGCCCGCTCTCCCTGGGCCATCGCCTGCCCCCTGCTCCTCTCTCCTTCCTTTTCAAGCCTCTCCTCAGGGAAGTGGGGTCAGGTGTGGCCACCGGCTTCTCACCTACGTGGGGACGGATCTTGCAGAGTCATCTGGGCTCGCGGGCTGCATCAGCTTTGGTTTGTCATGGGAGGAGGACGAGGCTCAGGAGTCCCTGGGACAGCCTGGGGGTTGTGAGATCCCGTATACAGAGACCGGCGGGAACAGGAAGCAGGGAGCCCAGAGCAGGGACTCAGGGAGCAGGGAGGGCCCACGATGGCCATGCCCTTCTTTGCATCTCTCCTCCCCAGTCTCGGGCACAGCAGCCCAGTGGATAAGGACTTCCAAGTGTTAGAACAGAAAGAGCACCTGCAGCCTCTCTCCACCATTTCCAGAGGCGTCGGAGGTAAAGGATGTATTCCAGGTTAAAGGCAGGTTACCTGTTGATCCAATCCAGAGTCTGCAGCTTTCCCTTGTTCATATTTTGTTGGATGAAACCATGCATTCTGTGTCTTTGGAAATTCCCTGTGGAGGAGCCTAGCGCTGCCCTCTGAACCGGGAGTCAGATTCAACTGACCTTTGGGCTGGAGGCAAAGACCTGGCGCACTGGCCCAGGTCAGGTACACAAAGGCAGGTCCCAGCCTTCGTTCTTTAAAGTGGGAAACCTCGTGTCCTCCTGCAGACGTGTCAGAGCCTCCCGGAGATCCTGAAGCACGCAGCTGTCCACATAGCATACGATGAGTCAGGACATGGAACTATGGAAGCAAGTGTTCCAGGAATTAATCCAGGAAGTGAAGCCATGGCACAAATGGACCCTGACAGAAGACAAAGACCTTCTTCCCAACAGCCTGAAGCCAGGGTGGTCACAGTACCAGCAGTGGGCCTTTGCCAGGTGAGTGGGGAATGGGATGGTACATATTCCAGAAAATTCTTGTTTATTCGTTACTGTGTATCCTTGCGCCTTTTCTTGTTCCATCCCACGCTTGCGCATTGAAGGCGACAGGAAGTGCGGTGCCCATCATCCAAGAAGTTTTAGCTTTGGTAAAGGGTTTTTCTTTATTTCAGTGAATCCCAAACGGTAGCAGGAACTGGGCACCCGTGTGGTCTGCGTGGGGGTGGAGGGGAGCAGTGAGGAAGAGGGAGGGGAGGAGCTGGGTGGGCAAAGTTCCCTGTCCATGCTCCCTGCCTCTGGGGGAACTTGGGTCTCACTATGGAGCCAGAAGGGAGAGACCCCGTGCGCTGAGGAGGCCCCTCCAGGAGAGGGCAGAGGTTAGCGTAGTTGAGCAAAAATGCAGAAATCTTGCCCTTTCGCCTCTGGGCTGATGGATCCTTTTAAGCCAAGACCCTTGGAACTCATCCAAAGCCTTACCCTTTTTGCCCCGGGTGGGGAAGCAGATCGCCAAGGGTCAGGGGTTGGGGCTGCCCCCTGCACAGAGGGTAGGGGCCTGAGACTCGGTGCCTGCCCACTGCCCTCCTCTCAGGGCCGGGGGAGGGTCTGGGCAGAGGAAGCAGAGCTCTCCTCTCCTTGTGCCCTATGGCTTTCCCGGGCCAGGGGCCGGCACCAGGAGCATCCAAACAAAATCTCAGCCCCGCCTCCCCCCCCCTTTTTTTTTTTGTGAGAACCTTGAACTCTGAGCTGGCACATGAACAGGACAAAATGACCCAGAGAGAGGGTTGGGGACGGCAGAGCCCAGGACCCTGTGCACCACTGACTTGGAATGGCCCCAGTAAGGTCATCTCACTCACTCGTGGTGTCACAGCCTCTTGGCCTCTTCCTTCCGTTTCATGGCCGTGCTCACCCTGGGAGGCGCAGCCGGAATCGAGACACAAGAAGGAAGCCGGGATTGGCTCATTCTTCCCAGCCCCCTCCAACTCACCCTCCCGTGTTAGGCGAAGCTTTGCTGCTGGAACAGATAAACCTTGAAATATCAGTGTTTTGACCTAACACGTCGTCGCCGCGTCACTGAGGCAGAGGAAGAGGAGCTGGAGGGTTTTCCAAGAGCTCCTGTGCCCCATTTGGAAGTGACACATGTCACGGCCCGCATCCCATTGGGCAATCAGTCATATCGCCCAAAACGCGAGGGGGCTGGGAGGCGGGCGCGTGTGGATAATCCGGTGAGCAGGAATCGTCCCTGCCACACCGCAGTTTCTGCCTCTCCCACGATTCCTGTCCTGGGTGCAGCCATCGTCCTTGTGTGCCTTTTCCCCCTCTCTCCTATCCTGACATGTGTTTGTGCAAATATCTGAGCTCGGGAAGTCCCCCTCTTCCCTGCGGAGATGAAGTGTCATTCTCTTGTCCCCCGAGGCCAGGTGCGCACAGAATGTGAAGTTTCCCAGGCTACCTTGAGCAACGAATTGGGCTGGAGGGGGAGCAAAAGGAGAGAGAGCTGGACACTGTACTCTTCCTGTAATCCTGGCAGATTTGGGGGCCCCTGGGCAACACGGCAAAATAATGCTTTTCTTCCAGAGAGTAGACCCCCCCCCCCGATCTGTGGATCTCCAACTTACTGTCTTGGTCTGTTTGGGGGGGGGGCAATAAAATATAAAGCGAAGTAAGATAAAACACCAGACCAGGCAGTTCAGACACAACAGAAATGTATTGCTCATAGTTCTAGAAGCTGGAAGTCCAAGATCCGGGCGCCATGTGGTCTGGTGAGAGCCCTCTTCCGGTTTGAGGCCTTCTCCTGTATCCTCACGTGGTGGAAGGAGCTAGGGAGCTCTATGGGATCACTTTGATAAGAGCCCTAATCACATTCACATGGGCTCCACCCTCATGACCTAATCACCTCCCAAAGGGCTTCTAACATCATCACCTTTGGGGGTTCGGGTTCCAACCTGTGAATTTGGAGGGAGACACCAACTTTCAAGTGCCCACTTGTGCCATCTGTGGATTTCAATTCGGAGCTCTTTGGGGCTGGTTTAATGGCTACTGTGGCACCCATAGCCTCTGACCCACCTCAGTCTACATTTGAAGAAGCCTTGGTTTGGGGTCAGGAGACCGGAGGCCTGGTCCTGCTTCTTACACCCACCAAGTCTCTGCACATGATGGGTTCCAGCGTGCACGTCATCTCTAGCCCCATCGTGTTGGACTTAGAAGGTCCCTTCCAGCACCAAGAGCTTGTGGTCTGTTATTTTCATGATAGACACCTGTGGGTCCCAGGGCATGTTGGTGGCACAGTGGAGACGAGAATGAGGGGCTTGCTAATGTCTTCCCCGCCAACCTCAACCCCAGTCAAGTCATGTCTCTGTTGTTGGGCGCCCTTCCTCCCTCTGGCCCAGCCCACAGCTCGGCCATCCTGGGCCAAGCTAAGGGTCTTGTCTTCTGTCCCTGCAGGTTCCAGTGCTCCTTGTGCTCTCGTAGTTGGGCCTCTTCTCAAGTTCAAGTCGTTTTCCACATGCACAAGAATGGGGGGAAACCCAGGGGTGACGTGAAGATGCGAGTCTTTGCCCAGAGATGTCAGAGGTGCCATCAGTCTCCATTTGAGGTTCCCGAGTTCACCAAAGAGAACATCTCAAGGATCCTGAACAACCTGGTGTTCCGAATTCTGAAGAAATGCTACAGAGAAGGATTTAAGTCAATGAAGGAGATTCCTACCATCAAGGAAATTTCTCTGGAAGGGCCGCATGACAGTAACAACTGTGAGGCATGTCTGCAGGGCTTCTGTGCTCAGAGTGGGGTAAGCGAGGCCGTGCAGTCACCAGTGTCCCCGTCACTTCCTGACATAAGCTCACTTGCTCTTGGGACCGCCATTCTCATGCCCTCTCCCAGTAGGAGTGGCACCATAGCAGACACAGTGACGGGGAAGGCCACCATGGATAGAGTGAAGGAGAGGGCCACCATGGACATAGAGAAGGGCAACTCTACAGTGGACGCAGTGAAGGGGAGGGCCACCATGGACATAGTGAAGGGGAGGGCCACCATGGACATAGAGAAAGGGAACTCTACAGCGGACACAGTGAAGGGGAGCACCATGGCAAACAAAGGAGAGGCTTTACCCCAACCCTGCCGTTCTGGGTCCAGGAAGGCTGTAATCCTCCCCACCCACTGGAGCCCAACAGCAAACACCCAACACCACGTGGAGAGGGGACTCCAGGTCAGAAACTGGAGTCATGTGCCCTACACAGCCCAGAATCCCAGGTGCAGGAACTCGAATGTTTGCTGCTGTTTTTTCATTCTGATCATTGTCGTGGTGATTATCGTTGAGACCATTCAGTGGACCTCCACATGATGCCAAGTTCAAAGTCACAGAGTATGATCCCACAGATAGGAAATATCCAGAAGAGGTAAATCCAGAGACAGGAAGTAGCTGGGTGACTGCCAGGAGCTTCAGGAGAGGGGATTCATCTGTATGGGGCTTTCTGGGGGCAGAGGGTGGGTGGTGATGAAAATGTTTGACACAAGACAGAGGGGGTGGTTGTACAACACTGTGAATGCTGTAAACGCCATTGAATTGTTCATTTTAAAGTGGTTGATTTCATGTGATTTTTAAGGGTTAATGTTAATTTCAATTCAATTCTACCTTGCCTAAAGGATGCTAAATTATGCTCATTTTCTGGAGAACTGAGACCAAAGCCTTTATGACTCACAGAACCATCTGGAAATCTCACGAGGTCTGTGGCTCCTCTCTCCCCAGAGAAGTTTGCACAGACCCCAGGAGGTCAGCGCATGGAGGCACTCGCCATTTTTTTATTGGGCTGAAAGCCTGGGTCTCAAAGCAGTGTTCTCCACAGCGGGGTCCATGCAGTTCAGGGCTGGGGCAGGACCATCCCCCCATGTGGGGGCATTGCCTTCAAACCCTATTTCATGTTTCTTTGTACTTTACTATTTCTTGTTGCATGGTTTATAATGAGCGTTATTGTACTAGTAGAGTGATATTGTGACACAATGTGTAATTAAATAAATATACACCCATCTGGAGGGCACACTCAGTTTCTCACTGACTTTGCACTGGCTTTTTCATTTTCAGAATTGAAACTCTATGCTCATTAAACAACAACTTGCATTTTCTCCCTCCCCCTCATCCCTCTTAATGCCCATTCTTCTTTCTCTATGAATAGGACCTGAGTACCTCAGGTACTACTCTGAGTACCTCATAGAGGTACTCATACAATATGGGTAGACTAGAGGTAGACTCATACAATATGTGTCATAGACGTACTCATACAATATGGGTAGACATAGAGGTAGACTCATACAATATGTGTCTTCTTGTCACTAGTTTATATCACTTAGCATAATGTCTTCAAGTTCCATTCATATTGTAGCATGTGACGGGATTTCCTTCCTTCTGAAGGCTGAATAACATTCCACAATATGTATATACCACATTTTGTCTACACATCCGTAGACATCTGGGAGGTTTCCGGCTCCTGGCCATTGTGATGAGTAGTGCTAGGAACATGCATGTACCAAGAGCTCTTTGAGACCCTGCTTTCAACATACTCGGACGTGGAATTGCCGGACCCTACACTGATTCTACTTTTAATTTTTGGAGGCACTGCCATGCTGTTTTCCATAGCAATTGTATCATCTTACACTCCCACCCACAGGGACAAGGGTTCTGATTTCTCCATATCCTCACCAACAATTATTTTCTGGGGTTTTGGTTTTTTTTTTGGTTTTTGGTTTTGGTTTTGGTTTTTAATAATAGCTACTCCAAAGAATGTGAGGTGATATTTCACTGTATCTTTGATTTGGATTTCCAGAAAATGCAACTTTTTTTATGATGCATGCTTCCTCTTTCGAGGCAATCTCAGAAATAATATTTGTACATCTCAGCATAGACGGAAGCATTGGGAACACAACCAAAATGGGTGGATAAGTCCTTCACAGACTTGCTACTCGTTCTCCAATGTTTGGGCACAGTCTGTCTACCTATTGAGCAAACTCCAGAAGCTTCACATGCAATCATAGACAAGACAGTTAAAAACACATGCCTACGGAACAAGCATGCCCAGCACTCAGCTGAAAGCTGGAGTGACCAGTGAGGTAGGGAGGAAACGCGGGGTCGTTAATATAAAAAGGGCTTCTTAGTGGAAGGCAAGTTATAAAATGTTAAAGATGGAATCAGCCTTAGAAATCGTCTTCTGCAACTCTCTATTTTACAGGTGGGTAAAAGGTGAAGTGACTGTCCTCCCAAGATTATACGGTGCATTAGTAAAAGAGCTGGCCTTGCTATCCCGGCTCCCTGAGTCCCAGTGCTGACCAGTTTCCAGAAGAGACTGGATTGTGCGTGCATGCAGGCACGTTTGCACAATAACGACCATGGCAGATGCAGGAAGATGCAAAAACATCTGCCGATATCCCCAGACAGACTTTATAGTATTCGAAGATAGGCTGGGCTGGGTGGAATGATTTGGAGTATGTCAATAAGGACAACAAACTAGAACACAGAATTTAGATCATTGGGACATGAAGGGAAGCAGATGTTAAACGATTTGTGAGCTCGCTGAAGACTAGCATCAAGAACTTTAATTTCAGGAAAGATTTGGAAAGTTCTTTAAAATTCCGAGAAATGTTATCGCATGCTCAAAAGTTACTCTGATAACACATCCTGATACTCTGATAACACCTACCGACACGTAGGGTGGGAGAGGCTAGGCAAAGTGCTGTCCCTGTGCATCAGGTCTCGGGAAATGAGAATTGCATAAACCTACACCCACCACAAAACAAGACGTCAAAGTACGTTTCCTTCCCACTCAGGAGTAGTGAGAGATTCAAGAGATATGTTGAGGCAGGAAGGAAGGGATGCAAAGAAGGAAAGACAGTAACTGATTTCTGGAGCTTACTGTTAGCCACCATCATTAAGTTACCCTAAACTGGTGTTGGACAAGCACACCTATTGGTCATTCTAGAAAGCTCCAGCCAAGAAATGTGGTGAAGTCCTTGCTGGTGATTAAAATGCACTACTCGGGGCACTCCCTGGTGGCTCAGTCGATTAGGCTTCTGCCTTTCGCTCGGGTCATGACCCCAGGGTCCTGGGATCGAGCCCCGCATCGGGCTCCCTGCTCCGTGGGGAGCCTGCTTCTCCCTCTCCCTCTCTGCTGGCTCTCCCTGCTTGTGCTTTCTCTCCCTCTCTCCCTGCTGCTCTCTGTCAAATAAACTAATTAAAAGCAAAAAACAAACAAACAAACAAAATGCACTACTCAATGATGTCACCTAAGTGTCTTTGCCCCTTAATGTACAACATCTGAGAAATGGGTATAATAATAACCTTTTGGAACCAGAACATTTTTTTTTCTAGGCGTTACATTTTATTCTTTTATTCATGTTGCTTTAATGCTCATACATATATCTCACTATGGAAATTCCTTTTCCAAATTATGAGTCAGTCCCTATGTATCATGTAAAACTTTCAAATCTCTATGATAGTGCCACTAAGATGCCTATAATCTTGCTGCATTTTTACACGTACATGAATAAATTAAAAAGTATCTCTACAAACATTATATTCAAACAATATGTTGGGTATGGGATATTATGTAACTTAAAATAATTATATATCGGTGCAATACTTTCTCCTTTGCTTATATGTAGCACCAATACAGGGTTTTTGCACAAAAGACTGGTTTTATTGAAACAAATTTTACATAGGTCATGGACAAAGCCCCTATTTGCCCCCTTTTTAAGATTTATTTTCCATTTGGCTATATTTATAATGCATGCCTTGGCATGAAATGAAATTTCAAAATCATTTAAGTAGTACAACAAATAAATTTCAATGCCATTTTTAAAGAGTTAAAAAGAAGGATATAGGGCACCTGGGTGGCTCAGTTGGTTAAGCAACTGCCTTCGGCTCAGGTCATGATCCCGGAGTCTCGAGATCGAGTCCCACATCGGGCTCTCAGCTCCATGGGGAGTCCGCTTCTCACTCTGACCTTCTCCCTTCTCATGCTCTCTCTCACTCTCTCTCTTTCCTAATAAATAAATAAATAAAATCTTTAAAAAAAAAGAAGGATATAATTGTTTGAGGTTCAGTTGAAGTGATTTCTCATTTTCCTACTCCTTTCATCTCTTAACCTACTTCTCAGAGTTTATAACTTGAGGCAATCCTCCACTGGAGGATTACCATATGGTTTTAGAATGCTCTGCTTGGTTTGCATCTGTTGAGTACAAAACACTGGGAATTATGACTAAATCTATCAAGACAAAATATGGAGGGTGTCAAGAGTGGCCCCTTTGGGGACAGACTGTTGTTCAGATAAGAGAAAATAAAAATCGCCCTTTGTTTCTTCCAAAAACACAACTGGTTAGACTTGTGTGTCCAATATGGCAGCCACCTGTGGCGATCTAAATTTAAATTTAATTAAAAATCCTTAATTAATTAAACGTTCTTCAGTTACACCAGTCATTGTTCAAGTAGTCAAAAAGCATGTGTGTCTGGTGGTCACTACATTTGGACAGCACCGATAGAGAACATTTCCATCACTGCGGCAAATTCTACTGGACGCTACTGAATTAGACCATGTAGGAGTCAATTCATATAGGAATATACATGGATATATGCACTTTTTCCTTCTTAGTCACGGAAGCTACTTGTTAAAGCTTACCTTCAACTCACAATCCTGTTTCCTCTAGCCCGAAATAGTGGTATAAAAATAGATATTTGTACAATTTCTCTCCAAATCATAGGATGTGGTGTAAGAGTCCAGAGCCCTATCATGACTCCCATCTTTGGCAACAAAAAACAGTCTCATGAGCTCCTCTGGTACCTGTCAGGAAGCTTGGCTAGGTATGCCCTAGTCATCCCTGCTACCTTGCACAGGTATCCCTGAGGGTACTGCCTCTGCTCCCTGCTCTAAGGTGCGTCCTGGGACCCACGAAATACTCACTCAGGACAGGAGGACCATCCATGCAGACCATGTAAGTCTTCCCAGGACCAGCCGGGACCACAATGCCTCTGCGAGGACCCCCCAGTGCACCATCTGAGTGTCCTGTGCCCAATACATGGGCCGACAGTCGAGCCCTTCTTTCTACCTTCAATGCCCAAATTATACCCGAAGTCTTTCCCAAGACCCTACACTTAGAAAATACAATTAAAACATATGAAAATAGCAGTTTGTATAAACCCAAGGAAAGTTTTTCTCAGTCAAAGAAATAATTCATTAAAACTCTTTCAAAATAAAATAAAATCTCATGTGGCTAGTCCCATATAAATACTCTTTTTACAACCCCTTTATCCCCGGATTCCTAAAAACAGTGCAACCGACTCCAGATTTTGGTCTCTAGGTTGTAATTTTTAAAAAGAATGCATTTTCTAAAATATTAAATGTGCACTATTTGGAAAAAAGTATATGTAAATGAACCTTTATATATAAACCCATTGATCAATTCTCCAGTCCACTGAAAGAAGTATTCACAAATGTGAAATCTGAAAATCATTTTTCCTAACTATGACTGTAGGTTTCTAGACTCTGTCCTTAAGCGCAAACCATTATTCCAGGACACGAAGATTGATAGCTCGGCAGCACAGGGAGATTCCGCGGTCTTCTGATGGCTAGTATCAAAGCTGAAGGCTAAAAGATACTTTGGTGGTATAGCTGGGAACAGATTCTGGAACAAAAGAAACAAAGATACTCAGCCAGTCCCCATTTTATCACAAAGTTAAACATGGCTCATGTTAACAAACAAATTACTACCACTTCCTACATTAAAGTATGGAGATGAACGGATTTATCTATCCCCATTAAATCATCTATCACCATTAAGTCAGCTTTCACAGATGTTTAGTCGTGCTTTAGAAACATTTAGTTCTGGGGCTCCTGGGTGGCTCAGATCATGGTCCCAGAGTCCTGGGACCAAGCCCCCAATCAGGTCCCCTACTCAGCGGGGAGCCTGCTTCTCCCTCTCTCTCTACTGTTCCCCCCTGCTTGTGCTCTCTCGCTTTCTCAATCAAGTAAATAAACAAAATCTTTTTTTTTTAAAGAAATATTTAGATTTAAGATAGAATTATTAACCTCATCCTTTTGCAATCTTTCCAACAAACTGACAGAGCTACATCAGCATCTGAGAAACTGTATAACCCTAAAATAATAAAAATTGACAAAACAGAAATAGATGGGGGCGCCTGGGTGGCTCAGTGGGTTAAAGCCTCTGCCTTCAGCTCAGGTCATGGTCTCAGGATCCTGGGATCGAGCCCCGCATCGGGCTCTCTGCTCGGCCGGGAGCCTGCTTCCCCCTCTCTCTCTGCCTGCCTCTCTGCCACTTGTGTTCTCTCTCTTTCTCTCTGTCAAATAAATAAATAAATAAAATCTTAAAGAAAAAAACAGAAATAGATGGTCAAGGACCTGAGACAGCAGGTAAGACCCCAGGTCGAAGGGAAAGTGGTTTATAAGCAAAGTTTGCGCTATTCCTAAACCAGGCACGGTCTTAGTAAGTACAGCTTCACTCAGTCTTGCTCTTCCACTGGTTACTGCTCACCCTCCCTTCACAGCCAAATTTTGTCAAAGGATGGTCTATACCAATGGCTTTCAAGGTGAGGCTCCCAGACCCAAGGCATCAACAGCACCTGGGACCTTGTTAGAAATGCACATTCTAGGTCCTACCCCAGAGCTGCTGAGTCAAAATCTCTGAGGGTGGGGCCTGCAGGTGCTTCGTAGGGTCGCTAATGCTTGAGGACCAGCAAAGGCTTTCACTTGCTCATCCTTCTTGAATCCCATGAGTTTGGAGGCCGGCGGAACGCACTAAAGCCACTTTTTCCCCCCTTAGCTATGGACTCTGGTCAAAACTAGCTGAGTATTGGCAATATCATATGAGCCCACATGAACATATGGAAGACAGAATTATTATAATTATTTAGAAATAAGTGAATGCATTCAAAAGCTACCATCACTAAAGTTAACCTTACAAAGCAAATTATTTTATCACTGACCAACGGATCCAAAGCTAACTACCTATTTTCTCTAATCCTTTCTTGTATTTTTAAACAGTAGCTCTAAAATGTAATTATGAATAAATCTATAAAATCCAATAAAGGTTTTCACGAGAGGAAACTTACGCAACCCAAAAATAAATTCTGACAGAATAAGCGGTTCTGCTATTTGTTTTATGTTTCATATAAATTTCTCATTTATTTCATACTATTTCTGCATACAAGATTGGGGAACAGCTGAATGGATTGGAGGTAACTGCAGAGAGATTTGTTTAATTTAGTTGAAAAAAATTTTAAATTTGCCAAATAGATGGTAATTTTTTAAAATTTTATTTATTTATTTGACAAAGAGAGAGAGAGATCACAAGTAGGCAGAGAGGCAGGCAGAGAGAAAGGGAAGCAGGCTCCCCGCTGAGCAGAGAGCCCGATGCGGGGCTCGATCCCACGACCCTGAGATCATGACCTGAGCCAAAGGCAGAGGCTTTAACCCACTGAGCCACCCAGGCGCCCCATAAATGGTATTTTTCATTCATGTCATGAAACCCCTGAATATCTGAATGTGACCAGTCATCTTTAGTCTATAAATGTGCAGCCATACCCAGGAAGGAGGTATGATTAGAAGAACAAAGGGTGACTTATGCCTTCTTCCTGTGTTTGTGTGCTTACAGCAGAAGAAAGGGCTTCTGCCTTCTAGAACACTTTGGAAACAGCCCCTCGGGAAATCGCTTCCCACCCTTTCCTGAGGTCCTGTGACCTCCCTGTGCTCCTCTGTATCATCACCACCCTGTGGGAAACCAAAGCTAAAGGGATCTAGGTACTAGTCTGCCACCTTGCGTTTTTTTCCTTTTGTGATTTTTATATATTAGTGGATTTTGATTTATGGAAGAAACGACTTTTTCTAAAGTTGAATTTAAATGGATTTTGAAACGGAATCTTATTTTCCCATTAACTGGGATACCCTTTCGTCAACGTCACTTTGTTAAAAACTCATGGGTAGTTAGTAAGGCAACGTCTCAAGGATCTGTTTCCAGGCCTCTCTGTCTAATAGCTGATGATTAGCAAGTATTCAAGTACACTAGAAAAAGCTGATATTTAAAGAAAAAATTATGTGTGTGTATATATATAATATATATATATAATATATGCTTATATATAATATAAATATACAACTTATATAAATATATATATTTGGTACATGGACAAATAACCAATTAACCAACTAACTTTTTATCATTGTGATTCATATCAACACATGTGTTGCTTGGGTACATGGAATTCCGTCTATTCATTTAAAAGACTTTTATTATTTTTTTAAGATTTTATGTACATATGTATGTGTTTATTTATTTGAGAGAGAGAGCCAGGAGAGGGGCAAAGGAGAGAGATAAGCAGAGTCCCTGGTGAGCACGGAACCCAACTGCAAGGCTTGATCTCAAGACCCCAAGATCATGACCTGAGCAGAAATCGAGAGTTGGATGCTTAATCGACTGAGCTACCCAGGCGCCCCTAAAATAATTTTAAATATGATTAACATACCTCTTTCTTTAACATCTTCGAGATAGGCTTTCAAAAATTCTTTATCAAAGCATTGACGATCTCGTTCACTTTCCATCACTTCACCGCCATCTTGACACTGGGTATTATCAAGAGGATTGTCCATAAGGCTTACAAATCTATTCAAGAAAATACGGACAACAGCACATTTTCACCTGTACATGTTTAACCATAGAACTCCTCTCATAAGAAGTCAACCTCCGTGGTACTAAATCTCAAGTTCTTACTTATCCTTGAAGGCCAAAGAGGACCACATAATATTAGCGTCACCAGGGGAATTGCCCCATGGAATAATCCAACTAGATTATGGAATCGGTCCTGCTCAGAAGCCTGCTGGAGGAACGAGAGTTACGTAGTCACAGACAGAGGACAGTGGGCCGGCTGGAGGCCATGAGATGGACACTAACACTTGCTCTCTGTCAGACCGCTCACATTGGATCGTGTCCTACTATGGTTGGTATTACTCCCAATGAATGATATCAAACTCAAGAAGAGGTGGGGTTATGAGTTATGAAGAACTCAGATGGTCAAAATCCTTGCAACTGAAAAGATGGATACTCTTACCAAAAATAGAAGCTCGAGGAGAGAAACTAAAATGACATTTGATCTCCTGTCCTCACAGTTTTGAAAGCTGTTTTGCTGCAAAAGGCAATGTAATTATTTCAATTCACACTTGGAAATCCCTTGAATAGTCTCTGGCTGCAAGCGTGGGTCCTGCTGGCTTGGGTAGGATCGTTCTCATTGGTTTGTGGAAGCTCTAGACACATCGAAGATAAAGCCCACCCGTCCTATTTTTAGTACATATATTTCCCAGTTCATTTTCCTTGTAATTTTATTTAATGTCTAATGCAAAGAAAGCAAAGAAGTTCCAATTTCTTTGCGGATAGATCCATGCAACTTTTCCTTTGCAAGCTCTCTCTCTCTTTTTTTTTTAAAGATTTTATTTATTTATTTGAGGGGGGGAGAGAGAGAGAGAGAGCATGAGTGAGCGGGGGAGAGGGAGTCCCATGCAGGGCTTGATCTCAGGACCTTGAGATTATGAAGTGAGCCAAAGGCAGCAGTTTAACCAACTGAGCCACCCACATGCCCCCTTTGCAAGTTCTTTCATTGAGTTAATTTTTATCCATCCCAATCCAAAAAAAACCCCCTCTATTTCATTATTCTTCAATGCTTTATCAGAGTAGTCACTCTACATATTTTAAAACTCGAATAGTGCGAGGATACCCTTTTATTTAAAACTGTAGTCTCTCGGGGCGCCTGGGTGGCTCAGTGGGTTAAAGCCTCTGCCTTCGGCTCAGGTCATGATCTCAGGGTCCCGGGATCGAGCCCCGCATCGGGCTCTCTGCTCGGCGGGGAGCCTGCTTCCCCTCTCCCTCTGCCTGCCTCTCTGCCTACTTGTGATCTCTCTCTCTCTCTGTCAAATAAATAAAAATCTTTAAAAAAAATAAATAAAAAAATAAAACCATAGTCTCTCACCCAATCTCTTTCATCAGTCAATCATTATTTTTACTTAACCTCCTGGAACTCTCTTTCACGCAGGACTAATACTTCAGTGTTGTTTAATCAAGCAGAGGTATTCCTTCCCGTCTCTTCAGTTCCCCAGCCCTCCCACCTCCCAATTTTTATGATCCATACCTTCACTTTTTCAACATTCCGCTCTGAAAATTTTCCAACATTTAGAAAAGTTAAAAAAAATGCTACAGTGAATACCCCTGTCCCCACCACCGAGATTCCATATTTAAGATTTTACTGCAGCTGCCTTATGACACATTCATCCATTTATCCACCCCTCCATCTACTCATCAAGCCCCTCTTATTTTCTGATGCATTCAAAGCACATCACAGACAGCACGTACTTTCACTTTTACACCGTTAACACCAACACCACCCGCATTCTGATCTAAAACTATATTTAACTTTTCTATCTTGCCTGCAGTTTGATTCCGAAACGGAAAAATTCATGTTTTTGTGACAATTACCTGGAAAGGCTCGGTGATGCCTTCACGTTTGGGGCTGAGACCCCAGCATGTTGGCTGGGCACCCCAAGGCAGACCGTGCTTGCCCAGGGGCCAGCCCACTGTGGGTGATCACCTACCAGTCCCCTGGGGAGTCTTTCCCCCAGGGCCACCCTAGAGGACACCTCAGCCTTTTTGGTCAGGTGCTAAGAGGTCTGTCCAGTGGAATTGAGGAGGAGATTGGAAGGCAGGGGATCGTCTATGTACATGAAATTGTCTTTTTGTTTTAGCACCCTGCCTCAATCTGCACCAGCCCGGACCTGGAATTTCTGACCACATGCTTCTTCAGAGTTCTCCAGGGCCAAGAGGCTCAATTTCTTGGTTTGGTCTCTGAACTTGAGCCTACTCCATTCTATTTTTATTGATCACCACTATTCCATCAGCTGTATGTCTCCCAAAGCGTGTTGACATTTCCCATTTTCCGAAGGCCTTCCTTTCCTTTCTCCATTGTGGGGGGCTTATAGGTTTTATTTTTTCCCTCGTCTCAGTGGGGTCTCAAGAGGGATAAGTGTTAAACGCGTGGTCAGTCTACCACCATTAACATGGCATTTCTTGTTCTTTTTATAGTTTCCTTTTTATATTTAATCTGTGGCTTATTCTAGATATCTCCCCATATGACACACAGCACATACGTGGCCGTAGGCCATAAGCTTTCTGATGCTGTCAAGGGAAAAACAGGCTTTGTCTTTCCCTAATTAGCCAACTTCTTGAAAGGTGTATTAAGTCACGCAGACCTTCCCCACTGGTTTATGAAAATCCCTGTATCACAGATTAGGCTCACTTTCCGTACTACCTCCTCTATCCTACTAATTCATCTACTAGTCATTGCCCAGAGCCACCCCATTTTGATTCTTATACATTTAAACACATTGTCATTCTCAGTAAGGCAAATTCTGCCCCGTAACTCTTGTTTTCCAAAATTATTGTTGCTGTTCTTGACTTTTTGCCTTTCAGATATACTTTCCACTCAGCTGTTCGGGTTCCAAAAAAAGAAATCCCGCTGGAGCTATGGTTGGAATCACACTAAGCTGAAGTGTAATTTTTGGAAAAAATCACATCTTTAACAACTTTTCATCCAGAAAAGACAGAGTATGTCTTTCCAAAACTCAAGACCTCTTTGATAACCTTTGGGAACACTTTTTCATTTTCTTCATATAACAGAGCTATTTTACTAGCATCTTTTCTAGATTTCTTCTTTAGACTTTTATATTTTTGGCTAATACAATTACTGCCATCATTCTTTCCATTATTTTTCTATAGGTTATTCCTAAGAAACCCGTCAGACGTAGAGGTCTTAATGCAAACTTAAATCTAGTGTTTTTATTAAATTTGTATTAATTCCAAGAGCTTCCAGCTGATTCTTTTAGATTGCCAAGTCCTACGATTACATCACTTAAAATGAATTCGGTTACCTGCACACAGGTCAGTTTTCCTCTGACCAGGAGTTCCCTTCCTCTCCTTAGTTGTGAAGTTATCACTCCTGCTCCCAGTTGCCTAAGTGTGGAAGGGGCTCCAAGGTGGGGTCTTGCTACCTCTCCCACCAGGGGGCCTCTTCGAATCCGAAAGACACTCCTAGGACAGCCAAGGGCAGGGGAAGACCCATGCCAGTGGAAGGATTACGGTGGGCCAGTGGGGAGAAGATGTCACATCCCTGTTCATCTCGCACTTACACGGGAATGAATTCAGTCTCTGTCTTTGCAATAGTTCACTTCTCTATTTCTGTCTGTTATGCATCTCACTGCTGGGATCGGAAGTTGAGGAAGGTTTATGATGAAGCGCGCATTTCCCACTGAAAGAACCGGACACCTCTGGGAAATCGCCCCCTGAGTCGTGGTTTTAGCAAACACCTGGTGTTCACGGCAGATAGGTCCCTGGACACAGGGAGGAAGTGGTTCTCACTGGAGCAGCCTCGTGTCAAGGTGGCCCGGAGTCAGCTTCCGGGGAGGGGGCTGCTGGGGCTTTTCAAGTCCACTTCCAAGGTAAGAAAGACTGTTCAGTGCCTCAGGCCAGATTAGAATCTGTATCACATTTGCAGGGATGGTTTTTCTTGGTTTGGGGTGGCTTACAGGTTCCTTTCAGGAAACCACAGAAGGATAAGACAACCAGGGAGCCCAGGGCGCGCGCTTTGTCACGCTTCAAGCAGCAGTAGCATCTGTCCAGAAATCCTCCGAGGTCTACTTCCTTGGGCCCTTGGCCAAAAATTTCAAAATCCTGTAAAAAGGCATCGGAACCTCTAGGAACCGGGATCAGGTCCTCCAAGTCCAAGAACCATCCTATCTGGTTCCCGAGAGATAGGTGAGCGCCCAGGCCCCAGATGCTCTTGCCTTGCGTGTGAATGTCTCTAGGGGAGATCTACTCACTTTAAAGGTGTGGATGAGTCACACAGGGCGGTCGGGAGCTCCACCAAATGGTCACCACTGACGACTAACAAGGTGAGCTTCTTTAGGTTAAGCAAGGCGTAAGGAAGATAGGTCAGCTTGTTCTTATACAAGAGAAAGGTCTGTAGTTCTTCTAGCCTACGAAGCAAAAGGGATTAGAGTTATAAGGATTAACCTCATAGTGAAAAAAACAAAGCGAATGGCAAATCAAGTATGGTATGAAATCCCTATGTAGTTTATGTTATATATGTGACCCTGAGGAGGATAAGCGGACTTTAAAATTTAAATAAAGTCATGCCGGGTGACACGATTTGGGTTTTTTTTAAACTTTCCCTGGCTTAATTACCAAAGACAAATACAGCAGCAGGATAAACAGACTGCACATTATACACTAGTCTGGGAGAGGACCTAACCATCAGTACATCTCTCCAAGTGTCTATCACATCCCCTGAGGTCAGCAAGGGATGGGAAAGGAACCGTACTGGAATTGGGGCCAAGAATGAACAGATTTGGGCCACATATTTCCTGATGTATATCTTGAAAGTCCAGTATTCCTCTCCCATCGTATTTTCAAACTTTAAAATAGAAAGCAAGCTGTCAAAATGAAAAGGAAATGAGCAAAATGGGCTCCAGGTATGTTTTATTTGTTTTCCATTTTATTCTAACTCAGTGGACCCTCCCCCAGTTTTTTCTGGCATGCATTTGCAAAATATTGACGGATCCCACAGATATTTTTAAAAGTTTGCTCGTGTTTCAAACTAAAATGATTCTCACTTTGTCTCACAAAACTGGAAAGCACTGATACACATCATAGGTACCAGGAGCAGAAAAAGGTCCTGTAAGTGACCTTGGGAACTAAGTCAGTTATGGCTTCTGGGTCACGACCGCTTACTTAGTATGCTCCATCTTTATAAAGGAGACTGTGGATCCCAGGAAGCCAGATATTTTGTTTCATTCACTATTTTAAACCCTGGGCCTGTCATACAGGAGCCTAGTATCATTGGTGGAATGAATGAATGAAATAAATGAGTGAATGAATGGATCTTACATGACTCAGTGTAATTTCTTTTCTTTTCTTTTTTTTAAGTAAGCTCTACACTCAAATGTGAGGCTTGAACTCACGATCCCACAATCAGGAGTCACATGCTCTCCTGACTGAACCAGCCAGGAGGCCCAGCGTAATTATTTTTTTAAGCACGAAATACAAGGATACGATTGGAAAAACTTTACTAATCGTGTCGATTTTGCTTGAAAGATTATGTGTGATAAATCAATAAATGAAACCAATAAAAATCATCCTCACTGACATTCTAAACCAT
>CM052799.1:12947481-12979314 GCA_028533885.1 Nasua narica
GGGGGGGGGGGGGGGCCACGACAGCCCCGCCCAGCAGCATCCTGGGCCACGAGGGGAAGGAAGCTCCTTGCTTCCTGCTCGCCCCAAGAGAACACGGGGGCTCTTGCAGGCAAACATACCAATTTCAGCTGGAAGACGGGAGATTTGGTTTTTTGGCAGATCCAGAATTCTCATCGCTTGAAACAGCTCGATGTAGGTAGGAATGATTTGAATCAGGGTGTTACTGATGTGCCATTCTTGCAGGTGTGTCTGCTCCATCAACGAATCCGGGAGCTCCTGAGACAGAACGAATGACATCAGTCACAACTAGTTCCTCACGGAGCCGGGGCCGGGGCCGAGTGGCGGCGTGCACACAGCCAAGTACAACCGGGCATTTGCGAGAAAGGCAAGAGGCGAGAGGGCATGAGTGAGAGCGGCAGACCTAACCTCAACCCGCTCCACAGCCCCTCCATGAAGCCACTTTAAAATTCTGGGGTTGTCGTTAATTTCACAACAGTGGATTGGCCCAATTTCAAAACTGCCGTGAATCCCTGATACTAAGATCAAATGCCCAGTGAACACACATAACACGGGCTCACACCCATAGCCACGACATTACAACACGCTGATTTAACATCTTCGGAAAACAAAATGTGTCCATGCACTGGATTTTAAAATACGTGTTATGTTTCCCTCCCTAGTTGCTTGATAGAGATCTAATTGTTGCTGGGCCAAGTCTCTCCTTGTTTTTCTGAGTCTATCTTTGGGAAGAGCACCGGAAAGACAGCGGGGACACCTGAATGCTGGACCAGGTTCTGCCTTTTTCCAGGCGCACCATCTCCCTGGGCCTTCATTTGCGAACTGACAGAGGAACTCGGCAGAATCCAAGACAGCCCCGGGCTCAAGGGGTGTGGGATACAGATGCAAAGGTTCTGAGAAGTGCTTATGGATGTAGGTTCTGGGGGGGCGTCTTTAGAACCCACAACGGCTGCCAGAAGGAGCCAAGGCAGGCCTTAGCACCATTTTACTGGGGAGGAGAGCAAATATGTGAAAGTGGAGTAAACTGCCCCCAGATCACATGACCAATAAACGACACCCCCACGATCCCTGCCCCAAATTCAGTCTCCCAGCCCAGAGTCCCTTCAGCCACAAATTGGGGGGATAAAAAGAGGTGGAGGACAGGTTCCAGAGAACCCTGTCCCCCCGAAAGGGGCCATCGTCCCAGTTTGTTTGCCCGTGGCACACTCAGGTGCTGCTTCCACCGGCAAGCCCTGGAGATACCTCCCCAAGCAAAGCAGCAGGTAAGGGGCACCTGGAGCAGGAAGCCACGTGTAAACCCCAGAGGAAAGAAAGGGGGGGACATCTTTGCCCTGGCCTCAGAAGCTCAGGAGGAAAAGCAGCTAAAGGGTCTGTCACCACCTACTGGGGGATGTTACCCGAAAGGCTCAAAAAAAAAAAAAAAAAAAAAGGCAAAGAGTGATTTTAAAGGCCTGGGGGAGGGGCCACAGGAGTAATCATTTTAAAGACGTGCCATTCTGGGGAGTGCGGCTGGGGTCCGAGCCCCTGCTAACCTCGGCTGCCCTCTGCAGGACTGCAAGGTCTTGCACGGAGGAAGGGACCCGAGAACCCGGTTCGGAGCAGGCGACTGGCTCCTCCCCATCCTTGGGAAAGCTCTTCTTGGGCCAAGGCCAAGGCCAGTCAGTGCCTCCAGCAGAGCCCAGCAGCGCATCAGGCACCGCCCCCCTTGCTGCACTCACCGTCCACTGCTCCCCCGAAAGTTCAAACACAAACGCACTCCTCCGTTTGTCTCTCTCCTTGGAAAGTGAACTCTGCCTTGAGAGAGCGTTCCTTTCGATCTTTTCCAGAAGCCTCACGCTGGTGTCTACGAAGCCATTCTTGCAGTAGGCAGCCTGGGGGATGCCTTTCCTTCTGCACTCGGCCACGAAGTTCCACTCCTCCTTTATCCTAAACGGGCAGCAAAGGCCCAAAGGCCGAAGTCACCAAGTCACGCTCCTGGAACCACCCTCACCTGCCTAGAGTTGCGGGCAGACCACCTGCGCGCAGGCGCAGTCTTTCCCCACGTCGCCGATTTCCCCGATTTTCCCGCAGTGGCGGGGGACTCAAGCATCCCACCACCCCAACCAAATCTCAGCCCTCCCCCCCGCACCTCTTTCCTCGGTTCCTCTGCTGTGGGAATAGAAGGGGCATCTTAAACCCTGAGAGTTGTGAATTATCAGCAACTTTGACTTAAAAAGTAGAGAAGGTGAGTGGGATGGAATTCCTACCTAAAATTTCTACCAAAGTTACCTATGCACTTGATTAATTACAATTTCCTTCTATTATGTTGTGCTAGCCCAAGTTGTTTTGTTTTAAGATTGTATTTATTTATTTGACAGAAACATGGCAAGAGAGGGAACAACAGGCAGGGGGAGTGGGAGAGGGAGAAGCAGGCTTCCCGCTGAGCAGGGAGCCCGATCATGACCCGAGCCCAAGGCAGAAGCTTAATGACTGAGCCACCCAGGCGCCCCTCTTTTGTTTTTTAAAGGCATGGTCACAGGAGAATGCTAATCTCTCCAGGTCATCTGATTTGAAATCTAGAGGCAGCCCCAGTTTATAACATACCTGACCCATCTTTACAACTCTGCAGAGATTGAAGTGAACTTGCACAAAATTGATAGCAACACAAATAGTTCTTGACCTACAGACACACAAATCAGTTCTGTCCGGTGGAGGGACAACCCTCCCCCCCCCCCAGGACAGTTTGTTCCATTTGCAAGTTCATTTCAATTTTCCCGATATCTAAATGTATCTGTCCTTTGGATTCTCTTCTGACCTGACTGTAACGCCTCCCTGCTTTGTCCTCTTGTTCAGAATGAGAAAAACGGAATTTTTAATTCGCATTCCCTTTATATCTGCAGCAGAGGGTTTTCTGAGGGTTAACCTTTAACACAGGTTGGGCACCCTGTGAGAAGTCGGGCAGGGGTGCCATGAGGTGGGGAGAGAAAGCCCAGACCTCTTCCTCTCATCCCTTGTGGGGTTAGGACCATCAGGACTCAGAGAGTTGTGATCACTTTCTCCTTTATGTAGCTTCAACTGCTTTCAGTCCTGCCCAGTTTTTGTTTCACCCTCCTAACCCCTCTCCCCTCACCCTTGCCACCCTCCCCAAGCCCTATCCCCCCCACCCCTTGTGATGTGCAAATCTTAGGGAATGAGTAAGCAGAGAAAACAGAGGGGCAAAGCTGCTGGGACAGCTTGCAGAGGACGCGGAGCCCACAGGAGACCCCTGATTCAGAGCCAGGCCCACGCTGCTAAAAGAATAACAGGGACTGAAACATTCTAGTAAGTGTTACAGACTATCTTTCCACCAGTCAGAAGTTAGGAGTGTTAGCAAAGCTTGGTAGCAACACTAGAATGTGGTCAATGTCAGGAACTCCTCAGGAGAGGTGCAGGGCAGGGGTGGATGGCCGGGGACACAGCTGGACCCTGCCAGTCACCAACCCTCTAGATCCCAACGGATTTTATAAAGATCCTGTGTATACCGTGTGATCCAAACATTCCACTCTTAGGTATTTCTATAAGACAGGGGAAAGCGCATATCCATACAAAGATGTGGGCATATTTTCATATTAGATTTACAGCCAGAAACTGAAAACAACCCAAATCACCCGGATGCACACACTATAGCTTTTTTTTTTTTTTTTAAAGATTTTATTCATTCATTTGACAGAGAGAGAGAGATCACAAGTAGGCAGAGAGGCAGGCAGAGAGAAGGGGAAGCAGGCTCCCCACCGAGCAGAGAGCTCAATGCGGGGCTCGATCCCAGGACCCCGAGATCATGACCTGAGCCGAAGGCAGAGGCCTTAACCCACTGAGCCACCCAGGCGCCCCCACACTGTAGCTTTTTGACACCACGGAATACTCTCGGCAAAAAAAAAAAATGAACTCTCGATACACACTACCGCGTGAATGAATCCCAGGGTCATCAGGCTGAATGAAAGAACCCAGGCAATAAACAAGCAAATAAATACAAGAATCCAGAGAAAAAAAATTATTACACTTATATAAAATGATTTGTAAGACTCTAATGAATGCAAAACCATCTACAACGGGAGGGAGAGACTGCCCGGGCACCAAGGACAGGGGATGAAAGGAAAGAACCACCAAGAGTGAGGAAGAGGCTTGTAAGGCCACGGACATGATCATATCTTGATTGTGGAGATGGTTTAACGGATGTATACGTACATCAAACATTTCGAATTGTATCCTTTATATACGCGTAGTTTCCTGTGTGTAAGTGACGCTCCTCCGTAAGGCTTTTATAAATAACATTTCATCACCTCCTGCATCCCTCCTCATCCCCTTTGCCCCTCTCTTGCTCTTTCACATGCACCTGGCAAACCTCAGTTTAGCTGGTATCCACTCCTCCCTCCTCTGCTCCCCCTGCCCCCGGCTCCGCCCATGCACCCATCCGGACACAAGCATGGAGGGAAATTCACCACCTTGCAAACTGGCCTCACTTTGCATGGTGGCCCCTGACCCAGGCCCCTCACCGCTGCCCAGCAGCCCTACCACACTCCCAAGCTCATCCCTCTGCCCTAGGTGACTCTTACACACGCTCTCCCTTTCAAGCAAACCTCCACCACCGCCTACCCCATCCTCCGTCCCAGAGGTCCTCGCCCAGGGACGGAAGAAATGAAAGAGAACAGAACACCGGAAATGAAAGAGAACGGAACACCTGTTGTCCCAGCACCACATCCACGCCACCTGCTCGCACCTGTTCCCCTCAACTCCGCCTGTGCTTCGGGGGGGGGGGTCTGAAAGAACTCCCCCGGCTCCCCCCTGTGGTCACACCCCCTCCCAAGCTAAACCCAGCCTCTCACCGGCTCAAGGACTTCCTGTCCCAGGTTCTCTCCTGAGTATTTCCCTCCTGAGGACCACTCCCATCCGCGCATGCGCTCAGTTATTTCTCCCGACTTGAAGGGCAACACTGCCACCCTCGACCCGCACCCCCACCTCCCTGCAACCTCGTATCTTCCATCAAGCCTGCTTCTCTGCTCCACCTTACAGCCCACCCCACGAAAGAGCTGTGCTGGCTCACATCCACATTTCTCCATTCCCACCCCCTGGTCTCTGTTGAACCCCCTTTGCTCAGTGTCCCCCTTCTTTGGAAACTGTTCTCAAGGTCACCATGACCTCCGCTTCGCTAGACCGAGGGGCCAAATCCAGTCCTCATCTTCTCTGACCCATCCGCAACATTCGGCAGAGCCTGTCTTCCCCCCCTCAAGCCTGACTGCCCCTTGGCTCCCTCTCTCCCCCGATTTCACTCCTACCTCTCTAGTCGCTGGGCTACCTCCCCCTCAACTTCCAGACCTCCAAATCTCCAAGGCCCCAACACCCAGCCCCTGGGCCTCCTCTACCTACACTCCTTCTCCAGCTATCTCCCTGTGCGTGGCTTTAAACAGATCTGAATGTTGATGATGCGCGGTTACAGTTCTCTAGCCAAGACTGCCTCACTGACTCCTTGCTTCCCCCATAGCTCTACCCGAATGTCTAAAATTAACATGTTCCAACCCAAACTCCTGATCTTCACCCCCAAATTTGCCTCATCCCCTATCTCGGTAAGAGGCTCGCACCACTCCTGCCTCCCGATCATGGTCTAAACTCACCCAGCATTTCAAGTAAGCCCGTCACAATGACAGGCATACCCGGTCCTTGGCCCTTCGTTTCCCCTAGCAAAGCGATGTCCCACTGCGCCTCCAAGGCTCCACAAGGCTGTGCCCTCACCTGTCGGGCCACATCCACCGGTGCAGTCGCCTGATTTTCTGGTCTGCTGACTGGCCCCCTTGCTCGCCCCTGAACACCCAGGAGAAACCATGTCTCAGTATTCGCATTGCTCTTTTGTCTGCCTGGGACATTCATTCCTGAATTTCCGCAGGGCAGGCTCCCCGGGTCTACATGCACACTTTTTGCTCTTCCAAAACGACTTTGGGTATCACTGGAGTTTTAAGGCTGCCATTAAGCTGGGAGAAAGAGGAGAATTTGCAAAAATATATTTTGCCAATGGCCCTGGCTAGCCCGGTTCCCACCCTACCCAGCAAGCTGAGCTGGGGTAAGCACTAGGCAATCAAGGAGTTAGGGCTTCAGGATCTACCTGTGACGTCTCCAGGTAATGTCCTAAAAGTGGTAAGTTTAAAAATGCCAGCACGTGGACAGAGAGGAGATTCATACTGGGAGAAAGTGACGGGATTGGCTCAGGATTGTTACTTTTCATTATTAGCTCTTCTGTATAATTTAAATATATTTTAATACCATGTGATAAAAATAAATGTAACTACTAGAGTCATCTGGACAACTCGGTTGCTTAAGCACCCAAGACTCTTGATTTCAAGTCAGCTCATGCTCTCAGGGTCCCAGGGTCGAGCCCTGCGTCCGGTTCTACAATGGGCATCGAGCCTGTTTAAGATTCTTTCTTTCCCTTCCCTCCCTCTGCCTTTTCCTCTGCTACTGCACACTGTCTGTCTCTCTCTCTCTCTCATAAATAAATAAACAAATCTTTTTAAATAAATAAATGTGAATATCTGCCTACAGATCTAGATCTGATTGTAGCAGTCAGGGCTGTGGGGCAGACCCTGGGTCTAAGACTTGCAGATTGAAGGAAGAGAAGAAATCCCCCCAAAACGGCAGCGGCCCACAGCACAGCCACTGTTCACCAAGCCTTCTGCTCACCAAGCACTTTTCAGGTTAATGTCCCTTCTACACTCATTTCTTAGACCGAACTCGAAGGGTTACCCTGCCAATGTAATGAAACAAGGCCCGTTAAGCCTCACGGAATACATCCTTCCTATATCACAAATGACAAACCAACATAAACGGCTCACATATTTGGGGGGCAGCTAATACAGAATGGAGAAAAGAAGAGACGTGAGACACATCTCATTAAAAAGAAGCATATAGGGGCGCCTGGGTGGCTCAGCGGGTTAAAGCCTCTGCCTTCGGCTCAGGTCATGATCTCAGGGTCCTGGGATCAAGCCCCACATCAGGCTCTTTGCTCGGCGGGGAGCCTGCTTCCCCCCTCTCCCTCTGCCTGCCTCTCTGCCTACTTGTGATCTCTCTCTCTGTTAAATAAATAAATAAACAAACAAAGAAGCGTGTAGCAAATCCTTTTGTGATTTCTTTTTAAATGTTTTCTACCCCATTCCCTCCGAAACCTCATGAGAACATAAACTATTTTTTGGTGAGAGTAGAGACTATAAACTCCTTTTTTCAATTCCATTCTCTTCCTCGAGAGTGATTAAAATCAGGAAACCATCTAGCATAAGACATAGAGTTGTTGAATCACTACGTTGTACACTTGAAACTGGTGTACCATAGGGTGTCGGCCGCACTTCAATTTAAAAAAATGGGGGAAAAAAAGATCAAAAGAGAGAAATAAATACATAAATAAACTGTCTTTGTCTTTATACGTTATTACCCATATAATTGAATAATCATCCCCTTAAATCAATTTTAGTAAAACTTCAAATACAAGACATGTAAAACGACGCTATTACAGTTCCGCTAATTAAATCAGTAAATGTGCAAATAAAATGCTCTTCCCTTAAGAAACAAACCCACAGGGCGCCTGGGTGGCTCAGTTGGTTAAGCGACTGCCTTTGGCTCAGGTCATGATCCTGGAGTCACAGGATCGAGTCCCGTATCGGACTCCCGGCTCTGCGGGAAGTCTGCTTCTCCCTGTGACCTTCTCCCCTCTCATTCTCAGTCTCTGTCTCTAATAAATAAATAAATAAATAAAATCTTTAAAAAAAAAAAAAAAGAAACAAACCCACAGTCCCAGCCCGGATGGCAGAGAGCCTCCCTGGATGAGAAATTCCTCACTTAGAGCCTTACAGTGGCTCTTCTATTTCTCCCACTCAGTGACTGAGTTTCATCCAGGCAGTTTCATGCTATTCTGTATTGTATCTCTGCTTATAACGCTTTTTAAAAAGATTTTATTTATTTATTTGTCAGAGAGAGAGAGAGAGAGCGCACAAGCAGGGGGAGCGGCAGGCGAAGCAGAGAGCCCAATGTGGGACTCGATCCCAGGACCCTGAGATCATGACCTGAGCCAAAGCCAGACGCTTAACCAACTGATCCACCCAGGCGCCCCTCTGCTTATCATTTTTAAGTTTTGATACATGTTTCATGAAACAAATACAGTTTTACAAAATGAAGTACCGTGAATTGAGGTCACACAGCAAGCTAGAGCCTGTTTTCGTAAAATTAAAGTAATCAGATAATTGCTTTTTCTGATAAGGCATTCATCGGGTTTTCAATATATTAATTTCCCCGCAGGAAACAGATCTTGGGAAACTAAAGGTTACCCTTCACATAGTCACAATCGCAGTAAGAATCACAGTACGGAAACTCACAGACACCTGCACAAAAGGTAAATACATTCATTCATACATTCATTTTTTGCAGGTCCTGGGAAGCCGATCAGCTTGCTCCTTGAAACCCCACATTCCCCCCTCCACTATACCTACTTCCTCCTCACCTGCCCAGGCAACATGATGGCTGTTTTTCTCATCCGGAGCGAGAAAAACCTAACAAACCCCTAAGAAGTTTTCTGCCTTAGGGCAAGATAAGACACGGCACAAGCCCAGTTCAGGGCCGACCCTGTGTATGGGAGCCTGGGAAGCTGCCCACAAAGTCATTTAGAACCAGGATGGAAGACAGAGGCCGAGAGGCAAAAAGCACTCTGAAGCAGCTGAGAGGACAGTTCCTGGACCCCAGCTCTCCACATGTGCCTCCTGCTCCCAGAACCCTCAGGGGGTTATGAGCTACAGACACTTTCCCCCAAAACCCCCAGGGCTGGGCCCCCCTTCAGCAAGTTGTCCTACCCTAGAGTAACCCCAGATGCTAGGAGTGGGGAGGAGGTCGGAGCAGAGCTGAGAGCCACTTTGGGCTCACGGGGTCCAGGGACCTGTGTAACTCGTGCTAGTGTCAATCCCTCACACCCATTGCCGTAGTGTTGCCCAGCCTGAGGTCCCAATTCTGAAATTCAAGATTCATCTCATATTGGATAACCTCAGATTAGTGCAGGTGAAAAGAACGTCCCAACTACCTGTGACTGCAGCATCGTGCAGAGAAAAGAGCTCGGCCAAATCGTCCACTTCCCAGATGTGGATGATTCAACTTAGGCAGGACGCTTAGGTCCCAGCTTCCTGGTCTTCAAGTTGGGGATAAGCATAACCACCTGGAACGGGTGTGATGCCTTACAGTGACAGCCGAATTAATTATCAAGCGTGGTCAGAATAGGGATTGGTTTGATCCACATAATAATATGTGGATCCACATAATCCACATAAAAATGGAGAACCAAGAATAGAGAGATATTCACACCTTACACATTTTGTTCTTTAAGCACAGAAAAACATCAACCCTTGCCAACTTGAGATGGGGTCACGGACCCCCTCCGAGAATGGGTCTGCCGATCAGAACCCCATTCTGCTTTCCTTATATAAACCACCCCCTCCGCACCTCATGCAAGAGCTCCAGCTTGGGGTCCTTCACAGCGAATTAAAAAGCCAGACATGCAAAGCCACCAGAACGTACAACCTCTCCAACTGGTCATATTTCTTCGGATTTGTGCAGCGCTGAGTCAATCGTGTGGCCCATGGTTATCCCAAATGGAGTTTTTCCAAAGCGATCAGCTACGATTCATATACATATTTCTCTCTTTGACTCCTATTTCATGAGTTTACACGAGCGTAGTTTTTTATCTCCGCTCGAGCCAAGTCAAAAATGATGTCAGTACGGCAAGTCTTAGCCAGCATCCATCTCAACAGGTAAGGATGGAAATGCACGATGGGCAGTACCCACGCTCCAGGGCATGGTAGAGAGTTTACAGCCTCCCCCATGCCTGGTACGGTGCCTGGAATGCATGTGGGACTGTAAGACACGGGGTCACTATTATGGGAATCAGACATTTGCTCTGGGCAAGAGTGGGACGGCTCTGAAGTCCAATGAGCAAGTGTCACGGAGACATCCCAGAAGGGCATCTCCCTCCACAATGAGACCGCAGCCTGTCTACCCCCGACTCGCTAAAGAAGCTGCAGGCAAGTAGAGGAAACACATACTTTTCCAATGCGCTTTTCTCGAGCCTTTCTGTCTCCTTCTTCTGCCAAGCTTTGTGCTTCTTGACGCGAGTCTCCCACAAGGCTCTGATGACAGAAATGTCGAACACGACCACTTTGTGTCCCATTTTGGGAGCATGAAATTACCTATCGAAGAAACATACATATGTCAGCTTCGCACACACACACACAGACACGCACACACAGGAGAAAATGGTTTTCACACGAACTTTATTTTTTTTTTAAGATTTATGTGTTTGAGAGAGAGAAAGTGCACGCGTCAGCCAGCGGTGGGGGGAGGGCGCAGAGAGCAGAGCGGGAGAGAGGGAGAGACAAGCGGCTGAGCACAGAGACCACGACTCACAGGGGTTCAACCCTAGGACTCCAAGATCACAACCTGAGATCACTACTAGAGCTGAAACCAAGAGTCAGACGCCCAAGGACTGAGCCACCTAAGTGCTAAAACCCAAAGTTTTAGCATGAACTTTGAAATGAAACAAGAATGAATTCGTTATTGTAAGTAATGATGAAATGCCCTTTTAATTCCAGGATGGCAGTTTGCTAATGTTCTTAAAGCCTGATAGTACTCTGGGTAAGTCAAGTCCAACATCCAGCCTGTGGCTCCTCTAGAAGGTCACACTTGTGTCCCTTCCTCTCAGCCGAATTGTGGGGTTCCCAAAGCCCCCTGGGCCCTCCGCAAGCCTCCTGTTTCCATGTTCTATTGAATTTTCTAGCACCTCATCTTCCCAATAGGGTTGTACCATAGTCAAGGGTACATTTGCGAGTAAATCAGAACACACACACACACACACACACACACACACGCACACTCTTGGTGACCTGAGGCTACACCAGCAGCCACTGTTAAACAACAAAACCAATCCTTGCACCAAGAGCCGTGAGCACTTTCCCAGCAGCGACTGACCACACCACAGAGCGTGGGGACGGGTCCTGTGAGGGTCCCCTGCAACATGAAACCTCACAGGCTGCTGGTCTCTGTTTATGCAGTTTTCCAAGTGCAAGGAAAGTCAAGGTCAGGTGCACCTTGGCCCTTTTTCAAAGTGAAACCCAGCACAGTGCCTGGCCCACGGCAGGCCCTCCACAAATATCTGCGGAATCAATAAATGAAAACCGAATGAAAGGTTTGTATCCAGATTGTGCCCCTCTCAGGCCGCTCAATGAGCTTTCTCTCTTCTTCTTATGTTCTCATCTTGTTTTTACTGTTTGCCTTAAGTGATTACTTGCCCACTGCAAAAGAAACAAAAAGACCAACCACAACAACCAAAAACTATCAGGGCGTAAAAGTATTTCTTAATACTCATTCCTCTAACCTACACTGATCTCCCTTATCTAAAAATAACTTCCTAGTTATCATTTTAAGTTGCCCCCACTTAACAGCATTGAAATCTGGCTCCCTCCATTTCCTGATTCATGCACGCGCGTACACACACACACACACACACACACAGCATGTCAGTTGGCAAATCGTGGGTCTGTTGAATATTCTCTGCTCCAGTTCCAGACGCTTCTAAACGACAGTCAGTGGGGACACAAAACCAAATATGTGATCTTCGGACTCAGCTGTGTACTCCCCGTGAACGACCTATGTTTTCAATTCTCCGGGACCAATACATGGAGAGGCATTGGAGGGTCTCTCGGTGTTTAACCGAGACCTAGACTGTTTAACAGTCTAGGAACCGCTAGACTGTTTCCCAAAGCGGCTGCCTCATTTTCCTGCTCCGACAGCTGAGCATGGTGACCCGGCGTGTCCACGTCCTCTCCACGGTCATTCTTCCATTTTCCTCCATCGTGGCCGTCCCAGTAGGTGGGGGCAGTGGAAACCAAATCTCTAGTGGTTTTGATTTGCATTTCCCTGACAGCTAATGATGTTGACTGAACATATTGATCGTTTTTATACCTTCTTGGGAGCAATGTCTCTTCAGATCCTTGGCCAAGTTTTAAACTGGGCCATTTGTCTTTTAAATTGTTGACTTGAAATAGTTCTTCCCATATCCTAAGCACAGGTCTTGTCTGTTACAGGATTCGCAAATCTTTTATTTTTAACCTATAACTACATGGCTATATTTGATGTGAGATTTTGTAGACAGAACCTTTTTCTTTTTCTTTTTTTTTTAAGTAGGCTCCATACTCAGTGTGGGGCTTGAACTCACGACCCTGAGATCAACAGTCGCATCCTTCACTGACTGATCCAGCCAGGAGCCCCTGGTGACAGAATCTTGTTGGATCCTTTATTTCACACATTCCAACGATGTCTTTTAATTGGCGTATTGGGGCAATTTACATTTAACATAATTATAATGATAATTTGCATTTAGGTCTACATTCATTTATTCCCCATTTTCTGCTTGACTCCTCTGCTTGACTCCTACACTTTCCAGCCTTCTTTTGTGTTTATCCGAACATTTTTTTTTTTTTAGTATTCGATTTATTTTCTCTATTGTGTTTTGGACTATGTTTCTCTGCGTAGTCTTTTCTTTTTCGTGGTTGCCCTAGGGATGATGAGCTCCCAGTTTTACTTCTCATAAGTCCATCAAAAACAGTATTTTACCGCTTGGAGTGAGACGTGGAAACCTTACTGCCACCGAGGTCCCCGAGATTCTCCCCTCGGTGCTGCCATTGTCCCACGCACTGAATCTGTCAGTGTTCTATTTTGGGCTTCCAATCATGAAATGTTTTTAAAGAGCTCACGAGGAGGACGCTAGCCCATCACATCTACCCTGATATGGGCCATATCTGTGGCTCCTCCCTCATTCCTATTGTCCCATGTCCCCTCTGGTAGCATTTCCCTTCTGCCTAAACAACTCCCTTTAAATGTCCCCTCAGACAGAGGACATCGGCTGATAAATACTCTGTTCCCCTTCACCTGAATATCTTCTTTTCCCCTTCACTCCTTTTTTTCGTCTTTTTTTCTCTTTTCCTTTTTTTTTTTTTTTCACCCTCACTCCTAAAGATTGCTTTTGCTAGCAAAGAATCCTGAGATAATTCTTTTCGCTCAACACTTTATAAACACTGCCCATTTCCTCTGGCCCCATGGTGCAGTAGTTGGAACCGTCAGTCTCGTCGAGGAGATGCATCACGTTTCTCTCACGACTTGGCGAGAACTGTTCCTTGCCTTTGGTTTTCCTGTTCAATTGTGACAAATCTGGCCATGGCTTTCTTTGGGTTTATCCTGTGTGGGATGTGCCTAGCTCCTCAGGTCAGGACTTATGCAGTGGGGGTCCAGGGTCGTAGGAAGCCTTCGGAGTACACGGGCTCCACAGGGCTCTGTTTTCTAGGTGGAGAGAACTGCGGAAAGGCTCTCGCTAGCCAGGGCTGTCCGTTTGCAAAGGACAGGGTTCTGGGGCTGGGGCTGGGGCTGGGGCTGGGTCCAACTGGAGTAACGGTGCCCCTGCTGGCCCCCTCCCGCCCACACCGGAATAGGCCGGAGACCTGCTCCCACCGCGCTGTCCCTCCAGTGCTCTCCCCTGAGAAAGCTGAATGTGGTGTTCGCTTTAAAGGACGAGTACTTCAAGGAACAGCGCTGTGTGTCATACAGTACAGACGTTGAAGGCTACGTTCAGAGCCCAGAGGCACTACGTTGATGACTGACAGACTAGGTGATCAGTGTGGTTCCATTCAGACCTCACATTCCCTCCATTCTGGGGCGGGGACTCCCCCAGGGAGCTCTGAATGTGCTCTGACCACACTGTTCAGAGGCCCATGTGTGCCCCCCAGTGGCCGTCTGGGATAGAGGCCGTGGTCCACCCTGGCTTTCAGCTCAAACAGCAGAAGGCATGCTGATTAGGGTCAGATCCCCAAGTGCAGCTCAGGGATGAGCCCAACCTTATGGTTGTTCTAGCTCTTCCCTCTCCTCGGTTCCCCCAGTTCTTCGAGATTTCTGGGGATCCCTTTTACAGTCCTCCGGCCAGAGACCTGGGGCTTTAGTCACCCTGCTTTTGGAGGCCAAGTAGCCGGAGGACCCAGAGATGGAAAAAGCAATGAGAATTTTCTCCACCCTCTGGGGCCTGCAACTCCTCCGCTCCAAAAGGAAAGACCCCTTTTCTCAAAGTTTTGAGTGACTGAGGCCCTCCACTATCAACCCCCCCCACCCCATGCCCCTTCTCCTCTTGCTACCACTGAATCCTTTGGGGCCTGAGGCATGACAGGATGGAGAAAAGGAAAACAGGGATTTGCCCCCCCTCTCTGAGCACGAGGGGTGCAACATTCAGCCCCCTTGCGCCCAATTATGGGTTCCAGGCTGCCCTGAGTCCAGGCGGCACAATACTGGAAGGGAAAAAGGGAAACATACCCAGGCTCTCTGTACTTGGCATTCTGGTGTCTTTCCCTTACTCTCTTGCCACCAGTTACTTTTCAGAGTCTTCATACTCCTGCTCCATGTGTTTCTTCCGGGTTTTAGAGCCACATTCAATGGGAGAAACATGGTGGACAGTGCCAGACTCCGTCTCCCCGAGGGCCAGAAACCACTGCCTTTCATTTGTCTTCTACCACGTTCCTTCCTCTGTCGTTTTCAGCTCAGGAGCTCCTAAGCTGCAAAAGTCTTAAGGTTTTGGCTTTGGGCCAAAAGCGCCACGCGCCAGCCTGAACACAAGAGGGCACAGTCCCGAGCCTGAAATGGAGAAAAATTACAGAGAGAAAGAACCAGGTAGACTCAAAGGCCTTGAGGCGACCTCTGCACAGAATCCAAGCCCACACGTAAAAGCAAAGAAAAAAACCAGAGTAAAGTGACTTTTCCAAGCAGTGTGGACAGTCCAGGCAGCCCAGGGTACTCAAAGCTAGAAAGACTGCTCTTTGTTCGGGGTGTGTGTTCTAGATCGATCAGCGCGGCTCAGCCTCTGCTGTTGAGTGAATGTCATTTTTTAGACCTGCCAGTCCTTGGGGAGTAGCCAGCTCTGTCCTATTAACTGCCCGTGCATCACACACACACCCACACACACCCACACCCACACACACACACACACACACACACACACACACACACACCCTTGCTCATTAGTTTCTATGCATTCATTTGGAGAAATGCAATTCAAGTTTGCATCCTAGAGGAATGATCTCTTCTTAATGCCTTTGGGTTCTATTTAAATACTTGTAAATCAATATTAGTGCCAGTATTTTGGTGGGAAAGAGCCTATCCTGTTTGCCATCTAGCCATGCTCCCCATTTCCCCCGTATCTTGCAAAGCAGAGAAGGAGTTTCTATTCTTCAATTAAAGAGGGTTTTGAATGTGCCAGAATTTATATCAGGGTCACCTGTGAGGCATTCTGTTTGCACATGTGTGTGACAAAACACAGAGGCTCTAAGAACAATGAGAGGTGACCACATTTGCTAGAGGTCTGCATGTACCGTCCAGAAAGCCTGGGAGGCTAAGAAGTAACCAACCCGCAAATGCCGGGTCCGGCCCCGCCCCTGGTGTCCTGTGCAGGACAGGGCTGAATCTAGGCCTCCCCAGACCACAGGGCAGGTTCAAGATCAACCCTGGAAATAGTAGCTCAATGTATGGGTGTCAGATCAGAAAAGTGGTTTTACAATAGGAGCCAATGAGTCATTCCGGGACAGAAAGGAGACCCTCCCTCCGGGAACAAAGCCACACTGGGGAGCAGAGAGGAGGGGGATGTCAGGGATGGATGCAGGGGCCAGTCCTTCCGCAGGTTCGGGAAAGAGAGCTGGTCCCCTGGTGAATTTACAAAGCTCATCTCTTCATTGAAGCATGAGCTCCGGTCTACACAACCTTTCAAGCAAATCCGTGAAATGCAATTTCCTAAGCATTAAGTTCCTCCAGAACTACAGAAAGAGCATCATGATATACTATTCCAAAGCAGTAAAGAGAAATTCTACAGCATGTGTTGTGAGGTACGCTCAATTCAAATAAAGCAATACCCTCCTAGAGAAAACACAACATCCGAGCAGACTCTCCTGAGGGGCCAGAAGAAAGGCAGAGTGTTAGCCCGAGCCCTCAGTGGATCTGACAGCAAAGACTATGGACCCAAGGGGACATCTGATTCCAGTTCCCTGCTGGAGATCCACCCATCTGGCTTTGCATTACAGCCGAAGCATGAGAACACGGATCCCGAGATTTGGGGCTGCATGGTCCGCAGCCATGGAGCATCTTCCGGAGAAGAAAACACGCGGGACTAGAAGAGAGGAGAGGATGACAATGACATCACTCACAGCGGCAGAAAGGACACGGGGACGGAGAGCCCTGAGGCTCATTTTTCTCCAGGGCTTGGAGTTCCGGGTCCTGAGTAGACACATCAACAATCAGAGACTCTCAAAGGTTGGATTCACAGTGGAAAGGAAAATTCCTCCTGGAAAAACCTTTTGCTTTACTGCTTCACTGCTTTATTTCAGTAAAGGGCAAGAGAGTAAATATTGCAGGCTTCAGGGGCCAACTGGCAAAATAGAAGCTATTCTGTAGGTACTTACACCACAAAAGGGGGAACTCCTGGCCTGCCCCTCCCTGCTGACTTGCCCTGGGCCTGCTTCTTGGCTTCATGCTCAGTCACCCTCCGCTAGAGACATTCTCAGAACAAGAGCGACTGGCCCAAGAGGGAAAGGCCCAGCAGGCCAGCACGCAGAGGCTCTGGGGATGGAGACCTGCTTCAGTCAGTTTCACTCTCTGCCCCGGTGACACCCAGATGCCGGTGCGTCCTCGTCTCCTGCCAGCTCCAGATGGGTAGCTGGCTCAAGGCTAAGTGGACTTGCTAAGTCACCAACCCCTGAGCAAAGATTCCGTTGCTCGGTGCCCAGCCATTGCCAAGAGCAGAATCGCCAACATGGAGACAGCGACCAGCGTGGGCCTTAGGCAGTAGCAAGATACAGCTGGCCACGTAGACAGATGCTGAGAGTGGTGGGGAATGTGGGGGTGGGGGGGACAGGCCTCCAGCTGGGTCTCCATGGCTCCCAGGGTTCGCCCCCTCCAGCGGTGCCCATAGGCCGTACAAAAACACGGGACGGTCCCGTGTGCGCATCCCAGCTTTCGTGAACAGTAAACTAGATTTCGCGCTTTGTGGATATGATGGCTTTAAAATTTTACCCACAAGCTCCCCGACATTCTTTCCTTTAAGAGTGTAGAACTTGATTCCTTCCCCCTTGAGCACGGGTTGAATTCCGTGCCTCACCTCTAATGAAGAAAATGTGGTAAAAGTGATGGCGTGCGGCTTCCGAGAACGAGCCCTATCAGGTGGTCCTCTCTCTATCTCTTGGGCCAGCCTCCATGCCATGAGGATGTTCAAGCAGCCATGTGAGCGGAAGCTGCCTAAAACCAGATCGTCCAGCCCCGGTTGAACCTTCAGATGATAGCAGCCCCGGAAGACATCCCGGCAACAACTTCACAGCAGACCCTGAGCCAGGGCCACCCAGCTAGGCTACTCCCGACCCGCAGATGCTGCGACACAATATGTTTGTTGTATTAAGCTGTAAGCGTCAGGGGTGATTTGTTATGCAGCAATAAATCATTAAAACAGCGGACGGTAAAATAAGAATCAGTCTCAATGTGTAGCAACATCTGGTGTCTTGCTGCCTCCTTGACATACCCGCTTGGATGTCTCACATGTATCTCAGAGAAACGCAATTCTTCCCAAAGTCCCTCCCTTAGACTCTAACCATTCCTGGCGGCCTTAATTGTTCACCTCGACTCTGTCATTACCCGGAGGTCACTCCTCTATGCCTTCCGCTTCCTCACCCCGCCCATCCTGGGAGCGTGACGACGTACACAAACACGCTCGTTCATCTGCACATCCAATGTATCGCGCAAGTCTTAGAGGGCACGCATTTCTCACCACCGGCCAGCGCCCCAGCTGGCCCCAGGCGTGCAGAAGCCTTGCAGCTGGTGTCCTGACTTCCCACTCACCCTCGTCCCATCCATTTGTCCCACAGCAGTTAAGAGTCATTTTCTGACAAGAATGAGATCACGCTGCCGCCTGGCTCGAGTGCTCCAGAGACTTCCCTCTGGGGTGAGGGGGAGGTCCCGGCTCCTCCCAGGGCCCAGCAAGACTCTGGCATGATCCACCCGCGAACGCTCTCCTCCTCAGTGCCTCAGCTGCGCTTGCTCGTACCTCAGACTCTGCGTACGCTATGCCCTCTGCCTAGACCCTCTTCCCCCACCTGCCCGGTGTCCCCACGCCCCACACCCCCGGACCCAGCTTCAGTGTTCTCCCCTCAGCACGGCCTTCACGGCCCCTTTATCTAAGGTGGATCCTCCCCTATTTTATCTCTCAGGCTGTTGCTAATTCACTTCACAGCACATAAAAGGAGTTGAACTATTTGCTCGTTGGTTTAATTATACTTTGACCGTGGACTGTGCAGAGAAGGGCCACGGTTCACTGCCAGGGGGTGGCCACCCGAGAAGCCCCAGACGTGGGCTCGGAGTCAGCCACGGACCCTGAGTGGTCACCAGGGGACAGACGGGGACAGACGGCAGCCCTGGAGGGGATGTAGCCAGGCTCCAGCTTCTGGACCCCAATAGAAAAACCCTGTGTGTTGAGCCAGTTTACTTAGCGTGTGTCTCTGCTCTTTGATTCCTGGGAACCCCCAATAACTGACCTGACGGGCACTCATCAAATGGGGACGGACGCAGGTCCCTGCCCCTGAGCTCTCCGTCTGGAGAGAACAGATGCTCACAGAGCTACATTTCAGGGCTGTGTGTGGATTTGATTTAATGGGGGCGGCACAGACATTGTGGAATCAGAAGAGGAGGGACGCCCTCAAGTGCGTGTGGGCAGGAGGGCCAGGGGCGGTCCCACAGGGACCCTGAGGAAGGGGAAAGGGACTGTCCCTGCAGGTTTGCTTGAATACTTGTTCACACTCCCTCCACAACCCAGGTCCATTAGAATCCCTTTTACGGAGCCATCCGCTGTCCCAGCCAGAGGGCATGACTGGAAAAGCATGTCCCCTGGCACCAGAGCACTCGTCCCCACTCAGAAGACGAATGCCAGGGTTCCAGGCGGGAGGGGCACTTTCTGGTCACCTCGTCCTCCCCCTTCTGGTCACACGGCAGCCTGGGCAGAGGGGGGTGGGAGGCTGTATACAGGGCTCACATCTCTGAGAGTCTAAGGTACGAAGGATCTGGGGAGGAGACCCAACAAACCCCACAATACAGGTGCCCAGCCATTCTGGGTGCCCCCGCGGCCAGGCTGGGAGAGGGACAGCAGCAAGGGGGGCGGGGGGGCCCAAGCAGAGGGTACAGCGTATGCACAGTCTGAGGGACGGAGCTGAGGTCGGTGGGGGGAGGGAGTCCCCTGAACATCTATGGGGAGAGAGGCCTAGCCCTATGGTCCCCGCTGATCTTCAGAACCCCCGGGGCCCCTCTTTCCTCTGGGCAGACCAGCTCCAGGCTTTCTAGAACATTCTTCCCAGTGTAGCCGCCACGTGAATAAGACACCGCCATCAGCCTTGCTGGAACTACAGGAGTGACGATAACCATGGGGACTCCTGGTGATCCCGTGTACAGAGGGTCAATGACACGGCCGGCAAGGGGCTTTCATGAGGCACAACTCCCATTCACCCCTCACATGAGGCCGCTGCCTGGAGCCCAGAGTCAGAGCACAGAGTGAGTTTTCTGATAGAAACAGTAGGGTTATTAAAGGCTAAATACTCAAGTGAGATCAGTACAGTCACGATATGGCAGCCAAATTCTAAATTAAATTACATTTTCTGTCGCAAGGTCAGAGTTTCCCTGGGAACACCCATTGTTTTCATGGTAATTTGTTAGACCAGAAAATCCTGGCTGGGAGGCTGAGGCTGGGGGGTGGGAGGGGCTAGGGAAGAGGAGGACCTTCTCAGAGTCAGCCTGCCAGCCCTGGCTGGAGTCCCCGCCTCCCACATGGTCACCTAACCTCTCCCTGCCCCCGCGTACTTATCTGAACACGAGTGTGACAGCAGCACCTCGCTCAGAGGACTGGGGACAGGGTCACGTGTGATAATTTGTGTCAAGTGCTTAAGATAGTCCCTGGCACCTAATAAGCTTTTATTGAAGGAAAAGAAGAAAAATAAAAAATGAAGACAGACATTGTCACCAGCGAGATGGAAGATAGCAGTACCTGGGGATTCTTCTGCACCCGGCACGGCTGGTGGAGGTTCTCTGCCAAATCGCCCAGCCCCTGAGTTACCAGAGGGGATCTGGAGGAGCTGCTTAGAAAGCCAGATGATCCTCCCCTGGGTCTCCGATCACTTTCCCACCCTCACCCTCTCCCGGGGCGGTGAGACAGTCCCAGGAGGAAAGCCTTCCCCCGCAGATGTCAATCATCCCTTCCAGGGCACCCAAGACACAAACAAAGTTGATTTATCTCCCCTAGACAACGCTTTGGACCAGAAAGCTTTGAGCCCAGCCTTGGGCACCAGAGCAGCGTACTGGTGAAAAAAAAACAAACACTAACCAGGATCAGGACATTTGGGGACTCCCCCTGCCCCAGCAGCAGCCTTGCTGGGGACCACCTGCCCCAGCCACATTCTCCCCTTCTCCATTCAATTCTAGTTCTTGCCCTAAAACGCAGATAAATGCGTGGTCCTCCCCCCTGCGTCCCAGTGGGGGTATTTGCCCCACCCCCGTCCTGCCCTGGCACGTTGGGAAGAGATAAACAAGGAGGAGCTGCCCCCCATCCCCCCGGCAGGTGCCGCAAGCCCCCTCGCTCCCAGTCACCCCCACCCTACCCCCCAGTCTCAGGAGCTGAGGCTCTCTCGCCCCTGCCACCACCCACCACGGCCACCTACCCGAGACTGCGTGGCAACCGCAGCCCCTGGCCGCCGCCTGCCCTGGGGAATCTGGATTGCGGAGACTGGCAACGCCCGTGGCCGCCACACACTGGATCCTCCTGGCCTGTGCGCTAACGGGCTATATCTGTCAGCTGGTAATATGACCTGTAGGCCATGTGCTGATAAACTATCTATTCTACGTGACTCAGCCCGGCGTGAGACAAAACACATTTCGGAGCAGAGGGCTTGGCACGGGGCCAACGATGAGCCGGCCAATGTGCACCCTACAACCCGGGATCACCGCGCCTCCCTTTTCACCCGGGCCGTCCTGAAGCGTGTCCTGAAGCGTGTCGAATAAAACTGGCCAGAGAGGGGAAAGCGCCCGGTGCTCTCTGCACTCCGAGCTAGGAACCGCATGAAAAGCAGCGTCGGGAAAGCCATACGACCCAGCGAATGTAAAACCGTTTTCAGTGTTTTCAGTGTTTGAAGCTACGGCTATCACAGGTCTGCATTTCACCTTGTTTTTCTTTCTCTTTATTTCTTTCTTCTTTCTTTTTCTTTCTTTTTTATTTATTTGAAAGAGAGAGAATGCTTGAGAGAGAGCATGGGGGGGGAGGGGCAGAGGAAGAAGCAGACTCCCCGCTGAGCAGGGAGCCTGATGCAGGACCCTGGACTCCAGGCCCGTGACTGGAGCTGAGGGCAGTTCTTAACCAACTGAGCCACCCAGGCGCCCTCACTTTGCTTTGCTTTTTTTTTTTTTAAGATTTTATTTATTTATTTGACAGAGGAGAGAGATCACAAGTAGGCAGAGAGGCAGACGGGGTGGGGGGGAGCGGGGGAGGCAGGCTCCCCGCTGAGCAGAGAGCCCCATGTGGGGCTCGATCCCAGGACCCCCGAGATCATGACCTGAGCCGAGGCAGAGGCTTTAACCCACTGAGCCACCCAGGCGCCCCTCACTTTGCTTTTCTCTTAAAGTTCCTAAAACGTATGTGAAATTAGGTTCTCTTTAGTGATTTTTACTAATTGGGCAAAGATGCTTTGCTGACTTCCGACACTGTGACAATCTGACAGTTAATCAGGACTTGCTCTCATCTCACTGCATCCCCCACCCCCACGTCCCCCATCCAGCCCCCACCCCGGCCTGTTCCAAGAGGATCCTTACATCTGCCCCCACTTCCGGGCAACAGACTTCTACACCTTCATCCTAAACAGAAGAACACCCTTGGTCTAACACAGACATAATAACTAACTACAGAATAGTTGGATTTAAGGCACTATGTTCTATGTGTTGACATTTGTAATGAAATTATCATTTTATTCATGATAGATCAATCTATCTATCCCTATCGAAATACCAACAGTATTTTTCACAGAACTAGAACAAACAATCCTGAAATGTATATGGAACCACAAAAGACCACAAATAACCAAAGCAATTTTGAAAAAGGGAAAGCAGGGCGTTCCTTTGCAAAGGAGTGCACTGTTGGTGGGAATGCAAACTGGTGTAACCACTGTGCAAAACAGTATGGAGTTTCCTCAAAAAATTCAATATGGGGCGCCTGAGTGGCTCAGTTGGTTAAGCGACAGCCTTCAGCTCAGGTCATGATCCCAGAGTCCTGGGATCAAGTCCCACATCGGGCTCCCGGCTCCACGGGGAGTCTGCTTCTCCCTCTGACCTTCTCCCCTCTCATGCTCTCTCTTACTGTCTCTATCTCAAATAAATAAAATCTAAAAAAAAAAATTAAATATAGAACTACCCTACAATACAGTAATCATACCACTGGGTATTTACCAAAGAAAAAGACAAAACCATTAATTCGAAGGGATACAAGCACCCCTATGTTCATAGCAGCATTATTTACAGTAGCCGAGATATGGAAGCAGCCTAAGCGTCCACTTTATTCAGCCCTAAAAAGGAACGAAATCTTGCCATTTGCAATGACACGGAAGGAGCCAGAGAGTGTAATGCTAAGCAATTTTGCCCGTCAAACGTCAGATGATGTCACTCATATGTGGAATTTAAGAAACAAGACAAACAAGCAAAGGAAAAAAGAAAGAGAGAGACAAACCAAGAAACAGACTCTTAACTATAGAGAATAAACTGCTAGTTATCAGGGGGAGGTTGGTAGGGGAATGAGTGAAATCCGTGATGGGGACCACGGAGCACACTTGTTGGGATGATCGCTGGGCGACATAGTATTGAATCACTATGTCGTACACCTGCACCTAATATAACACCACGAGTTACCTATATTGGAATCCAATTTTTTATTATTTTTTAAATAAGGTTTCTTATTTTAATGGGCAAAAATTTTTTTTTAGTAAATTATCCTTTTCAATTGTATACCAAGTTGATGGGAATCAAATAAATCTCTGGGACAGTATTAAGTCCTCCCTCCAAAGTGTAGCATGTGCTTTCTATTACTTAGAATTCGAACAGTATTTTTCTCCTACATAATCTGAGTTTCCTATTTAATAATTGCTTGGTTTTTGCTTTGTTTTGTTCACGGTGTTCTGAACCCAAGACTATAATTTGAAAAGGTAGCTTCAGGTCAAACACTATTTAAATACTTTTTCAATTTATAAGCGGGCTAATTATTCAAAAGCTCGATCACATTTAAGTGGGAAAAATATTTTCCCCCACCAATACATTCAAATACAAATGGGCATCCTGTATGAGGCCAGGGTTAGAGAAGGCCCTAAAAAAAAAAAATACTTTCAGTTACATTTGAATTTCAGATAAACTGCAAGTAATTTTTCAATATAAGTATGTTTTCAATATTGCATGAGTCATACTTAAAAATTATTTGTGGTTTAACTGGAATTCCAATATTCCTGGGAGTCCTGTATTTTATCTGGCAACCCCTAGGATCTTAGTAAGCGCAGAATCGGACCCAAGAGGCCAGCGAGGGACCCAGAGTCTGTCTTCATAACAAGTTCCTGGTGATGCCAAAGTTGCTGGCCCAGGGTCCCCAGCACAAGGGGACCTAAGGACCTAGAATTGGCACAGTGTGGGGCAGTGGTACCCAGGACTGGCTCCTCGTGGGCATGGCCCCGGTGGACCCCTCTCCCCTAGGACGTTCTGATTCAGTCAGTCTGGGGTGAGGTCCAGTGATCATAGTTAAGCGTGTTTCACAGTCTGTTCTGATTCACAGGCAGGGATGTGAATCAGGAAGTATTTTAAAATACACAATGTACTTATGTTAATACAAGGAATTATTATTGTATTGAACTCACTGTGTGCAGATGCTGCGTCTCTTGGCTGTGTCCAGAAAGAACTTCCAGGGGCACCTGGCTGGCTCCATCCGCAGAACGTGGGACTCTTGATCGCGGGGTTGTAAGCTGGAGCGCCTCCTTGGGTGTAGAGATCACTTAATAAAATCTTGAAAGAAGAAGAAGGAGAAGGAAGAGAAGGCGGAGGAGGAGAAGGGAAAGAAGGAAGGAAGGAAGGAAAGAGGAAGGAAAGAAAGAAGGAAAAAAGGAAAGAGCGTGCCTGGATGGCTCAGTCAGTTAAGTGTCTGCCTTCGGCTCAGGTCATGATCCCAGGGTTCTGGGATCGAGTCCTACGTTGGACTCCCTGCTCAGCAGGAAGCCTTCTTCTCCCTCTCCCCCCACCCCCATGCTCTCTTTGTCTCTCTCATATAAATAAATAAAATCTTAAAAAAAAAAAAAAAAGGAAAGAACAGACTTGTAGTTTCTGAGCTCCCAAGGGTAGAACTGTGCCCTGTGGTCTTCAACCCCAGAGTCCCCTTACCTCCCGGGCTCTTACACAGTCTTATTATTACCAACCCCCTCTGCTTCCTCCGAGCTGGGCGCTTTTTTATGCATGCCCCCGCCCCCTCCCCCTCCGGCCGGCCTTGGAGCCTCTCTCACCAGCTTTGTCCGCAGCTTTGGCGTCTCCCCGGAGGACCCCCAGGTTTGCCTCCGATCTCAGGGGGCCCCCTACACAAACGTGCCCAGATGGGGCCCGAGTGCTCGAGTGCTCGCCTCACAGCCATTCTGAGCCTCGGACGCCTGTGGGAACTCTGAGTCACACGCACCGCAAAGCCTTCTTCCAAGTAAACCCCCGGTGTCACACGCCTGTCGTCACTGTGATCTAACGATAGAAGAATGAAAAACCAGAAATGTTATAAACCGATTTACCCGACTGCAGTGACTGTTCCCAAATGCTTCCCGCGGAAGGAGCAAGGGGAGGGCCCTGCCTTACTGCTCGGTGGGCAGGTGCGGCTGAAAGCCCCCAGCACAGGGCCCCCCCCCCCCCCCCCCCCCCCCCGGGCCGAGGAAGGCTGCCCTGCCCCCATCTTACAGTCACTTACGGAGTGACCATTTGGCCACTTGGCCAAATGATATTATTTGGGATATTTGGGATATACTGGGTGCTATCAAATATATATTATGAGAGTTAATTTTACCCAATTCTCTACTTTGCTACCGTGACTAGCCAGAACCTTTAAACTCACGCAGGGGGCTGGCATGGCATTTCCATTGGGCTGCACTCCCCGAGGCACGGAGCCTAGACGTCGGTGACCTCAGTGGGCCATCCTGGCGGCCACTCCCCTCATCACCAAATGGGCCACGGAGAAGGCTAAGAACCCAGGATCAGAGCGTGGCACGTTCTCTAAGACTTGAACGTAGTCTTTCTCTGGAAGGAGGCCAAATCTCCTCCCAAATACAGTTATTCAACTGCAGGAGGCCAGAACGCCGATCTGTGCCAGGTCCACCGCCGGGAGCAGTGTCATCTGTGCCCTGGACGTGGACCACAAGTCCCTGTGGTCCCCGGGCAGTCAGGCCATGACGCTCGCCGGCGCCCCCTGGAGGACAATTTTGCCGTTGACCCGCCTCTATTGGGAAACCCAGGGATGCTTTGGTCATTCCCACTCAGCCAAACTGAAATGATCAAGAATGCCAAGCCTAAAATTCCCACTGGAAGCTCTTCGTGTGGACTGGTGCAATTGGAGATGGAACTACTTTTGTTTAATTTTTTCATTTCCTTTTTTTTTTAAATTTTGGTACTATCCTTGTAAGAGTAAAATGAAATACACACAAAGTCAAAACAAAACAAAACCCAAAAAATGCACACACCATGAGTCATTGCTAACACTTTTTGGGTGCCTACTATATGCCGGGCACAGTTCTGAGTGCTTCGTGACACATCCAACCTTGAAAAATGCCAGAAACAAAACAGGAGATAAAAGGTACCACTGTCCTGGGGCGCCTGGGTGGCTCAGTGGGTTAAAGCCTCTGCCTTTGGCTCAGGTCATGATGTCGGGGTCCTGGGATGGAGCCCGGCATCGGGCTCTGCTCGGCAGGGAGCCTGCTTCCCCCTCTCTCTCTGCCTACTTGTGATATCTCTCTGTCTGTGAAATAAATAAATAAAATCTTAAAAAAAAAAAAGTACCACTGTCCTTAACATCGCAGAAATGACATTCAGCATTTTCTGCGACCTCATCACACACGCTGGCGGCCACACCGACCGGCGGGGCGTTGCTCCATTCGTTTCACTGAGCAGGCTACGGGGCCGGAGAATTCCCTGTCCTCAGGTGAACATGGGAAACCCAGTGACCTCCCTGAGACACTGCTGCATCCAGATGCCTATTTGCACTTTTTTTTTTTTTTATGCATGGATGTCTTTTTTTCTAAGCCCTTAGGAAACTAGAAACTGCACATTGCCCTCAGAGCGAGTCACTACTCCCTCCTTCTACTGAATCTCCGTAGAGCCTGCAGATTCCACCTGCCTGGCCCTCGCGCCCACGTCTCCAGCCGCTCAGCTCCTGCCCTATTTCAACAGTCGCCTCCAGGTTCTGTGCCAGCATTATGTCCCTCTGACCCCCAAGAGATCGTCCCAAACACGCAGACCTGCCCAGGTCACTCTCCTGCTGGATTCTTCATAGTGCTACGTTAAAAGGCAAAATTCTTGGTTTGCGGGGTCTCGAGGATCCGCTCCCACGCCCGGTAGAGCCCGCCCCCTGCTGGCCTCCAGGTCTCACCAGCCACCAGCCTGCCCCATCAATCTTCTCCAGCTCAACCACACCCCTTCCTGTTCCCTCCTTTAGCAGATCCAGTCCAGCTTTTGTATCCGATCCCCACTTGGACTCCTCACCTCTGGAAAAGCGATCCCTTCCTTTTGCCGCCGCTGCGCCACCATCAGCACAGACCCGCTAACACTGGTGAAACGCACTTAATTACATGTCCAATTCCTCTTGACTGTAAGGGTCTGAGGATAGGAACCGTCATTCCTTTCATTCTTGGTAGTCATCCCACCTAGCGCGTTACCGGGCACATGGTAAGAGTAACGAATGAATGAATGTCTGAACATTGTTTGACCTGTTTCAGGAGGGAAAGAGATGTACAGAAAGGCAGTGACATTTGTCAAATGCCTAAATGCGGAAGCGCCTGGGTGGCTCAATGGGTTAAGCGTCCGCCTTTGGCTCAGATCATGATCCTGGGGTCCTGAGATCAAGCCCCTCATCAGCTCCCTGCTCAGCAGGGAGCCTGCTTCTCCCTCTCCCTCTGCTCCTCCCCCTACTTGTGCTCTCTCTGTCAAATCAGTAAATGAAATCTTTTTAAAAAATGCCTAAATATGCTAGAACTATAGTAGGTATTTATCTAATAAAGATAAGATATAAGATATCTTACCAAATATAAGAAGCCTATAGTAGAGCATCTCTGTGGGGCAGGTGTTCATATGCGCATTGTGGGAGGATAATGCAGGATAATGAAGCTGAGCCTTAGTAATCGATTTAAAGCAGGTTAAATGTGCCCAGGGGTAGGCACTCATCTTCCCCCTTCCACCAGCCTTCAACATATTTGTTAAGAAACTCCAAGACGTATCGCCTTGGGTGTTGGCATCATCTGGCACAGTGTGACCTGAAACATGGATACAAGGAGCACCCACCAAAAAACGCTTCATAAACAAAATCCACATCAGTGACAAATCTTGATCAAACTGCACCTGCACCTGTATAGAGCTCTGGCGAAAACCTGCTCAGGAAAACCTAAACGGCTTATCTAGAGATGAAATAAGACAGTAGTTCTCCGCTCGAAAGTCAGCGGATAAGGAAAAAGGTAAATAAAAATCCATACCCAGAAATTGAGATGGGGAAAAAAACGTCATTTTTTCCCCCTGTAATTAAAATCTTGGATTCACTGTAGGCGTGCTCTAGCCCGAAGGATCCAGTTCTGGACGGGCCAGTCGGCTCCGCGTCCCGTGAGGTCTTTCTGATTAATCCCCCTTGTGGTCGTACACTGTCAGATTCATCAGCAGCGTGCGCGTTCACATTCTGTCTCCGTCCGTTGGGGCTGCTGTGATAACATACTGTACACAGGGTGGGTGAGATTCTCATGGCTCTGGAAGCTGAAAGTCCAAGATCGAGTTGCCGGCACGGTTGAGTGGGGGGCCCTCTTCCAGGTGGCAGACTTCTCATTGTTGACCTTGCATCCAGCACCCTTGTGAAATTCACTCGCTGTATAAGTTGGCCTGTGCTACATAGCGAGCACCGCAGACCTAAGGGCTTCGATAACAGAATGATCTTTCCGATAAAGCGGTGCTGAGTCTTTGGGTAGATTCAATGCAGTGGGCACCACACAGCAGTGAATAGGAGCAAACTTCTACAAACGACACGGATGTCTGCCCACCCGCACCAGCGTAAGGTTGAGCAGGGATTAAATAAAGTACCGAACCATGGAGAAACCATTCTATGGGATTAGGAATCAGAAAAGTAGTTAGCTTTGGGGAAGTGAGAGGTGGATGGACTTCTGGGGTTCTAGCAATATTCTTATTCTTGCCCTGGGTGGTGGTTATGTGGTACTTTGGGATAATCTGTTAAACTACAACCCTTGTTGTTTGTACATTTTTATGAGTGCATGATATACTTCAGTTAAAAAAAAAAGTGCCAAAGTGTTCGCATTCATTCTCTATTGCTGGGTAACAAATTCTCACAAAGTCGAGCGGATCAACACAGCATCCGCTACACAGTGGCTGTAGGGCAGCCAGGCTGGGCCCTCTCCAGAGTGGGACACAGCTTCAAAGATTCCCGGGGGTCATTTGCATACAGGAAGCCTCAGTGTAATTGATTTCTGATGCCCCTTGGGATTTGCATTTCACCCTTGGACCTCCACTTGCTCTTAATCCATTTCAAAACCGTCAGGAGCTGTGAAGAATGCCCGGATGCAACCACATACAAAATCCACTTAAGAAGCACTTTTAAACCAGGTCTTGTGAAACCAGCTCTCTGCTGGAGCCAGGATTTGGTCAGTGGGCCCTCAGGAAGTGAGCGCTCCCTCCCCATCAGCAGAGTTTTGATAAAAGTAAAGTGGCGCTAGGGATCGATTTCTGGGCTTGTGTTCCGGCAGAAGGAGGGTGGGGTTAGGGAGCCGGCGCCCCTGTCTCACAGATCCCTGTCTCCCCCACCGTGCTAAGCACAGAGTAGCCAGTCAGTAAATATTTGTTGAATACGATTAGAGGAAGAGTTTTGGTGGGAAAGAATTCTAAACCACAGCCACGTCTAAGAGTCTCAATGAGACTCTTCCCGTAAGTGCATCAAGATTACCTTGTTTTCTCTATGGTGAACTCTCCCGAAGAAGATGCCCAGAATCAGGGAGCTTTGGAGCACTTGGGATTTCTTTTTCTCTCCTTGGTTATTGGGGGGGAGGGGCATTCTTTGTTGTATTTCCTGGCTCTCCAAAGGGGAAGCAAGTTGTTTTCCTGTGGTGCCTCTCAAAGACCTTGCCCTTGTCCCCCGCTCCCCCCGCTTGGAGAAATGGAGGCTAAGATGACATTTCGCTCAGCCAGGGACAGGGCAGATGGAGTCCGATTAGCACTGGCAGACACAGCGCGGGAAGCTGGGGAAGCTCAGATTCTAGCACACCAGGTTTCTGGACCTCCTAGTCTGGGGGAGAGGGCATAGGGGGAAGGGTTGGCGAAATGCAGGAAAACAAGCAGTTTGCAATACAGTGTTGATAAGATAAGGTGAACTCCAGCAGTGGGTGCCAGGACCAGGCTCTGGGCTAACCGGAAGGGCTTCCCAGAGCAAATGACCAAAAAAGAAGCCAGTACAAGTTCCCCCTAAGAACTCTTTTATGCCAGCTCGTGGAGAAAGAAAGACAACATCCAATAAACCCCGGGCAACAGTGTAAATCCAAATAATGAAATACAATTTTTAATACAGAATTAGGCAAAATTAAGACGTTTTGCAGCCACCTGGTTAGGAGAGGGATGTGGGGTCGGGGAGCCGAAGTAGGGGGTATCTAGAGACTGGTGCATCCTTCTTAGAAAATGATTGAGACGCATCCACCCTTTCACCACGCAATTTCAGTGCCGGGAATTTGCTGCCTGGAGAAACTTTCTCCCTCTCAGCAATAAGGCTGTTTGGCGTTCTTATCCTTGTGTGTCCCCTGGAATCCCACTTCTCATTTCCTTCAAAAACTTTGCATTCCCAGCTTGGGTAACCGACACAGGAGGCTTCGCTCGCAGCCTTTCTCAGCTTTGGACGCGCCTCCCTCGCTAAGCTTCGTCATTTCTAGCTTTTGATTTAAAGGGAAAGACATGTGACTCTCTCTTCCTTTCCCTCGAACACTTAGAGGCCGCGGTAGGGTTATTAACTGACCTAATTTCAATATTGTTGAATGTCTGGAAACAGGGAGGCCCGAGGAGAGGGAGAAAGACAGGGAAACCACTGGCCAACACAGAATTGCCCCAGACCTTCATTTTGAACAAAACAAAACAAAAAAGCAGTATCTGCCAAGCGCAGTGCGGTGAAGCCTGGTAATAGGAGGCATGCCTATACGGTACTTTACATTCTGCCTTCCTGCAGTTCCTGGGGCCAGGTGGTTAGCCTTCTCTACACTGCCCTCCCCCACATCCAGCTTCCAGAGCTTTCAGGTAAGCTCCCCGTCCCCGAGGCAAATCAGCAAGCCACCTGAAGACTTTAACAAGTCAAAGGCCACACTAGGAGCTGAAACTCAGCAGGAACCCAGCCGCAGGCTGCTGCTGTAGTGAAGTAAATAGGATGCACCCACCATTGCTCTGACGGGGCCCTACTCCCCAGTAAAAATTATTTTAAATTTAATTCCCCCAAGAGGCAGGTGTGGGAACCATCGAGGGCTCCTCTCAGCACCTGTGGCCCGTGGCCTGCGCACGGGGGGACACTGATGCTGAAATGGCCCGGATGCCGCCCATTCCTTTCTGCCACCGCGCGACCTCAGTGGACAGAGATGGGCGAAAGCAGCACGGAAAAGCCTCACACCCGTGGGCCCGGCAGCACTGGGTAAACGCCAGGCTCTTCCTTTAGAAATTAGAATTAAATGATACCTCCAACTACTCATGACCTGGGGCGAATTACGTCATCTGGAGCACCGAGACGTTCCGCGGGGACTCTGGCTCAGGGACACGCCTCTCCGGCGGCAGCCTCGTGGGGGGTCCCAGGAACCACCAAATAACCCCTCGTGGGGTAACACAGGACCCGGAATCGGGGTTAATTCTGGTGTCCTGGGGAGCCAGGCGGAGACTCCACTTGGAGTTTCGGCGGAATTCAGCGGGCCTGGACCGTCACTCACTCACAGGGGGTCTGGAACCCCCAGGGCCCTCGGGCGACCCTGAACTCTACCCCCCCCCCGGCCCAGGGCTTCCTGATCTTTCTCCTCCTACTGGTGGAGACACACCCAGCTCCGCCACCTGAAGACACTCAGGGCCCAGCGCCGGGATCAACACACCTTTTTTGGGAGAAACAAAGATGAAAGGAAATTTCAAGTAAAACTTGTCAATAAAATATCAGACTCCTTGAGATGAGACCCATCAGTGGTGTTGAGGATTTCCTGATGAAAGCAATCACTTTCGGGGCGCCTGGGTGGTAGCTCAGTGGGGAAAACATCTGTCTTTGGCTCAGGTCATCATCCTGGCATCCTGGGATCGAGCCCCGCATCCGGCTCCCTGCTCGGTGGGGAGTCTGCTTCTCCCGCTCCCTCCGCCCCTCCCCCCAGCTCGCGCTCGCTCCCTCTCACAAATAAATAAATAAAATCCTTAAAAAAAAAAAAA
>CM052799.1:12979814-13033294 GCA_028533885.1 Nasua narica
GGGAAGAGCCCCCAGCCTCCCAGACATCCTGGCTCCTGCTTCTCCTGAGACCTTTTGGGGAAAGCATATTTCTCGTCGGGGACCCAATTCTTTCTAAGTTCCCGTTTTCACTTCAGGAAATGATAGTGTTTTTCTTTGGGTGTTTTAGCAACGACCATGAATGAAAGCCATGCTGACCGTTTTTCCCCCTAACTTCTTAGGAGCCATGGACGGCAGAAAGATGGAGCGCTTCTCCTGCAGGTATGAACCCATCTTGAATGTGAACTTCTGATGACTAGAGCTCGCCAGCTTCAGAAATAATGTTCTAGCCCTCATCTTGCCCAAACCTTAAAAACGGCCGCCAACAGGGATGCTGTTTCTTCCTGAAAGACCCGGAACTTCACACTGAAGAGTTCCATCCAGCTTTTATGTTGGCTTTTAACATTTTCAATCGGGTTAATAGCGCAGCCTGGGAGATGACTAGCGTTTTCCCCCTCTCGGGTAAGAAAAGGTCAGTATTGACAACCGGATTAAAAATCTGCTTCTGAGAAGTTTCAAGGCATAGACTCAATACTTGCCAAACAGTGAAGAGTCACCGGGGGAGGTGGGGGGAGGATTTGTTTTAACCTGAAAATCTTTTAAACGACGGGTTTAAATGAAATAGTCTGTAAAAATGTGATGCGCTGATTACGGAGAATGTCATGCGGTCATTTTAAAATTCTTATATGAAATCGAATACGTGTTTGGGGAAATCGAAGCTAAAAGATTTATGCCTACTTAAAATTATGGCTCTAGGAAGACCGAGCCTAAGAAGCCATGATTCATATTGAAAAAAATTGGCTTTTAGGTGACTTTTATTCTCATCGTTTCTCTTGTTACGTGAGTTAGCCATTGGAAAATGAAGGGAGGAGAAAGAGAGGGGGGGCTTTACAATTTCTCCCTATGTTCTTGTCCTTGTGCTGGGGAGCCCCAGTTGTTAACTCTGTTACTGGAAGGGTTTTATTTGCCTTGTTTGGCTAACGGGTGTCTGATTTCGTCTTCCCAGTGTGATTCTGATCATGGCCATTTCCAAAGCGTTTGAACTGGAATTAGTTGCTGGTGAGAGACTTTTTGTTATTTTGATCAGCAGCAATCCCTCCCCCCGCCCCGGCCTGAAATCCTGAGCCCACCCGTCGATTTTTGTCATTAAGGGTTGGGCCACCGTGAACTTGCCAGGAGAGAGCCGCCCTTAAGAGATGACAGCGTTCGGTCCCGGGAGGAGCCCACAGTTCGTCACCGGTCTTCCCAGTTTGTGCCGTCCTTAGGAATCCAGGATAGTAAGACCCACCTGCCTTAGACCTCCCTCGGGCTATCACCCCCCCGGTCCTTCCTGTGTCCTCTCTTTCTGACGCTCTTCCTCCTGGTTGGCAAGCTCATTCGGGAGCTGGGCGGATGGTTGGACTGGGCTCGTCTCTGGAGCCCAGACCGGCAGTGTGTTTAACTTAACCTCCCCGGGACGCACACAGTTTCCCTCCTGATTCCCGGGGCTCTGGGAACCACCCCTGGCCTAAGCATGAACAACCCTTCTCTGCTCAGAGGCTCCACTAAAAAGCAAGAATGCCATTCTGTGCAGTTCACAAGATTTAGACATCTCCGAGCACTGGGGAGCCCGAGCCCTTAGCACTGTGTTAACCTTTGCTCCCAGGAGCTTAGCTTTTCGGTCCCCACACTGTCTCAGCCACCTCTTCTTACACTTCAGGTAAGGAGTTGAACCGAACATGCTGTCTGAATGGCGGAACATGCATGCTGGGGTCCTTCTGTGCCTGCCCGCCCTCCTTCTACGGCCGGAACTGTGAGCGTGATTCCCGCAAAGAGTAAGCCATCGAGGGGAGCGGGGGCGGGGGAGAGGAAAAGCGGCAGGAGTTAAAACCCTGAATGCACGGCCTTCTCTGGCCCTTCCCAGGAACTGTGAGTCGGTGCCCCATGACACCTGGCTGCCCAGGAGATGCTCCATGTGTAAATGCTGGCACGGCCGGCTTCACTGCTTTCGGCAGACATTCCTACCGGGCTGTGGTAAGCCATAATCCCCTCTTTTGTCCTTTCAGGTTAGTTAGTTGCCTGGGACCCCTTGGTGAAGGGGCGCGGTCCTCTTACCCCACAGCTTGCTAGATCCTGGCCACCAAAGAGCTGTTTGTAAAAGCATCCAGAGCTCCAGGTGGGGGGGAGGAGGGAGGGTCACAGCAGTCACACCGGTGTCCCTCAGATTTACTGCCTCAGAGATGCCACCTTCCAGGTGGAGAGTTATGTGAAGGCCCTGTGACACGTTACAGTGTGTGAACCTCTTCTAAGGAAAACAAACCGGAAAAAGGTTGACTCTTAAACACCAAGATATGCTCTTGGGCCTTCCTTTCCTTTGGGTAGGAACCCCCCCCTCGTTCCTCAGGAGCTTCCTCTTGGATCCTCTTGGAGGGATCTCGACCCTGTCACCTTGTGGTTCTTGTCGGTTGGAGGAAAACAGTAGCAAGAAGGGCGGGGACCCATCCCACCCCGAGTCAGATTTCTAGGTCCTCCCCCAAGTTCCAAGGCCTCTCAGAGTTCAGCCCCTGGGGATGTTAGCCATTGCCCATGGTCGAGTCCAGAAACTAAATGGAAGCAGATGCTCCCCTTGAGTGCAAGATGGGAGCCCCGACCCACAGAGGGACTGTGGCTTTTCCACTCGCCTCCTGGCTGTCAGGCCCAGGATGGGCATTTGATAAGTACGAATGGGATGACTGCAGGGGCAGAGGCCATATTTTCTTCCTAGAACTTAGGGCCCAAAATGTGCCGTCTCCTTCTCATCAACTGCTAAGTGAGTCCTGCGGCACCCCTGCCATCGAAGGGGTCACCGGCTGGGGGTAAGTTTACAGGTGTGAGACCACGTGTCCAGGGGAAAACCCAAATGAACAGGAGGATCATGGCGACTTCTGCTTAAAGATTTTTTTTTCAGGGGAGTCTGAATGCCATGTGATCAGCGCTCTTGGTCCCATAAACATACTCTATTCATCAAATGTTGAGTCCCAACTGATTTTTGGTTGGCCTGCTGGAAGGATGTCCTTTCATGACCAAGTTGTCCCTTCCTTCCAGATGGCCGCGTGATGGAGGAGCACTTTCTGGTCTCCAGGACTCCAGAATTAACACTGTCTCCGGGCACCACCTTCTCTGTGGCTGGCATCTGTCTCGCTCTACAAAGCTATTGTCAATGGACACTTGCATGTGCAATTTTTGTCATGTGAGTTTCATAACCTGTAAAGGCCATCACTCCAGTGCCCCCAGAGATGATCATTTGTTAGTTGCCTTGAAATAGCGAATAGATTTTCACCATGGTCCCTAACATTTTTTTCAAATACCAACTACTTTCCTCCACCTTGCCCTCTCCAAAAAACTTCTTTTAAAAAAGTCAACCATAGGGCACCTGGGTAGCTCAGTTGGTTGAGCAACTGCCTTGGGCTCAGGTCATGGTCCCGGAGCCCTGGGATCGAGTCCCACATCGGGCTCCCAGCTCCATGGGGAGTCCATTTCTCCCTCTGACCTTCTCCCCTCTCATTCTCTCTCTCAAATAAATAAATAAAAATCTTTTTTAAAAAATATAAATAAATAAAAATAAAAAAGTCAACCATAGGGGCGCCTGGGTGGCTCAGTTGGTTAAGCATCTGCCTTTGGTTCAGGTCATGATCCCCACGTGGGATCGAGCCCCGTGTCAGGCTTCCTGCTCAGTGGGGAGTCTGCTTATCCCTCCATCTGCCTCTCTCCACCGCTTGTGCTCTCTCGTGCTTTCTCGCGCTCTCTCAAATAAAATCTTAAAAAAAAAAAAAAAAAGTCAACCGTATCTACACTCTGACCAAGATCTACGTTCCTTGATACACATAACTCTACCAAGGGTTTCTTAGTATTTTCCTTAAACAATTGAATTCTATCTTCAGATTATTAAAGGCTACTCCTAACGTGGAACTGAGGCTAGAGATTTTAGTAGAGTTGATCAAACTTAAGACCTCATCTTTAAAAGGAAAGGAAAGGAACCATCTATAAAGGGAGCAGACAAGAGGGCAGATACTGGAGGTAAGAGACTGGATGCTGAGTATTAGAGTGTGTGTGTGTGTGTGTGTGTGTGTGTGTGTGTGTACACGTACCAGGGAGACTGTAGAAAAGAGGAAGCAAATGGGAGAGAGATTGAGAAAAATAAAATGAATTACTTGGTTGATGATTAGATGGGCCCAAGAAGCAAGTTAAAAAGCTAAGTTGAAAGGCAAGTTTCTATTTTTTTTTAATTCAATTAATTAATATATTATTTGCTTCAGGGGTGTAGGTCTATGATTCATTGGTCTTATATAATACCCAGTGCTCATTACAACACATACCCTCCCCAATGTCCATCACCCAGTTACCCCAACCCTCCACTCCCCTCTCCTCCAGCAACCCTCAGTTTGTTTCCTATGATTAAGAGTCTTAATGGTTTGTCTCCCTCTCTGGTTTCACCTTGTTTCATTTTTTCCTCTCTTCCACTAAGATCCTCTGCCTAGTTCAAATTCAATGTATCAGTAAGATCATATGATGATTGTCTTTCTCTGATTGACTTATTTCACTTAGCATAATACCGTCTAGTTGCATCCACATCATTGCAAATGGCAAGATTTCATTTTTTGATGGTTGCATAGGATTCCATTCATTATCCATTCATCTGTCGATGTACATCTGGGCTCTTTCCATAGTTTGGCTATTGTGGAGATTATTGCTATAAATATTGGGGTGCACGTGCCCCTTTAGATCACTACATTTGTATCTTTGGGGTAAATACCCAATAGTGCAATTGCTGGATCATAGAGTAGCTCTATTTTTGACTTTTTGTAGAACCTCCATACTGTTTTCCAGAATGGCTGCACTAGTTTGTATTTCCACCAATAGTGTAGGAGAGTTCCCAAAAGGCAAGTTTCTATCCTCTATAGAAAGCTGTAGAAGACAAGGACACCCCCTGTTTTCTCAATGCATTGTAAAAGGAATGAAGTCTTCCTTGGAAAATAATTCTATCTAAATTTTTTCAACAAGAGAGCTTAATAAACTATGTTTTCTCCATATGTTGTAAGTACTTTAACTTGCAAAAGAGAAATGGTCCACTATATATTTCATTGTAAACCAGGTGATAAAACGATGTATTTTAAAACTACCTTGTGTATGTGAGTATGCCCAGTAAAAACGGGAAATCAAGTGACCAAAGTGTGAGCCGTGGTTATTTCTGGGCCATGCTGTGACAAGCGCTTTGGGGCGGTGGGTTTTCCCCTCTGTGCTCTGTGTTTCCCCCCGCGAGGGTGGGCTGCCTCTGTTTTCACGGGGAAAGCCAGACTACATCAGGCTGGAAACTGAAGTAACTGCAGAGCCAAGAGCGCAGACCCGGCGTTGTTTCTGGCTCTGGTGTATGTTTGCTGTGAAGGACAACATTTGCTTCCAACATTTAGGTACCACTGGGTCCCCAAATCCCGTTTCTCCAAATTAATGCCCTGCAGATGCGAAGTTCCATGGGTATACCGGAAGAGCTCAGAAAGCCGGGCGGGGGGGGGGGGGGGGTCCCTGCCCAGTGTGAAAGGCTGGTCAAGCCACTTACTTGCGGGGGTGCAGGGGGATGGGCCCAGGTTCCCAGGCTGCAAACCCAGATGAGTCCCTACACCAAAGCATGGTTAGAATAACATAAACTAAAATAGAGCACTAGTACAAAACTTCACAAATGTCCCAACCCTTCCCTTTCTACCTACCTGTTTGCCAGACTGTTTGCCAGACTGGTTTCTGCCCAGAAATGGAAATGAATAAAAGGAAAAGCAACTTCATTCAGAATGTTGAAAAAGGCTTCTCGTTTGCACGCAAACCTGTAATCACACCACGGGTGAGGCCGTGACACCGTTTTCCAAACTTGGGCATTCACATGCCACCTCAATTTGGGCCACATCATCTTAATTTTATATCAATTCATTTTTTTTTACTGTGGTAAAAATACACGACATAAAAGTTAGCACTGCAACCATTTTTAACTACAAAGTTCCAGGGCTTTCCATATGTCCACAGGGCTGGGTGACCATCCCCCACCATCCCTCTCCAGAACCTTTTCATCTTCCCAAATTGAAAGCTTACCCATTAAAGAGCAGCTCCCCATTCCCCTCCCCGCCCCCAGCCGCTGGGAGTTGGATCTACTTTTTGTGTCCCTGAATTTGACTCTTCCAGATACCTCCCATAAGTAGAGCCCTACAATAGAGAGCCTTTTGTGACTGGCCCATTATGCTTAGCGTGTCTTCCATGTCAGGCACGGGTCAGAACTTCATTCCGTTTTAAGGTGGAACAATATTCCATGGTAGGTATGCTATCCGTTCACCCATCCATGGACCTCTGGGTTGTTTTCCCCTTTTTAGCGACGTGAATAACATGCTGTGCACAATGATGTCCAGATACCCGTTCAAGTCCCTGTTTGCAGTTCTTTGGTGCAAGTCCTCACACGTGGAATTGCAGGATCATTCGGCAACCCCCTCCTTTGATTTTGTGAAGACCACCATCCTGTGTTTCACGGCGGCTTCACCATTTCACCTTCCCGCCCGCGGTGCACAACGGTTCCGGTTTCTCCACCTCCTCGCCATCCCTTGTCGCGGCCTGGGTGCCGTCTTGTTTTGCTTTTTTAAGAATAGCCATTTTTCGTGGGGGTGTGTGTGGAGTAGTAGCTCACTGTGAGTCTGATTTTCACTTCCCTAGTGATGAGCGATGTTGAGCATCTTTTCATGTTCCGGTCGGCCATCAACTCATTTTCGAAAAATGCTTTCTTACCCGTCCGAAGCAAATCGTGAAGTCCTGGATAATTGACACAAGACCTGAAATTTAAGAGCAATTAATAATAGTAATAATGGCCACCTGAGTGCCATCTAAAAATCATAAACCACGCGTGCATTTTGGGAGACGGTGCTCCAGGGGATGCTAACGATGTAGATCCTACCTCCAAAAGGTTTAGGGGCTCCTCGAACCAACGTGCCCGTGGGATGAGGAGAGTTCCAGCCAACACACCCAGCAACTGGGGGAGTAAGTGTCAGGGTCCCAAGGAGGGGATCCAGGTGACCATCACGATCAGCCCCCTTCCTGCTATGGATTCCACTTCCTCCAGGATTCTCACCGGTCCTGGGGGAACTTTAAGAGAAGCAGTAGCGGATGCTGTCTCCAACACTGCAAATGACCTTAAGGCATAGCTGATAACATAGTCTTCTCCTTCCTCCTCTGCCCATTGCAACATTCCGTCACCCTGTTGCTTCTGAGTTATAGGGCTCACACCTGGTGGAGAGACAAAACCCTCGTCCCTGAGATCTGTGTCCCTGACCGCCATGCCCTTCTCAGCTGTGGCCGCAGTATTTGCCCACTGACCTTCTAGTTGGGCAGGGAGGACCAAGATCTGCCCCTGGGAATCACCTGGGCTTTGGACCCTCCAACAGCAGCAGCCAATAACTCGGTGTTCTGCCTTGGAGCGAAAGCATCTCCTTGTTCTAGGTGGTTCCTTTCAAGGGCAATTCCCAACAAGATGCAGCTACGAGCCAACATTCCTTTCTGATTTATCCCCCAGGAAGTCCTGCCTCCAGGTGGGTCCCTGCTCCCCATCGCCTTCGCGCATACGTGCACACGCACGCTCACGCACGCGAAGGCGCATACGTGCACACGCACGCCCACGCACGCATGCGCACACTGCATGGGTCTAGCTGCTTCAGGAACAGTAAATAACCGCTTCTTCCCTACTTACAATTCCTGTGGTCCATAATTACTTATCCTTCTGTCGTATGCTATTTTATGGAGCCATCCACGTATCATTTCACCTCAAGACTTAGCTGACAATGTTCAGCAAATCATCATGCAACAATTGATGGTTTATTGCTTCCTGCTTTTCACAGCTTAGACCTTCATCGGGGACCATGAGCTAGTCCCAATTATTAGCCAATATTCTCCTCTAGGAATCCCTCCCTCCCTATAACAAGGTCCTAAAACAACCAAAAACAAAACAAGAAAAAAAGGGAAGGGGAACTTGACTGGCCACACTTTTCCTGCAAGAAAACCTCCCATCCTGAGGGCCCCCACAGAGAGGGTGCCAGTCCTCATCGCCTTCCCTCACTGGGAGGGAAAAGGAGCCGCAGGAATACAGCTACTCCGGGCCGGCGGGGTCTCTCCAGGTGCCTTCAGGCAGGAAGAACACAGGTACAGGAGACCTCACTATGGGGGGGCTTGGAGCTACTTTTTTTTTTTTAAGTTTCACTTGAAAAAATTTCCAAAACTAACAAAGTCATCAGGTGCACTAATTTCATAAACTAGACACATGTATTCTTTTAATTAAAAAAGGTGGGGGTGGGAACTCACTTGGGTGGTACAGTAGATTAAGCTTCAGACTTCTGGTTTCAGCTCAGGTTATGCTGCTCAACGCAGAACCTGCTTGAGTGTCTCCTACCCTCTCTTTGCTCCTCCTCCCCCAACGAGCTTGCTCTTGCTCTCTCTCTCTCAAATAAATAAGTGAATTTTTTTTTTTTAAAAAATGGCATGAAAAACTAACCGTTTATTAAAGAAGCCAACAGGAGAGAATGGGAAGACCCTGGGGAAGGCAGCATTAGAACCAAGTCAGGGCAGGGCAGGTCAAGGTCACGGTGGGGCACACCACCAACTCTTTGCTGAGGAAAGGGCCAAGGGCAGCCCTGATGAGTATCCAAGGACCAGTTGGAGGAAGAAGGAATAACCCCTGAGAAGACTTAAAGGTGGAGGAAGTTTCCAGAAAGGTACCAGCCATACTAAGCCTGACAGAGAAGTCAGGAGGCAACTGCTGTGAACCCCGATTTAATCAGTAGAGGCGGCCCAGGACACACAATAGCCAAGCATCCTGGACCCCGCTGAGCACCCCAGGACTGACAACTTCACTGGCCTGTCAAGGGGCACAGCAAGGACAAATTCCATGTTCTAAAAGCTGGCATAGATTTTGATAGGCCTTAAGAAGTAGTCATAAACTTGGGGCGCCTGGGTGGCTCAGTTGGTTGAGCGACTGCCTTCGGCTTAGGTCATGATCCCGGAGTCTCGGGATCGAGTCCCATATCGGGCTCCCGCCTCTGCGGGAAGTCTGCTTCTCCCTCTGACCTTCTCCCCTCTCATTCTCAGTCTCTCTCTCTAATAAATAAATAAAATCTTTAAAAAAAAAAAAAAAAGAAGTAGTCATGAACTTTAAAAACGTAACACAACCTCCCTCCCCTTGACAGAGGGGCGGGCCCTGTATAATTCAAGGAGCTTACAGCTGGGAGGTGAAATATGATCTGGGGCTCCCCCACCCCTTCCCAGTTTTCCTATCTCTCCCACCTCCACCCCACCGCCATAGGATGGATCACTCTATGAGCTGAACCCCCACCCCAACAGCCTTCTCTCAGAGATCCCATCACACTCCATCATGCTCATTTGTTTTCATGCCTGTCTCCCTCGCTGGTCCATGAGCCTCCTCAGCACCTGTGTGCCAATGGTTGGGACCTAGACCTGCTCCCTAGAGCTCTGCAAGCAGGAAGAAAAGGCAGGAGAGAGGGAGGGAGGGAAGAAGAGGGGGAGGAAGGCAAGCAGGGAGCCCTTCCTTATCTTTTCCTTTCCCATTAACGGCTACACTTTATAAGACACTTAGCACTTCTTAAGACCATCTCCTACATCCCCTCTTGGAGGGAAAATGATAAAGAAAAGAACAAAGAGCAGAATGCCATTTGGCCAAAGGCATCCTCAGCTGACCTGGCACTTTGTCAGAGGAGAGAGCCCTTTCCAATTCTGGTCGCCTCCAGGAGTCTCTGAACTTCCTTGCAGACTTGGCCAGCTTTGCCTGCTAGGTCAACCCCTATCTGAAGACAGGAAAAAAAAAAGGAGAAATGCGAGCAGAAGAGGGAGCCCACATTCTTCTCTTAAGTGATATAGCACTTCTAAGCAACGCAGTTATTTCTTGCGCTGAGTGTACGATGTAAATTCTCTGCACAGATTATTCCTGGTTCCATGCAGGGAGACCTCCATAGCAGAGACCAACACTAGCAACTGAAAGTGAGAAATTACCTAATCCCAAATCATTCAGGTTTCTTTTTTAATTGGGGGGGGGGGGGAGAGAAGAGGCAAGGACTGCAGACTACAAAAATCAACGTGTAATCAATGCCAATCAGAAAACCTGACGATCGTAATTGTAGAATTTTATCTTCAAAAGAATCAGATCGACTTTCTGGACTTACCAGCTCAGTCCAACAAAATAAAACCAATGCTATGAAAAGGAAACCCAAATCTCCTTTGGTATTGTAAAAAGGAAGATGTCGATTTCTCTGTAGTAGTTGGAGGTATTTGGATAAAAGCTCTTTCTCCCTCCGAAGGGCATCCAGGGACCGCAAGTTGCACAAATGCATCAGTTAGAAATGTGGACAGCCTCACAGGAGACAAGATGGCCTCAGTTAGGTCGTTTGCAAACTGAGACCCCCCCTTCTCTCCGCGCTCACCGTTGCTGACAGCGAACAGCACGCAGCCCCAGACAGGGAGCCAACTCCATCTGCTCACTCCCCAAGAGCCTCTATCTCCCCAAATCTAAGGCATCTCCCTCTCTGGGCTGGGGAAGGAGGAGGGAAGTCCACAAAGGAGAATAATGACCAATAGCTTTGCATCTCCTTGAGCCCCTAAAAGCCCCACATAGGAAGCATTGGGTGATAGCAACTGGGTGATACCTTCCTGCCTGACCCCTGTCTTTCCCTCAGGCCTGGGAGGGGTGGAAGCTCATCCTCTTCAGGGCCAAAGTCACTCGGAGCAGCTCTTTGGAGCCAGTTCTGAATTCAGACATGCATTACATGGCTTCTCAGGAGAGGAGCTACAGCTGTCTCATGCTGGAGGTCTCCAGAGCCCTCAACTGCACCTAGCCAGATTTGGACCCATGTGACCCTCCTCCCACAGATGGCCACGTTCCCAGTCCCCAGCCTCCTTCCTTGAAACTGCCTGGTGGGCACAGTTGATTGATATTTTTCGAATTGGATGTGCTCTTCCCCCGACTTCTGTCAGTCACTGGGGTGGATACTCTTAAACTAGTTGTCCTAACCACCCACTTAGAAATGGCCATAAATAGATCAGTATATACACACGTGCATACACACACATATACTCATTCATACGCACTCCTGGAGATCACGTATCAGCTCGCACAATTTTTACTGAAGGGCTCGTTTCCCCTTTGGACCTGAAGGACAGCAAGGGAGCCCTTCCCGGGCACACTGGGAGACAAGCCTCCTTCTTGGGTCCAGCCTCTTCTGGGAAGAGGAGTGGAAAGAAAGAAGGGTCTTTAAAGAGATGGAAGAGAGCAGGGAATCGCAGACACACCTTCTTGGGCTGCCAAGAGCTGGCCCGCCCAAATGTTGGTCTTTTTCCCAGAACCGTGGGTTTGGACTCGCTGCCTAAAAGCAAATCTCAGCCCCACCCTGTACTGGCAAAGCCGGTTAATGGCCTGTGCTTGCTCGAAGGGAGAAAGAGGGCATGGGTGAGTATGTCAGCGGTGCTCAGTCAATGCTTGAAAAGGGAGTGAAAGGGAGGTCCAACCACTGTGCTGCCAGTAACCCCCAGCCACTTCCGGTAAGCCTCTTCCGGAAAGCTCTTCCGGTAAGCCTCTTCCGGTAAGCCTCTTCCAACCACGTTCCCGCTGCCTTTGCCACGCGCCTGCGCCCAATGCCTCTCGCCCAATCACTGGGCAGCGTTGACCACGCGTCCTGGTTCTAAAGCAAGAGCTTTGTGAAAGAGACAAATTAGGGTCTCAAAATGATTGGATTATTAAGACAGTTTATCTTTTCTTTTTTTCCTACACTTTATTTAGTCTCTTGTTTTGTTAAAACCTTTCAGAGTTGGACACATACAGAGTAGCATTCAGGGACTTGAGTTCAACCTCTCCCAGCAGCTCATCCAGTGCCCCGCGCCCTTCAGCCCCACATCTGGCATGACAGGAGGTGGCCGGTCTGACCCAGGCTGCGGCTGACCCCATGGGCTTTTCTGTGTCCAGCTTCCACCTCGGTAGATACTTGGACTAAAAGCCGATAGATGATTTTCCTATTTGGGGGGCATCTCACTTTTTGCGGCTTTTGCCAAAAAGTGGTGTTTGCACCTGCCCAAGCCAGCAGCCCAGTCAGGGAGGGGGGTTCGTTCTTCCCTGAGGTGAGGGTGAACACGGGGCTTGACTCCTGGCTCCTACCAAGCAGGCTGGTCCCAGGGAAACGTAGTGGGCCCCTCCTTGCAGCTGGAGGCAGGGGGAGCAGCCAGCTGTCTGGGATTGCACTCCTCCACTCCAGATGTTCCTCCCCTGAACTCAGCACCCTGGCTGTGGGCTGCCCACTCAGCTGTTGGGGGTGGTCCCCAGAGCGAGGACCCTTCCTCACCACTTGAGGCCCCACTGAGCTGTTATCTTCTCAGAAACCCCCGACTGCACTGAGGCCCCTCCCCTGAGACACCTTCCAGCCCAGGGTCTCGCCTTTGTCCCAGTGTGGGTCATCACATTCGGGTTGTCTGTGTCCCTCCACCAGGGCTAAGCTTTGCATGAGGGCTGAGACCTTGTATCTTGTATCCTGTGTCTAGAAATATGCCTAGCACCTAGTAGGGGATGGGCAAATCTTTGTTAAAAGAGTAAGTGAATGAGCCCTGCCTTAGATTGTTTTATTTCAAGGTTCCCTGTTTACAGAGCTTTACTTCTCCAATCAGGTTTCCAATTGTTTATTCCACTAAATGATAAAACAGTGTTAGACCGCTGACCCTCCGCCCCCCCCCCCCCGCCAGAGCCCTAAGCATGCAGAAGCAGGGAGGCAGGTGGACCAAGGTCACACACGGAGTCACCACATTACATCTCCAGCAGCTGTTGTCATTACACCAACACAGTGGGGACCGAGCATCCGCCAAGTCCCGCCGGACCCAGGAGAGGCCCAGACCAGGCACAAGGTGAGGAGTCAGGAAGTCCACTGTGTGGAGAGTTGGGCAAGCCTGGCCTCGGGGACTCAGTTCTGTCCCTGCTTCTGCGCTGAGCGACTCAGGGGCCTGCCCGTGCTGCCGCTTTTGTTGGGAGTTAATTGGACACTTAGGGAGTCAGGACCAAGGTCCCCAACGAGAAAGCAAAAAAGCCGGGACAGCTCAGACAACAGTTGTGCTAGAATCCTGTTTTACAGCTTAGACGAGACCACGCTAGCATCCTGTCCAGCAGCCTCTGCAGAAGTGACTTTTGCAAAACATCCTGAAACAAAACAATTAGCCGTAATTGGTCACTGGAGATGGTCACGTCTCCAGATGTCAGGCCCAAAGACCCGCGACATGGGAACAATGACCCCGTGAGTAGACGGGTGCATGATCAAAGCCCGGCTTGGCACAGTTTAGCAGCCAATTCACAGGGACACGTGCTCAGGATGCTCAAGATAGCTCCTCCAAAGAGCTTATAAAACCCCCTAGAGGTGAACACCAAAACGGCAACCCTCTTGGATCCCCTCCCTCTCTGGGAGCTTTATACTTTCGCTCAATAAACTTTGCTTTGCTGCCCACCACTCGCCATCTACTCTACCTCTTCATTCTTCGAGGTGGCATGACCAAGAACCGCAGGCACTAAGGGAACAAAAATCCCGTAACACGTTCACTTGCAAAGGGACGCTAAAAAGACCCCGCCTGGCAGGACATGCGTGAGAATGAGAAGAAACAGGTGGAATGTCCCTGTCAGAGCAGTGGTCCTTGGTAAATCCCGCGGGCTTACCTTTATCTTCCCTGGACTGAAAACCAGTCTTTAAGAGACAAAGACCTTGAACAAAATTTGTGAGCTCACCAATATAGAACCAGGCGTATTGCAGGGGTAAGAGGAGGAACTGGACGCGGCATTTGGAGTCAGGATGTGGGACAGTGCACAGCATGGACGGCCGGCTCTGTAATGCCCAGGGCTGAGCCTCCCACCGCCAGGAACACGGAAGTGGAAGGAAACCCAGAGAAGTCAGAAGAAGGGTCTGTGTCCCCTCCATCCTTCCCTGGCCATGAGGCTTGGGGCACATCAGTAACTGGTCAGTTACTTACTGATGAACCACGACTGGCTGATGGGCCGGCTCCAAAACCTCCGTGGCCCTGACTTCTCCTGCTTCTCGAAGTGTGTTGGAACTCCGTGCAAAACAGACTCCCACTTTTAGCCTAGGACCACTGAGCAGACGCCATCCCCTTTCTCTGCCCTCTCCCCCGAGGTCCCGAACCTGACACTGTTTTCTGGCCATTTCTCAAGGCTTTTTTCCTTCCTGCTTCCTGCCTGGCTTCTTAGGCTGCTTACCTTTTCTCTTGCTGTGTTTCTCCCAAACTCATCGCCTTCACGGCCCCAACTTCTCTCACTGGAATTATCTGTCCAGATTACACTTCCTCCCCTCTTTTCTCGCCCGTGGAACCCGCGGTCCCAGCCCTCCGGTGCCCCTCGCTCTGAACCCCTGGCACCCGGACCGATCTTCAACCACGCTGAGCCTTCTCTGACTCCACACAGACTCCTTTAAGCTGCGTCCTGGAACGTAAACTCGAAGGGGGTCTGCTGGCAAGCGGTTTTTCTGATTTCCTTTCTTTTGCGGTCTGTCATTCTCCCGGGTTTCTGTATTTGTAGGTTTGCTGGAAATGGGCTGGCAAACGGTGGCCATCTGCAAAGGGATGGAAAGAGCACCCCGAGCATGAGGACCAGGGACCGCTGTCCTAGCTGTGAGGTTCTGAAGCAAGTCAGTCCCCCCATGCAGACCCCTCCAGCTCCCCAACAGTCGGTGAGATGGGGTGCCCCTCCACAGCCCCCCACTGCTGGCAGCGGACAGTCCACCTTCTTTGGGGAAGGATGGGGTGGCCAGCTTGGACTTTGCCTTATACCTAGAAGGAAAGGCAAGCCTTCCTCTTGGCTTCGGGCCCATTGCCTCCGCCTGGAAGCTTGGGGAAGGAAACCCCGTGTCCATGCCCTCCCTTGCGGGTCTCAGGAGAACTTGAAACTTCGGATGGCCTTTAGGGTGGGAGTGTTAGTCCGAAAAGGCATCAAGAGGACAAGGAAGGCAGGAGAGCACATTCACACACAGTCTTCCCAGGATCCAGTGCTGCCTTTTGGATTCTTCAGATCAAACTGACTAACCTCCCCACCTGGCCACCCAGCTGCCTTTCCCAGACTGCACGGTGGGACCGGCTTCCCTTTATTCTTCCGGACGGGGGAAGCCCAGGTGTCTGTAGGCACTTGGTCCACCCCTATTCACTCCCCTAGGCCTGGCAATGAACGAGAGATAAAGACATTTTATATATGTTCCTAATACCCTCTCTCCTCCCCAAATATTTTAAGTTAAAACCTCACAGACTATGTGAAGTGTTTTGGGGTTTTTTTTCCCCTCTTCTTTTTTTCATTCATTTGTTCTCAGGGTGAGGGCTTTCTTTCCATGCCCACTACATTTTTTCCTACTTCCCTTATTTTTTTTTTTCACTTATAAGAGTAATTGCACCTGCCCCAAACCGTTTGCAGTTTGCAGTAATGTTTGAGGCAGACACGAGCCACAGTGTTAGGAGGCTTCTGGAAGTTGCACAGCTTTTCTTCCAGGGAACTGGGGCTTGCGGGCTCCTTTCACCAATTCCCCCACCATGTTGCTGCAGCAAAGCCCAAGGAAGGGCATCGAAATAGGACAGGTGGTTCTCCTAAGCTAATGCTCAGCATGTTCCTACATCATGGGGAGTCCACAGTTCCCAGAGCTAGACTGACCCCCATGAGGCTGCATCTCCCTGAGCCCCAGCCCGGCCAGGGGCTCCAGATGGTATAAGATCCAGATGGAATTGCCTTTTCCCCCCATCTTAGCATGGGGGGGGCGGCGCTGGGCAAGTGCAGAGAGAGACCCGGGTTCTGGGGTTCTGGGAAGCTGAGGACACCCTCGAGGGTGAGTTCTATGGGCTTTAAACACACCCTCCCTGCACTGGGGCTCTCCCAGCACATCTCACCACCCTCGCCTTGCACACAGGATGGAGGATCCAGGAATTTTTAATCAGTTACCTTTTGCTGGGCGATCCATCAGTTTCTAGCTCTTTACCATCTCTGTAAAGATTGCCTTTATCCCCATATATGCATGCACTTATTGGATAGCTTGGGTAGGATTGTAAACTTTTGATACAAAGTACCAAAGCATCCTCAGACCTGTATTTTTTAAGTTCTAAAAGCAGACCCTCTCAGAGGTTTGCAGTGAGAACGTAAGCTCCTAGAGCCTTTGTCAGGGCAACTAGGCTGGATTGCCCCAATTTAAGTGGGCTACCCTTTGATCTTATCCCACTGAAAGAACTGCAGGTGTGCCTAAAGATACCCAGATAAGGTGACATAATTCATAAGAGCAAAAGTCTGGGAACAATCTAAATGCTTACAAAAAAGGAAACAATTAAAGCACAGTATATCCTATGGGCATGCTGTGCACGTGTTAGCGTAAGGCTGTGTGTACGGACCTAGAAAGATCTTAAAGGCGAAGCACGCACATATTTCATTTATATCTAAAAAGCCACACGTCTTATATCTACATATATGTTTTAAATAGGCCGAGAAAGATGACAAGGGGACACCCCTGTCTCTCGGGAGAGGGCTTTTGTCAGATCCCCTCGGGGAGGGTCATTCCCCACCCACAATGTAGTGTAACGGTCGAGAGCTTGGCCTTTAGGGCCCCGTGCCCACTGTGTGACCTTGTGCAAGTCACTTACCCTGTGTGTGTGCCGCAGCTCTGATGGGAGGCCTGGATGTGAGTTATGCAAATAGAAGGAAAATAGTACTTGGCCTAGAATGCATGCCCTGTCATTGTCACTGTGCCCTCTGTGGATTTAAGGAAGCTGTGGCCTCTATTTGGAAAGAAATGCACGTACGAATGTCCATACAAGGCCTTCCCAAACCCCCTGAAGCCTGTTCTTAACCTCGGGTTGAGAACCCTGCCTGGAAAAACCACTATGTATTCAAGCCGGAGATGACCTTGAAACGCTTTACTTCACCCGAGAACAGGAGGAGTTTCCAAGGCCACGAGATCTGACAGAGGCACAGGCAGGGTTTAACTCTGGACTCTCCCTCCTGTCCATCTGGTCCTCACCCTCACCTGCCCCCAGCACAGACTGGATCGTCTCCTAACACACGGGAAGCCTCAACTGACAGGAGAGGGTCAGGCGCCGGAAGGCACAGCCCGTAGCCTGATGGCCCAGGGCCTGACCGAACAGTGGGGGCCCTTCGGTCCTGTGCGAGGAAGCAGCCTGTTGGGTGCCGTGTTCCCTGCAGACCACCAGCCGTCCTGCAGACCCAGGGCGTCGGCGCCGTGCCCTGCACCTGTGTTCTCACTCACTCCCCCGCCTCCCGGAGAACCAGTGGGAAGGAGTCCCCTCTTGCTGTCACTTCAGCCCTCCCCTCCCCCTGGAAGCCAGCCTCTGGGCTGGGCCACGAAGGCTGCCCTTCCCCAGCTGTATCCTTGAAACAGTAAGGACGTGCTTGGCCAGACGTGATTGGGCTCAGCAGCCTCGTTCTTGGTGTCTGTAAAGACCCCAAAAAGTCCTTGCTCAAAATAACCTTCCCCGCGGCTCTGCGGGAGAATCTTCCCCGTTCTCATTTTTCCTCGGAGAATGACCGGGAAGGCCGGTGAAAATGCAGGTATAATCCAGGGCAGCTCTGTAACTGGCAGCCCCTCCCCGTCGGGCAGGAACAGCTTATCCGAAGGTAATGGAACATGGATCAGATTCATAAGGAGTAGACAAGGTCAGGCAAGCTAGGGCCTTGTCAGTTTCACAACTCTTATCTGTTGCAAAGCAAGATTTTAATTGAGGTCCTTGAAGGTAAATCCCCCCCAGCAGGGGGGTGGGGGCAGGCTTCCAATTCCCCAGAGACTTGTGGATCACAGAGTGGCCAGTGCTCCCGGGCACAGGAAGGCCCTCAGAGGGAGGCCTCTGCCGCTTTGCAGGGCACCTGTCTCAGAAAAGCTTCAGTTCCCGGCTCCATGTGGGTGGGATCGGCGGTGGGCAGGGGTCTTAGGAACCAGGGCCTTGTGGGTCAACAACTCTGTCTGTCGAGCGCTGTCCTCCCACCTTCGCCCCGGCTACGCTGCCCTCGGGGACCTGCTCACCAGCACGCCTCCTCCTTCACTTATCATCCCCAGTTCAGTGGGAGCATCCGCATCTGGGGGACTTCCCACACTCATCTTCTGTCCCTTATCATATTTATTGCACTTCTTGTCACTTTTCCTTGCCCTTGTCGATAACTCATTAGAGCAGATCATGCAGTTGAAAGCACGTTGTAAATGAAAAAGTGTCCTACGAGATCAGAATTAGATCTTGAGCTTCCAAAGATCACAATCAAGACTCGGGACTCGTGAATTCTCCATTAGTTCGAGAGGAACCTGGAAGAAAGGGGTCAGGGGAGGGAATTGTGGAGAGAAGACGGAGGAGATGAAGGATACTCTACACCTTCCTACGTCATCCCCCGTGGTCCTGGTGAAGGGACCAGAGAGAGCAGAGTAAGGGGCACACCACAGGCCTGTGTCCATTACCTACACAGCCTCCAGATTCCCTAGATTTGTCCTGGCCACACACAGACCTCTTTGCTGATGCTGACCACATTTTACAAACAAACCAAAGGGAGGAAGGAAGAAAGAGGGAAGGTCGGTCTTCAAATAGCAGCATCCTCAAGGGTAACAGGCTGAGATATTTGCTGTCAGGTCTGTCTTCAAAATGCCACACGGGAGGGGTCCTCATACTTCCGTCGCCCACCTCCTAACCATGTCCGCTTAGGCATATGGCCCCTGGTCTGTGCACTCCTAAGGGTTTCTTGGTTCCCGTTCAGTCCCTGGCCGCGTCTTAAGCACACGTGACCTCGTTCACGTTGCACAGCGAATGGAGCTGAGCTCTAGGAATCCTAAGGAATAAGCTAGACTCCAGAACCCTCAATCTGAGACTCCAAACCGCCTCTTCCTATTGATCCAGCTGCAACAACCCCCTGCTGCTCGATCATGTATCCGGTCATCTGTTTTTTAACGGACCACACTGGAGAAAAAAAGCAGCAGCAAAGACCACATTGGCCGTACCCTTCCTCCTCGCTATGAAAATGAAAACCAGGGAAGTTGACATGTCTTAGTCAAAGGCGGCTCAAATCATGCGGTGTTAATCACGGGTTATGTGGATATTTACAACGTATATCTTCTGTGCCTAATACATGGCCAATGTCAACCACATCAAACGTACCAGCTTCAAGAGCACTCGCCCGCGTGAGGTCACACTGACACAACTCTCCCCTCATAGATACGGGGTCCCGGGCTCGCCACCCAGCCCCTCGGCCTTGGTTTCCATGTCTATAAAATAGCACGGCAGCCTCCCGTGAGGCCGCCAGTGAAGAACCACCATAGAAGGAAAAACACTCCGCAGTATAATATTCATTAATATTAGTTTCATTTTCCTCTTCTCCCTCTCGCAGAAAGTCAGTTTCCTATGTGCCCATTGAAACATCCTATCTTTTTGCCAATTTGACACACTCCTGGTCATGAAGCGATGGGGTGACTAGCTTGTCACCATGAGCTCTCGGAGGGAATGGCGCTCGTCCTACGGAAGCTTAGGAAGAAAGACCATCAATCAAAACCAAATAGCAACCAAGGCATTAAAAAAAATGTCAGGGTCACGAGAGACCAAAACCAAAACCAAACAAACAAAAGGTTGAGGAAATGTCCTAGATTAACGGAGGCTCAAGAGACATGACAACCAAACACCATGGGTGATTTCAGACTGGATCCCATGGTGGGGGGCGGGAGCTGCTACAAATTGCATTGAGAAAATTTGAAAAACATTCGTATATGAGATAATAATTGTTAAATTCCCTAATTTTGACCACTAGCTGGTGGTTATGTAAGTGTCTTTATTCTTAGGGAAGACTCATGAAAATATGAAGTACTTAGAAGAAAAAGGGTATTTTTTTTAAAAGACTTTGTTTATTTATTTGACAGAGAGAGAGCGCGAGATCACAAGTAGGGAGGCAGACGGGCAGCCAGAGAGAGGGGGGGAAACAGGCTCCCCGCTGAGCAGAGAGCCTGATGCAGGGCTGGATCCCAGGACCCTGAGATCATGACCTGAGTGGAAGGCAGAGGTTTTAACCCACTGAGCCACCCAGGTGCCCCAGAAGTAAAAGGGTATTATGTTTGCAACTTATTTTCCAACTGTTCAGAAAGAAGGTGATAGTAGTGAGATGATGATGATGATAGACAGATATAGATAGATAGATAGGTGATAGAGGGACGTACAAAATGCTATAGCAAATGTAGTGAAATTAACATTTGGTCAGCCTTGGTGAAACATACAGGAGTCCTCTGTCCTATTAAGCGTGAGATTATTTCTATTTTTTTTTTAATTTTATTTATTTATTTCACAGAGAGAGATCACAAGCAGGCAGAGAGGCAGGCAGAGAGAGGGGGAAGCAGGCTCCCTGCTGAGCAGAGAGCCCGATGTGGGGCTCGATCCCAGGACCCTGAGATCATGACCTGAGCCGAAGGCAGAGGTTTTAACCCGCTGAGCCACCCAGGCGCTCCAGCGTGAGATTATTTCAAAACAAAAAGTTTTTAGAAAGAATGCAAGACATGACAAGTGAAAAAGAAGATACTAAGTAAAGTAAATAAAATATATGCAAAATTTAAATTTTAAAATTGAATAAATTCTTTTGCAAAGATTAAAAAAAAGGCACGCTAAATTGAGAAAATAATTGTGCTTTGTTGCCACAGTCACCTTCTATGCTGTGAGCTTTGTTAAATACAACTTCAAATATTTCTTAGCCTATAGTATGAATAATACTGGTGTTAGAGCAGAAAGGACCTGGCCCTAAATAGCTCTCTTTCCCACATGACCATACACCCTAAAACATAAGAAAAAAAACCATCAGCAGCAGTGAGTGACGTCACTCCAAGTGAGAGTGACCTTGGCTCCAGATGCACACGTGGCCAGAATCGACCTTCCCCCTTCCTCGCCAAAGACAAATTTCTTCCTGTCTCTGAAGTCATCTTGAACTTCCCAGAGAAAGTCTGTACACGTCAGGGATCCTGGGCATTTACCCTCATTGTCATGGGATCACTGGTTTCACTCAAAGGAGGAATCAGATTGGGAAGGGTCCCCTCTAGGAGGAGTCTGCCCATTAAATAAATTACAAACGCAGAACGAAAGCTTGGAAATTCAGAAGGTTGTCAGTTCATAATTCGGTTGAATTGGGTAAATCACAAATGTCTGTTCTTTGAAGCAAACAAAGTGTGGACACTTCCACATTCCACACTAGGGGATTAAATCAGTTTTCAGATCACTGTCAGCCCAGACCCTCAATAAGGTTTTTTCTGAAAGGACGTGTTAGTGGCTTCAATAAAGTTTGAGGGACCCCAGGTAACCAGAAAGGCTTTGCCAGCGTTCAGCAGTGGAAAACAAAACAAAACAAAACAAAAATCCTTCAAGATAATGTTTTACTTAATATTCAGTTCCACTGTGGATATTTATTTATTTATTTTTGGTAAAGGAGCAAGAGACGTTGTGATGACGTGGTGCTGTGAAGGGTGGCTTCTAGGTCTCCCTCTGTCTCTCCCCAACCAGGCATCCACGGGCGGAGGGAAAAGCTTCCTGAAATAGCTCGCAGATTCAATGTCAGCGATCCCACCTGGCTTCACTTTCAGAAGATCCACAGTGAAGGGCTGAGCTCCGACACTGTGACCCGGGTTACGAAGTGAGAAGTACGCTTCTCGGTGACCTGGCGGAGTTGGATAACGACCTGACCCCGCTCTCAGGCAGGGACCATTCCAGATGTTTCATGCAAGGAGGTTGCTTTCAACTGAGAAGCCCGTCCCGGGGTAGTGCCCTTTACCAGAGGCCAGTCACCAGTGGCCAGCTCCTGCTCTCCCAGCTGTGGTCTCCAAACAGACCGATAAAGGTCGTCGCCATGCTCCATCAGCAGATTAGCAGCTCCCAAGGATAACACGCCTCTCTAAGTCATCCTGTAAAACGACCTCTGAGTGTGACTTGTCACACCGTCCCAGGCTCTTTTACCCTACGAGGGGTGGAGGGCAGCTTTGCCCGATGCCCGGCAGGTCTGAGCTCCTGGATAATCCAGAACATGTTCCGAACCCTAACTCTGCTTCCAGCCAAGTCATGGTCCCTGCGGGGCCTGCCAGAACAGAAGCTCGCCTGCCCTGGGGTGGGCAGGGGGAGCAGGGGAGGAGGGCTATTTTTCCCCAGGAAGGAGGCCACCGTGTCCCTGGAATGAGATCTCGGTGACTCTGCTACTAATCCGGAGCATGTAACCTTGAAAGGTTGAGCCCTTTCTGTAACTCCTCCTTCTGCATATAAAGGGTTGGGACCCCGAGGTTTCAAGACCAGGCGGTGGTCTCTGTAACCCCCAGAGCTGCAAGACACACCCTCCTCTCTACCTGACTGAGATCGCAGCTGATTCATCGCCAAGGTACAGGGTGCTGAACTTGCTGAACTTGAGTGTGCCTGGGATGGATGTTTATCTTGCCCTTGCTGGGGGGAACAAAATAGACATAGCCCTTGTAGGAGCCTGTCTTTTTCAGCCCCTGGGATGCATCTTTCCCTCTGAGCCCCCCTACCTTGCATCTGCTTGGGAATGACTTAGAAATCTTGGCGGGGCTTTTCCATATCTGACATATGTATATTTCAACGATGCCTTCAAAACGAGCTAACCTCCATGAGAAAGCCAGCAATCAGTGCCGAGGTTCACTTAACACGACTCTGATAATGATGAAATGCTAGAAGGAAAAACAGTGCCTATTGAGGAAGAGATGTGTAACCCCCAGAACCAATACCCTCGGGAAATGTTTAAACAGAGATGCTCAGCCACTCGAGGGCTTCTGAAAGGGTTGATATTCAAGAGCCAGTACTCCATTCTGGGGCTTTGGAATTCTAAAGCAAAGTTCCTTAAACTTTAATGTGCGTGTGAATTACCTAGGGATTAGGTTAAAATGCAGTTTCTGACTCAGATTCTGGTCTTGATAAATTCTGTGTTAGCAAATATCGATGCCCACGCTGGCTCGTGAGACAATTATCAGGGGTCAGTGGTGTTTTGGGGACAGTAAATATACTTTTTTAAGATTTTATTTATTTATTCGACAGATAGAGACAGGGAGAGAGGGAACACAAGCAGGGGAAGTGGGAGAGGGAGAAGCAGGCTTCCCACTGAGCAGGGAGCCCGATGAGGATGGGGGGGCGGGGCTCGATCCCAGGACCCTGGGGTCATGACCTGAGCTACAGGCAGCCGCTTAAATGAGCCACCCAGGCGCCCCAAATAGTCTTTAAATAATCAATGGCTGAATCTTATCAAATCAGCAAAAAGTCAAGATATGTTTCACTAAAGACAATTCTGTCCTATTTTAAAATTTTTATTTTTATCTGAACATACAGCAAAAAAAATGACTCCCACGCGCATGCTGGGTTCTGTGAAATTTATCAAATGTACAGTTCTGTACATTTGATACATCACAATAGGGATACAGAACAATTCCATCGGCCCCCAAAGCTCCCTCATGCCGAGCCTCTGTGGTTGTCCTCACTTTCTTCCACCAACCCCAGGCAGCCATCGTTTTGTCTTTTCAAGAACGTCCTATAAATGGAATCATAGGGAATATAGTCTGTTGAGACTGGCTCTTTTCCACTCAGCACGATGCCTTTGAGATTCATCCAAGTTACCGAATGTATCAATAGCTTGTTCCTTTTTATTGCCCCACAGAATTCCATTGTATGGATGTTTGCCAGTTCTTACTCTTTCATTCCCTGAAGGGCTATTAGGCTGTTTCCGTTTTTTCACAGTTATAAATAGAACTGTGTACAGGTGCGCAGGTTTGTGCTGGAACACAAGCTTGCCCTTCTCCAGGCAAAATACCTGGGAGTGGGATTGCCGTGTATGTTTAACTTTGTAAGAAACTGCCAAACTGGTTTCTGGGTTAAACCTGTGTCCTGCATCCCCAGCAGCAGAGTATGAGCCTTGCAATTGCTCCACATGCCTCCTCTCTAGCGCTTGATATCCCCAGTGATTTTTATCTGGGCCTCTTCTTATAGGGGTGTGGTGGTATCACTACCTGGTTTGAATTTGCATTTCCCTAGTGGTTGTCGATGTTCAACGTCTTTCAATGTACTTAGCTGATATTTTTGCATCCTCTTTGATGAAGTGACTGTTAAAGCACATTGCCCATCTTTCAATTGGTTGTTTGCTTTCATGTTGTTGAATTTCGAGAGTTCTTTATATATTCTGGATACAAACCCTTTGTCATCTCTGTGATTTGTAAATATGTTTTCTTCAGTTCAGATCTTCCGTTTCCTTCCCTTCATAGTGTCTTTCGCAGAACAATTTTTTTTTATTTTGGTGAAACCCAACTTGTCCATTTTTCTTTTATGGATTGTGTTTTTGATGTCATAACTAAAAACTCTGCCAGCACCCAAGCCACAAAAAAAATTCTCCTACGTTTTCTGCTAAAAGTTTTACTGTTTTAGATTTTATATTAGATCTGTGATCTATTTCGAGTTAATAAGTTCTGGAGTTCAGGTAGAGGTGGTTTTTTGGGTTTTGGCATATTGGCATCCTGTTGTTCCAATGACTTTTGCTGACCCCTTTTGCCAACCCCACACGATAGCTTTGTAGTAAGTCTTACAATCAATCAGGTAGTGTGAGTCCTTCTACTTTATTCTTCATTTTCTTTTTTTTTTTTTTTAAGATTTTATTTATTTACTTGACAGAGAGAGAGAGATCACAAGTAGGCAGAGAGGCAGGCAGAGAGAGAGAGGAGGAAGCAGGCTCACTGCTGAGCAGAGAGCCCTATTCGGGGCTCGATCCCAGGACCCTGAGATCATGACCTGAGCCGAAGGCAGAGGCTTTAGCCCACTGAGCCACCCAGGCGCCCCCCATGTCTCTTTTTTAAATTTTATTTATTTTAAGGGCACCTGGATGGCTCAGTTGGTTAGGTGTCTGCCTTCCACTCAGGTCCTGACCTCAAGGTCCTGGGATCGAGCCCTGCATCAGTCTCCCTGCTCAGTGAAAAATCTGTCTCTCCATGTCCCACTGCCCATACCCCCTGCTTGTGCCCTCTCCCATGCTGTCTCTTTCTCTCAAATAAACAAAGAAAATGTTTTAAAATTTTTATTTATTTTAGAGAGAGAGAATGCAGGGGGAGGGGCAGAGGGGAGAGAGAGAGAATCTCAGGCAGACTCCACGCTGAGCAGAGAACCTGATGTGGGGCTCGATCTCACAACCCTGATATCATGACCTGGACCAAAACCAAGAGTCGGCTGCTTAACCAACTGCGCCGCCCAACCGCCCCTAGGAGTCCCAGACATCTTTAACTCCCTCTTTCCACTTTTATTTCTGTGTTTTCCTAAAAGTCGTCATTAATTTTGTTTCCTTGATGCTTCCCCACTGGGGACAGCAGCTGCTACCGCTTCTGGCCACACTCGGGACAGTGGCTGGAACAGGTTGGGAAAAAGATAAGGTAATTTGTCGAACCGTAAAATGCACTTTTTCTTAGAGTAGATCTTGCTTGTTTTCACCATGGTGCCACTGGCATTTTCCAGCAAAACAGCCGGTTAGGTTGTAAACGAATATGGTAGAAATGGGAGTGGAGGCGGACGCCAGTCTTCACCCCCATGGGAACTCCGCAGCTCCTTGGGAAAACATGTGTGTCTTTCTTCTTACACGTGTGGGCACCGCCCAATGAATGGGCGTGGTAGGGCTCCTCTCTGAGGTGTCAGAGGCGAACGGACAGAAGAATGACACCAATCAGGGGTGCCTGGGTGGCTCCGTCTGTTGGGCGTCCCATTCTCAGTCTCAGCTCAGGTCCTGATCTCATGGGTCGTGGGATAGAGAGCCAAGTTGGGCTCCCCGCTCACTGCAGCATCCACTGGAGATTTTCTCTTTTCTCTCCCCCTCCCTCCACCCCTCCCACTTGTGCTCTCTCTCTTTCTCTCTCTCTGAGATAAATACATCTTAAAAAAAAAAAAAAAAAAGAACGACACCAATCAGAGAAGTTTTTATCAAATGCTCCACTGAGTATGATGCTATATGGGACATTATCCAACCTCAAAACCTGAAAATCTTCAGCCTTGTCATCTAAGTGTTCCTAAATAGTGCCCAACAGACCAGGGACAAAGCTAAATGAATCTCAGGCACAGACTCAAGAAGCCAAACATTCAATATCATGTACGAATAAGGAAAAGGGACACTTAATTTAGGGGTTGTCAGTTATGGTCTATTAGCTGCGGCTAGCCATGTCCCTGTGCCAGACCACAGTCTGAGAAAATCGGAGGGGCCAGGACTGGGTTCTCCAGCGTCCAGCACACAGCGTGATGCTTGACACACATGTAGGCGTTTTCATGAACGTGATCTGATTTAAACTTCATAACAATCCCATTTCACAGATGACAAAACGGAGGTGCAGAACATATTGAAGAGAATCCCAGAGCTCCAGGGTGGCCCCGGAAGGGTCCCCGCTCTCCCCTCTCTTACCCTCCTGCTTGTCGTGATGTGACTCTGGTCCCCAGAGTGAGCAGGGAGCTCTCCGCATTGAGCAGGCTGGCAGGCGCGTCTGCATATCCCCTACGGGCAAGATGGGATTTCATGAAATATCCAATTCCAGGAGGTGCCGGGACAGGATGATGGCAGAGCAGCAAACCAGGCACCACAGGGTGTGGCTTGGGGAAGGAAGAGGCCCAGACAGACCCCGAGTCTCTCTGTGGCCTAGAGAGAGAGAAAGAGAGAGAGAGAGAGAGCTGGAGAGGGCGCCCTAAGGAGCACTGGGAAGCACAGTGGGCATTTGCAGCTGGTTTGGGAGGCTAGCCCTGCCTGGGGCACAGCGTGGGACTACATCTGTAAGGGGGGTATAGGGTACATCACATTTATGGCTGCAGATAGACCCGTTGTGGCCCAAACTCGTCTTTCCTCTGGCCAGCAGGGTCCAAGAAAAAGTATTCCGATACTCGTGGGTGGAGCAGAAACGGACTCTGATGTCCACAGCCCTCGGCTCCCTACCGGGCACAGGGGTCTCACTCTTCAATGATGCGCGCCTGGCCCCGGGGGTTGGGTCTGCGCTTCTGCTCTTGGTGACTCCCCTGGCCTGGAGCCCCAGAAGCTCAGCCCCAAAGGGGCCTGGAGCAGGCGGAGCGTGTGAGTGGTTTCTACAGCTCGTTGCCGAAATTCCACGATCCGATCCGGCCTCGATGCGATCGTGCACTCGGTGGGAGGCCTCCCTTGTTTTCAGCAATTCTCTCCACCTGCCTCCCACGTCTGGAGCTCTGGCAGCCCCGAGACCCAAACACGGCTGGTGTGTCCGGGCGAGCGGTTGTGAAGTGCCCGACATTGGACACAGTCCCTGTTCAGGCTCAGGGTTCTAGTTTCCTAAATAAATGAAGAAAACTTCAGAGTAAAAACGAGCCCTCCAAATTTTGTGGGGAAACAAAAAAAAAATCTAAAGGGCATTTATCTCCCCAAAGTGACTCTCCCCTGAATGCCAGAAACTTCATATGAACTCAAAATGATCAGGATGAGAGAGTTCTTTCCTTTGCCCCCTCTCATCACCCGCCCCCCCCAGGGAAACACGATCTACATCATCCTGCCAAGTCCTCCAGGCCCAGTGGGAGGGCAAGGTAACATGGGACAGCCCCTCCGACTGTCCCTACACACTTTCCCTCAATGCCTGCAGCACTGCAAAGGGACCACCACCACTCCCAGGCCAACCCTTCTGGATAAAGACAACTGGCTGGCAGAAAGGGGGATTTATTCAATTCAACAGATCGAACATTGCCACACGCCCAAGACATTGAAATAAAACAGGAAAAATCCTCATTTCCGAAAAATTCTGCTCTGGGCTGGGGGCGCTGGCTGCCGTCCGTGAGCTCTCTGCTATTTTGCCAGGAACGTACGAGATCACTGAGCCCTTCCAGGAGGTAAGAAAGTCACTCTCCTCCTCCGTGGGGAACAGTTGGGGGCAGGGGATGGAGCCTGGGCTCTGAGTGTGATAGTTGCCTCACTTACCGTCTGAATGACTTGAAAAAGTCAAACCGCTACCTCCAAGCCTCAGTTTTCTTACCTGCAAAGTGGGAAAATAGTGCCTACTTCGCAAAGATGGCTGTGACCATGACCTCTCTATGCCTCTGTGCTCAGCCCTCATCACCTCAACTTCCTTGGAACCAAAACTGGACACCGATGTGACCATCGCACAAGAGGACACAATTCAAGATGGTAGTTCTCACCTTGGCTACACAGGGGGAACTTTCAAGAACCTGGATGCCCAGCACAAGGCAAGCTGCTCCAATCAGACTCCCTGGGGATGAAGCCCAGGCATCAAGTTTTCACAAAGCTCCGGGAGAGATTCCAGGGGGCAGCCAAGGTCAACCACTGCTGATCCAGAAGGAAAGAGAAGTGGAATTATTTCATCTCTATAGAAAGTTGGGGAAGGTTATTATTACTCACCGTTAATTGTAATATTATGCCCTGTACAACTTGAGGCTTACCGAGGACACAAGTTGTATTTATTCAGAAATTTATACATTGCTGAATAGTTTCACATTTATGATCAAATTTCATTTTCAGAGAAATTTTTTTAAAGATTTTATTGACTTATTTGAGAGAGAGTGAGTGAGAAAGCACCAGCCGAGGGAAGAGGCAGAGGGAAGGGAGAAGCAGAGGGAGAGGGAGAAGCAGACTCAACGCTGAGCAGGGAGCCCCATGTGGGGCTGGATCCCAGGACCCCGGATCATGACCCCCGCGGAAGGCAGCCACTTAAGCGACTGAGCCGCCCACGCCCCGCTTCAGGGAAATGTTAACGCTGAGAAAACTGAGGCCTGGAGAATGTTTTGACAAGTAGAAGGTGTGCCAAGTGAATGGACGAACAGGTCCAGAGTCAACATCTGGCTTGAAACCCTCTCCTTCTACCCTGCCCCGCATCTCCCATTGATCTCTATGAGTGAGCTGTGTCTAGACCCGCAGGCTGAGTGCCAGGCCCTGGGTCCAGATGCCTCTTCAGTATTCCCGCGCCCACCCCGACGTTAGCCCCCAGGCAGCTCAAACTGCCCAGCACTACTCAAGGCCCCTCCTCTGCTGTTTCCCATCTGTGCACAAGCATTAAAGTCTCAGGCAACCCCCTCACCCGCATTTGGTGGGTAGACTTGGCCACGCCCAAGATGCTTTGTGAGCCCGCCCACTTTCCATTAACCGGGCCTCCACCGCCTGGTCACGGCTTCTCCCCAGAGGTTTCCAATAGCCCGCGGCTCCTCCCCCTGCACCCCTCGCCCCTCCAGCCCCTGCTTCTGGCCTGTCCGCTGGACCCACTGAGGTCTGGGAGTTGGGCAGAGTTTCTTCGTGTAGAACAGCGAGCGCTCATGAGAATCTGACAGGTAGAGCCCCATACAAAAGCGCATGCACGCCCGCGCGCACCCCAAAGCTGCCTGCTCCCTGGGCGTCACACACGGGGACCACTTGGTGTAACAAACCCCTTCCGCGAAGGGCTCGAGAAAACATTCAGAAGCGCGCGGCCTGCCTTCTGCTTCGCGGGACCCAAGACAGGTCCTGTAACTCCTCTCACATCTCACCCCTAAAATGAGGAGGGGAAGGGCCACTGGCCGGGATGCTGGGATAACGACACGGACCGCGCACCCGGTGCCTGGCGCGCATCACCTGCTGGTAGAAAGTTGACAAGGCCCACGCTTCTCAAATGCGAGAGAGGGAGGAGGAAGGAAGGTCAGAGGCATTTGACAGGTGCCGGTGGGTGGCGCCCTGCTCCGTCCAGGGAGCGTGGGCGTTGTCGTCACCGTATCTTGGCAACAGGCGGTAAGAACGTGACGTCATCCCCCCAGGTGAGGCTGTGCTACTCGCCAGCGTCCGCCTCCAGTACCTGGCGGGGGCTGGGTGCACAGAGTCTCTGCCCTCCAGAGTCTGCGGGAGCGCCTTCCACGGGGGTTCCACTGGCATCTCCTTTTCCAGGGGATGAACAATCAGTACGTCCGCCGGGAGGTTTTCTGCGGGAACACCTGTCACGAGCTCAAGCGCTTCTGGGAGCGGGAGATCGGCAAGCAAACCTACTACCGAGAGTCCGAAGAATATCGCCTGGGAAGAAGTGCCCTGAGAAAGTACGTGGTTCGTTTGTCTACTTTTTTTTTTAATTAGTTTTTTAAAATAGACTTTATTTATGGGGCGCCTGGGTGGCTAGGTCGGTTAAGCATCCCTCTCTTGATGTCAGCTCAGGTCATGATCTCGGGGTCCTGAAATCAAGCCCCCAGGCGGAGTCCGCTTCAGATCCTCCCTCTCCCTCTGCCCCTACCCTTCATTCATGCGCTTGTGCTCTCTCTCTCCCTCCTCTCCCTCCCTCTCTCTCTCCCTCCCTCCCATTTATAAATAAATAAATAAGATCTTTTAAAAAATAAAAATAGACTTTATTTTTTAGGGCAATTTTAGGTTCACAGCGAAATTAAGCAGAAAGTAGAATTCCCATAGATCCCACTCCCCACGCACAACCTCCCCACGGTCAACGTCCCCACCATGAACGAACGTGGAGGAGGTATCACCACCCTTGTTTGTTTATTTTCTTCTTATAACAAAACTGATTTCCCAGGAAGAATGCCAGACTGGTGTCTTAGAGGACGTAATTATTTCCATTTTCTTTGCATATGTTCCTGTCACCACCTCTGGTCTTGGGCAGTAATTTTAACCATTCTTGCACATTAACAAATGCACATTTGGATGCGTAAATGGGAAAATCTCTCCTCTCTGTCCCCATTTCTAGGGAATGAGGGTTGCCCTAAATTTGGGGAACAGGTCGGCACATGTGTGGGTGAAAAGCAGCCAAGCAAAGGAGTCGGTGACTGATGCTCAGTGTTCCCTTCTGAGCCCTACACCGGAACCGGCCTCTTCCACACGTGGAGACCTGCTCGGCCATATTCCTAGCCCCAGGCAAGGAGAAGCAGGCTGTCCTAGCTGCCGGAGGGTCGTGTTAGGGAGTGTCCTCCAGAGATTCTCCGAGAAACTGAGGTGGACGGACGGTCAGTCATTTCTGTGGCCCCTGTCATCTCCCTTCCCCAGGCTGGGCCACTCGGCACACTGGGCCACTCGGCACACTGCCCTATGCTGTGCATAGGGGAACACGCAGGTCTCAGGTGCAGTGGAACTGCTTGCTGAAGATGCAGAAAGCGAGGTGCACGCCGAGGGGTGAGCAAATCAGCTCCGAAACAAACTGCAGTTCGTTAAAAATATGAAAATATATGTGCACAATGTTCTGTCCATGCACTTAACACAAGACTGCAGGAAATAAACTTTCTGGTTGGTGGGACGGCGAGACTTGAGTTCTCCCTTTCTCCCCATTGAACTGCGCTCCCCCCTCCGGAGGGTCTCTGCTCTCACCCACTAATCCGTCTCGTCCCTGCACAAGATGGAGAAGATCGTCCCAATTCATTAGGTGATTCCAAGGCGGGAAACACGCCTAAGGTCAGTTCCCCTGCGTCCTACGCTTGGCCAGTTGGTCCAGGACTGTATACAGCAGGGGCAGGAGGCCAGGGGAGCGGGTGGCAGATCTCCCTGTGCCTTGGGTTTCTCCTTGTTACTTTTACCACGGACACTGAGAGGAGAGGGCTGTTGGAGAGTCCCCGCCCTCCATCAGATGGGAGCGGGCCATCAGTAGTGTTGTTCCCGTGTCCCACGGCCTGATGATTCTTGCCTGTTCCCTCAGCCGCTAAACAGTGGGTGTTGAAATCGTCAGCCTTAATTGCAGATTTGTCTATTTCTCCTCCTTTCAGCTCTGTCTCATTTCACTCCGTGTCTTTCGAAGCTCTGTTTTTATGCAAACACTTAAGATTGTTATATCCTCTTGGTAAATTGACCCCCTTATTGCAAAACGACCCTCTTTTCAGGGAAGCCTCCATCCTTCACACCCCGATTTCCACCTGGTGTCATCCTCCCTCCGCTTGACGGATTTCCCTTAACTTGTCCTGTAGGGACAGGCTGCTGGTGAGGAATTCTTTCATTTTTTGTATGGCTGAGGACATCTTTACTTCACCTCTGTTTTTGAAAGATAACTTGGCCGAGTACACAATTCTAGATGGACAGAGGTTTCCCCCTGCCCGGTACTTCCTTGTTTGGGTTTTTTTTAAGGTTTTTTTTTTCTTCACTTTTAAGCCAAAGTGAGGCTCAAACCCACAACCCTGAAATCAAGAGTTAGTTGCGTGTTCTAACCAGGCGCCCCCTGCCTGTACTTTAGAGACATTGCCCTCTCAAAGGAAAAGTTTGAAGGATTAAGACGAGGCTCTGGGTGAACAGAAGCGAGAGCTAAGGATATACCTGTACAATAGAAAATAAGCATATATTTAAATTTCATGTCCTCTGCATACCTTTTAAAACCCGAATACATACACTCGCGTGCACGCACGCGCATACAGATACACACACACACACACACACACACACACAGATACACCTTTCAGGGGCGGGAAGGCAGCATCGCCACACCAAGCACCACGGATGCATGCGGTTGCTCTGCTTGCTGTTTGGTTTCTATTTTCAGGCTCAGAGAGGAATGGAGGCAGAGATTGGAAGCAAAGCTGAGACTGCGGAACCATCTAGATGAGACCGAAAAGCGGGCAAACGTGGGCCGGGAGCTTCTTACTTCGCGGACACAGGAGGATTCAAAGCACTGAGGTGGTTCTACCAGAAGTCAGTGCAAATGCCGGAGTCCCTGAGCTATGCAGACAGATGTCGCACTCCCCCCCTCCCGCCCCACCTGTGACGGTTCTACCGGCACGTCCCCCTCCCCCCACCCCCGGCCCCAGGTGGGAATGATCAGCCAAGTCAGTGCGTTCCACATGCGGGCCAGGATATCAGCCCAAGTGTCCCTAAAGATGACATGATTTCATACCAGAGCTCCGTGCAGCGTACTTTATTTCCATATAATTACCTCCTGATTTTAAAATCTACGTATTTCAAATTCTAAGCACACCCCAGGGGCTGGCGGGGGAGGGGGGTGTCAGGGGCTGATCTTCCCGGTCCCGCTTTAAACATTACCCACCGGTGTCTTTCCACATCTCTCCTGGAAACAGTTTCACGTGATTCTTTTGCTTGTTTTCCTTTTATGGGAAGAGAAATGCACCCAACTGCAGAAATAGCTGTATTGTAAATAACCGTAAAAATAAGGTTTTGCCAAGAAATTGATCTAGTGTTGTTTCTCCTTCGTGTGGGTTTCATTGGCTTCCTCAAAGCTCGACTGCCCAGACCTGTTTGCTCAGATCAGGATAATTTTCATAAAGCTTGGGTGCCCGGGAACCACGGACGTGCACGCTCTGTGTTTCATGGCTTTATTTTAAATCCCCACACGCTTGCCCTGGCCAGCTCTCTGTCGGCTCAGCTCACATGTATCTGGCCATCCCAGCAGAGTGTTTGCCATCTACGTTCTGGACTTTGAAATGTCACGGTCACTCCGCAGCCGTCTCTCGGGTCCCCAGTAGAGGGTTGCTACTTCCCAAAGCACGAACTAAAACTGGGCCTTGGCAATGGTTTCCAGCCAGGATAAGGGCTCCAAGGATCATATTGTAAAATATCTGAAGGCTGTAGGCCATATGCACACAGGAGCAAGGTCACCGGGGTGATTCTGGATAGCAGTGCATGGGGCCATCTAGTGCTCTAAGGGCCGCGGTGGGCAGGGCAAAGCTTCCATCCACATCCCCAGGGAGCCCAGAAGCCTTCATCAAGGCAGTGGGAGCCACTGGAAGTTGAGAAGGGTTGGGAGAGCATTTCCCCAGGTCCCACGCTCACCTGACCTAGAAAACAGGGCTCAGCGCCAGGATCTGGTCTCTCATTCAACATGGGATTCAAGTCAACTAATAAACTACAAATGCCAGCTGGGTTCAGGCGAGAGCATTGTGATGGAAGAGGCATTTCTGCTGAGTAGGAGGAAGATAGGAATTAAAGAGAGGGAGAAGAGAGGTCAAGGCTTGCAGGCGAGGGACTCTCGGAGGCACGGGCCTGCCATCATGAACTACGATGGGATCCAAGTGCAGGTGGAGATTCGTTCGCTGGTCCGTTTGCCCACACCAGTCATGGCGCTGGACAGCCAGAGGACAGCAGAGAAACCCAGAAGCGCTGGCTCTGGAGGCCCCAGTCAGAGGAAGACAGCAGAAAGGTCAAGGCCGTTGACTTTCGCACTGGGAACCATGGCAGGCCAAGCTGCCCCACCATCCTGGTCTAGGGAGGGCTTCTTAAGCGCAGGCTAGTAGAGGAAACGTGACCCAGGTGAAGGTAAGGCTTAGGGCTGGTGGGTCCTTGTGGCTTCGAGGGAATACATTCAGCAACACAAGAGTAGGAGTGAGGACAAGGCGTGAGTCTGCAGAAATTACCCCCCAGGGCCTCATTGGCCGGCTGACTTGGAGCTTCTCCCAAGGGCACAGGAAGCCACCGAAGGGTGCTGGCAGGCGAGGTTCACAATGGCGAGGGTTCTGGAGGGTTACCCCCACCGAAAGGTAGGAGGAGAGAGGAAGGCCAACCAGGAGACTCTGCAGATGCCTCTCACAAAGACCTCGGTGCCCGGGCAGCAGGGGCTAGAAAGAAGGGGGGGAGAGAAGCATGAGGGCCATTTTCTCATAGTACTGGCAGCTGGAGGCTGGAGTCCAAGATCAAAGTGCCACCATATCAGTTCTGCTGAGGGCTCTTTCCTGCCTTTCAGACTGCTACCTTCTCACAGCGTCCTCACAGGGCATGGGGTTGGGGGGGGTTGCTCTCTGGGGCCTCTTCTTACGAGGACAGTGATCCCATCATGAGGGCCTCACCCTCTTGATCTTAATCCAAATCTAATGACCTCCTAAGGGCCTCCTTTCCAAAACCCATGATGGGAGGGGTTAGGGCTTCAACATATGAATTTGGGAGACTGGGGAAGAGGAGAAGACACAAATTCATAGCAGAATGGGACACTTTAAGTATCCAGTCCCGGACCTGTCCCATTTATAAAACTGACAAGAATCAACACCACAAAAGCTTCGAGAGCTCGACGAGGGTGTGGAATCCTGCCCAGGTTTCAGGCTGGCCTCCGGGTAGCTCGTGAGCAGCAGACTGCAAAAGGACAGCCAAAGGGTTTGAAAAGTGATTGACATTTAAAACATAGCCCACAGAAGTGGGCCAGGACATGCATTCTTAATATAAATAGCTTGACTGCCTGCTAAAATAGATATGTAGAAAGGGGAGAGTCTCATAACCTTGTACTCAACATGCCCAGGATATAATCCAAAATTACTCATCACAAGAGCCCAGAAAAATCTCAACTCAGATGAGAAAAGATAATCAGCAGATAGCAGTACTGAGACGACACAGATGTTGGAATTATCTGACAAAGATTTCGAAGCAGTTATAAAAATGCTCCAACAAGCAATTATAAGCACTCTTTAGGCAAATGGGAGAGGTAAAAAAAAAAAATCTCAGCAAAGACATGAAAAATATATATTAAAAAAAAAAAAAACCAAGTGGGAATTTTAGAAATTAAAGATGCAATAACTAAAATCGACAAGCAACAAAAATAACACGGAATGAGCTCCACAGCGAGTGGAAAGTACAGCAGGAAGGATCAGCAAGCTTGTAGATAGTTAATAAAATTGCCTAATTTGGACAACAGGGAGAAAGTAATTTTTTTTTTTAAAATAATCTCTATGCCCAGCGTGGGCTCAAAGTCATGACTCCGAGATCAAGAGTCACACACTCTACCGACTGAGCCAACCAGATGCCCCAATAATTTTTTTTTTTTTAAAAAGGGACAGAATTTCAGGACCTGTGGGATAATAACAAAAGATCTAAACTTTGTGTCAGTGGGGTCCTAAAAGGAGGGGATGTCCACTTGCACCACTTCTAGTCAACATAGTACTGAGTCTAGTTAGAGCAGTCAGGAAAGAAAAAGAAACAAAAGTCTTATCCCTGTTCACAGACAACATGACCTCATAGACAGAAAACCCAAAAGATCCCACAAACACATACAAAAGAAACTTGGAACTACTAGTAGGGCTAATAGTCCCATGACTCCGGGATGGTAACCTGAGCCAAAGGCAGACTCTTAACCGACTGAGCCACTCAGGTGCCCTGCAATCCCACTTCTGCATATATGCCCAAAAGAATCAAAAACAAGATCTTGAAGACATATCTGTACACCCACGTTCTTGGTAGCATTATTCACAAGACCCAAAAGATGGAGGCAACTCAAGTGTCCATCAATGGATGAATGATTAAGCACAATGTGATGCATCCATACAATGGAATATTATCCAGCCTTAAAAAAAAGGAAGGAATATCAGACTCAGGCTACAACACGAATAAACCTATAGGACATTATGCTGAGTAAAATAAGCCAATCATAAGGGCACTTGGGTGGCTCAGTCGGTTGAGCGTCCAACTCTTGATCTCAGCTCAGGTCTTGATCTCAGGGTAGTGAGTTCGGGCCCCACATTGGGTTCCATGCTGGGCATGGAGCCTACTTAAAATAATATAATGACAAGCCAAACCATAAAGGGACAAATATTGTATGATTTCTCTCAGGCCTACGTGGAATGGAGAAGGAGCAGCTTCTGAAGTAAGAAGCGGAAAGTGTACTGAGTATAAACTAATGACTAGTCTCCATAGACCCAAGGGAACTATGACCAAATGGCGAGCACCCACAGGACCCAACGGACCTCCTTGGTGGGACTCAGTCACACTCCTACCCTCACTGTTCTGAGCAGCCTCTGCTTAGGACCAAACTCAGAGAAAAAGTTCTTTCGGGCTCTTCCTCTCCAAATTTGCACCCCCTACGACAGCCCTGTTGGAACCACCAAGCCCTGACCTGACTTGGCTTCAGGAGAGAGCAGTGTTGACCCAGCAGACATTTCCCCAGAGGGTGGGGTGGGACCCAGAAAGAATCCCTTCTCTTCCCCGCATCGGAGCTAACACCATGGAAACCTGACTGTTCCTGGAGGGAACTGGAAAGTTCCCTGTTATGACTGGAAAGCAGAGAAGTCTAACTGCTAGGAAATAGGAGGGAAGCAGATGCCTGGAGAATAAGCACAGGAGGTGAAAAAAGTGCCTTCCGAGGTTCTGGGTGACGTTCCAGTCTGGTGCTGGTCCCTTCCAGGAGTCTGGCTGCTTTCTGGCCTCCGGCTCCACGAGGGACTACTGAGTTCATGGAATGAACTCCTTTCTTTTAAGCTGCCTGAGGTTGATTTTTCTTACTCCCAAGTCACAAATCATATAGATTAAAGGGGATTTCAGGGTCTTGATCAAGAAGTGAAGTTGTTCTTTAAGAGCAAGGCCTCCCACCTCCCCTGTAACTTTGGCCAGGACCTGAGGGCCCTGGGTTTCGGACGAAGTTCTAGAACACCAAGCTATAGCTCCAGGGGAAAGTGTCAGTCTGAGACATCTGGTATGAGGGGTTATTCCCTGGGAGGAAACCACCCAGAGTCCACTCACTCCAGCGACTAACTCCCGCAAACAGATCCTCCCAGTTTCATCTCCAGGGAAATTGAATAAGCTGGACTTTCGAGAGCAATCCCTACTGCAAGTGGGCTACCAATATCTGATCCTGTGTCAAAATGTTTGGTGAAGAAGTGGGGTCACCCTAAATATATTCCAAGAGGGTTCCAAAGGTTTTTCAAAGACATCACTCTCAAACTCGCTTCTCTTCGCTGGTCCACAGGACTGTGCCCTCACTGGAGGAAGGCCCTGGCGGTCAGGAGAAGGTTCTGGATAGCAAGCATTTCACAAAGACCAGGGAGCTGGTGCTATTTGGGCTGACTTTTCATACAATATAAATACACAGGAAGAGAGCTTACTGTGCGTGTTTCTAGCTAGCTGACCTCAGTCAAGTTGTTTCAGATCTGAGATGTAGCTTCGTCATCTTCAAACACAGTTCCTCATAAGCGAAGTACGGTACCTGACCCTTGGTAGGTTAAGGGAGGCAAACAGAGGGTGACCGTCATGGGTAAACAACTGAATAGATCGCTAAGCTTCTATGAGTGAAAATCTTCAGAGTCACCAAGGCCGTCCAATGAGTTCACTTAAAGGCTGCCCCTACCTTTAGACTTTTAAGATCAAAGAATTTTTTCTTTTAAGGAGATTTTTCCATGAAGTTTCTCCATAACCACCCCCAACTGCCACCAACCCCCAATCTCATTCTCACTGTAACCAGTGACCCCCCCGCCCAGATACACTAAAAACCGGTCACACCGACTCCCTCCCTTCCCTTGAACCTCCCCTGTAGGCCACTCACAAATCCGCCAGGTGCATCTTCAAAATGTCAGTTCCACCTTCTGAAATTTACAAGGTTTAGCATCAGGCCACTACAACCTCGTTCAAGGGTGATGGTAATTTTAAAGCAATAAAATGTATCATCTTTAGACTGCTTCATTTGTAAGAGAAGCTCAGAGTCCCCTATCCTCCCTTCCTCTAGGCAGTTGTCACCTCATTTCCGTGAACGATGGCTTTACTCAGGAGAGGTGCAAGACAGCTGGCATGGTGGGTTGTAGAAGGTCACTCAAGAAACTTGGTGGCTGTAGTACTTTTAAAATGGAGTGTAGATGGTGGGAATGCAAGTTGGTGCAGCCACTTTGGAAAACAGTGTGGGGATTCCTCAAGGAATTAAAAATAGAGCTACCCTATGACCCTGCAATTGCACTACTGGGTATTTACCCCAAAGAAGCACATGCAGTACAAAGAAGGGCCACGTGTACCCCAATGTTCATAGCAGCAATGGCCACAATCGCCAAACTATGGAAAGAACCAAGATGCCCTTCAACAGATGAATGGATAAAGAAGATATGGTCCATATATACAATGGAATATTATGCCTCCGTCAGAAAGGATGAATACCCAACTTTTGTATCAACATTGAAGAGAATGGAAGAGATTATGTGGAGTGAAGTTAGTCAAGCGGAGAGAGTTAATTATCTTATGGTAATAAAATTTACGTGAGCATAAGGAAAAACATGGAGGGCATTGTGAGAAGGAAAGGAAGGGTGAATGGGGGGAAATCGGAGCGGGAGATGAACCATGAGAGACTGTGGACTCTGAGCAACAAACTGAGGATTTGGGAGGAGAGAGGGTGGGGGAATTGGGCGAGCCTGGTGGTGGTTATTGAGGAGAACATGTATTGTATGGAGCACTGGGTGTGGTGCATGAGCAATTAATCTTGTAACATTGAAAAAAGAAAATAAAAGTATTTGGGGAATAAAAAAATAAATGGTAGAATTCCCCTGTGAAGTCAAAAAAATAAATAATAAAATAAAATAAATAAAATAAAATAATAAAATAAAATAGAGTATAGCATGGAGAAGCAATTCTCTTCCCAAGTCACTGCCCAGACAGTCTAGAATATTACCTCCTCAGGACACTGTTTAGATAGTAATAATAGACATCTCAGGACCTGTTTTGATGTCTGTTTGGTCTGCTAAATGGGGGATAGAGACTCGGCGGGAATCTTGGCTGGTTCCATGCTGGTCCCTAGCACAGTGTGTCTAACCCGTCAGAGAGAATGATGAACTCACGGCCAAGGGTATGACGAGTGGGAAGAAGAGTTTTGGATTTGGAGACTCCACTTCCATGGGAGGGTTTTACCACGGGTGTGCTGAAACCATTTGTAAACGTCCTGTCTTTGAGTATTACAAAGAGATATCTTTTTTCTCTTTTTAAAGATTTATTTATTTGAGAGAGTGCATGCACAAGTTGGGGAGGGGTGGAGGGAGAGGAAAGAGAATCTTCCAGCAGACTCCTCGCTGATCATGGAGCCTAACACGGGGCTTGATCCCAGGACCCTGAGACCATGACCTGAGCCGAAATCAGGATTTGGTCGCTTGACCTACTGAGTGACCCAGGCACCCCAAGATGTCTATCTTTTGAAATACCCAAGCACTGCTACCTTGTTGGGCTCTATCTTATTCCCAAGCTGAATCTGTACTGAAGAGATTTTTATTGCTTGGTATGTTTTGGTTAAAAGTGTTTCATTTATTTTTAAAAAATATTTTATTTATTTAATTGACAGAGAGAGACAGTGAGAGAGGGAACACAAGCAGGGGGAACTGGAAAGGGAGAAAGAAGCTCCCCACCGAACAGGGAGCCTGATGCGGGGCTCGATCCCACAACCCTAGGATCATGACTTGAGCTGAAGGCAGACGCCTAACGACTGAGCCACGCAGGCACCCTTACAAGTGTTTTAGGTGCTTTTTTGTAAAGCACACAAATACGAGCAGAATGAAATTACTCTTGTAGGACCAATACATAAAGTCAAATTTTCATATCCACCTGTGTGGATGTAACTTGTCATTTTTAAAGCTACTACTGGAATTCTCTTCTAGAAAACAACGTGTTTCTATGGAACCTGGGTTTGTTCCTGGAAAATAATAGATGAGTCATATAGGATTCATTTGTTCGAGGTCAAAAAGAGCCTTAGAGGATGACTCAGGCCTTGAAGCCCATTGGCTTCATTGTGTCCTATTGGCGCAGTGACCTCTCATTGATCTGAATAGTCCTAATTGCTGCCCTTTGGAACACTTGACTCCCTGGAGGTGGGCTGGCCCGACTCCCTCCTCTCTCCATCCTTCTAAGATGAAAGGATCACCAGGATAAAGCACCCACTGGGCTGGAGGCCAGCTTTGGGAGAACTTGAGAACTGAGATGGGAGAAAACTGTGAACGGTGGTACCAGCACCATGGGCTGGCTGTGGGGAAAGGGTAGACAAGTTAGCCCAGGGCCAGGAAGGGCTAGGACGCATCTCCGGGGGTGGGGTTGGCTTCAGAGGCTGAACACGAAGGCAGAAACTTTGGCTGCCTTGGCATCCGGTACAGCCCTAGGGTCTGGAACAACTCTCACAGTATGTTATGGGACCTGAAACTTCTCTTTTGAATGAATGAATGAATGGAGTGTTTGCCCATAGCGCAAGCACGCTGCTTGATGGCAAAGTCCTAAATAACACCCCATTCAAAGCGGGGCTGATGTCACTCGAGGCTGACTTCCTCCCCCTTTCAGCAGACAGCTAGCTTAGCTGGTGTAGGTCAGTCAACATAAAACAGGCTGAGGTCTGTCGCTAAGTTTCTCTCTTTTCTAAGACCACTCCCCGAACAGGAAGTTTTCAGGATTTCATAATTGTCCCAATGTTTCCCTTTGGTCTATAAAGTGAAGGGCGTTACAAGGGTGTGGTGCTTCTGGAAAATTCCCACAACCTCTCCACCTGTGCTCTGAAGCTCTTCGGCCTGGAGTTAATATTAAACATAACCAACCGTACTATTACGCCTTCAGAGGCTTTCGTGATGGGCGGTCCCTGCCCCACGGTCACAACAGTGGCCCCATTCAGATCCTACCAGCCCCAGAAGGCCGTCTGGCAGGGAAGCTCCTGAGTCTACATAGAACTCGAGACAAGAAGAGGGAAGGACATGAAGGAGGCAGAGGACAAAACTGAGGAAAGGAAGCCAGAGGAGAGAGATGGCATAGTTGTCTGGAAAGACTCTTGCGCAGGATTTAGAAGAATTCGTTCTTGACCCGATTCATCTGCCTGACACGCTAGCCAAGTTCATGTAGTTTGATGAATACACTGACGACGCCAAGTCTGAGCAGGACTTCAAGCCGCAGGAAGAAGCCAATCAATCTGCAGTACCGACCAGAGCCAAGTCCTCTAGGGCCCTGGATCCAACCAGCAGAATAAATCCCATCAGTCTTTGTACCTTCGAGAGCCAGGTGGAAACTCAATAGTTTCTATATTGACTGCTCCTCTTGGCCCGAGGGATGAATCTGGGTTGGGCTGGACGCATTAGCCACTGTGGCCTCCCCCTTAGCACGCTAGGAGAAAGGTAGGGAGAATCCATCATCCAGACTGGGCCCCATCCGTGCGCTGAGGCTGCCCTGAGTATCTTCCAGAGCCGAGGTCGTACCACTGATCACTCCGACGAAAATCAGGGACCCATTTCATACCATATCATTAGTACTCAAGCCCAGATCAAGATCACCGTCTCCCAAAGAAACCAACCTTCCTGGCTTCTCAAGACCCACTGGGATGACTCCAGCCTGCACAGATCTGTGCTTCTCGTTCCCCATGGCTGTGGTCCTTGGGGTCCTTGGGGTCTCTGTGAAGCACCAAGACATTCCGTTCGTCAAGGCCAACAGCCAACTCTCAGCTACGTCCTGCTCACCATCCTTTTCCTGGGCTTCTGTTCCTTCTTCTTCGTTGTCCCTCTCAACAAAGGCACTTCAACAAATGACGTTTGCATTTGTGTTTGCTGTGGCTACTTCCACTGTTTTGGCTAAAATCATCACTGTGGTTTTCGGCTTTCAAGACGACTATGCCAAAGAAGAGGATGAGGTAGGGTTGTTAGGAGGACCCGTCATTCCCATCAGTGCCTGGATCCAAGTCACTATCTGTGGAATCTGGTTGGGACCTCCTCCTCCTTTCATTGAAATGCACACCGGCTCTGTGTGTACGCACATCATCACTGGATGCAGTGAGGGCTCTGTCACTGCCTTCTACCCATGTCCAGGGATACCTGGGACCCTTGGCCTTGGGGAGCATCGCTGTGGTTTTCCTGGCCAGGAGTCTGTCTGACACCTTCGATGAAGCCAAGTTCAGGCATGCTGGTCTCCGGCAGTGCCTGGGTCACCTTCCTCCTTGTCCATCACAGCACAAAGGGGAAGGTCAGCATGGCCATGGAAATCCTTTCAGTCTCGGCCCCCAGCGCCAAGCTACTAGGCTGCCTCTTGGCCCCCAGGTGCTACCTTATTACTCTTCCCAGGCCTCATAAGAACACCCCGCAAGGGAGAAGGAAGGAAACAATTCCTAGAGACGATAAAACCTGCGATGATTCACCTCCAGTCTTTTAAATAGATGAATAACAGACACATGAAAATAAATCACCTTTAAAAAAAAAAAAAAAAAGAGAGAGACAGTGTGGGGCGCCTGGGTGGCTCAGGGGGTTAAAGCCTCTGCCTTCAGCTCAGGTCATGATCTTAGGAAACTGTGATGGAGCCCCGCATCGGGCTCTCTGCTGGGCAGGGAGCCTGCTTCCCCCTCTCTCTGTCTGCCTCTCTGCCTACTTGTGATCTCTCTCTCTTTCTCTCTGTCAAATAAATAAATAAAATCTTTAAAAAAAAATACAGACAGTGGTTCAAAGCTAAATTTATAATCCTTCTCTCAATCCACACAGGTTTTTTTCCATATTATCTAGCATATCAGGAGCAGAGCCTCCCTCAGTCAATAATTCCTGAAACTTTAGGGTTATCTTGGACATTCTGCTCACCAACACCAAAACTATTATTTACATGCACAGGGACTTCATTTTACCCTCCACTTCTGAATTGGTTTTCTAGCCCGTGCTCTGACAGGTGGTACGGATGGTCAGGTTGTCCACTGTTTTAACTTCGCCCAAAGAACCTTTAGGCAGCAGCAACAGGAGTTGGTGTTTATCTGCAGATAACATACTCTTTCACAGCCTAATCTGCATACTTACTCTCCTATCTTTTCTTTTAATTTTCTTAGTTTCATTTTTACCTTCTAACTATTCAATTTATCTGGTATTCGTTTTTTGTGAAGGTTCTTGGAGGAGACAACACCACTCCTTTTTAAGAGAGAGAACTAGAGGGGGTCTGGTTTGCCACCTGCCCTGAGTGAGTGGGGTCCACATGATCAGATGGTCCTGGAGGGGGTTTAAAGCCCAAAGTCCCCGCTTTGAGGAGGCCCTACACGACGACAGGGCTGAAGATGTCACAAGTGAGGAGGAGACAGAGTGTTGGCTTCCTGGGACCCTTGAATCCTGAGGATTCTGTGCCATCCAGGGGCCAGCGACGGGAAGTACAAGGTCGGAGACAGTGGAGGGAAGAGCTTGCAGAGAGCCATAGCCCGCCAGCCCCCAGAGGCAGGAGCAGGAGAAGGGGGTTCTGCCCGCCATCTAGAGTGACAGGGAGCAGGCAGGACCTGAGGGAGTCAGAGGGGGTCTGTGTCCCCAGGGCCAGGGAAGGTAACCTCCTGTTATATGGACAGAGAATTTCATACAAAAGTGTTAACCAGTGTGTTCTATTGCTGCTAAAGCAATTTACCACAAATTTAGTGGCTAGAAACAACATAAATTCATTATCTCTCAGTTCTGGAGGTTAGAAATCTAACATAGTTCTCATTGGGCGGTGCTCCTTTCTGGAAGCTCTCTAGGGCAGAATCCATTTCTTCACCTCTTGCAGCTGCTAAAGGCTTTCTGTCCCATTCCCTGTCTCTCAGGCCATTCTTCCTAGTCACATCTCCCTCTGATTTTCTTCTGACTTCCACTTTTAAGGACCCTCGTGATCAGACTGGGCCCACCCAGATAACCCAGGATAATTTCCCCATTGAAAGATCCTTAGTCACATCTACAGAGTCCCTTCGGCCGGTAAGGTGACTTGTTCACAGGCTCTGGGGATTAGATCATGGATATCTTGGGGCGACAGTGATGTTCCCTACCACATCCAGCAACTGAAGAACTGAAATGGCAAAGCAGGAATTCTCAAAGAATGACAGAAAGCAGCCTCGCTCCCCAGGGCTGGAGGAAGGGAAAATGGCTAAAAATATGAAAACTTAGAAGCTTGGAAGATGGGCCCCATGGGGCGGGAACCCAGACCTCTGAGAAAGGGGTATATCTCAGCTGGTGGGGGTTTAGAAGGGACTCGGGAATGGGTTCTGTGAGTGCTGGGAAGCTGCCGGTGCGACTTAGCCCCACCCGGAGGAGGTGGCCACTGTCCCTATGTAGAAACCGATCACATAGTTCCGTTTCCTGTGTCGCTTCATACAATTGTCTTCCATTTATGGCCATTGATGATGAATTTCTGCGTACAACGGGGATATGAAGCTTCCCATTCTAACACATTCAGGTTTTAAAAAGGAAGCATATAGAAGTGTTTTTGATGAAAGTCTGGGTAGTAGATAATGGAGAAAGCACGGTTCTATGTACTTGCTGTCGCATCAAAAAGACACCCCCAGACTTGGCTTGAAGACAGTGGCTTGAAACACCAGCAGTTGTGTAGTTTGCTCCTGGATCTGGGGTTGACGGGCTCGGCTCAGCAGCTGGTGCTCGGGGTGGGGGACATCTCCTAAGGTTCCAGTCAGATGGCGGCCGAGGCTGTAGTCACCCCAAAAGGGTTCTCGTTCACATGCTCAGGAACCCAAGCAACTGGACCCCAGATGAGCTGGGTCTGCCGGGCATCCGTCTCTCGCTCTCTGGGGTCCCCACATGGTTGCTCAGGGTGGCGACTTCTCACTCAGTGGTGACGTGCTCCCAGCACACGTGTCCAGGAGCACCGGCAGAGGGCGTGGAGCTTTTGGAACCCAGCCTCAGAAGGCCAAGGTTGAAGAGAAGGGGCCCTTGCCTCCATGTCTTGCTGGGAAGAGGGAGAAAGAACTGGTGGGTATTTGGCAACCACTGACGGGGACAGAGGACAACATCGCAGGAGGCTGAAAATCAGGAAATGTGGGAACAGGCCCCCACCGGCTTTGTAAGCCTCTCTCCGGGTTTACCTGACCTCTCCTAGACGCGTTCCCAATCCTCTGCGTTCTGGGAAAGCCAGGCCCTTCCCCACTTCCCAGCCCTTGTCCCTGCCTTTCTGTCTGGCTGGGCAGGCCACCCTTCCATCCAGCAACTTCCTTCCTCGAGGCCCAGTTCCGCGGTGCCATCTGCCAGGGTGCAGGCCCCCCGTCCTGCCCTGGCCACAGACGGCCAGTGTCTCCTGGGCTTTCTCTCCAGCAGGGAGCCGGACCCCACAAAGGACGAGACCCAGGGGACGCAGACAGCCCCCCAGTCCCCAAGGTCACCTTTCCTCCAAGGCATTGGCAAGGTTCCCTGTGCAAGTACGCGGCTCCTCTCCACTCATCTCTGTCACCTTTGCTTACCCCCTGGGGATGCCGGCAGCCTGGTTCGGACCCTTGGCCAAACCTGAATGAAACGCGTGAACCAGTGATGGATAGGGTCCTGCACTGGGGTCTGGGACAGCCGGGAGGCAACCTGTGACAGCTGGCCCACACCGTTCCCAGCTGACGGTCTGCACCTGGTTTCTCTCATGTTCTTTTGGTTTCTGACACTGAGCCTGGTGCGGCCGTATGACCAGCATCCCTTTGCATGAAGCAGTGGCTCCCTGAGACTGAGGTCCCACATGCGTTGGTGGTTCCTTGCTCTCTCTTCCGCTGCCACTCCTTTTAGGAGGGTCCCCTCGACCCCCACACTTCTCATGAGGACTGCAGCAGTTGGGGGGGGTGGGAAGCATTGGCTTCTGAAGGCAGGCCTGGGAGTGACAGTTTAAGGACTGCACAGGGGGTAGCAGGATCTCTAGCCCTCGAAGGTCCTCCCGCCACCCAGAGCCGCCCCCCACACTGGGCACAGCTGCCCCAGCTCCAGGCCGCCCCCTCTGTGGGATCAGCAGCTGGGGGTGCAGTGCGCGCTGCCCCTCGGGACACAGAGGAAGGACCTTGATGCTGCTCTGGGCTGACCAGCCCCTGCACATCCCTTCCAGGCAGCAGAGCGAGGGAGGGGTTCACGGGCTCAGGAAAAACCTAGGACAGGACTCCCCTGTCCCCAGCCACCAGCAGCCTTCACCCCAGGTGTCCCCAGACACCGCCGGAACTTCCCCAACATAGGGGGCCAGCAGGGCTTACTACCCCCACGGGTTTCGAGTCCCCGCCGCGCTCTCACTCGAACTTGACCTGAACTCCAATCTTGACCCTCATTCCTTCTAAACTCTCGCTCTCACTCCAATCCTAACCCCTCACCCTAACCTGACACTGACCCTGCTTCTGACCTTAACCTTAATCCCTAACATTGACCTTGACCCAAATCCTGAACTTATCCCTTCCCCAGTGCCCGGCCGTCCCTCTGGGAGAGCAGACAGCTGAGGCCAGTGGCTCCCACACAGGAACCCCACTAAGGGAGCATTTACTCACGGCACTGCTGAGACTCCTCCAGCAATCGTGCACCTGTGCACCTCTGCCCCCCGCCCCCCGCCCCCCACCCCCCAAGCCTTCTCTGAGGCTGCAGTGAGCAAGGGATTTGTCTGGCCCTCGCCCTGGCTCCCAGCACCCTCAGGGGGGATCTGCAAAGAGGCGTGGTCAGGATTTGGGGCCCTCTAGTCGTCTCCCAGCTCCCACCCTGGAGTAGGTGTGGACTCGGCTTCGCTGGCTTTCTCTTCTCTCTCCCACTGGCGCCTTTCTGGGAGGAGAGCCAGCGCCCCTCACCTGTTCCATGGTCCAGACAGTACCCTCTGCAGGGAACAGGGCTGGCGTCCAAGAGGGTCCTGGTGAGGCTTGCTGACTGAGTGGGGGAGGCAGTCCCTACAGGGGACTTCATGGGGCCCCTCTGCACCCTGATCCCCTCCAGGAGGACGCCGCCTCTGCCAACCACAGTCATCCAACAGCTGTAACCCGGCCACTGCCTCGCATTTCCTGCGGTGGGAGCTCAAGCCTCCAGCAGATTAGTGCGCGGAGACACCTGCTGAGCCCGGGGGACAGAGAGGGCGTCTGTCCTTCCTTCCCTTTCTCTGCGGTTTCGGCATCAACCTCCTGTCTGCTCCTGGCCTGAGCTTGGCCAGGCCTCCGCTCCACAGTGGGCCCCTGCCTGTGCTGGTGACCTCTGGGCGGCTTCTGTATTCATGGGTGCGGCCGCCTGGGCCAGCCTTGAACGCAGACCTGCCCTGGGGCCTGCAGCCCTGCCCGGTCTGACCTTTCCTGAGTCAACCTGTTCCCACCCTCGGCGCCCATGGTCACCGGTGCCAGCCCAGGGAGAGGTGGTGAGCACTGTGGGGGGAAGACGGGGCCGGGGGACCCGGCACCCACCTCTCGTGCCCCAGGAACGTGACGGGGGCAGGGGATGGGCAGGAGGGGGACCTGGGAGGCCCCTTCCTTGGGACACAAGGGCCTCACGGGAGCTGTACCTGGGAGGACGGAGCAGCCCGGGACCCAGCGTGCTGGAGGAGGGACATGTGGGGCACAGAACGACAAGGGGCACGAGTTGGGGAGCAGGAGGGGGCAGAAGGGAAATGGGGTGCAGGGGAAGCAGGGGCTGAGAGGCTGCAGCGGGAGGGACGGGGGTGGCCGGGCTCTGTGACCCAGGCACGCTGCTCACGGGCAGGCCATCTGATCTCTCCGGTGTCTCTTTCTCAGCCCCAAATCCTGGCCCCCGAGGGCAGGGCTGGTGGGGCCTTTGCCGCCTGCAGCCGCCGATGAACGGGTAGCCCCCCGCCTCCCACCTCTCTGGCCCAGGGGATCATGAGGTTCAGGTATAATGAATTTCACCACTTTGTCACCATCACTGTTGAAAGGAGAATCCTCATCTCGGAAAACAAGACGGGGACCAGAAGCACAGAGGCATATGGGACCTGAACCAGGCACCAGCAGGCCACTTTGGATGCTGGCCGGGTCACCAAGGTGCCGGTCCCTGGTTGCCAGCCTGGCCTCTGGGAAGATGCTAGCATGTTCTCACTGCAGCCGAGGGGCTCCTGTGGCAGGTGGGAGAGGTCCCTGCTGGGGTCCCTGCAGGTGCCCCGTCTCCATCGGCCTCCCTGAGGCACCCGCGGCTGCTGGCGGCCTGGTTGCCGGTGTCTCTTCTGCAAACGAACACTGACCTCAGTGACAATGTCCAGGTCACCTGGTCCGAGCCCTTCACGATGGGGACGAGGAACAAGGCCAGGCAGGGATGAAGCCGCCCCAGGCCCTTGCTCCTTTGTCTCTCAGTCCCACACTAGAGCCACCAGGAGAGCAAAGTCCTCCGCTCCCGAAGGTACCTGAGCTCCCCCCGGGCTCCCCCCAGCCCCGCGGGGTCGCGAGCCCGGACAGGGCACAGATGGCCCCACGCCCCTGCTGTCCTCCTGCGTGCAGGCCCGTGGGCTACAGGTGTGTGGTTCGCAGGCACGGGGGGCCCGCAGGAGGCGAGGCAAATGAGGCGAGTGCCCCCACCCCTCCTGCGGCTTGCTCCGGCGCCCCCAGGTACCCCAGAGGCACGGCCGCGGCAGAGAACCTCCGAGTCCCTGCTTGATCGCATACCGTCGAGGGGAAGGGCCTGGCCAGAGGCCACCCAGCAGGTCAGGTGGCCCCGAGAGTTTGTTCAGCCTTGCCTCCCTGAGAGGCCAGCTCTGCCCTGGGGCAGAGTTGGGAAGGAGGCAGGTCCCCAGGAGGCCGCTCGGGGATAAGAGTTCCAATACACAGAGCGGTCACTAGCCACCTGGGGCCTCTGAGCAAGAGTGGAGAAATAGGAAACAATACCGACAACGATGCGAGGATTTCAGCCCTGCAGACTAATGGCAAACTTCCAGAAGGACTGCAGAATCCAGCAAGATGGGTGGAAGGTCCGCCACGGACCGTCTAGGCCACCGGGATACAGACGTCAACACTGAGGCCTGGGGAGACTCAGGTGGCAAAAAACCTGTGAGCCGAGGCAGGTCAAGGTCATCCGAGACTGACCTAGTGGCAGGGCGAGAGTGGAGGGGAAGCCCCTGGCTCCAGGGTCATGGCCGTCAGCTCTCAGGGGCGGTGGCAGCCGTGTCTCCCTGGGAGACACTAACCGCTCGTCTCCTCCGAGCCACCTCCAGGGCCCCAGCCGGCCGTCTGCTCTGCGGGCGACGAGGGCCAGGCCGGGCCATGCTTGCTCCGCAGGGAAGTCCGCATGGCCCCTCTCCGCTCTGCGGTAGCCCCGGGGCAGCCCGGCTACCAGGGCTCCCTGGAGTCCCAGCGGCCAGGAAAGCGGTGCAGCCTTATGTCTTCCTTCTGGATGTGCTCGTAACAGGACTGGCAGGAAAGACGCGAGGCTGAGGGGGAGCTGGTCCGCCCGCCCCCGGCCCCGTGCAAAGACGGCCCAGTCCTGGGGTGCACGCGTCTCCCCGGCCTGGATCACCCCGTCTCCAGCTCAGCCTCAGCCACGGTCCGCAAGAAGGGGGCCCTCCCCTCTCCTGTTATGTTCAGGAGGCAGCCTGGAACGTGCCGGGGGTCCCAGGGACCGACGGGCTGGGATGAAGTAGGGGGCCCTTCCCCAGCCCCTCTAACAAGGGCAGGACCAGGGACTCCGTGGGGCCCTCCCCACAGAAGCAGTGAATCTGGGGTCATCCCCACAACGGTGTCCAGGGCAGGGACGGCATCTGCCCCACCGGCCAGAGTATTTTTGCCTCCGTCCCTCACCTCCAGGGCTGTGAGCAAGAAGTCATACAGGCCTCCCGTGTGGATGGGGTCCATCATGTCACGGATCAGGTGAATCTCAGCTCCCAGGTGCTGGATACTAGAGAACATCCAGCCCCACAGTGAGAGGGAGAAGGGGGCCCGTCGGGGACAGCTCGGATGGCTGGCCACCCGGGCTGCGGTCCCCGCTCTGCTCCTGGCCCCTGCGGGACCCTAGGCGGGGCTTCTCCACAGGATGGGAGGGGGTCCCCCTGCAGCCTACCCCCCAGCAGCCGCCACCCCCGGCTGGGGCTCACCGGGCACGTGACACCACGTAGATGAGCAACGGCAGCAAGTCGTCCATGGGCAGCTTGTGCTCCTGGCCCAGCACGCGCGACACGGTGGCCTCGATCTCCCCATATGTCTTCTCCAGCACCTCCAGCTTCTCCCGGGGGTCCACCGTGGTGCTGCGGCAGGCACCCTCGGGCTCAGCCCCAACCAGGGGCCCCCCACCTCCTGTCCCCCCGCCCCCCACCCTGCCCGGGGCGTAAACTCACATGATCTTCTGCAGACACTCCGTGGCTGACAGGAAGCACTTGTCCCTGACCAGGGAGAGCCTCTGGGGGGGTGGGGGGCGGGGGGTGCAGTTGGATGAGGCCTTGGTCCCCCCAGCCCTGTCACCCCCTCCCTCCCAGGGCCAGAGCTCTTGCCACCCACTGTGCCCCGTCACTGGCTCTAGGACAGCCCCTCCTAGAGGGCAAGTCACGGCTCCACTGTGAGCCTCAGTTTACTCGACTGTAAAATGGGATAATGGTCTCCGGGAGGTTGGGAAGGAAGATAATGATCCCAACAGCCACTGGGTGCTGCCGGGGGTGGGTCCCTAAGTCAGCGGCTCTCCAACCCAAGGACCTGTTGAAACAGAGTCCAGGGCCACTCTCTCTGAGTTTAACTCGGTATGTCTGGGTGGGGAGACAGGGGAGGGGGTGGTCCAAGAATGTGCTGTTCTAACAGCTTCCCAGCAGCTGCTGGCCCAGCACACACCCCTGGAGGGCCACCACCTCGTGTGTCGTGGCCCACCGCCCCCTACCGACACTCTCATGAGGGAGCACCAACCCCACAGCAGGGGGTACTCTCACCCATGAGGGAACTGAGGCTCAGAGATAAGCATCCGCCCAGGAAGAGGGGCGGAGCCTGGGTCTGCACCTGCTCACGGTGGGGGAGGCGCAGCAGCCACCCCCCCCACACCCACGCGGGAGATCAACAAACCCAGAAAGGCAGGTGTGCCCCCCCATGCCTGTTGGCCATCAGTGCCTGGGCCCCTCTGCAGCAGGGAGGCGGAGGGCTGAGCAGACTCTGGGGGCCCCGCTCAAGGCTCAGGCCTCCCCCTGCCTGGGGCAGGTAACGGACCCACCTTCTCACCTGATTGGTTGTCAGCGTGAGGTCCTTGAGGGGCCACAGGTGCCTGAAATGAAATGACAGTGACACAGAGCCTTCACCAGGAGGAGGGGGCAGGGTCTGAGGTCAAGGGGTGCATTCCCTGTACGCCGTGTCACCTAGTAGGGCTGAGCGCAGGAGAGGGGTCCGCGATGGCTCCCGGAGCGCTTGCATGGAGCCCAGGGCAAGGGGAGGCTGGGAGAGATTCCTGGAGCAGACAGCGCCCCAAAACTTGGAGAGGGGTGAGGGACAGCACCGCCGGCCAAGGGACCCTGTGAGCAAAGTCCCGGGGCTTGGGCCAGAGAATGACAGCGGAAGAGACTATTCTGGAGGCTTGCTGAGCCGGGGCAGGTGGTGAAGGGGGAGGGACGTGGGTGCCACGCGGGACACAGGGCAGGGACTCGTGGAGACAGTGGAGCGGGCAGGAGGGCGTGGAGGAAGCAGCAGAGAGGCGGCAGGAGGGGGCGACGAGGAGGGGACTCGGGAAACTGCCGGCACCTAGCTCTCTGGGCTGGTGGCTAGTCAGCTGCAGGAGACATTCACAATGGAAGGGGAAACGGGGTTTCAGAGCGAGCAGGGAGAAGCATCACGGCTGTGTGACAAGGGAGACCGGGTGTGGGGGGAGAGAGCACCCACACCTCCATCAGACAGCTGGTCACCCGGGGCCTCAGGGGATCAGAAAGGGCACGGGGCAGAACCAATGTTTTAGCAACTGAGGGTAAAAGGGACCTGCTCCCAGGAGAATCCTCAGTTTCCCCTCGAGGAGCACCCCTCCCCCACTCTCAGTCCGATTGCTGGGAGCAGGACACCTCGCCCCAGCCCCCGCAGTAGATATGGAGGCAGACTGGCCAATGTGGGCCACAGACAGCATTTGGGGGAAGGCTCAAGAGCCAAGCCAAGTCAGTGGGGGACTTCAGGGGCCCTGCTGGAGCTGTTAGGAAGGGCACACCAGCTCCCTGGGGCACAGCAGGGGACAGAACTGGTAGAGTATAAAGCCTCAGTGGCTGATACCATGTTTGACCCATAAATGGGAGCCAGAGATACATCCAAAGAGAAAGAGAAGATGCTCCCCTTCACCACGTAGTTAAGCAGCTAGATCCAGCCACACCTGAAGCTAGCCACACCAGCATAAAGCTAGAACTTCACGGGTACATGAGCCAATGAACGCCACCCCCTTTTCTGCTAAAGGCCACTGAACTCCGTGTATACCCTCTGTGCACATGGGCCTCGGCAAACACGGCAGGGAGGGAAGGCTTACTTCTGCACGTCCAGGAACTCGAGCAGCTTGGTGTCGGGGAAGAGGCTCAGGTTGGCAATGCCCTGGCTGTAGAGACTGTCCTCCGTCTCGTGGAGAAGCAGGTAGAGAGTGAAGAGCTCCGAGTAGAAGCTGGGCAGCACAAGGGGCAGCACGAGGCCGTGCACCCGCAGGTCCCTGAGTGACAGCGGCAGAATAGGTTGGGGCCGGCAGGGTGGGGCCCCGGGGGGAAGGATCCCTACTTGGGCTGCCCCTCAAAAGCTCCTTGTCCCACAGCAAACAGCGTCCCTGCCTCCTCCATTCCCTAGAAAACGCTTCCAAAGCCCGTTCTCAGTCATTCACTCCCTCGGTTGAAGTTCGCGGCCCTGGGTCATTGGACGCTGAGAATTGCTATGCCGCTGGGGCAGGATTTGATCACCATGTGATCGAAAGCAAAACCCGGGCCCCGGCTAGACAAGGGGCTTGCAGCAAAGTGCTCAGCAGCCGTGCTAGGCTGGGCCAGTGCTGCCTCCTCGTTTTCTGGGCTTCCCAGCACTCCGGGGCCGGCGGGGAGTTCTACCTAATATCTAACCCATCTCCCACGTCTCCGGCAATGCGGCGACAGGCCTCCCTGATCAGGATCTCTGGGCCTGCGATCTGAAGGCAAACTATAAGGTCTGGTCTTGGGGGATGGAGGGAGACAGATTTAA